>CM060916.1:154446865-155706240 GCA_030737875.1 Allium sativum | reverse complement strand
CAATCGCATGGCATGAATTGCCTGTGTGGCACGCTGAGTTGCATGGATCAAGGCTTCTGTTGAAAAGCAAAGTCTTGTGGTTGATGATCAAAGCACGGCCTATGTGGCAGCTTTGTGTATTACGTGAATTCGCGAGCCTCACACCTCGGTATGAGTTAAAAACGGGATAAGGACTGCAGGGAGAGCACGACGTTTCTTTCTAGCTTTGGTGGTGTCAATGACTTACCAGCCCTGACATTTATATACTTTTCACCTATGTGGTTGTTGGATGAGGCCCCTCGATTTTAGGTCTGTAAGTACCAGGAAACGTGTGTTCAGGCATAATTAATCCTCAAACGTAAGAGGGGACCGGCCCTGAAGATCCAGGGGTTGCCCAGAGTGCGTAGCCCCGAGGCATTTGCTAGAGTTTCTCGAAAGCGGAGAGTAGCTTGCCCCTGGCCTCGACTCATGATGGAATCCAATTTCCAATACGTGTGTTTCGGTTTTAATTGTAGAACTAGTATGGCGACATGATAGATGGTACCCATGCCGCCTATGATTGATATTTATGATTGAAAATTGTTTTGACACTATACACTTATAATAGTATCAAATGATTTGTTTTGACGTACCAAGCATGTTTGGCTATTATAAGGGAAAACCCTATCCTCCGGCTTGCGTTGCATTGTGTGATGGGACCTGGGTCTTATAATAGCTTCATTTTTCCAAAAAGCATTGCGCTGTTTTGTTATATGCACTAGTATTCTTGGGAGGAAACCCGTTCCGTGTTATACGGCGTGGTCCCTTGAATTACTCTCTTTAAAGTAAAGTTTTAAATAACTGTTTTAGTTCTCACACCAGTCACATGACTGACCTGGAGTTTATTGTTTTAACCTAAACTCTGGGTGCCCCTATTTTTGACACGGGCAGCTAGTAGTTTTGGTTTTGCAGATTTATATTCACAGGATCCTGATTTACAGTTGGAACGATGCTCGGAAAGCTCTGTATCCGTGTATTACTTTCAGTTGTGTTTTGTATTATTTTTCCGCTACGATGTATTTAAATGTAATTTAAATCTATGATATTTGTTGAATGTAATTTATTCATTTATACTCTGTATATTCTTGTATGTGATGGAATTGTTGTAATAGCAATGAAATGTTCTTCCGTCTGCGTTCATTTGTGTGTTGTTCTCAAAGTATCCGCTCTTTCCTTCATGGGGAAGTAACGGGTTCTTACAGTGGTATTAGAGCTTTGGTTTACAGAGCTCGAGAACAAGGCACATTAGAACCATACGAAAGAATTCATCGGATATTGGATTAGTAATATCCAATTAGAATGACTCGTTAGAGATAGGATCAGTAGTATCCTAGAACGAGTGTGAAGAGTATATTTTCCAATTGAAAACAATTTTGTTTTGAAAATTTAAACACTTTTACACGTATTTGAATAATTTATTTATATTGATTTGGACAATCTAGTATATAAAGATTTTGCATATACGCGTCATGAACGTATATTCGAAGTTTTAATATACTGGATAGATATAGAATCACATTCTAGACACCCGGAGATGATTCTGATGATTGATATATCATCATCAGAATTTGTGTTCGTGTTTCGAAGGTATGATATCTGTATATTTCCATTAGACTGGTGTGAGAACCAAAACTTATATAGATAGATTTATTGTTGTGAATTGGCACCAAAAATGTGATTTTTGTATATGTATCAAAAATTATGAATTTGAAACGTTAATCCACTAATCGATTGATGTTTGTGTTGTTTGTTTATTTGTTTGATAATTTAGAACCATTATGCCTAATTGAATCAAATATTGAACTGTATTGAAAATTGGTCGCATTTGCTTGCATATACATGTACTTACATTGAACAGGTCATAGCAAGGAGGCTAGAGCCGAAGAATAAAATTTGTTTGCCCAACAAATAGGTACATGTTTAATATATAATTTACTGTTTTGTTTGGGTGATGATGATTTTATGAGCCGATTGGCTAGCCGCTTGGCTTTTTCTTTTTCTTTTTGAGATCAGAAGGCCTGTATGGCAATTTTGGGATTTTCCCGTGGCTCCCGGTGCAGCGTAGGTTATGGCGAAATTTTTCGAAAATTCCGGGTGTTAGCCAAATTTTTGAAGAATTTGAAAATTCTCAGAAACTGAAAAGTTAGAGAATGGAAGCCAGATCGAACGTAGAGTTGATTGATCAAACCACTTTCGACTTTATTCCTTTTCGGGGATGAAAAGTTTTAAGTGGGGGAGATTGTAATAACCCAAAAATCTGGGCCAGTTTAAAATTTTTATTTTGGCAATTTTAGTGAATTTTGAACATTTAAAATAGATTATTTTAAATAATATCGACGAGAACTTTATTTTGAATATAATTCGAACGTATATATTTATACGCGTCGTCGTTAGAATATAAATAATTATATATAATTAAATAGAATTGAAAATGGCGCGGTAGTTCGATAATTCGATTTCAAACTTCAATTAAATGTACCGGGTGCAAAACAATCCGGATTTTAACGAAACCAAAAATAATAGGATCTAATAGAGAATATCTTTCCAATGAATCAGAAAAATCGAAATTTCATAGCGGGGATCAAAAGATATGTCCAGTAGAAAATTCTGAATAGTCGCTATGGAATTCAGGCCATTAAAAATAGCCATTTTGCAAATGACCTCGAATTTCGACGAAACCACTTTTGTTGGATCCGTGATGTCAAATTATTGCTAGATTCTAAATTTCATAATTTTTCGAATCAATATGTGAGCGTGGCGAAGGAAAACGCGTTTGACCATTTTCAGTTAATTTTAATCGACTGGAAAATGGCCATTTTTCTAACGGTCTCAGAATTCGACGAAACTAGTTTTGTTAGGACCGTATCGTCAATACGCAGCTAGAAAATATTTTTCTGGAATTTTTCGAGTTAGTATGTGACCCCGGTAAATTGAAATGCGCGTTCAAATTCAATATATAGAGTTATATGTTGATTTTGACGAAAACTGATCGAAACGATCGAATCAGCCTACGAAACATATCCCATTGTGTTCGGAATGGGGGTAATACGCTATGGACGACAATCGGTGGGCCTCGTTTCGGGGTCGAAATAAAAAGTCAACTTTTTTTAAAATTAAAATAATAATATAATTAAATTATATTTATACTTACCCCCCCTCGTTCACGTTTCAATTCAGAAGAAAGAAAAAAAACAAATCGCTCCCCCAGCGAGACCGCTACCGCGTCCAGGGAGTCGCCGCCCCTCCCTCCGATCTCCAGCCTCCACCTCGCAGTCTCCCCTCTCCTCCCTAGCGTGCCGCCCTAGCTCTCCCTCCTCCCTTCGATTTAAACCGTGTCCCCTAAACCCCCTTGGCCCGTTTGAACCCTCCGCAACCACCTAGGGGACCACCGCCGGTCAACCCGCCTCCTCCCTGACCTGCGCGCAACAGCCCCCCCCCCATACCTCCGACCAAGCCCCTTCCAGCGCCACCCCTCTGCTCGTTCTCCCAATTCAAAAAGTGAGCTTTCTTATTTATTTTCTTGTCTATATTTTCTTCTTCCTAGGTGATTAGTACAGAGATTTAAATATGATGTTTATTATTTAAAGGTGTGATAGATTTTGATTTTGAAAATAGAAAAGTTTAGATTTTTAAAATAGAAAAGATTAGATTTTTAAAATAGAAAAGATTAGAAATCTTTAAATTTGAAAAGGCGAAATATTTAAATTAGAAAAGGCGAAGTCTTTATATAGAGAATATCGATGTAAAAATAGAATTTTTATCTATATAAAAGCGAAGTAAAAATCCGATTTTTATATATTGAATAGCGAAGTAAAAATTCGATTTTTATATATTGAATAGCGAAGTAAAAATCCGATTTTTATATATTGAATAGCGAAGTAAAAAATTCGATTTTTATATATTGAATGGCAAAGTAAAAAATCCGATTTTTATATATTGAATAGCGAAGTAAAAAATTCGATTTTTATATATTGAATGGCGAAGTAAAAATCCGATTTTTATATATTGAATAGCGAAGTAAAAATTCTATTTTTATATATGTAGTGGCTACGGGCAACGAAAGTGATAAAAGGCGAGCACGATAAAGATGTTCTGCATAGGAAGTTCTGTGGAGTTAGGATAGCTATTGGTGAGAATTTCTCACTCTTCAATTTCTTTTTTTCTAGTTATATTTATATACTAGGATGCAGACGGTGTTTAGTAGCACCCGACACCCGTCATGCACAGACCATGGATGGCTTGTTTGTTTGGTTGATATGTTGTGAAATTTGTTTGTGAAATTGATGTGAAATCGATAATATAAATTAATGTATTGAAAGGAAATAAAATATTTATATAGTTAAAAATATTTTATCGTTAAAAATATAATTTTTAACGTGAATGTGAATAAGTAAATATTTATAAACAAATCGACCGATTTGTTTATATACACTGATTTGACTGATGGATTGGGATGATAAATTTTACACATCGCCCAACTGCACAAATAAAATCTGTGTTTGATTGTTTGAAACCCCACACAGGTATTGGGACGAAAAACGACATACACTAATCCCAATTATTAGTTGTATGTCGATCGATTGATTGACAGGCTGTTATTTGCGTTAGATATCTATATTTGATGCTTAAACAGTGTAGTGCACTTTGGATGATGGTTGATTGCTTATAGTTGCTATTATATACATGTGTTGTATGGAATCCATATAATTAACTTTATATGGTAATTGATTGGGCCTCATTCCAATTTAGAAGATAAAGACCATTATAAAATAAAGGTTCATGTGTTGACCGTACTCATCCGTTGAGATTAGTCATGTGTTGAACGAAATATTTTAATAATAAAATTTACATCTTTATCAATATAAAATAAAGGTTCATGTGTTGACAGTACTCATCCGTTGAGATTAGTCATGTGTTGAACGAAATATTTTAACAATAAAATTTACATCTTTGTCATATATAAAATTAGAAACTAACTGGAAAATAGATAAGATGAGTGGTCTCCTGGATATTGACCTGATGTTGGTTTTGGCCTTCGGGGTTAATATTCAGGGAATCGTTCTCTTACTAATTTGCGATTGGGGTCTAATTTGAAATCAAACGACAGATACCTTAATTTTTATAAAATATATTAAATAGCAAAAATAGTCACACGTGGACAGTACTCATTCGTTGAGATTAGTCATGTGTTGACAAAAATATAGATGCACGTATTGAATAGAATAAATATTCATTTGTTGAATAGAATAACATAATTATTGAAATATATAAAGCCGTGTTGATTAGAGATGCGCTATTTTGACGCGAACGATATTTATATCGATTATATTCGTTTATAAATTGAATAGAAAACGTTTTTAAATTGAATTGAATAGACAACGAATTCGAATTAAATTGAATAGAAAACGAATTCGAATTAAATTGAATGGAAAACGATTTCGAATTAAATTGAATAGAAAAACGAATTTGAATTGAATCGAATAGAAAACGAATTCGAATTGAATTGAATAGAAAACGAATTCGAATTGAATTGAATAGAAAACGAATTCGAATTGAATTGAATAGAAAACGAATTCGAATTGAATTGAAAACGAATTCGAATTAGAATAAAAATCGATTTGGAATGAATTCAATTTGAATTGAATCGAAATGAATTTTAAAACGAATTTATAAGGAAAAATTCAATTTTGATTTGAATTGAAATGGAAGTTGAAATTGTTTTTGAAACGAATTTAAAACTATTTATAAAATTCATTTTAAATAGAAATCGATGAAATATATATTATATATATATAATATAATGGCCTGAATAGAACGCGCCGCGCTGCGGCAGTTCGTGAATTTCGACCATTTATTTCAAACAGACATTACGGGAGATCCGACCGTCGGATTCTCCTAAAACCGGAACCGTTGGGTTCGTATCGAAAAGAGATTTCTAAAGAAAATTAGAAATTTGAAGTCTAACGGTTGGATTTGGAGATACGTCCAAATCAAATTTGAAAAAGGTCGTTGTAGGTGCAGTTCGATGGCCGTTGATGGAAATCGACTGTACGGGCCTTGACAAAATTATTAAAAATAGTAATAATTTGTGTAAAATCATAAGAAATGATTTGGGAAAAATTGGGATGAAAAACTCCATATTTGAAAAGATAAAAATAGATTTTTATCGAAATGAACTAGTTTAGAACTAAAATAACAGCCCATTTATTTTTAAATAAATAAATTGGATTTGAAATGGGTTTTAAATAGAATCGATTAGTGGGTTTATCGTGAAGGGTGTTTTAAATGACACTTGTTCTTTAACCCAATAATAAATAGAATGTGATTTGAGTTTGTCGTAAACTGTGTTTTAAATGACATTAGTTCTTTAACCCAGTAAAAGGAGTTTTAATGAATCTGCAATTAGATTGAAATTTGAATTGATAAACTAAATCATCAAATTTGGAAAATGAGCGAGGATGGAGTATTACCAGTTTTTCTCCAAAGCGATAGTTAAATCTTTAATTAGATTTGAACGTGTAATGGTAATAAATTTTACCGATAACACCGTGGTGTTAGATATAGAGTATTACCAGTTTTGCTTCATGGGATGAATAGGTTGGGATTGGGAATTAAAATAAATAATTACTCCGATGTGATTCGCTAATCTCGACTAGTTTGGAAAACCATAATTTGGTTTGAAATGACATCCAAAGGAAGATTAAAGGATAAATTTTTAAGAATTTAGCTTGGATAAAATTAATGGGAACCTTTCCCTAAGAATATGAAATTTAGAAACTAGCTGTAGGTTAGTTAAGAAGAATGGTTTCCTGGATATTGATCTGATGTTGGTTTCGGCCTTCGGGGTTAATATTTAGGAAATTGTTCTCTTGCTAATTTGCGGTTAGTGGCTGCTAAATTGGAATGAGGCATATGTTGTGTTTGTGTAACATTTGTTTTTAATATACGCAGGTTGTTCGGAAAGGCCGGGTTTATACCCATTCTGAATAACCGATTCGACGATATGTCGAAGATGAAGACGGTGGTAGAAGACCGGAAGTCTTCACATCGTTTGGATAATTACTGATGATCCTGATTGGGCTGTACACCCAAGAGGATGGAAATAGTTGGTGGTCGTCCAGACGTACTTGGAGATCGATGGATATGCGAGGAAAGTGCCTTCGGTTTCGTTCAGACCCAGAACGAACTTGTAAATGGATTGTGTGTCTGACATTGGATTTTATTCTGTGTTGATTGATTTCTATTAAATATATATCTGTTTGGCGGCGGAGAATTTATTCTCTTGCTTAACGCCCTTCTCTGAGACGTAGGAGCTTAGAGGTTATATATCGATAGATATCAATCGCATGGCATGAATTGCCTATGTGGCACGCTGAGTTGCATGGATCAAGGCTTCTGTTGAAAAGCAAAGTCTTGTGGTTGATGATCAAAGCACGGCCTACGTGGCAACTTTGTGTATAACGTGAATTCGCGAGCCTCACACCTCGGTATGAGTTAAAAACGGGATAAGGACTGCAGAGAGAGCACGACCTTTCTTTCTAGCTTTGGTGGTGTCAGTGACTTACCAGCCCTGACATTTATATACTTTTCACCTATGTGGTTGTTGGATGAGGCGCCTCGATTTTAGGTCTGTAAGGAATGGGAAACATGTGTTCAGGCATAATTAATCCTCAAACGTAAGAGAGGACCGGCCCTGAAGATCCAGGGGTTGCCCAGAGTGCGTAGCCCCGAGGCATTTGCTAGAGTGTCTCGAAAGCAGAGAGGAGCTTGCCCTGGCCTCGACTCATGATGGAATCCAATTTCCAATACGTGTGTTTCGGTTTTAATTGTAGAACTAGTATGGCGACATGATAGATGGTACCCATGCCGCCTATGATTGATATTTATGATTGAAAATTGTTTTGACACTATACACTTATAATAGTATCAAATGATTTGTTTTGACGTACCAAGCATGTTTGGCTATTATAAGGGAAAACCCTATCCTCCGGCTTGCGTTGCATTGTGTGATGGGACCTGGGTCTTATAATAGCTTCATTTTTCCAAAAAGCATTGCGTTGTTTTGTTATATGCACTAGTATTCTTGGGAGGAAACCCGTTCCGTGTTATACGGCGTGGTCCCTTGAATTACTCTCTTTAAAGTAAAGTTTTAAATAACTGTTTTAGTTCTCACACCAGTCACATGACTGACCTGGAGTTTATTGTTTTAACCTAAACTCTGGGTGCCCCTATTTTCGACACGGGCAGCTAGTAGTTTTGGTTTTGCAGATTTATATTCACAGGATCCTGATTTACAGCTGGAACGATGCTCGGAAAGCTCTGTATCCGTGTATTACTATCAGTTGTGTTTTGTATTATTTTTCCGCTACGATGTATTTAAATGTAATTTAAATCTTTGATATTTGTTGAATGTAATTTATTCATTTATACTCTGTATATTCTTGTATCTGATGGAATTGTTGTAATAGCAATGAAATGTTCTTCAGTTTGCGTTCATTTGTGTGTTGTTCTCAAAGTGTCCGCTCTTTCCTTCACGGGGAAGTAACGGGTTCTTACATTCTTCCTCGCTAACTCGGCCTTTTCTTGCTCAAGAGTACTGTACGCTAATTGCACTTTGACACTTTTTGATTTAGTGTCCTCAGCTTGTTTCTTCAACTCTAAACGCTCTTGATTGTGATATTCCAATAAGCCATGATAACGCTTTTGCAATTCTTCGAATTGTTTTTTGAAATTGTTGGCATCTCGTTGAGTTATGGCAAGTTGACTTTGTGTATCTTCCAAGTCTTTCTCAAGATTTTTCAAAGCGTTTTCATCAGAATCTGCGACTTTCTTCATTGCATCGACGTATGTAATCAAGTTCTGAATGATTCTAGAAAGATTACGTGAATACTTGTACATCTCCGAGTACTGTTTCTCTACTGTGTCAATCTTTGCCTTAGCTTCATCTGCCCACTTTGAAGATATAGGCTCGAGCGCGGGTAAGAAAGTTAAATTTTCAAAGTAATGATCCAGGAACTGCTTCTCCAAATAAGCTAGTTTTGTTTTGGAATCAACATCTAGTGGTGGGGGTCTAAAATACGATAATTCGAAGTGTTTCCACTTAGCAGGGATGATGGTTGCATCGCCTTTTTCAGATCGTTTCTCTGAAATTTTATGCTTGTCTCGCGGATCGGTGTGCTTCGGTGGACTCTTTTCTCGATTATATTTATCTTGGGGGGAAATTTGATCTTTGGATTGTGGTATGTGCCCCCATGACGAATCTGATAGCTCTTACATCTATCCGGATCCGACCGAACAGGAGAACGGGAGCGTGAAGCATGTGGTCGATGAGAGTCATGATGCCTTTTGTCATCTCTTCCCCGGTTCTCATGGCGATCATGCTCGGTGTCAGGAGGAGGTCTGGCCATGCTATGGCGAATCTTCCCGACATCATAATAAGGAAGTGACATTGTACCTGCGCAACAATACAAGTGAAGTTCAGAATCGACATTCGCATAGGACATAAGTGTTGTGACGTGCGGTGCTAATGTGTTATGTGCATCCTAAGTGGTGTTCCCCCCAACAAACCCAAGCCTGAAGTCAGACTAGCACGAGTAGGCTCTTTGGTCTTCACGGGAGTAGTCTCTTTTGAAGAAGTGAAGGTTAAAGGATTCGTTCCGAAGTCCTCTGAAGTATAAATCATTTCAGGCAAGGGAAGGTTCCCAAACCTTAAATGTAGAATCGTCGGTAGTAGGAGCATCTCCTTGAGAAGCGTCTAGTGGCAGCTCTTTAGGGAATGTTGGCCTTTCAAGAGAGATGGCTTCATCAGGAATAGTATACCTTTCTCTGTACTTCCCAGCTATGTTGGATAATTCATCGTCTTGAGTTGAAGACGAAGAGGGAGGAGTCCTGAGAGGCATTGTTGGACCTTTTGAACCCTCACCTGTATCGGGGATAATGTTGATCGGGGGTATGTACAAATACAGACCTGTCCCAAGACCTATGCTACGGGTAATAGATAGTAACCCGTGACGATGGAGATACTCATCCTTAAGGACAGTCTATGGTTAAGAAGTTTTGGTCGCCATTGAGTAGCCGATGCAAACGATCAAAGTATAATTAACCCGATATTTGCTTTAGGTTGTTAACTGTGAATGAAAATAAAAGCAAGTTAATATGTTAGCATAAACATTCAGAAACCAAATCTTGGAAGTCGACATTTTACTTGATTTGGTCCATCTTCTGGCGCACCCCAGTTGCTGTTTGATATAAAACCATTTAGGTTTTGGGTCAACAGCCTTGCTACTAAATGGAACAGTGATAATTTTTCTTTTAGGGACTGATTCAAAGTATGAGAAGGAGGGAGTCTCTTGAGTCCTATGTTTGAAATTATAAAAGAAGTGGATATCATCGAAGGTAGGCTCTATGCCTAGAATCCCTTTGTATGCTATAAATAAGGTGTATAGATAAGCATAAGAGTTGGGATGCAACTGCATGGGGGCAACCCTCATTTGTCTCAGAAAATCGACGACAAAAGGTGGAAATGGAGGTATTACCCCAACTAGACACATTAATCGAGTGATAGACATAAATCCTTCTAGTGGATTGTAGGGGCGATCTGTTTTCAAAGGCAATTTAGTATCTCTTCTTAGTATCCCATGCTTTAGACATATTCGGGCAAGTCTATCATCATTGATCGCCGACTCAACGGAATCTTTGACTAACTCCAATATAGTAGCGGTTTCAAACTCATCAGGAGCGCGATCATCTCCGACCTCTCCCTCCTCTTCCTCACCCAGAGAGACATCACCCCCAGAAGATACTTCACTATTGTTTGCTTCCATTTCATAATCTGGTCCCTCGTCATCCCATTCTGGGTCCGAGGAAGAGGATATGTCATCGAGAGTGAGTTTTTCAGATGTTTTCGTGATTTCTTCCTTTTTCGTTAATCTAGATGAGCGTCTCTCTGCCATGGTCGCTAAACTATCGATGAAGCAATAGTACGAGTAAAATAGACCGAATCCCCCCGTGCAAGTGTGTGAACTAAAGTGTGTACGGTGTGTGCAGAAGATATAAGCTAAACACATGAGAACGTAATGCAAAGGTTCGATAAAGCAGTAATGTTCGAAACAATTCTTGATGTTCGTTTATGCTCGTAAGGCGATGTCCTAACTGTTCTTTAAATTGAAGGTTATGTCAAGTACTGATTTGGCCAGTTTAACAAATTCTTGTGCATTGAGTAGGATTGCTTCGGTTCGGTTCAGATGTAAGCATTGGGATCGGATCGGGGGGTGAGACGACCCCAAACCCCGTACTGACGGCGGCAAGGGTAATCCTTGGAATATAACATAGAACAGATAATAGCAGAACAGAATTAAATAAATATACCAGATAATGAACAATAGAATATACTGGATAAGAGTAATCATCAGAGTTGCACAGTATATAGGATCATACTTAGCACAAATGCAGTTCAACTATACATACATGTCTACAGCGGAAAACAAACATAATGTACAATAGGAGCTGAACAACATAAAAAGAGATAAATGATAGAATCCATCTTCAGCTCCAGCTATCCAGAAAGAACCAGCTAAACCTGAATACAAGGCTGCCCATGTAGAAAAAGGGGCACCCGAGTTTGAAAGTGAAACTACGAGTCAGTCATGGGACTGGTATGAGAAATCTACTCAACACATTTATAATATGGCTAATCACAGGACCACGCCACTTTCATGGAACGGGTTTACTCCATTGGATTGCCAGTGCTTTAAAAACAAATCTTTCTTTTAAACATCGCAATGCTTTTTATAAAAATGAAGCCATTATAAGACTCAGTTCCCATCACACAATGCAACGCAAACCGGAGGATAGAGTTTTTACCTTATAACAGCCAAAATATGCTTGATACGAATAAAGCAAAGGCATTTGATATTATTGCTAGTGTTTATATGTTTGAAAACAATTTCAAATCATAACTATCAATCATATTTTGGCTGTTATAAGGTAAAAACTCTATCCTCCGGTTTGCGTTGCATTGTGTGATGGGAACTGAGTCTTATAACGGCTTCATTTTTATAAAAAGCATTGCGATGTTTAAAAGAAAGATTTGTTTTTAAAGCACTGGCAATCCAATGGAGTAAACCCGTTCCACGAAAGTGGCGTGGTCCTGTGATTAGCCATATTATAAATGTGTTGAGTATATTTCTCATACCAGTCCCATGACTGACTCGTAGTTTGTTTCACTTTCAAACTCGGGTGCCCCTTTTTCTACACGGGCAGCCTTGTATTCAGGTTTAGCTGGTTCTTTCTGGATAGCTGGAGCTGAAGATGGATTCTATCATTTATCTCTTTTTATGCTGTTTAGCTCCTATTGTACATTATGTTTGTTTTCCGCTGTAGACATATATGTATAGTTGAATTGTATTTGTGCTAAGTATGATCATGTATACTGTGTAACTCTGATGATTACTCTTATCCAGTATATTCTATTGTTCATTATCTGGTATATTTATTTAATTCCGTTCTGCTATTATCTGTTCTGTGTTATATTCCAAGGATTACCCTTGCCGCCGTCAGTACGGGGTTTGGGGTCGTCTCATTTGGTATCAGAGCTTTGGTTAAGCTTAGTTCTGGAATATAACATATGAACGAACTCGTCAGAGATAGAACCAGTAGTGTTCTAGGACGGGTAACTCTATATAGATAGGATCAGTAATATCCTAGTATAAGTAAAGCAGAATCAGAACAACTCGTTAGAGATGGGGTCAGAAGTGCCTCAGAACGAGTCGAGCGTAATATGTTTTTAAATAACGTATTTGTGATTATATATATAGTCTGGTTTTTAGAAATATAATTTTCGAGCATATAAAAGATATATTTTTGAAAAGTTAAAAACAATTTGATTGCTGTTTGTGTTGTGTGATAGTAAATTTGATTAATTGAATTATTGAAACAATAGTTAATTTAATCAACAATAGAATAATGGTAGGATTTATTCATTTAAATCACACATTGAACCGATTAGAAAATAAATAGAAATATATACATGTGTATTATATATGTTTGAACAGGTAAATGGATTAGCTGTTGAGTAAAGATTTTATTTGCGTGCCCGACAAATAGGTAAACCTTAATGAGTTGGATGCGAAATATTATTATATCAACTCCTGTGAATGCCATTGGATGCGGAGTGCTGGTTATTCTGTGTGTAAAAATAAACGTCGCCATAGGATAATAACAATTAATTTTGAACTACATTACATGGCATACTTCTGAAGATAGCCATACTTCATCATATACTACATAAGCATTTGGAGCTTGTGTGACGAGGTGGAAGATTTACCATACGAGCGAGAGGCTTGTATGGCGATGACTATATTTTACAGGTTGAACTGATGACTGATATGGACTATTTAAATTGTAACGATTAAATTGCCAGATTAATAAAAACCCCACACGGGTCTGGAGTTGACAATAATCACATCTCTCTAGTTATTAGATAAGGCACATGGACTATTTATTTCCCCCACGGGACGAGGTGACGAGGATTTATCCTCTAGAGCATTTAAAATACACACTCCCTCAGGCTTTGACAGGGTGACGAGAATTTATTCTCTGGAGTAATTATCAATACACGCTCCCCTGTAAACACCAGAATATATCACTATAAATATGTGTATGCTTATTAGGATTTATTGGGTAACTAATACGGCCCAATAAATTTCCAAACCTCTCTCCGTACAAAGGAGGTTATGGCGAAATTTTTCGAAAATTCCGGGTGTCAGCCAAGTTTTTGAAGAATTTGAAAATTCTCAGAAACTGAAAAGTTGGAGAATAGAAGCCAGATCAAACGTAGAGTTGATTAATCAAACCACTTTCGACTTTGTTCCTTTTCGGGGACGAAAAGTTTTAAGTGGGGGAGATTGTAACGACCCAGAAAATCTGAACCAATTTAAAAATTTTAAATTGGCTAAAATAAATAAATATTTAAAATCCATTATTTTAGCCAATTTAAAATTTTTAAATTGGTTCAGATTTTCTGGGTCGTTACAGGGGGAGCCGTGTTTTGGCCTGAAGCAAAGATTCACAACCAGCCACCAAAACTGGATCGGTTCGGAAGTAGGCATTCGGAGCGGTCCGGATAGACTTGAGTATCCATACCTCTCTTCATCCTTGTTTCTTACTCCGACCCGACCCGGTCAAGTGAGCTCTATCTCCCATCTTTGCTTTTTTAATCCGACCCGATCTGGTCAGGTAAATTCCATTCCCATCTCCACTTCTATGCTACCTCACCTGAACCGATCCCATTCATTGTCCTCTTCTTCTTCTTCCTCTTCCTCATCAAAATTGAACCCATCTCCTTCTTAAAAAATCCATCTTTTTTTTTAGAAGTATGTCACAACAAGATCACCATTGACCAATTTACCCCCTATCATGTCGAATCCTATCTCCTAACGCCTTGAGGTGATGACGGAGTCACCAACGACGACGGCGAGGGAGGAGGAGGCCACGACGACGAAGCCGAATAAAAGACATGACCAAATCATTCAAATTGACCACAAATTCTAACTAAACTCAATTATTACAAGGAAAATCGAAGTTTTAGACCTACCTATGTAATTAATTTGAGAATTAGAAGAAGAATTACTGAAATTCTAGGAACTAGGGTTTCATTTTTCTTTGGGGCGATTTCTGGAGGAGCGATGGAAATAAAAAGAAGAGAGAAAAAAGGAGAGGAGGCAGCGGGTTTATATAGATCAAACATGGCTCTTTGTATTCCCCATCTTTTACACCAGTCGGACCGAAATGCAAGCCCACGAATGCATTTTGGCCCATTGATCCAATGTTAAACAAGGTGAAAAAGAATGTTTTTCGGGTCGGAGTCCGAGCCCAAAGGGAATTATACACATTGACTTGGCATGCAACTTGAATTCAAAGAAAAATAAAGAAAAAACTTACCTGGAAGAGTCACTAGACATTAGTCAAAGTTCAAAGTTCTTAAAGCTTGTCAAAAGTGGAGGATGAAATTTGTGAACCTTCTGGTGTATTTATAAGCAGCAAGAGACACGACTTTATGAAACAACGCGTCCCCACAGACGAGTGCAAGCGGCCATTCAACGATCCAAGTTCAGAAACTAATGGACAAATAATGTCAAAGCACGCTCCATCTTCAACAGAAGCATCCTTTGAGGGGGCAAAATTTTAGCCTACTTTGTGAAATAGGCTACACAAAGCTAGAAGATCAAATAATGAAGAGTATTCAGCCAGATAGGCGGATCGGATCGAATCTCTCTCGGATAAGATGGATCGGAGTAAAACAGAGAGGAAAAAAGCACAGCCCGAGCCGGACCGGAAGGTATAGCCGATCCGAACCCCCAAATGCAAGCACGTCCAATCTGGTCCCAGGTTGGCAACCGCTCTTGCTCCACGATTCCTTGATACTCGGGGCGGTTATACACACGTTCTACCCATGTTTTCCACTAACCAGATGTGTTGTCATCACCAAAATTCATCCGAACCCGATAGTGAAGGGGTTGGTGCCACGTGGATCCGAACCGATCCCATTCCAGGAGGATTGTTCACCTATAAATACACCATCAAGAGGCATTTGGAAGGATCTTTTGGCATTTTCAGAACTAAAGCTTCTTCGTAATCCAAATTCCATCACCTTTTTTAGACCACAATCATCCTTATTTTAGATAATTTTGAGTTAATTAATGTATTGAATAAGTGAAAGAGAGTGAAGATCATCATTGTACTTGCATTTGAATTATCAATTCGAAGAGTAGAAAGTGGACATAGGCTACTTAATGCCGAACCCCTATAAATTGTGTGTTTTTCTTCATTTTAGCTTTCATTTCTTTAGAATCATTACTAGTTTGGGTGTTAGAGCCATATTTGGATCTAACATGGAGCGTGAGATGCAAGCGTTCCGTTAGATTTCTATTTATTTGATGTAGACATTATTATAAAATCACTGGATTTTGATATCAAAAATATTTTTGGTTATCGTAAGGTAAAAACCATCCGTATTTATGTGTGGATCGGTCTTAAGATTATCATTTCTCTAGAAATGATTCTTGAAAGTTAAATCAAATGGTTGGAGTTTACTCACACTAGTTCCATGACTGACACAGAGTTTATTTTGATTGTTTTACCCTAAATTCTTGGGTGGCCAATATTGTACAGTCAGTCAACTAGTTAGGATTTTACAGCTTCACTTGGAGGAGGCTTCATCAGTTAGCAATAAACTATCATATTTCCACTCTATACTATGTTGTATCTGGAAATAGTGTTTATTACCGTTCCAGAATTAGTTGTTGTGCTCTGATGATGGTATCTATGTACAATTACTGATTTGTATTTCAAAAGTTATGTTGTTTAATATATTTTATTCGTTCCACTGTAAGATTTTTGTTCTTCATTTTCTTCTATTCTGACTTTTCTTTCTTTTTATTTCTCATCCTCTAACTTCTTTCTTGTAATGATTCGTGTTTCTGTGTGATTTGGGTTGGACATGTAGTGTTATTAGTCGACTCAAAGGGTACAGAAATTCGGGCCATTACATCGTTGAACCAAATCTTTAATATGACTAATTTATGGAATTGATAACACCATTTCCTTTCCAATGAAAACAATCTCAGCACCTAATTCGATCCTAGTCAAAGTTATGTCGTGTTCAAAACTAACAGGGGCAAAATGGCCACAAATAAAATTGGTAAAAATTATGGTATGTCTCACATCCCCATAAACAACATACAAAAATATGAGAATGATCCAACCCTAAAGGAATTAAATAAAAATATTTTATGAACCCCCAATATGTAAAATGTGGGATGTTACAAATGATATTAAATTCACTTTGATTTACAAATGGATATAAATATGCTTACAAAATTCCAATGCTATTCAACGTAAAATATGTACCATGTTAGAATAAGTACACATGTTTTTATGTCCATTATGAGATTAAATTATAATAAATATATCTCTTTTTACATTTGAGTTTAAACGAAATGTAGAATAAGTACATAATTATGGTTGATTATAATTATTATATCTTATTGTCATTTCAGTAATCTACTAACATACATTTCGAATATGCCTATTTCTTAACGTCATACTTCTTTACAAATATATTTGTTACACTACAAATATTTTTTTTTAAAACAAACGGTTCCATGATCTAGTGGTTAGGACATTGGACTCTAAATCCAGTAACCCGAATTCAAATCTCGATGGGACCTTTTTGGCATCTTTTAATCAACAATATCATATTTTTATGTTGTTTATGCTTTTTGAATCTGATTGAAATCAAATGGTGTTATTTTCATAATCAAAGTATATATTAAATTTGTTGTTACTTAACTATGTAAAGCTATGTTAATTACAATTATCTAATCAATTTATATATCCAAATATATTAATTTGCTAAGGTAAATGTCACATTTACAATTTATACTAAACTAGTGAGAACTCGCGCTACACACATGTGGTTCACAAAATATTTCAACTTGTTATTTTAGAGCTTATGTAGTTACATGAAGGTGAAGCATATGCTTTAGGATTATAGTATTTTTGCATCAGCTTTTCTAAAAATCCACTAACAAACCTTAAATAAAAAATGTCCTCAAATAATTTCAAAAGGGCACAATGTAAAACTAAATCATTGGATGAAACAATGCAATACAACAAACATTAACATCAACTATAGGATATTCTTAGGTTCATAACGTTTCATTTCTTATAATTCCAACATCTAAAATTGATTGATTAGTTATTAAATCCTTTTTCAACTACATGATAATAATATTTCATATTACTCCAATTCAAAGTGGAATTAACTTAGATAGTTGAAAATGATGATTGGCTAGAGCTAAATATATCGTATTCTAGCCAAAATTTAGGTAGTGAGTCTGCTTATCGTAGTTAAAAGTTCTACACAAACGGTGTGACGACGATGTATAACTCCTGCACTAAACAAGAGGAATAATGCACTGAAAGGTATGCCAGGAAGCTACGGACAGTCGTCAAGGTAACATAACACAACGCATAACCTATCGTATAACTCACAACGCAAGGATAAAATATAATAAAATATATACAACAGACTATAATAGTGATGCATATTTGAGCAAAAACTTGAACTTTCATAGCAACTAGAAAGAATATCCATACATCTTTAGGTTGCGACATAAGTGCCTGTACAAATTCGCCTCACTGCAACACTCAGAGTCAAACATAGAACAACAAATACTAGATAGTAGAAAAGTAATACGCCAACCACCTGCTCGTCAACGCACAACAACATCGTCCTCATTGAGATCAATCATCTGTAACCTGTACTCGGTCTACCCATTCAAAACCGGATGAACAACCCAAGGTAATAAGAAGAAACATAAAACCTTGAGTCAGACAATAGTCTAAATGACCGATAAAACAAATATCTAACATCATCAATAAAGTATATGAAAACATGTAGATTAACCAACCAATCTACTGAACACCAAAGAAGAACCCAAATTTGTCTTCCTTACATTCGACAGTGATAGCCTTTAAAAACAAGCATTAAGAAACAACAGTACATTCATTGCAAACAGTTATCAAGTGTGGACCATCCTAATCGATCTCCACATCTCCCAAGTACAAGCCCCGTATGCCTAAACCAACATCAGACAAGCACCGAAGAGATATCTCCTTCGACATTTAATAATCTACACAAGACGATACAGGCAAAATAGACATCACTTATGACTATGGCTCTCACCACCAATTCTGCTTTGAAACCATCGTTAATCGTATGATAGGCTACACACCTTTCCATCAACTGTCAAGGGCTAACGGTAAACCCAAGTTCTAGCAAAACTCCACATACAAAGAAACGTATCTAGGCCCATCGAGCTGCCTAGGGTACTTGACCAGTCACTTCTAGTATTTTAGGCATCCTTATTGTACCCCTGCTTTGAGTCCTCTAGAACTTACGACAACGATAATCCCTCAGCCTTCGATATCTCTAGCCATCCAATGTGATGACTATTCATAAACTCAAGCCCTTTCTCGAGCAACCATTATCCATGAGCTGACCACCCTGAGCCATCTTCACATTCGTTGCATTACGACGATTAACATACACATTGCAACACTTTGAACGTTCCTACTTGAATAAATCTCGAAGTCATATTCATTGCCGAACCAAAATAACATTAAATTATGGTCCAACTTAGTAAGGTTGTTCCCACCTAAGGTCGTTCCCACCTAAGGTCGCAACCGATCTGTAACCAACGACTTAACTCCACCTGAATCGCTCCATCCTTTCCAAGACCTGACTCACCAGATCGAACAACGACCTAACGACCTAACCCTTTCAAAGCAGCAACGACCTGATTTTTTAAAGCACCAACGACCTGTCCTTGTCAAAGCCTACGGACCTGACCTTGCCCAAAGCCAACCGACCTGACCTCTGCTTGAACCATCCAAGTCCGAACGACCTAACCGCCGCGATCTAAACCCGAACGATTTATGCTCCATAATTTTTGCCCGGTCCATGCTTGAGAAGTTTGCCCGGTCCATCAAACTGCCCAGTCCATCAAGCTACCCAGTCCATAAAACTACCCAGTCAATAAGACTTCCCAGTCCATAAAACTGCCCATTTCTTAGGAAACAAGAAAAACGACTTGACTTAAGGAAAAATGACCCGACTCCAGATCTGACCGAAAATAGCTCCTATCTTGACCAAATCATCGCCTAACGACAATATTGATGCGACCAATTCAACCAAATCATCCAATTAAACCGTAAACACTTTATGAAATCATTATCAACATCAAAATGACAATTATTCATCGATAATCATATAAAATTCACCAAAATCATGATACATGAATGAACAAACAAAACAATTGATCTAACTTGCATAAACATAAGAATTAACATAATAATTACCGGTTTTAGGTTGCTAGATTAGATCCTATGGTGATTCATATCAAAATATACTTACCATGATGCAGATGTAGTAGAAAGTAACTTAAAATGATGAAAATAGGATCAAACAATGCATATACTTGATTGAATTCATGTGAGAGATGATTATAGCTCACCAATTCTTCGACTTAACTTGAAATCGCTAAATTCTCAATCTGGACAGTGAAGAATATGCTTCTAACTTCTTGATTTGATGCGATCTCTCTTCACTCGACGTAGATCTAGCTTCAAATGATGTAGATCTTCGATTCTCTTATGCAGATCTAGAATTTTAATTATGGAAAGGTGTATTTGATTGAGCTACGAGGATCAAAGAGCTCAACCAAATGAGAGAATGAAGAAACAAAACTATTCTACATTCCTCAAAACCCCTATTTATAGCCTCCCATCAGCTCACTAATGGGCCTCCTCAAATCAGCAAATCTATTGCTGTAAACCGAAACATAAAAATGTGTAGCACTAAAATAGCAATTACTCCCAAACCTCTGAATTAAATCTTTAATGTGACCAATCTATGGAATTGGCAACGCTATTTCCTTTCCAGTGAAAATAGACTCGGCACCTAATTCGATCCCAGTCAAAAGTTATGCTGTGTTCAAAACTGATAGGATCAAAATGGTCACAAATAAATTTGGCAAAAAATAGGGGCATGTTTCACATCCCCATAAACAACATATCAAAATATGAGAATGATCCAACCCTCAGGGAATTAAATAAAAATATTTTATGAACCTCCAATACGTAAAATGCGGGCTGTTACAAATGATATTAAATTCACTTTGATTTACATTTTGATATAGATATGCTTAAAAAATTCCAATGCTAATCAACGTAAAATATGCACCGTGTTAGAATAAGTACACATGTTTCCATGTGCACTATGAGATTAAATTATTGTAAAGACCCGCAACTTCCCCGTAAAGGAAAGCGTCGGATAGTTCGAGAACAAACCACAGCAGAACGCATACAGAAGAACATTTCATTGTATATCACAACAATGCATCAGATTACAAGAATTTACAGAGTATAAAAGAATATTACATAGAATTATCAGAGATTTAAATTACATTTAAATACATAGCAGCGGAAAAATAATACAATACACAACTAGAATGAGATATACGGATACAAAGCTTTCCGGATATCGTTCCAGCTGTAAACCAGGATCCTGTGAATATAAATCTGCAAAACCAAAACTACTAGCTGCCCGTGTCAAAATAGGGGCACCCAGAGTTTAGGTTAAAACAATAAACCCCAGGTCAGTCATGTGACTGGTGTGAGAACTAAAACAGTTATTAATCTTTATTTTAAATCATTAGGTAAATCAAGGGACCACGCCGTATAACACGGAACGGGTTTCCTCCCAAGAATACCAGTGCATAAAACAAACAGCGCAATGCTAAATAAAGAAAGATGAAGCTGTTATAAGACCCAGGTCCCATCACACAATGCAACGCAGTCGAGGATAGGGTTTTCCCTTATAACAGCCAAAGAATGCTTGATACGTTTAAAACAAATCATTTGATACTATAATAAGTGCATAGTGTATAAAACAACTTCAAATCATAAGTATCAATCATAGGCGGCATAAGCGCCCCATCCCACTATGTCGCCATATATAGGATTACAAATAAAACCGCAAAGTCACGTATTTGGAAATTGGATTTCCATCTATGAACCGAGGCTAGGGGCAAGATCCTCAACCGATTCGAGACGCTCTAGCCCGCCCCTCAGGACCCAGACTCAGGTGGGCCCTTGGATCCTCAGGGCCGGTCCACCGATGTGGATTAAAATGCCTGAACATGCGTTTCCCCACCCTATGGGGTGTAAGTCTGGTCCGTCAGCCGACCAGAATGCATTCGGCCGAAACCGATATAACCGAGGCGCCTCGCAACAGCAACAACCACATAAGTCAAACTCGTCAGGGCGTGTAAAACCACTGACGCCACTTCTAGCTAGAAAGAAACGCATGCCCTCCCTGACGTCCGTCTCCCGTTTTTGGTTCATACCGGGTGTGAAACTCGCGAGGTAAACGTTACACAAAGCTACGCCACAAAGGCCGTGCTTTGATCATCAACCACAAGACTTTGCTTTTCAACAGAAGTCTTGATCATTTGCATCTTAGCATGCCACACAGGCAAGCCATCCTATGCAACCGATATCAGTCACACAGAATGAAATCCGATGTCAGACACACAGTCCATTTACAAGTCCGTTCTGGGTCTGAACGAAACCGGAGGCACCTAGTACCCCGCATATCCATCGATCTCCAAGTACGTCTGGACGATCACTAACTGTTTCCATCTTCTTGGGTGTACAGCCCAATCAAGATCATCAGTTATCACCCAAACGACGTGAAGACTTCCGGTCTTCGACCATCGTCTTCATCTTCGACTTATCGTCGTATCAGTTATTCAGAATGGGATAAACCCGGTCTTTCCGAATAACTCGCGTATATATTATAAAAGTGTTACACAAACACAACATACGCCTCATTCCAACTCATTAGTCATTAACCGTAAATTAATCAAGAGAATAATTCCCCAAATATTAACCCCGAAGGCCGAAACCAACATCAGATCAATATCCAGAAAACCATTCTACTTAGCTAACCGACAGTTAATTTCTAAATTTCACGTTCAAATCTAATTAAAGATTTAACTATCGCCTGGAGCAAAACTGGTGATACTCCATTCTCGATCTTTTCAATCTAATTAAAGATTCATTAAAACTCCACTTAGTTTTAATCTGTGACTGGGTTAAAGAATCAGTGTCATTTAAAACACGGTTCACGATAAACCCAAAGTCACATCACATTAATTATCGGGTTAAAGAACAAGTGTTATTTAAAACACTGTTCACGATAAACCCAAAAATCAATATCAATTCAATTCCAATTAAATAATATTTAATTGGTACACTTCATTAAATCTAAATAAAAAGATTTAATCATTTCTTATGATTTTACACAAATTATTACCATTTTTAATAATTTTATCAAGGCCCGTACAGTCGATTTCCATCAATGGCCATCGAACTGCACTTACAGCGACCTTTTTCGAATTTGATTTGGACATAATTCCAAATCCAACCGTTAGATTTCAAATTTCTAATATTCGTTAGAAAGCTCTTTTCGATACGAACCCAACGGTTCCGGTTTTAGGAGAATCCGACGGTCGGATCTCCCGTAATGTTCGTTTGAAATAAATGGTCGAAATTCGCGAACTGCCGCGGCGCGGCGCGTTCTATTCAGGCCATTATATTATATATATAATATATATAATATATATTTCGTCGATTTCTATTTAAAACGAATTATATAAATAGTTTTAAAATCGTTTCAAAAGCTATTTCAACTTCCATTTCAATTCAAAGCAAAATTGAGTTCTTCTTTATAAATTCGTTTCAAAATTCATTTCTATTCAATTCAAATTTCAATTAAATTTGAATTCATTTCAATTCGCTTTCAATTCAACTTGAGTTCGTTTCAATTTAATTCGTTTCGAAATCGTTTTCAATTCAATTCATTTCGAACTCGTTTTCAATTCAATTCATTTCGAAATCGTTTTCAATTCAATTCATTTCGAAATCGTTTTAAATTCAATTCATTTCGAAATCGTTTTCAATTCAATTCATTTCGAAATCGTTTTCAATTCAATTCATTTCGAAATCGTTTTCAATTCAATTCAATTCAAAATCTTCGATTTCGATATTACTTTTCAATATTCATTTTAAAATGAATAAAATCGATATAAATATCGTTTACGTCAAAATGGCGTCAATCTAATCAACACGGCTTCATAAATTTTTATTTTCAAATATTTCTTTTTCAAATATTTCTTTTTCAAATATTTCTTTTTCAAAACTGGAATGAGGCCCAATCAATTACCATATAAAATTAATTATATGGATTTTCATACAACACATGTATATAATAGCATTGAAAATAATCAACCATCAACCAAAGTGCACTACACTGTATAAGCATCAAATATAGATATTCAACGCTTATAACAGCCTGTCAATCAATCGATCGACATATTTAATCAATCAGGATGAGTGAACTTCAAATTTCATCCTAACACCCGTGTGGGGTTTCAAACAATCAAACACAGATTTTATTTGTGCAGTTGGGCGATGTGTAAAATTTATCGACCCAATCAACGTCATTCAAATAGGTGTACATAAACAAACCGTCTGGTTTGTAAATGAATATTTATTTATTCACATTCACGTTAAAAATTATATTTTTAACGATAAAACATTTTATTTTAACCTATGAATTTCTATTCAATTCATTTATTAAATAAAATGATATTTTTATTTTTCTAACATATTTTAGAAAATTTCGGCGGCCTAACGGCACGATACTAGAAACGGGACGAGGCCTAGCCTTGTCCCCGGTCTAGTGAAGGCCCACGCCATTCACTCATCAATCAAATCAATTTCATTATGCAAACCACAAAATTTGGAGTAAGGGTCTAACCTAGCCTTACTCCTTCGCCTTATAACGGCGCACGTCTAATCCTAACCAATTTATCGATTCGATTATTCACACCACAAATCACATTCAAACCAATATCGCAATCAATCACCAAACAGTCAAACAAACAAGTCCATGGTCTGTGGACGGGTGTCGGGTGCTACTAAGCACCGTCTGCATCCTAGTATATATATAACTAGAAAAATAAATTTGAAAGGTGAGAAATTCTCACATATAGCTATCCTAGCTCCACGGCTCTTCTTTTGCAGAAGTCTTCGACGTTCTTGCCCTTTCACCATCTTCGTTGCCCGTAGTCACTATATATGTAAAAATCGAATTTTTAGTTCGCTATTCAATATATAAAAATCGAATTTTTTCTATCGAAGTTCAATATATAAAAATCCCATTTTTACTTCAAAGTTCAATATATAAAAATCGAATTTTTACTTCGAAGTTCAATATATAAAAATCGAATTTTTACTTCGCTATTCAATATATAAAAATCGAATTTTTACTTCGAAGTTCAACATATAAAAACATATTTTTATACTACTATGTTGTATAGATAAAAATTATATTTTTATCACGCTATTTTCCATATAAAGATTTCGCCTTTTCTAAAATAAAGATTTCGCCTTTATAAAAACATGGACTTTGCTTTTTCAAATTTAAAGATTTCATCTTTATAAAAATCTCATTTTATTTTTCTACACATATAAAGATGACATTTTTAATATCCCGATCATGTAAAAATTATATTTTCAACTCTTTACATAAACAAAAATCATATTTTGACATCACCTATATAGCAAAGACTATATTTTTAATACCTTAAAAATATAAAAATCATATTTTTAATACTTTAAAAATATAAAAATCATATTTTTATTCTACTATTCGATATGTAAAAATCAAATCCTTTATAAATCAGTTTTTAAAATGCTTTAAAATCAGTTTTTAAAATGGTTTAAAATCAGTTTTTAAAATGGTTTAAAATCAGTTTTTAACTTCTCAAAAAAAACAGTTTTTACTTTATATAAAATCAGTTTTAAATCATTTAAAAAAAAACAGTTTTTAAAACCTATATAAAAAAACAGTTTTGAATCTAATTAAAATTCAACATAAAATCAGTTTTTATATTAAATAATAAATAAAAAAAAACAGTTTTCATATAAAATAAAATAAAACAGTTTTCAGAACTTACAGGGATCCTAGGGGGGGGAAGGGCGTCGGCGTGGTCTGAATTGGGTTCGGATGGGGGGGTTTGATCGAAGGAGGAGATTGACACGAGGGGGCTTGCTCGAGTTGATTTGGGGGTTCCTGGCGCGCGACTCTTCAGGTGGGCGGCGCGTCGTTCAACTGGAGGAGGGGAGAAGGAAGGAGGAGAGAGGAAGGAAGGAGGGATGATCGGTGAGAGCGCTGGAGGGAGGTAGATGGCGTCGCGGTGGTGCGGAGCAGTAGGAGGCGTCGCGGTTCCTGATGCGTGCGGCTTCTTCTTTTTTTTTTTTTTTTTTTTTTTTTTTATGAATCGAAATGAAAATGAGAGGGGGGGGGCCAGAAGATAAAGGGGAAAATATATATATATTTTTTTTTATTATTATTTTATTTACTAAGAGTTGACTTTTTCATACGACCTCAAAACGAGACCCACCGCCTGTCGTCCATAGCGTTTTACCCCCTTTTCGAACACAATGGGATATGTATCGTAAGCTGAATTGATCGTTACAATCAGTTTCCGTTGAATCTACATTTAAATCTCTATATTGAATTTTAAACGTACATTTCAAATTACCGGGGTCACATACGAACAGGAAAAATCCCAGAAAAATATTTTCTAGCTTCGTATTGACGATACGGTCCTAACAAAACTAGTTTCGTCGAATTCTGAGACCGTTAGAAAAATGGCCAATTTCCAGTCGATTAAAATCAACTGAAACTGGTCAAACGCGTTTTCCTTTGCCACGCTCGCATATTGATTCGAAAAATTATGAAATTTGGAATCTAGCAATAACTTGACATCCCGGACCCAACAAAACTGGTTTCATCGAAATCCGAGGTCGTTTGCAAAATTGCTATTTTTAAGGGCCTTATATATATAAAAATATATATAAATTCCACAGCGACTATTTCTAATTTTAAACTGGACATATCTTATCATTTCTAAAATGAAATCTCAGTTTGTTAACTTCGTTACAAAGATATAGTTATACAGATTCAAATATTTCTTGTTTCGTTCAATTCTGACTTATATTGAATTCTGTATATTCATTTGAAATTAGAAATCGAATTTTCGAACTACCGCGCCATTTTCAATTCCTTTTATAATTATATATAATTATTATATATTCTAACGACGACGTATATAATATATACGTTCGAATTCTATTCAAAATAAATTTCTCGTCGATTTTATTTAAAATAATCTATTTTAAATATTCAAAATTCGCTAAAATTGCCAAAATAAAAATTTTAAACTGGCCCAGATTTTCGGGTTGTTACAATCTCCCCCACTTAAAACTTTTCGTCCCCGAAAAGGAACAAAGTCGAAAGTGGTTTGATTAATCAACTCTATGTTCGATCTGGCTTTCATTCTCCAACCCTTTGGTTTCTGAGAATTTTCAAAATTTCAAAAATTTGGCTAACACCCTAAATTTTTGAAAAATTTCGCCATAACCTCCCCTGCAATGGGAGCATCGGGGAATTTCAAATAGCTTCCCCGGTCCTTCAGATCTCAAAAAGAAAAAGAAAAAGCCAAGCGGCTAGCCAATAGGCTCACAAAATCATCATCACCCAAACAAAACAGGAAATTATGTAGTAAACATGTACCTATTTGTCGGGCAAACAAATTTTATTCTCTGGCTCTAGCCTCCTTGCTATGACCTGTTCAATGTAAGTATATGTATATGCAAGCGAATGCGACCAATTTCACTACAGTTCAATATTTGGTTCAATTAGGCATAATGGTTCAAAATTAGCAAACAAACAAACAAACCACACAAACATCAATCAATTAGTGAATTAGAGTTTCAAATTCATAATTTTGATACATATACAAAAATCATGCTTTTGATACCAAATCACAACAATAGGCCCTATCTAATTTTGGTTCTCACACCAGTCTAATGGAAATATATAGAAATCACACCTTCGTCACTCGAGAATAAATGCTGATGATGTTTCGAACCACCATCAGAACATTGTCGGGCTACTAGAGTGCGGTTCTATATCTACCCGGTATATTAAAACTTCGAATATACGTTTGCAAGGCGTATATGCAAATTCTTTATATACTGGACTGTCCAAATCAATATAAATAAATAATCAACTACGAATAATTGATTTAAATTTTCAAAACAAAAATTTGTTTTCACTTTAAAAATTTACTCTTCACACTCGTTCTAGGATACTACTGATCCCATCTCTAACGAGTCATTCCCTTGGATATTACTAATCCAATATCTGATGAATTCTTTCGTATGTTTCTAATGTGCCTTGTTCTCTGCTTTGTAAACCAAAGCTCTGATACCACGTGTAAAGACCCGCAACTTCCCCGTAAAGGAAAGCGTCGGATAGTTCGAGAACAAACCACAGCAGAACGCATACAGAAGAACATTTCATTGTATATCACAACAATGCATCAGATTACAAGAATTTACAGAGTATAAAAGAATATTACATAGAATTATCAGAGATTTAAATTACATTTAAATACATAGCAGCGGAAAAATAATACAATACACAACTAGAATGAGATATACGGATACAAAGCTTTCCGGATATCGTTCCAGCTGTAAACCAGGATCCTGTGAATATAAATCTGCAAAACCAAAACTACTAGCTGCCCGTGTCAAAATAGGGGCACCCAGAGTTTAGGTTAAAACAATAAACCCCAGGTCAGTCATGTGACTGGTGTGAGAACTAAAACAGTTATTAATCTTTATTTTAAATCATTAGGTAAATCAAGGGACCACGCCGTATAACACGGAACGGGTTTCCTCCCAAGAATACCAGTGCATAAAACAAACAGCGCAATGCTAAATAAAGAAAGATGAAGCTGTTATAAGACCCAGGTCCCATCACACAATGCAACGCAGTCGAGGATAGGGTTTTCCCTTATAACAGCCAAAGAATGCTTGATACGTTTAAAACAAATCATTTGATACTATAATAAGTGCATAGTGTATAAAACAACTTCAAATCATAAGTATCAATCATAGGCGGCATAAGCGCCCCATCCCACTATGTCGCCATATATAGGATTACAAATAAAACCGCAAAGTCACGTATTTGGAAATTGGATTTCCATCTATGAACCGAGGCTAGGGGCAAGATCCTCAACCGATTCGAGACGCTCTAGCCCGCCCCTCAGGACCCAGACTCAGGTGGGCCCTTGGATCCTCAGGGCCGGTCCACCGATGTGGATTAAAATGCCTGAACATGCGTTTCCCCACCCTATGGGGTGTAAGTCTGGTCCGTCAGCCGACCAGAATGCATTCGGCCGAAACCGATATAACCGAGGCGCCTCGCAACAGCAACAACCACATAAGTCAAACTCGTCAGGGCGTGTAAAACCACTGACGCCACTTCTAGCTAGAAAGAAACGCATGCCCTCCCTGACGTCCGTCTCCCGTTTTTGGTTCATACCGGGTGTGAAACTCGCGAGGTAAACGTTACACAAAGCTACGCCACAAAGGCCGTGCTTTGATCATCAACCACAAGACTTTGCTTTTCAACAGAAGTCTTGATCATTTGCATCTTAGCATGCCACACAGGCAAGCCATCCTATGCAACCGATATCAGTCACACAGAATGAAATCCGATGTCAGACACACAGTCCATTTACAAGTCCGTTCTGGGTCTGAACGAAACCGGAGGCACCTAGTACCCCGCATATCCATCGATCTCCAAGTACGTCTGGACGATCACTAACTGTTTCCATCTTCTTGGGTGTACAGCCCAATCAAGATCATCAGTTATCACCCAAACGACGTGAAGACTTCCGGTCTTCGACCATCGTCTTCATCTTCGACTTATCGTCGTATCAGTTATTCAGAATGGGATAAACCCGGTCTTTCCGAATAACTCGCGTATATATTATAAAAGTGTTACACAAACACAACATACGCCTCATTCCAACTCATTAGTCATTAACCGTAAATTAATCAAGAGAATAATTCCCCAAATATTAACCCCGAAGGCCGAAACCAACATCAGATCAATATCCAGAAAACCATTCTACTTAGCTAACCGACAGTTAATTTCTAAATTTCACGTTCAAATCTAATTAAAGATTTAACTATCGCCTGGAGCAAAACTGGTGATACTCCATTCTCGATCTTTTCAATCTAATTAAAGATTCATTAAAACTCCACTTAGTTTTAATCTGTGACTGGGTTAAAGAATCAGTGTCATTTAAAACACGGTTCACGATAAACCCAAAGTCACATCACATTAATTATCGGGTTAAAGAACAAGTGTTATTTAAAACACTGTTCACGATAAACCCAAAAATCAATATCAATTCAATTCCAATTAAATAATATTTAATTGGTACACTTCATTAAATCTAAATAAAAAGATTTAATCATTTCTTATGATTTTACACAAATTATTACCATTTTTAATAATTTTATCAAGGCCCGTACAGTCGATTTCCATCAATGGCCATCGAACTGCACTTACAGCGACCTTTTTCGAATTTGATTTGGACATAATTCCAAATCCAACCGTTAGATTTCAAATTTCTAATATTCGTTAGAAAGCTCTTTTCGATACGAACCCAACGGTTCCGGTTTTAGGAGAATCCGACGGTCGGATCTCCCGTAATGTTCGTTTGAAATAAATGGTCGAAATTCGCGAACTGCCGCGGCGCGGCGCGTTCTATTCAGGCCATTATATTATATATATAATATATATAATATATATTTCGTCGATTTCTATTTAAAACGAATTATATAAATAGTTTTAAAATCGTTTCAAAAGCTATTTCAACTTCCATTTCAATTCAAAGCAAAATTGAGTTCTTCTTTATAAATTCGTTTCAAAATTCATTTCTATTCAATTCAAATTTCAATTAAATTTGAATTCATTTCAATTCGCTTTCAATTCAACTTGAGTTCGTTTCAATTTAATTCGTTTCGAAATCGTTTTCAATTCAATTCATTTCGAACTCGTTTTCAATTCAATTCATTTCGAAATCGTTTTCAATTCAATTCATTTCGAAATCGTTTTAAATTCAATTCATTTCGAAATCGTTTTCAATTCAATTCATTTCGAAATCGTTTTCAATTCAATTCATTTCGAAATCGTTTTCAATTCAATTCAATTCAAAATCTTCGATTTCGATATTACTTTTCAATATTCATTTTAAAATGAATAAAATCGATATAAATATCGTTTACGTCAAAATGGCGTCAATCTAATCAACACGGCTTCATAAATTTTTATTTTCAAATATTTCTTTTTCAAATATTTCTTTTTCAAATATTTCTTTTTCAAAACTGGAATGAGGCCCAATCAATTACCATATAAAATTAATTATATGGATTTTCATACAACACATGTATATAATAGCATTGAAAATAATCAACCATCAACCAAAGTGCACTACACTGTATAAGCATCAAATATAGATATTCAACGCTTATAACAGCCTGTCAATCAATCGATCGACATATTTAATCAATCAGGATGAGTGAACTTCAAATTTCATCCTAACACCCGTGTGGGGTTTCAAACAATCAAACACAGATTTTATTTGTGCAGTTGGGCGATGTGTAAAATTTATCGACCCAATCAACGTCATTCAAATAGGTGTACATAAACAAACCGTCTGGTTTGTAAATGAATATTTATTTATTCACATTCACGTTAAAAATTATATTTTTAACGATAAAACATTTTATTTTAACCTATGAATTTCTATTCAATTCATTTATTAAATAAAATGATATTTTTATTTTTCTAACATATTTTAGAAAATTTCGGCGGCCTAACGGCACGATACTAGAAACGGGACGAGGCCTAGCCTTGTCCCCGGTCTAGTGAAGGCCCACGCCATTCACTCATCAATCAAATCAATTTCATTATGCAAACCACAAAATTTGGAGTAAGGGTCTAACCTAGCCTTACTCCTTCGCCTTATAACGGCGCACGTCTAATCCTAACCAATTTATCGATTCGATTATTCACACCACAAATCACATTCAAACCAATATCGCAATCAATCACCAAACAGTCAAACAAACAAGTCCATGGTCTGTGGACGGGTGTCGGGTGCTACTAAGCACCGTCTGCATCCTAGTATATATATAACTAGAAAAATAAATTTGAAAGGTGAGAAATTCTCACATATAGCTATCCTAGCTCCACGGCTCTTCTTTTGCAGAAGTCTTCGACGTTCTTGCCCTTTCACCATCTTCGTTGCCCGTAGTCACTATATATGTAAAAATCGAATTTTTAGTTCGCTATTCAATATATAAAAATCGAATTTTTTCTATCGAAGTTCAATATATAAAAATCCCATTTTTACTTCAAAGTTCAATATATAAAAATCGAATTTTTACTTCGAAGTTCAATATATAAAAATCGAATTTTTACTTCGCTATTCAATATATAAAAATCGAATTTTTACTTCGAAGTTCAACATATAAAAACATATTTTTATACTACTATGTTGTATAGATAAAAATTATATTTTTATCACGCTATTTTCCATATAAAGATTTCGCCTTTTCTAAAATAAAGATTTCGCCTTTATAAAAACATGGACTTTGCTTTTTCAAATTTAAAGATTTCATCTTTATAAAAATCTCATTTTATTTTTCTACACATATAAAGATGACATTTTTAATATCCCGATCATGTAAAAATTATATTTTCAACTCTTTACATAAACAAAAATCATATTTTGACATCACCTATATAGCAAAGACTATATTTTTAATACCTTAAAAATATAAAAATCATATTTTTAATACTTTAAAAATATAAAAATCATATTTTTATTCTACTATTCGATATGTAAAAATCAAATCCTTTATAAATCAGTTTTTAAAATGCTTTAAAATCAGTTTTTAAAATGGTTTAAAATCAGTTTTTAAAATGGTTTAAAATCAGTTTTTAACTTCTCAAAAAAAACAGTTTTTACTTTATATAAAATCAGTTTTAAATCATTTAAAAAAAAACAGTTTTTAAAACCTATATAAAAAAACAGTTTTGAATCTAATTAAAATTCAACATAAAATCAGTTTTTATATTAAATAATAAATAAAAAAAAACAGTTTTCATATAAAATAAAATAAAACAGTTTTCAGAACTTACAGGGATCCTAGGGGGGGGGAAGGGCGTCGGCGTGGTCTGAATTGGGTTCGGATGGGGGGGTTTGATCGAAGGAGGAGATTGACACGAGGGGGCTTGCTCGAGTTGATTTGGGGGTTCCTGGCGCGCGACTCTTCAGGTGGGCGGCGCGTCGTTCAACTGGAGGAGGGGAGAAGGAAGGAGGAGAGAGGAAGGAAGGAGGGATGATCGGTGAGAGCGCTGGAGGGAGGTAGATGGCGTCGCGGTGGTGCGGAGCAGTAGGAGGCGTCGCGGTTCCTGATGCGTGCGGCTTCTTCTTTTTTTTTTTTTTTTTTTTTTTTTTTTTTTTATGAATCGAAATGAAAATGAGAGGGGGGGGCCAGAAGATAAAGGGGAAAATATATATATATTTTTTTTTATTATTATTTTATTTACTAAGAGTTGACTTTTTCATACGACCTCAAAACGAGACCCACCGCCTGTCGTCCATAGCGTTTTACCCCCTTTTCGAACACAATGGGATATGTATCGTAAGCTGAATTGATCGTTACAATCAGTTTCCGTTGAATCTACATTTAAATCTCTATATTGAATTTTAAACGTACATTTCAAATTACCGGGGTCACATACGAACAGGAAAAATCCCAGAAAAATATTTTCTAGCTTCGTATTGACGATACGGTCCTAACAAAACTAGTTTCGTCGAATTCTGAGACCGTTAGAAAAATGGCCAATTTCCAGTCGATTAAAATCAACTGAAACTGGTCAAACGCGTTTTCCTTTGCCACGCTCGCATATTGATTCGAAAAATTATGAAATTTGGAATCTAGCAATAACTTGACATCCCGGACCCAACAAAACTGGTTTCATCGAAATCCGAGGTCGTTTGCAAAATTGCTATTTTTAAGGGCCTTATATATATAAAAATATATATAAATTCCACAGCGACTATTTCTAATTTTAAACTGGACATATCTTATCATTTCTAAAATGAAATCTCAGTTTGTTAACTTCGTTACAAAGATATAGTTATACAGATTCAAATATTTCTTGTTTCGTTCAATTCTGACTTATATTGAATTCTGTATATTCATTTGAAATTAGAAATCGAATTTTCGAACTACCGCGCCATTTTCAATTCCTTTTATAATTATATATAATTATTATATATTCTAACGACGACGTATATAATATATACGTTCGAATTCTATTCAAAATAAATTTCTCGTCGATTTTATTTAAAATAATCTATTTTAAATATTCAAAATTCGCTAAAATTGCCAAAATAAAAATTTTAAACTGGCCCAGATTTTCGGGTTGTTACAATTATAATAAATATATTTATTTTTAAATTTGAGTTTAAACGAAATGGAGAAAAAGCACATAATTATGGATGATTATAATTATTATATTTGATTGTCATTTCAAAAATCTTCCAACATGCGTTTATTGAATATGCATATTTGCTAACAACACACTTCTTTACTGATATATTTGTTATACTACCAATTTATGTTTTTCAATTATATGGTCCTATGGTCTAGTGGTTGGGACATTGGACTTTGAATCCAATAACCCGAGTTCAAATCTCGGTGGGATCTTTATGGCATCTTTTAATCAACAATATTATATTTTTATGTTGTTTATGCTTTTTGAATCTGATTGAAATCAAATGGTGTTATTTTCATCAACAAAGTATACATTAAATTTGTTTTTATTTAACTAAGTAAAGCTATGTTAATTACAATCATATAATCAATTTATATATCCAAATATATTATTTTTCTATGGTAAATGTCACATTAACAATTTATACTAAACATGCGAGAACCCGCGCTACAAACACATGGTTCACAAAATATTTCAACTTATTATTTTAGATCTTTTCTGGTTACATAAAGGTTAAAAATATGCTTTAGGATTATAGTATTTTTGCATCAGCTTTTCTAAAAAACAACTAACAAACCTTAAATAAAAAATGTCCTCAAATAATTTCAAAAGGCATGATGTAAAACCAGATCATTGGATAAAACAATGGAATACAACATACATTAACATAAACTATATAACATTCTTAGCTTCGTAACTTTTCATTTCTAATAATTCCTACTTCTTAAATTGAACAATTTGTTATAAAATCCTTTTTTCAACTACACGATGATATTATTTCATATTACACTAATTCAAAGTGGAATCAACTTAGATAGTTAAAAATGATGATTTCTAGAGCTAAATGTATCGTATTCTAGACAAAATTTAGATAGTGAACTTGTTTATCATAGTTAAAAATTCAGCACAAACGATATTAAATTCACTTTGATTTACATATGGATATAGATATGCTAACAAAATTCCAACGCTATTCAGCGTAAAATACTTACGATGTTAGAATAAGCGCACATGTTTCATGTCCACTAGGAGATTAAATTATAATAAATATATTTCTTTTTACATTTGAGTTTAAACAAAACGGAGAAAAAAAAAATAATTATGGTTGATTATAATAATTACATCTCATTGTCGTTTCAAAAATCTTCCAACATACGTTTTGAATATGCATACTCTCTAACGTCATACTTCTTTACCAATATATTTGTTATACTACCAATATATGTTTTTTAAACATATGGTCCCATGGTCTGGTGGTTAGACATTGGACTCTGAATCCAGTAACCCGAGTTCATATCTCGGTGGGACCTTTTTTGCATTATTTAATCAACAATATCATATTTTATGTTGTTTATGCTTTTTGAATCTGATTGAAATCAAATGGTGTTATTTTCATCCACAAAGTATATATTAAATTTGTTTTTATTTAACTAAAGCTATGTTAATTTCAATTATCTAATTAATTTAATGATCCAAATATATTATTTTGCTATGGTAAACGTCACATTTACAATTCATACTAAACTGGCGAGAACCAGTGCTACACACACATGGTTCACAAAATATTTTAACTTATTATTTTAGAGCTTTTCTGGTTACATGAAGGTTAAACATATGCTTTAGGATTACAATATTTTTGCATTAGCTTTTCTTAAAGACAACAAACAAACCTTAAATAAAAAACGTCCTCAAATAATTTAAGAAGGGCACAATGTAAAACCAAATCATTGGATAAAATAATGCAATACAACAAACATTAATATCAACTATAAGACATTCTTAGGTTCGTAAGTTTTCATTTCTTATAATTCCAAACACCTAAAATTGAATGATTAGTTACTAAATCCTTTTTTCAACTACATGATAATATTATTTCATGTTACTCTAGTTCAAAGTGGAATTAACTTAGATAGTTGTAAATGATGATTAGCTAGAGCTAAATGCACCGTATTCTAGCAAAAATTTAGGTAGTAAATATGTTTGTCTTGTAGTTGAAAATTCTACAAAAACGACGTAATGGCTACACATAACTCCTACACTAAACAAGAGGAATAGTGCGCTGAAAGGTGTGCCAAGCAGCTATGGACGATCATCAAGGTAACATAACACAATGAGGAACCTATCGTATATCTTACAACGAAATGATAAAATAAAATAGAATATATACAACAGACTATAATGTGAAGCATATTTTAGCATAAACTTGAACTTTCATAACAACTAGAAAGTATATCCATACATCTTTGGATTATGACATAAGTGTCTATACAAGTTTGCCTCACTACAACACTTAGAGTCGAACATGGGACAACAAATACTAGATCGTAGAAAAGTCATAGGACAGCCTCCTATTCGCCATCGCACAACAACATCGTCCTCATTAAGATCAATCATCTGTAAACTGATACTCAGTCTTCCCATTCAAAACTGGATGAACAACCCAAGGTAATAAAAAGAAACATAAAACCTTGAGTCAGACAATAGTCTTAATGAGCGATAAAAAAACTATCTAGTATCATCAATAAAGTATATGAGAAAAGGTAGATTAACCAACCAATCTATCAAACACCAAAGAAGAACCCAAACCTGTCTTTGTTACATCCGACAGTGATAGCCTTTACAAACAAGCATTAAGAAACAACATTATATTCATAGCAAACAGTTATCAAGCATAGATCATCCTAATCGATCTCAACATCTCCTAAGCACAAGCCCTGAAGGCCTAAACCAACATCAGACAAGCACCCAAGAGATATCTCCTTCAACATCTAAGAATCCACACAAGACGATACAAGCAAAATAGAAGTCACTTATGATTATGGCTGTCACTGCCAATCCTGCTTTGAAACCATCGTTAATCGTATGACCGGCTAAACATTTTGCCATCAACTGTCAAGAGCTAATGGTAAACCTCAATTCTAGCAAAAATCCGTACGCCATACGAAGAAACGTATCTAGGCCCATTGAGCTACCCAGGGTACTCGAACAGTCACTTCTAGTATTTCAGGTGTCCCTATTATACCCCTGCTTTGATTCCGCTAGAACTTACGACAACGATAATCCCTCAGCCTTTGATATCTCTAGCCATCCAACCCAATTACTGTTCATAAACTCAAGCCCTTTCTCAATCAACCATTATCCACGAGCTCACCAGCTTGAGTCGTCATCACATTCATTGCATTACGACGATCAACAAACACATCACAACACTTTGAACATTCCTACTTGAATACACTTCGAAGTCACATTCATCACCAAACCAAAATAAAATCAAATCATGGTCCAACTCAGTCAGTTCGTTCCCACCTCAGGTCGCATCCGACCTATAACCAACAACTTAACTCTCCCTGAGTCGCTCCATCCGTACCAAGACTTGACTCCTCAGGTCCAACAACGACCTAACCCTTTCAGAGCACCAACGATCTGATTTCCTGAAGCACCAATGACCTGTCCTTGTCAAAGCCTACTGATCTGACTTTGCCCAAAGCCAGCCTACCTGACCTCTGCTTGAATCATCTAGGGCCGAACGACCTAACCCCAACTATTTAAACCCGAACGATATATGCACCATAATTTTTGCCCGGTCCATGCTCGAGAACTTTGCCCGGTCCATCAAATTGCCCAGTCCATGAAACTACCGAGTCCATAAAACTGCCCAGTCCATAAAACTTCCCAATCCATAAAACTGCCCATTTCTTGAGAAACAAGAAAAACGACTTGACCTACGGAAACACGACCTAACCTAAGGAAAAATAACCCGACTCCATATCTGACCGAAAATAGCTCCAATCATGAATAAATCATCAAAAAACGACAATATCGACATGAATAATTCATCCAAATCATCCAATTCAACCATAAACGCTTTATGAGATCATTATCAACAATAAAACGATAATTATTCATCGATAATCATATAAAATTCACCAAAACCATGATACATGAATGAATATACAAAACAATGGATATAACTTGCATAAACATATGAAATAACATAAGAATTACAGGTTTTAAGTTGCTAGATTAGAACCTATGGTGATTCTATTAAAATATAATTACCATGATGTAGATGTAGTTGAAAACAACTTAAAATGATGAAAATAGGATCAAACAATCTATATACTTGATTGAATTCATGAGAGATGATTATCTGACACCAATTCTTCGAATTAACTTGAAATCGCTAAATTCTCAGTCTGGATAGCGAAGAATATGCTTCAAACCTCTTGATTTGATGCGATCTCTCTTCACTTGACGTGAATCTTGCTTCAAACGATATGGATCTTCAATTCTCTTATGTAGATCTAGAATTTTAATTGTGGAATGGTGTATTCAATTGAGCTTGGAGGATCAAAGAGCTCAACAAGGTGAGCAAATGAAAATGACCTCAGCACCTGATTCGACACCAGTCAAAAATTATGCCCTGTTCAAAACCGGCAAGGGAAAAATGGTCACAAACAAAATTGGTAAAAATAACAGACGTGTCTCACATCCCCATAAACAACATATCGAAATACGAGAATGATCCAACCCTCAGGGAGTTAAATAAAAATATTTTATGAACCTTCGATACGTAAAATGCAGGCTGTTACAAATTGTATTAAAATCACTTTGATTTACATGTGGATATAAAACATCAATGCTAATCAATGTAAAATATGAAGCATGTTAGAATAATTACACATGTTTTCATGTGCACTATGAGATTAAATTACAATAAACATATTTATTTTTGAATTTGAGTTTAAACGAAAAGGAGAAAATGCACATAATTATGGTTGATTATAATTGTTACATCTAATTTTCATTTCAAAAATCTTCCAATATACGTTTATTGAATAAGCATGTTCTCTAACATCACACTTCTTCACAATTATATTTATTATACTACCAATATATGTTATTTAGACATACGGTCCCATGGTCTACTGGTTAGAACATTGGACTCTGAATCCAATAACCCGAGTTCAAATCTCGGTGGGACCGTTTTGGCATTATTTAGTCAACAATATCATATTTATAATGTTTGTGCTTTTTGAATCCGATTGAAATCAAATGGTGTTATTTTCATCAACAATGTATATATTAATTTTGTTGTTATTTAACTAATTAAAGGTATATTAATTTCAATTATCTAATCAATTTATAGATCCAAATATATTATTTTGCTATGGTAAATGTCATGTTTACAATTTATACTAAACTGGCGAGAACCCACGCTACACACACATGGTTCGCAAAATATTTCAAATTATTATTTTAGAGCGTTTGTGGTTACATAAAGGTGAAACATATGCTTTAGGATTATAGTATTTTTGCATCAGCTTTTCTAGAAAACAATTAACAAACCTTAATTAAAAAATGTCCTCAAATAATTTCGAAAGGGAAAATGTAAAAATAAATCATTGGATAAAAGAATGCAATACAACAAACATTAACATCGACTATAGGACATTCTTAGGTTCGTAACTTTTCATTACTTATAATTTCGACATCTAAAATTGAATGACTAGTTAATAAATCCTTTTTTCAACTACATGATAATATTATTTCACATTACTCTAAGTCAAAGTGGAATTAACCTAGATAGTTGAAAATGACGATTAGCTAGAGCTAAATGTATCATTTTCTAGCAAAAATTTAGGTAGTGAATCTTCTTATCGTGATTAAAAATTCTACAAAAATGATGTGACAATCGCCCATAACTCTTGCATTAAACAAGAGTAATAATGCATTGAAAGGTGTGTCAAGCAGTTATGGATGATCATCAAGTAACATAACACAATGCAAAACCTCTCGTATAACTCATAAGCAAGGATAAAATATAATAGAATATATACAACAGACTATAATAGTGAAGCATAGTTGAGTAGGAACTTGAACTTTCATAACAACCAGAAAGAATATCCATACATCTTTAGACTGCGGCATAAGTGCCTATAAAAATTCTCATCACTACAACACTCAGAGTTGAACATAGAACAACAAATAATAGATAGCAGAAAAGTAATACACCAACCTCCTTCTCGTCACCGCACAACAACATCAACCTCATTAAGATCAATCATCTACAACCTATACTCAATCCGCCCATTCAAAACCGGATGAACAACCCAAGGTAATAAGAAGAACCATAAAACCATGATTCAGTCAATAGTCTTAATGAGAAATAAAACAACTATCTAACATCATCAATAAATTATATGAGAACATGTAGTTTAACCAACCAATCTACCAAACACCAAAGAAGAACCCAAACCTGTCTTCCTTACATCCGACAATGATAGCCTTTACAAACAAGCATTAAGAAAAAATAGTAATTTCATAGCTAACAGTTATCAAGTGTAGACCATCCTAATCGATCTTGACATCTCCCAAGCACAAGCCCCGAAGGCCTAAACCAACATTAGACAAGCACCCAAGAGATATCTCCTTCGACATCTAATAATCTACCCAAGACGATACAAGCAAAATCGACATCACTTATGACCATGGCTATCACTGCCAATCCTGCTTTGAAACCATCGTTAATCGTATGACCGGCTAAACACCTTACCATCATCTGTAAAGGGCTAATGGTAAACCCCAGTTCTAGTAAAACACCATACACCATACGAAGACACGAATCTAGACCCGTCGAGTTGCCCAGGATACTCGACCATCCACTTCTAGTATTTTAGGCGTCCCTATTATACCCCTTCTTTGAGTTCGCTAGAGCTTACGACAATGATAATCGCTCAGCCTTCGATATCTCTACCCATCCAACCCGATGACTGTTCAAAAACTCAAGCCCTTTATCGAGCAACCATTATCCACGAGCTCACCACCTTGAGTCATCTTCACATTCGTTGCATTACGACGATGAACAAACAAATCACAACACTTTGAACTTTCCTACTTGAATACACTTCGATGTCACACTCATCACCGAACTAAAATAATGCCAAATTATGGTCCAACTTAGTCAGGTCATTCCCACCTCTGGAAGCAACCGACCTGTAACCAACGACTTAACTCCGCCTAAGTCGCTCCATCCTTTCCATGACCTGACTCCCTCCATCTGTTCCATGACCTGACTCCCCGGGTCGAACAACAACCTAACCCTATCAAAGCACAAACCATCTTATTTCTTGAAGCACTAACGACCAGTCCTAGTCAAAGCCAACCGACCTAACTTTGACCAAAGCCAACCGACATGACCTCTTTTTGAACCATCCAGGGCCAAACGACCAAACCCAAGCAATCTAAACCCGAACGATTTATGCTCCATAATTTTTTCCTGGTCCACGTGCCCGGTCTATCAAACTGCCCAGTCCATCCAACTACCCGCATGAACTATTTTTGAATCATCCAGGGCCGAACCACCAAACCCCAGCAATCTAAACTAGAATGATTTATGCTCCATAATTTTTTCCGGTCCATGCGCACGGTCTATCAAACTGCCCAGTCCGTCCAACTACCCAGTCCATAAAACTGCCCAATCCATAAAACTTCCCAGCCCATAAAACTGCCCATTTCTTGGAAAACAAGAAAAACGACTTGACTAAGGGAAAACGACCTGACCTAAAGAAAAATGACCCGACTCCAGATCTGACCGAAAATAGCTCCAATCATGACCAAATCATCACCAAACGACAATATCAATGCGACCAATTCATCCAATTCAACCATAAATGCTTTATGAAATCATTGTCAACATCAGAATGACAATTATTCATCGATAATCATATAAAATTCACCAAAATCATGATACACGAATGAATAAATAAAACAATGGATCTAACTTGCATAAACATATGAATTAACATAAGAATTACCATTTTTAAGTTGCTAGAATTGACCTACGGTGATTCATATTAAAATATACTTACCATGATGTAGACGTAGTTGAAAACAACTTAAAATGATGAAAATAGGATCAAACAATCCATATACATGATTGAATTCGTGTGAGAGATGATTATCACTCACCAATTCTTCGAATTAACTTGAAATCGCTAAATTCTCAATCTGGACAGGGAAGAATATGCTTCAAACCTCTTGATTTGATGCGATCTCTCTTCACTTGATGTAGATCTAGCTTCGAACGAAGTAGATCTTCGATTCTTTTATGTAGATCTAGAATTTTAATGATGGAAAGATGTATTTGATTGAGCTAGGAGGATCAAAGAGCTCAAGCAAATGAGAGAATGAAAAAAGTAAACTATTCCACATTCTTCTAACCCCCAATTTATAGCCTCCCACCAGCCCACTAATGGGCCTCCTCAAGTCAGCTCATCAATGGCTGAAAACCGAAGCATAAAAATGTATAGCACTAAAACAGCGATTCCTTACAAACCGCTGAACCAAATCTTTAATGTGACCAATCTATGGATTTGGCAACAACATTTCCTTTCCAATGAAAACGATCTCAACACCTGATTCGATCCCAGTCAAAAGTTATTCCGTGTTAAAAACTGATAGGGGCAAAATATTAACAAATAAAATTGGTAAAATTATGGACATGTCTCACATCATCATAAACAACATATCAAAATATGAGAATTATTTAACCCGTAGCGAATTAAATAAAAATATTTTATGAACCTCTGATACGTAAAATGCGGGCTGTTACAAATGATATTAAATTCACTTTGATTTACATATAAATATAGATATGCTTACAAAATTCCAATGCTAATCAACGTAAAATATGTACCATGTTAGAATAAGTACACATGTTTTCATGTGCACTATGACATTAAATTATAATAATATATTTCTTTTTAAATTTGAGTTTAAATGAAATGGAGAACAAGCACATAATTATGGTTGATTATAATTATTACATCTAATTGTCATTTCAAAAATCTTCCAATATACAATTATTGAATAAGCATATTCTCTAACATAATACTTCTTTACTAATATTTTTGTTATACTACCAATATATGTTTTTTTAGACATATGGTCCCATGGTCTAGTGGTTAGGACATTGGACTCTGAATCCAGTAACCCGAGTTCAAATCTCGGTGGGACCTTTTTGGCATCTTTTAATCAACAATATCATATTTTAATGTTGTTTATGTTTTTTGAATCTGACTGAAATCAAATGGTGTTATTTTCATCATCAAAGTATATATTAAATTTGTTGTTATTCAACTAAGTAAAGCTATGTTAATAACAATTATCAAATCAATTTATAGATCCAAATGTATTATTTTGCTAAGGTAAATGTCACAGTTACAATTTATACTAAATGGGTGAGAACCCGCGCTACACACAAATAGTTTACAAAATATTTCATCTTATTATTTTAGAGCATTTCTGGTTACATGAATGTAACACCCCACCTCCGCCAGGGTGGCTCTTGCAAGCACTCTGACTTTGGAGGGGTGTTTGAATCAGGTAAACATGCATAATGATATATCAAGGCAGAACAAGAACATATGTATATATGTAAATAAGTAAAACAGCGGAGGATTTCAAACTATTTCAAAACAAGTCTGGTACAACATAACTTTCCAAATAAACAAGTCTAGATAAAACAACATCAACTGAAAAACTGAAATACATAAGTACTATCCCCAAAATAAGTGATAACCATAGCTAGCTTCATGTCATGACCGTACATGAGCTAAAATCCCACAAGCAAGCGATCAGAAATCCAAGCTAAGCTCCAATATTCCCACCCTGAGAACCTTGGGGGGGGGGGAAACGAAAGAAAAGAGGCGAAAGAAAACAGGTCAGTCAAAAAGACTGAGTAAGCCCTACTACAATCAATGTAAACTGATAAAGTTAACTGGCATGAGAAGCAGGGATGAACATAAGGATAACAACATACTAGCATGATGATTAACCAACAAGGTAGATAAAGGTGTCATCGCATAATCAGGTTTAAGGTTTTTGCACCACAGGTGTACTAGCAAACTAACATGACTTGAATAAGCAAGTATTGATCCCTTGGCCCAAGCTTTGGCCCAATAACATGAAGTGCCCCTAACACGAGGTCCAATAACATGAAGCGACCCTAATATGAGGTCCAATAACATGGTTTGACCCTAATACGAGGTCCAACCAAACGGTCTAATCGATCGGCTCCCTAAGCCTAACTCGTCACGTGTTGGTGTCAATGCGGCCCAAACATAATTGTAGTCAGACTGTGCAGGGTCTCCCGTCGGGTGTATCAAGCCCTAGGGTGTAAACCCCTGGACACCATAAACATGAGTGCACAGTCTCGATCTACTGGTACCCGTGCATGTTTTCCCCGGCTTCGGACTATGTGCATGACCATGGTCCGCCCGGAACTACACCGGCGTACCAATCTGCCGTCGTTTTTGGTCACTTACCTCCAGTCCAGTAATCGTGCCCCCTCCCTAGCCTAGTCCCTAGGGTCTTAATGATACAAACTTGGGATTACTGCTGGAGTGGACCCCCATTGCTAGGATTTTTCTAGTGGGTTAAGTACGGTTTAACCCTCTTGCTAATCATGGATTAACTTGGTTAAGTGTAACGATGAGTTCACGACTTAACCCTGATTAATCGACCAAGCCCAAATTGGTTAAGTATTAAGTGGACCATGACTTAACCCTAATCATGAGGCATTAATTAATTAATGTGCCTTAACCTCTCACATTAGACTTTGTTGCGGTTACTAGTTAAGCCGGTCGGTTCCGGGTAGCTTTACACCACAACTTGGTCTAACCTCGGGTTCAAGGTACAACATGACCAACTTCTCACATTGGGTCCTATTGTTTGTAGCAACTAGTTAAGCCGGTCGGTTCCGGGTAGGTTTACGCTACAAACTCAACCCAACCTCGAGTTGGTCACACTTATATTTTCTAAGTGTCATGTCCATCATGTTTCAAAAACACATTACAAGTTTTCAAGCAATTGGGTAGACCTAACTTAATAGGTAAATTCCCAATGGGTAGACCTAACTTAATAGGTAAATTCCCAATCTTATGTTTTTATGTCTTTTAAGTTTACCCAACCCCAAACGCAATCCCATCGCTTACATATCGCAATAGCGCATAAAGAATAGAAAGAGGGAACTTGGCATAATCATGACATAAAGGTGTTGAAGCCACAAGTTTAACATGGTGGCATATGAAATGTACATATGTTCTTATACTTGCATATTACATTTTTAGGCCTCAAAAGCATGCATAAAACCAAAATTGGCATATTGGTGATACATGGTGCTAAATGACATGTAGAAATGGCCATAAGTTCGCATTTAGCCTCACATGCAAGTTATCATAAGAGATATGATAACTTACAAGTTGCCAAAATGCAACCTTTAGCATAAAGCTTGAAGCTTTATGTTCATAAACCCAAGATAAGCTTGCATAACATGATAACATGAACAAAATGATCAACCCAAACTTGCATAACATACTTGCATATCACATGACGAACTTGCATATCAAACTTGCATAACATAACATGATAAACTTGCATATCATAACATGGCAAACTTGAATAACATAACGTGATAAACTTGCATATCATAACATGGCAAACTTGCATAGCATAACATGGTAAACTTGCATATCATAACATGGCATACTTGCATAACATAACATGATAAACTTGCATATCATAACATGGCATACTTGCATAACATAACATGATAAACTTGCATATCATAATGGCCAACCAAACTTGCATCATTCATTTAACTTTAGAGTTTAAATATGAAAGTAGAATAGGGCTTACTATGCTTATGAAGACACAAAAATATGACAAAGCCCTTATGCAATCAAATAGACCCAAAATGCAAGCTCTAATAGAAAAACCCTTGAGCCAAAATGATCAAAACCCTTGCTTTATGATGCAAATATAGAAACTTGACTTGAATGCAAGCTAATGATGCTCATACAAGCTTGAAAACACTTGTATGCATGGAAAATCTCTCATAGAAATGACTTAGGAATTTTATGAAGAGAGTGGAGGCCATGAGAGGAATGATTTTGCCATAGTTTAGTTACTAGAATGAATAATGATGATTTAGGGTTAGGTTAGGGGCTTATTTATAGAGATTAGGATTAGTTCTAGCCTTAGGATTAAACCCTAATTCCAATCTCAGCCCTTAAAACCGAATCTGGCCCCCAAACTCAACACAACCCCAAAATGGTGCACCAAGCAAAACTGCCCGGCTGAGCCAAGTCGACAGGGCTGTCGACTTGGGTCCAACCAAGTCGACTCCCAAGTCGACAGGGCTGTCGACTTGGGTGCTCTGGCGGGAATTTTCCCGCCTAGCCCAATCTGACCTAATTTCCAAATTCAAACTTGAATTTGAAATCTGTTTTTACTTTGAAATTTTCTGAAAACTTCGTTGGGCCTTAATCGGGTCATACGGACTCCGATTTTCGAAAACTCGGACTTTATTTCGCGTATTTTTCCGAGACGAACGCAATGGCATAGCCCGTTTTCCCTTGATTCAGATTTATAAATTAAATTCTGCCTCGATTTACGTTATAACAGGTTATTGAAAATACGGGTTGTTACATTCTCCCCTCCTTAAAGGATTTCGTCCCTGAAATCTTCAAGTTAGGAAGAACGTATCCTACCATCCAACATCCATCTACTCAAAACATCATCCACGAGCAATCATTGTCCTTACAAGATTCTAAATGTTGTATGAACATATGCAAAGGTGTGTGTATATGTACTTGTCTAATGCAAATATCATCAATGCAAATTATGTTAGTGAAATGAATCCATATGTATGCAATTCCTAACATAATGTATAACATCTATATGTGTGCACATAACATACATCCATATGCAACATCCATGTGATAACACAAAAATTTTCATCCATGAATAAGCGTAAACACTCATGCATATGCAATATGAGGAGTGTGTGAGCCGATCTAGTGCCTAACGTGTATAATGCATCCACGAGTAACCACTTGCAAACACTTGCAACCACTTGCAACCATCAAACATAACATGCTTCAAACACATGTTTCATCCGAAGGGTTTCTACCTAAGGTTCTCATGACAAGATTAACATGACAAACTAGATAATCAAGACAAACATGGATAGCAAAAGATATGCTACAAAGAGATCGGGAAGATAAGCAGGATATACTCCTTTTTCGGATTACAAGAAATCCCTTCCTAACCCAACCCATATTCTATAAAAGCCCAAAAGGTTTAGTCAACCTAACGGACCCCTTCAAACCTAGATATTTATTACTAACCAATGAGTCATACCCCCTTATGGAGTTTACAACAGAAATGGGATCGAGTATGGGACCGAGAGGGTATACGTAAAAGATAACATGCAAGTAAGTTCCACAGGAAAACAAGGATCAAGGATATACTCATAATAAAAAGGATATGATGCGCGTATCTAGCCTTCAATCTTCTAAGTCACGTTTCCTTGAGTTTAACCCCACTGTGCTTTGACCGTCTTTTACTTCATGATTCCTTGGCTTCTTAACTCTTATTTCCAAATATGAGTTGGAACCCATTTCATTGTCGCCTCTCGTCTTCCTTTTTCACTTACTCTTCTATCATTCTTGGCTTAAACATAACTATGACCTCATGGTTTCATGCAAGCTCTCCAAAATTCACCAGTGAATCCTGGATCTCGTTTACTTACTATAAAGTATTCCACGCAGCAGAACTTTTCTTGGAAATACCAATCCACGTTGCCAATTGCTCTTACTAACGTGATTTTCTATAACTCATGCTTGGACAAAATGAACCATCCGCCTGTGAATGATAGGCCGTACTTAGATTCAGTTGCTTGCCCATGACTTCCCGTAGACTATCCCAAAACTGGCTAGTGAAGACTGAGTCACGGTTACTAACTATACTTGAGGGAACCTCGTGCAACCGCTTTATTTCTTGAAAGTAAACTGTCGCTAGCTATGATGCAGTCCTTTCGCTCTTTACCGGACTGAAATGAGCACTCTTCGTGAGTCTACCCACATGCTCGTATTCCCTTTCCTTGATCTAGGCAGTCCATCCACGAAATCCTTCGTGACGCTTTACTACTTCCATTGCGGGGACCTCCAATGGATGTAATAGCCCACCGGGCTTCTATGACTCGGCCTTTAACCTGTTGGCACAACATGCACCTTGGGACAAACTCGGCCACTTCCTCGAGTGATGTGCATCTTCAAGAACCTTATTTCTCTCATCGCGTCTTAGCCATCCCTTGTCATCTATAGCGAGGTGTCTTAACATCTCGCCTCGAATCAACATGTCCATGATCTCGACTTAACTGCGGGTCTTCTTTCCGTGAAGTCCCTACTTGATCCAGAAGGGTAGGTCTAAACTCAAGGGACGCTAACTGACTAATTAAACTAAGAAAGCTTCTTACTTCAATTATCCTCGTCGGAGCTTTCCGGTCTTGAACCGTGACCACTTTAGCGGGATCCACCGCTAAGCCTTGCGTAGTAACTATGTGCCCAAGAAATCTAACTCCTTTTTCTCCAAAATGACATTTGGAGGACTTGGCTTTCAACTGATGCGCTCTAAGCGTATCCATCACCTCCTTGAGATGTCTAGCATGTTCTTCCTCGTTCTTTAAGAAAGTCAGGATATCGTCTACAAAGACTACCACAAACTTGTTCAGGAACTCCCTAGACACCCTACTCATCAAGTCCACGAAGTAGGCGGGTGCATTAGTCAAACCGAATGGCATGACCAGCCATTCTAAGAATCCATCTGGAGTTCTGAACGCAGTTTTGCCTATACTATCCTCAGCTACTCTGAGCTGATGGAATCCAGTAGCAAGATCAAGAGAAAACAGATGTTCCTACAAGCTGATCGAACAAATCATCGATCCTTGGCAATGGTTGTCTATTCTCTTTGTTTAACTCACGATAATCGACACAAAGTCGAAGAGAACCATCTTCCTTGGTAGTAAATACTACAGGCGCTCCCCATTCAGATATACTTCGTCTAATGAAGTTCTTCTCAAGCAACTCCTTGACTTGCTTTCTTAACTCTCATCTTGCGGGGCCACGTGCCTAACCGGCCACGTAACTGGCTTGGCATTATCAACCAGATAAATGCGGGAATCAATCTCTCGCTTAGGGGTAACCCCCCTTCACTTCACCCAAGATATCGGGATACTCTCGGACCACCCTCACCGATTGCAAACTATCGATAGACGAGTTGAGGGGTTCAAGATAACACAACGTGACGGGACTCATAGGGTTACTAGAAATTTTTAGGGTATTACCGAGGCGAGTCATGAGCCTCACAACCCTATGCTCCAAAATCAAGGATGGCTCCAAAACTGGACAACCAATCCATGCCCAAAATCAACCCATACCCCACGAAACCGAGAATATAAGCATCACACGAGAACTCTACACTAAAGATAGAGATTTTCAAATCCACGTAGATAATAGACAAATGGGCGGAACCCCTAATTGGATTTGAAACGCACACGGGATCATCTACCAAGCTAGTACTAAGGTGCAAACTATCAACAAGATCAGATGAGATAAAGCTATGCGATGCACCAGAATCAAACAAAGTACAAACAGGAAAATCAGAAATGTATACAAGGCTTTCAACAGAAATACTACCTCGATCATGAGCTGGAAGAACGATGTTGAGGGGGTGAACTCGCCCTTTAGACGGTCTTGCACACTGAGTCTGACCTTGCCCTTGCTTCTTCGGGCAATCTTTGCTGAAATGTCCAAACTCACCACAACGATAGCATTCACCACTCTTCCTTTTCCTCTTCTTACAATCCTTAATAAGATGCCCAACTGAACCGCAATAATGGCACTTCCTCTTGTCGTTATTGCCCTTGTTGTTGTTCCCCTTGTTGCCTTGACTCTTGTTCTTGTTCTTATTGCCTTGACTGCTCTGACCGCTTGGATTACCCTGATTTCCTTTCCACTGGGAATCAGTCTTCTTGGCTTGAGTATCATTCATCTTGATCTCCTTCTTGTCACTCCTATTCTCTTCATTGAGTAGGGCCATATTCACCAAGCTCTCGAAAGTTGCCCCCAAGGGTATATGAGTCATGGCTAAACCATGTAATGGCTCGTTTAATCCTAGAGCAAAGTATAGGGCCTTCTTCTGAGCTGTGTTATCCAAGTCCAAACCGACCCGAGCCAGTTGATTAAACTTATCTATGTATTCCCTAATAGTCATGTCCCCTTGCTTCAGTGATAGGAACCTTAGTCCAAACTTTCCCCAAAAGTCATCCCAAGTCTCAATTGGCCTAGTAGCGGTGGTGACCACCCACCAACGTGCAGCTTCTTCCTTTAGCAACCACACTGCTAATAAAACCTTCATACGGTCATCTATATCAAAGAAGGCAAAAAGATCTTCGGTTTCTTTCAACCAATTTCTTGCCTCTACATAAGTCTCGGTTCCAAAGAAATTATTGCCACCCATCGCCTTAAAGTCCTTGCAAATCTTTGCGAAGTCAGCTTGAGGATGCTGAGGGGGAGGAGGAAGAGGAACCTCAGCGACAGGAGGAGGAGGAACATTAACTACTGGAGGAGGAGGAGGAGGAACATCTGCGGGGCCGGCTTCGGTCGCCCTAGCCTCCAAAAGTCTCCTATACCAAACAGGTACGTGTACTCCCTCCGGAATGGCAAAGTTATCGGCCATACTAAAAACGAAGAAAAAGATAGATTCAGAATGGAGAAAAACGAAGGAATTTTTTTTTTTTTTTGCTAATGGCTTTTTGGGGAATAGCCTTTAAAATAAACTAGACTTTTCTTTGGAAAATACTTTATACTTGGTTTTGAAAATAGTTTTCCAAAAGTTTAAAAAAACCTTTTTGTCCCTTCTCGTAAACCATATGCTCTGATACCAAATGTAACACCCCACCTCCGCCAGGGTGGCTCTTGCAAGCACTCTGACTTTGGAGGGGTGTTTGAATCAGGTAAACATGCATAATGATATATCAAGGCAGAACAAGAACATATGTATATATGTAAATAAGTAAAACAGCGGAGGATTTCAAACTATTTCAAAACAAGTCTGGTACAACATAACTTTCCAAATAAACAAGTCTAGATAAAACAACATCAACTGAAATACATAAGTACTATCCCCAAAATAAGTGATAACCATAGCTAGCTTCATGTCATGACCGTACATGAGCTAAAATCCCACAAGCAAGCGATCAGAAATCCAAGCTAAGCTCCAATATTCCCACCCTGAGAACCTGGGGGGGGGGAACGAAAGAAAAGAGGCGAAAGAAAACAGGTCAGTCAAAAAGGCTGAGTAAGCCCTACTACAATCAATGTAAACTGATAAAGTTAACTGGCATGAGAAGCAGGGATGAACATAAGGATAACAACATACTAGCATGATGATTAACCAACAAGGTAGATAAAGGTGTCATCGCATAATCAGGTTTAAGGTTTTTGCACCACAGGTGTACTAGCAAACTAACATGACTTAAATAAGCAAGTATTGATCCCTTGGCCCAAGCTTTGGCCCAATAACATGAAGTGCCCCTAACACGAGGTCCAATAACATGAAGCGACCCTAATATGAGGTCCAATAACATGGTTTGACCCTAATACGAGGTCCAACCAAACGGTCTAATCGATCGGCTCCCTAAGCCTAACTCGTCACGTGTTGGTGTCAATGCGGCCCAAACATAATTGTAGTCAGACTGTGCAGGGTCTCCCGTCGGGTGTATCAAGCCCTAGGGTGTCAACCCCTGGACACCATAAACATGAGTGCACAGTCTCGATCTACTGGTACCCGTGCATGTTTTCCCCGGCTTCGGACTATGTGCATGACCATGGTCCGCCCGGAACTACACCGGCGTACCAATCTGCCGTCGTTTTTGGTCACTTACCTCCAGTCCAGTAATCGTGCCCCCTCCCTAGCCTAGTCCCTAGGGTCTTAATGATACAAACTTGGGATTACTGCTGGAGTGGACCCCCATTGCTAGGATTTTTCTAGTGGGTTAAGTACGGTTTAACCCTCTTGCTAATCATGGATTAACTTGGTTAAGTGTAACGATGAGTTCACGACTTAACCCTGATTAATCGACCAAGCCCAAATTGGTTAAGTATTAAGTGGACCATGACTTAACCCTAATCATGAGGCATTAATTAATTAATGTGCCTTAACCTCTCACATTAGACTTTGTTGCGGTTACTAGTTAAGCCGGTCGGTTCCGGGTAGCTTTACACCACAACTTGGTCTAACCTCGGGTTCAAGGTACAACATGACCAACTTCTCACATTGGGTCCTATTGTTTGTAGCAACTAGTTAAGCCGGTCGGTTCCGGGTAGGTTTACGCTACAAACTCAACCCAACCTCGAGTTGGTCACACTTATATTTTCTAAGTGTCATGTCCATCATGTTTCAAAAACACATTACAAGTTTTCAAGCAATTGGGTAGACCTAACTTAATAGGTAAATTCCCAATGGGTAGACCTAACTTAATAGGTAAATTCCCAATCTTATGTTTTTATGTCTTTTAAGTTTACCCAACCCCAAACGCAATCCCATCGCTTACATATCGCAATAGCGCATAAAGAATAGAAAGAGGGAACTTGGCATAATCATGACATAAAGGTGTTGAAGCCACAAGTTTAACATGGTGGCATATGAAATGTACATATGTTCTTATACTTGCATATTACATTTTTAGGCCTCAAAAGCATGCATAAAACCAAAATTGGCATATTGGTGATACATGGTGCTAAATGACATGTAGAAATGGCCATAAGTTCGCATTTAGCCTCACATGCAAGTTATCATAAGAGATATGATAACTTACATGTTGCCAAAATGCAACCTTTAGCATAAAGCTTGAAGCTTTATGTTCATAAACCCAAGATAAGCTTGCATAACATGATAACATGAACAAAATGATCAACCCAAACTTGCATAACATACTTGCATATCACATGACGAACTTGCATAACATAACATGATAAACTTGCATATCATAACATGGCAAACTTGAATAACATAACGTGATAAACTTGCATATCATAACATGGCAAACTTGCATAGCATAACATGGTAAACTTGCATATCATAACATGGCATACTTGCATAACATAACATGATAAACTTGCATATCATAACATGGCATACTTGCATAACATAACATGATAAACTTGCATATCATAATGGCCAACCAAACTTGCATCATTCATTTAACTTTAGAGTTTAAATATGAAAGTAGAATATGGCTTACTATGCTTATGAAGACACAAAAATATGACAAAGCCCTTATGCAATCAAATAGACCCAAAATGCAAGCTCTAATAGAAAAACCCTTGAGCCAAAATGATCAAAACCCTTGCTTTATGATGCAAATATAGAAACTTGACTTGAATGCAAGCTAATGATGCTCATACAAGCTTGAAAACACTTGTATGCATGGAAAATCTCTCATAGAAATGACTTAGGAATTTTATGAAGAGAGTGGAGGCCATGAGAGGAATGATTTTGCCATAGTTTAGTTACTAGAATGAATAATGATGATTTAGGGTTAGGTTAGGGGCTTATTTATAGAGATTAGGATTAGTTCTAGCCTTAGGATTAAACCCTAATTCCAATCTCAGCCCTTAAAACCGAATCTGGCCCCCAAACTCAACACAACCCCAAAATGGTGCACCAGGCAAAACTGCCCGGCTGAGCCAAGTCGACAGCCAAGTCGACAGGGCTGTCGACTTGGGTCCAACCAAGTCGACTCCCAAGTCGATAGGGCTGTCGACTTGGGTGCTCTGGCGGGAATTTTCCCGCCTAGCCCAATCTGACCTAATTTCCAAATTCAAACTTGAATTTGAAATCTGTTTTTACTTTGAAATTTTCTGAAAACTTCGTTGGGTCTTAATCGGGTCATACGGACTCCGATTTTCGAAAAATCGGACTCTATTTCGCGTATTTTTCCGAGACAAACGCAATGGCATAGCCCGTTTTCCCTTGATTCAGATTTATAAATTAAATTCTGCCTCGATTTACGTTATAATAGGTTATTGAAAATACGGGTTGTTACAATGAAGGTTAAACATATGCTTTAGGATTATAATATTTTTGCATCAGCTTTTCTTAAGAACAACTAACAAACCTTAAATAAAAAATGTCCTCAAATAATTTCAAAAGGGCACAATGTAAAACTAATTCATTGGATAAAACAATGCAATACAACAAACACTAACATCAACTATAGGACATTCATAGGTTCGTAAGTTTTCATTTCTTATAATTCCAACATCTAAAATTGAATGGTTAGTTATTAAATCCTTTTCTCAACTACATGATAATATTTTTTCATATTACTCTAGTTCAAAGTGGAATTAACTTAGATAGTTGAAAATGATGATTAGCTAGAGCTAAATGTATCGAATTCTAGCCAATCGTAGTTAAAAATTCTACACAAACGATGTGACGAACACACATAACTCCTGACTAAACAAGAGGAATACTGCACTGAAAGGTGTGTCAGGCAACTATGGACGATCATCAAGGTAACCTAGCACAATGCAAAACCTGTCGTATAACTCACAACGCAAGGATAAAACATAATAGAATATATACAACAGATTATAATAATGAAGCATATTTGAGCAGAAACTTGAACTTTCATAACAACTAGAAAGAATACCCATACATCTTTATCTTGCAACATAAGTGCCTATACAAATTCGCCTCACTGCAACACTCTGAGTCGAGCATAGAACAACAAATACTAGATAGTAGAAAAGTAATACTCCAACCTCCTGCTCATCACCACACAACAACATCGTCCTCATTAAGATCAATTATCTGTAACCTGTACTCAGTCTATCCGTTCAAAACCGGATGAACAACCCTAGGTAATAAGAAGAAACATAAACCTTGAGTCAGAAAATAGTCTAAATGGGTGATGAAACTATTATCTTACATCATCAATAAAGTATATGAGAACAGGTAGACTAACCAACCAATCTACCAAAACCAAAGAAGAACCCAAACCTGTCTTCCTAACATCCGACAGCGATAGCCTTTACAAACGAGCATTAAGAAACAATATTACATTCATAGCAAACAATTATCAAGCGTGGACCATCCTAATCGATCTTGACATCTCCTTCGACATCTAAGAATCCACACAAGATGATACAAGCAAAGTAGACATCACACATGACTATGGCTATCATCGCCAATCGTGCTTTGAAATCGTCGTTAATCATATGACTGGCTAAACACCTTGCCATCAACTGTCAAGGACTAATGGTAAACCCCAGTTCTAGCAGAACTCCATATGCTATACGAAGAAACTTATCTAGGACCATCGACCTGCCTAGGGTACTCGACCAGTCACTTTTTGTATTTTAGGTGTCCCTATTACACCCCTTATTTGAATCCGCTAGAACTTACGACAACGATAATCCCTCAGCCTACGATATCTCCAGCCATCCAACCCGATGACTGTTCATAAAATCAAGCTTTTCTCGATCAACCATTATCTACGAGCTCACCACCTTGAGCCATCTTCACATTCGTTGCATTACGACGATCAACAAACACATCACAACACTTCAGACATTCCTACTTGAATACACTTCGAAGTCACACGCATCATCAAACAAAAATAACATCAAATTATGGTCCAACTTAGTCAGGTCGTTCCCACCTCAGGTCGCAACCGACCTATAACCAACAACTTAACTCCCCCTGAGTTGCTCCATCCATACAAAGACCTAACTCCTCAGGTCGAACAATGACCTAACCCTTTCAAAGCACCAACTATCTGATTTCTTGAAGCACCAACGACCTGTCCTCGTCAAAGCCTACTGATCTAACTTTGCCCAAAGCCAATCGGCCTGACCTTTGCTTGAACCATCTAGGCCGAACGACCTAACCACAACTATCTAAACCCAAACAATTTATGCTCCATAATTTTTGCCCGGTTCATTCTCTAGAACTTTGCCCGGTCCATCAAACTGCCCTGTCCATCCAACTACCCAGTCCATAAAACTGCTCAGTCCATAAAACTTCCCATTCCATAAAGTTGCCCATTTCTTGGGAAACAAGAAAAACGACTTGACCTACGGAAAAACGACCTAACCTAAGGAAAATTGACCCGACTCCATATCTGACCGAAAATAGCTCCAATTATGACCAAATCATCACCAAACAACAATATCAATGCGACCAATTCATTCAGTTCAACCATAAATGCTTTATGAAATCATTATCAACAACAAATTGACAATCATTCATCGATAATCGTATAAAATTCACCAAAATCATGATACATGAATGAATATACAAAACAATGGATCTAACTTGCATAAACCTATGAATTAACATGAGAATTACCGGTTTTTAGTGGCTAGATTAGACACTATGGTGATTCATATTAAAATATACTTACCATGATGTAGATGTAGCAGAAAATAACTTAAAATGATGAAAATAGGATAAACAACCTATATACATGATTGAATTCGTGTGAGAAATGATTATCACTCACCAATTCTTCGAATTAACCTGAAATCGCTAAATTATCAATCTGGACAGCGAAGAATATGCTTTAAACCTCTTGATTTGATGCGTTCTCTCTTTAATTGACGTAGATCTTGCTTCAAATGATGTAGATATTAGATTCTCTTATGTAGATCTAGAAATTTAATTGTGGAAAGGTGTTTTTGATTGAGCAAGGAGGATCAAAGAGTTCAATCAAATGAGAGAATGAAGAAAGTAAACTATTCTACATTTCTCTAACCCCCTATTTATAGCCTCCCATCATCCCACTAATGGGCCTCCTCAAATCAGCCCATCAATTCTGAAAACCAAAACATAAAAATGTATATTACTAAAACACAATTCCTTCCAAACCGCTGAACCAAATCTTTAATGTGACTAGTCTATGGAATTGGCAACACCATTACCTTTCCAATGAAAACGATCTCAGCACCTGATTCGATCCCAGTCAAAAGTTGTGCCCTATTCAAAACTTATAGGGGAAAAAATGGTCACAAATAAAATTGGTGAGAATAATGGACACGTCTCACATCCCCATAAACAACACATTAAATTTGTTGTTATTTAACGAAGTAAAACTATGTTAATTTCAATTATCTAATCAATTTACAGATCCAAATATATTATCTTGCTATGGTAAATGTCACATTTACAATTTATACTAAACTGAAGAGAACCCGCGCTACATATACATGGTCCATAAAATATTTCAACTTATTATTTTAGAGCTTTTGTGGTTACATGAAGGTGAAACATATCTTTAGGATTATAGTATTTTTGCATTAGCATTTCTAGAAAACAACTAACAAGCCTTAATTAAAAAATGTCCTCAAATAATTTCAAAAGGGCACAATGTAAAACTAAATCATTGTATAAAACAATGCTTTACAACAAACATTAACATCAACTATAGGACAATCTTAGGTCTGTAACTTATCATTTCTTATAATTCAGACATCTAAAATTGAATGATTAGTTACTAAATCCTTTTTTCAACTACATGATAATATTATTTCATATTACTCTAAGCCAAAGTGGAATTAATTTAGATAGTTGAAAATGATGATTAGCTAGAGCTCAATGTATCGTTTTCTAGCCAAAAGTTAGGTAGTGAATCTACATATTGTAGTTAAAAATTCTACACAAATGATTTGACGACCGCCCATAACTCCTGCACTAAACAAGAGGAATAATGCACTGAAAGGTGTGCAAGGCAGTTATGGACAATCATCTGGGTAACATAACACAATGCGGAATATGTCGTATAACTCGCAACGCAAGGATAAAATATAATAGGATATATACAATAGACTATAATAGTGAAGCATATTTGAGTAGGAACTTCAACTTTAATAACAACTAGAAATAATGTCCATACATCTTTAGATTACGACATATGTGCTTGTAAAAATACGCCTCGCTACAACACATAGAATCGAACATAGAACAATAAATACTAGATTGTTGAAAAGTAATACGCCGACCTCCTGCTCGTCATCGCACAACAACATCGTCCTCATTAAGATCAATCATTTGTAACCTGTACTCAGTTTGCCCATTCAAAACCGAATGAACAACCCAAAGTAATAAGAAGAAATATAAAACCATGAGTTAGACAATAGTCTTAATGAGTGATAAAACAACTATCTAACATCATCAATAAAGTATATGAGAACAGGTAGAATAACCAACCAATCTACAAAACACCAAAGAAGAACCCAAACCTGTCTTCCTTACATCCGGCAATGATAGCCTTTACAAACAAGCATTAAGAAAAATAGTACATTCATAGCTAATAATCTACACAAGGCCTAAAACAACATCAGATAAGCACCCAAGAGATACCTCCTTCGACATCTAATAATCTACACAAGACGATACAAGCAAAATAGACATCACTTATGACTATGGCTATCACTGTCAATCCTGCTTTGAAACCATCGTTAATCGTGTGATCGGCTAAAGACCTTGCCATCAACTGTAAAGGGCTAATGGTAAACTCCAGTTCTTGCAAAACTCCATACGCCATACGAAGAAACGAATCTAAACCCATTGAGCTGCCCAGGGTACTCGACCAGTCACTTCTAGTATTTTAGGTGTCCCTATTATACCCTTTCCTTGAGTCCGTTATAACTTACGACAACGACAATCCCTTAGCCTTCGATATATCTAGCCATCTAACCCGATGATTGTTCATAAACTTAAGCCCTTTCTTGAGCAACCATTATCCACGAGCTCACCACCTTGAGTCGTCTTCACATTCGTTGCATTACGACGATCAACAAACACATCAAAACACTTCGAACATTCCTACTTGAATACACTTCGAAGTCACATTCATCACTGACCCAAAATAACATCAAATTATGGTCCAACTTTGTCAGGTCGTTCCCACCTCACGTCGCAACTGACCTATAACCAATGACTTAACTCCCCCTGAGTCGCTCCATCCGTTCCATGACCTGACTACCCATGTCGGACAACGACCTAACGACCTAACCTTATCAAAGCACGAACGATCTGATTTCTTGAAGCACTAACGACTTGTCCTAGTCAAAGCCAACCGACCTGACTTTGCCCAAAGCCAACTGACCTGACCTCTTGTGGAATCACCAGGGCCGAATGACCAAATACTAGCGGTCCATGCTCTAGAACTTTGTCCGGTCCATCAAACTGCGCAGTCCATCTAACTACCCAGTCCATAAAATTGCCCAGTCAATAAAAATTCCCAGTCCATAAGACTGCCCATTTCTTGGGAAACAAGAAGAACGGCATAACCAAAGGAAAAATGACCTGACCTAAGGGAAAATGACCCGACTCCAGATCTGACCAAAAATAGCTCTAATCATGACCAAATCATCATCAAACGGCAATATCAATGCGACCAATTCAACCATAAATGCATTATGAAATCATTATCAACATCAAAATGACAATTAATCATTGATAATCGTATAAAATTCAATAAAATCATGATATATGAATGAATAAACAAAACAATGGATATAACTTGCATAAACATATGAATTAACATAAGAATTACCAGTTTTAAGTTGTTAGATTTGATCCTATAGTTATTCATATTAAAATATACTTACCATGATGTAGACGTAGTTGAAAACAACATAAAATGATGAAAATAGGATCAAACAATCCATATACTTGATTGAATTCGTGTGTGAGATGATTATCACTCACCAATTCTTTGAATTAGCTAGGAGGATCAAAGAGCTTAACCAAATGAGAGAATGAAGAAAGTAAAACTATTCTAGATTCTTCTAACCCCCTATTTATAGCCTCCCATCAGTCCACAGATGGGTCTCCTCAAATCAGCCCACCAATGGCTGAAAACCGAAACATAAAAATGTGTAGCACTAAAACAACGGTTCCTCCCAAACCGTTGAACCAAATCTTTAATATGACTAATCTACGAAATTGGAAACACCATCTCCTTTCCAATGAAAATGATCTCAGCACCTGATTCGATCCCAGTCAAAAGTTATTCCCTATTCAAAACTGATAAGGGCAAAATGGTAACAAATAAAATTGGTAATAATTATGGACATGTCTCACATCCCCATAAACAACATATCAAAATATGAGAATGATTTAACCCTCAGCGAATTAAATAAAAATATTTTATGAACCTCCAATACGTAAAATGTGGGCTGTTACAAATGATATTAAATTTACTTTGATTCACATATAAATATAGATATTTTCACAAAATTCCAATGCTAATCAACGTAAAATCATGTTAGAATAAGTACACATGTTATGTGCACTATGAGATTAAATTATAATAAATATATTTCCTTTTAAATTTGAGTTTAAACGAAATGGAGAACAAGCACATAATCATGGTTGATTATAATTATTACATCTAATTGTCATTTCAGAAATCTTCCAATATACATTTATTGAATAAGCATATTCTCTAACATAACACTTCTTTACAAATATATTTGTTATACTACAAATATATGTTTTTTAGACATATGGTCCCATGGTCTAGTGGTTAGGACATTGGACTCTGAATCCAGTAACCCGAGTTCAAATCTCGGTGGGACCTTTTTGGCATCTTTTAATCAACAATATCATATTTTTATGTTGTTTATGCTTTTTGAATCTGATTGAAATCAAATGGTGTTATTTTCATCATCAAAGTATATATTAAATTTATTATTATTCAACTAAGTAAAGCTATGTTAATTACAATTATCTAATCAATTTATAGATCCAAATATATTATTTTGCTAAGGTAAACGTCACATTTACAATTTATACTAACTAGTGAGTACCCGCGGTACACACACGGGGTTCACAAAATATTTCAACTTATTATTATAGAGCTTTTGTGGTTACATGTGGGTGAAACATATGCTTTAAGATTATATTATTTTTGCATCAGCTTTTATAAAAAACAACTAACAAATCTTAAATAAAAAATATTCTCAAATAATTTCAAAAGGGCCCAATGTAAAACTAAATCATTGGATAAAACAACGCAATACAACAGACATTAACGCCAACTATAAGACATTCTTAGGTTCATAACTTTTCATTTCTTATAATTCCAACATCTTAAATTAAATGATTAAATATTAAATCCTTTTTTCAACTACATGATAATATTATTTCATATTACTCTAATCAAATTGAAATTAACTTAGATAGTTGAAAATGATGAAATTAACATAACACTATGCAGAACTTGTCATATAACTCATAATGCAAGGATAAAATATAATATAATATATACAACAGACTATTATAGTGAAGCGTATTTGAGCAAAAACTTGAACTTTCATAACAACTAGAAAGAATATCCATACATCTTTAGATTGCGACATAAGTGCCTATACAAATTCGCCTCACTACAACACTCAGAGTCGAACATTATACAACAAATACTAGATAGTAGAAAAGTAATACGCCAACCATCTGCTCGTCACCGCACAACAACATCGTCCTCATTAAGATCAATCATCTGTCACCTGTACTCAGTCTGCCCAATCAAAACCGGATGAACAACCCAAGGTAATAAGAAGAAACAAAAAACCTTGAGTCAGGCGATAGTCTTAATGAGCGATAAAACAACTATCTAACATCACCAATAAAGCAAATGAGAACAAGTATATTAACCAACTAATTTACCAAACACCAAAGAAGAACCCAAGCCTATCTTCCTTACATCCGACAGTGATAGCCTTTACAAACAAGCATTGAGAAACAACAGTACATTCATAGCAAACAGTTACCAAGCTTGCACCATCCTAATCGATCTCGACATCACCTAAGCACAAGCCTCGAAGGCCTAAACCAAATTCAGACACGCACCCAAGAGATATCTCCCTGACATCAAATAATCTACACAAGATGATACAAGAAAAATAGAAATCACTTATGACTATGGCAATCACGGCCAATCCTTCTTTGAAACCATCATTAATCTTATGACCGGCTAAAAACCTTGCCATCAACTGTCAAGGGCAAATGGTAAAACCCAGTTCTAGCAAAACTCCATACACCATACGAAGAAATTTATCTAGACTCGTCGAGCCGCCCAGGGTACTCGACAAGGCACTTCTAGTATTTTAGGCATCCCTGTTATACCCCTACTTTGAGTCCGCTAGAACTTACGAAAATGATAATCCCTCAGCCGTTGGTATCTCTAGCCATCCAACGCGATGACTATTCACAAACTTAAGCCCTTTCTCGAGCAACCATTATCCACGAGCTCACAACCTTGAGTCGTCTTCACATTCATTGCATCACGACGATTAACAAACACATGAAAACACTTTGAACATTCCTACTTTAATACACTTCGAAGTCACATCATCACCGAACCAAAATAACATTAAATTATTGTCCAACTTAGTTAGGTCCTTCCCACTAGAGGTCGCAACTGACCTGTAACCAATGACTTAACTCCACCTGAGTCGCTCAATCCATTCCAAGACCTGACTCCCCAAGTCGAACAATGACCTAATGACCTAACCAATTAAAAGCACCAACGATCTGATTTCTTGAAGCACCAACGACCTTTCCTTGTCAAAGCCTACCGACCTGACTTTGCCCAAAGCCAACCGACCTGACCTCTTCTTGAACCATCCAGGGCTGAATGACCTAACGCCAGCGATCTAAACCCGAACGATTTATGCTCCATAATTTTTCCTCGGTCCATGCTCTAGAACTTTCCCGGTCCATCAAACTGCCGAGTCCATAAAACTGCCCAGTCCATAAAACTTCCCAATCCATAAAACTTTCCATTTCTTGGGAAATAAGAAAAACGATTTGACCTAAGGAAAAATGACCTGACCTAGGGAAAAATGACTCGACTCCATATCTGAATGAAAATAGCTCCAATCATGACCAAATCATCACCTAACTACAATATTGATGTGACCAATTCAACCAAATCATCTAATTCAACCATAAACGCTTTATGATATCATTACCAACATCAAAACGACAATTATTCATCGATAATCATATAAAATTCACCAGAATCATGATTCATGAATGAATAAACAAAACAATGGTTCTAACTTGCATAAACATATGAATTAACATAATAATTAGTGGTTTTAAGTTGCAAGATTAGAGCCTATGGTGATTCATATTAAAATATACTTGCCATGATGTAGATGTAGTTGAAAATAACTTAAAATGATGAAAATAGGATCAAACATACTTGATTGAATCCGTGTGAGAGATGATTATCACTCACCAATTCTTCGAATTAACTTGAAATCGCTAAATTCTCAATCTGGACAGCGAAGAATATGCTTCAAACCTCTTTATTTGATGCGATCTCTCTTTACTTGATGTAGATCTAGCTTTAAACGATGTAAATCTTCGAATCTCTTATGTAGATCTAGAATTTTAATGGTGGAAAGGTGTATTTGATTGAGCTAGGAGGATCAAAGAGCTCAACCAACTGAGAGAATGAAGAATGTAAATGAAATGGAGAAAAAGCACATAATTGTGGTTGGTTATAATAATTATAACTTATTGTCATTTCAATAATCTTCCAACATACGTTTTGAATATGCCTATTCTCTAACGTCATACTTCTTTACAAATATATTTGTTATACAACCAATATATGTTTTTTTTAAAGATATGGTCCCATGGTCTAGAGATTAGGACATTGGACTTTGAATCCAGTAACCCGAGTTCAAATATCGATGGGACCTTTTTGGCATTATTTATTCAACAATATCATATTTTTATGTTGTTTATGCTTTTTGAATCTGATTAAAATCAAATGGTCTTATTTTCATAAATAAATTATATATTAAATTTGTTGTTATTTAACTAAGTAAAGCTATGTTAATTTCAATTATCTAATCAATTTATATATCCAAATATATTATTTTGCTATGGTAAATGTCACATTTACAATTTATACTAAACTAGTGAGAACCCACACTACACACACATGGTTCAAAAAATATTTCAACTTATTATTTTAGAGCTTTTGTGGTTACATGAAGGTTAAACATATGCTTTAGGATTATAGTATTTTTACGTCAGCTTTTCTAAAATCCAACTAACAAACATTGTAACACCCCGTAATTTTAAAACATGACATAAGGGATAATTAAGGAATACTTAATTTTTATAAGAAGAACTAAGGGAAATGGGTCTTGGAATTCTGCTTGGAATAGAGTATGAGTTTGCATAAATCGGATATCATATGAAGAAGTTATGAAGCTTAGAAGATTTTAGTTTAAAGCAGAATTTATTTAAATAATAATTAAAAATCAAAAATGAATTCAAAAATCAAAATCAGCCAAATCTGGGTGGGCGAGAAATCTCCCGCTCTAAGGTGTAGACCCCCCATAGGGAAGTCGACATAGGTGTCGACCCCCCTATAGGGGTGTCGACAGGGGTGTCGACCCCATCGGCCCAGATCTGACCTGATGAGTTTTGGTGGTCTTGCGATGATGTGTCCTTCTGGGATTGCCTGGATGACGTGTTTTTCTGGTTTGGATGGTTTTGATGGATCCTAACCTAATCTAAGCGTCCTAATTCACCAAAAGAATCTATAAAATACCCCTAAACCTAACCCTAATCTCATTGTTATTCATCCATGGCGCCTCCATGCTACTCCAATCTAATTAACCTAGCCTTTCTTCTCCACCAAAGCAAAACAAAATAGGAGTATTCAAAATGGAAGATAAGAATCAAAATCTACAACAACGGTTTAGCTTATCAAATTCAGAATTCGGAATTTAGATCTATTCTCTCTTCTAAAGCCTGTCGTTGTGAGTCTATGTTACTTTCACATATAAATAAAAAATAATTATGATAGGATTGTAAATTGGATTTAATGATCGTGCCTGTAAGTAAGACGAATCATATCAAATTTTGTAGATTTCTTATCGTTCAGATTCATACCCAAATTACTGTTATCATATGCCTATTGGATCTATTTTATTGTTCTATGCTAGTTCATGTTTCATATGCCTATTTTATGCCAATTTTGATGTCATAATTCTCTTCCTTTCTTCTTTTCCTTTTTCTTTATGAGATTAGGCTAACTTCGAGCCTAACATATTGCGTTGAGATTTGCGTACGAATAATGTTGCAATAATTGGGAAAAGTTTAGGAAAATATTGAATAATATGTAATTGGGCATAAGTTGATTTGTAATCATGTAATTGATTTGGAGCATGAATTGGTACAACTTATATACATGGAATAATAGGCATGACTTGGATTGGAATTATAAACGTAACTTGAATTGGAAATTGTGGGCAATTGGAATATATGTTATAATTCAGAACTTGAAATTGGGTCTGAATAAAAGAAGAGATAATGAATGCCTAAGACACGAGGTTAGGCTAGTTTGTGGTAGAAATTAAATATGTAATAATGCAAAGACATGAGGTTAGATTCGGATTGTGGTATAAGACTGCCCGGAACCGCCCAGCATATCCAACAACTGCAAAACAACAATCTAATGTGGGAGGTCTTGCAAGATTACGATTATAATGAGTTAATGAACACTTAACCAAGATAAGACATGTGGTAAGACATGGGAATGATAAAAGGGTTAAGTGGGTAACATGGGGAGCATGTGAAACATAATTAAAACACTTAACCAAGATGAGACATGTGATTAGACATGGGGATAAAGAGGGGTTAAGTGGGAATTACTAGTGGGGACCAAGTTTAGGAGGGGAGCTTGTGTCAAGTGGGTGGACCTTTTCAACCAGTAACCCATTTTAGTATCTATCTGAGCTCAAACTAGGTCAAGGACAGGAACACGCTTACTGGGGTGGATTGTAAGAGGTCAATAAGAGTTAGCGATGGCAGTGCAAGTCCAACGGAGTCATGTGCGTACGTGGGTCCGGGCTGGTAGGTAAGATATTGTTGCATCGTGTAGGTATAAGCCGTGCATCTTAGTAGTATCGGGTTTCCACTTTAGGGAGTGATACACCCTACTATGGGACCAACACGGGTATCTACGAGTTAGGAAGCCGATCGAATGGGGAGAGTAGTGGGTACAACTAGTGGAGATAGGAGCAAGCGGCACCTATGACAACAGATAGGAGTACATGAAACTACCATTATTATTATTATTATTATTATTATTATTATGTTTAGTAAGAGGGGTCAACTTTCAGCATGGAACTAGTATTGGTGCAGTATAGGAATTATCTTATAGTGATTAGAAGCTCAATCAACGTTATATCTTGTTCATCTTGTTTACCTTGTCATATCTGCTTATGTTACAATCATCTCTTATATCCAGTTTATGTTCTTATCCTATTACTTTATTGATTATATTGTTAAAGTCACTAGACTCGCCAGACTTTATGTCTGACTCTTTTTGTTTCGCCTCTTTTCTTTCCTTCCCCCCCACCCCCTGGTCCTCAGGGTGGGACTATTGGAGCTTGACTTGGATTTCTTTCTTCTTGAATTGCTTGGAAGTGTTGAAAGTAATGCTCAGCTTTATCTCTTTTCCATTATGGCTATTTTGAGTGGGATTATGGTTTTACTTTTATGTACTCCAATAATAATTTTGCACAAGATGGATATTTGTGTACTTGGCTTTATTATATGGTTTTGATGTTGTAACCAAACACGTTTTTATTTTCCGCTACAATGAATAAATTTTGAATTTCTTAAGTACCATTTTATATATCTGTCTTGTGATATTCTGTTATATACTACTATAATACTCCATGAAAGTTAATGCATTCCCTTAGTGAGTGACATTAATGGACGTGGGGTGTTACATGTGGTATCAGAGCTGAAGGTTACCAGAACAGATAAAAGATTTTGAAAACCGTTTTCAAAAGCATTTTTAGAAAGAAGTATTTTCAAAAAAATGTTTTAAAGAGGGTATTTTCAAGAGAAAGGTTTATTATGAAAAACATAGTCCCTAAAAGCCATATATCAATCTTTCGATTCTTGGTTTTGAATCTCTTCCTTTTTCCTTTCTGCATGTTTGGGGAACCTGTTACACCCGGGGGCGTACAGATACCAGGTTGGTTCAGAAGGTATCTGGAGGCTAGGGCTACTGCCGCAGACCCAGCAGACGTTCCTCCTCCCCCAGCTACAACCGCTCCTCCTACTCCTCCCCGTGTAGATGCTTTTTCTAAGATATGAAAAGACTTCCGTGCGATGGGCAAAAAGCTGTTTTATGGAACTGAAATGTTTGTTGAGGCTCAGAATTGGCTCAAGGAATTGGAGGTCTTGTTTGGTATCTTTGAGATAGACGATGGAAGGAAGGTTCAGCTAGCTTCTTGGTTGATGAAAGACGAAGCCGCATTTTGGTGGGAAGTAACTAATGGAGGACATGCAATGGAGATGTGGAGGGATTTTAAACAAAGGTTCGAGTTGAAATTTCTTTCACAAGCGGAGGAGAGTTTATACATGGAGAGGTTCTTGGCTTTGAAACAAGGGAGTTTGTCTGTGAAGGAGTATGTTAACAAGTTTAACCAGTAAGCAAGATTTGGTATGGAATTAGTTAATACACCACATAAGAAGGCTTTAAGATTTGCCAAGGGTCTGAATGAACCATTACACGGGTTAGCTATGTCCCACATTCCTATGGGGGCTACTTTCGAGAAACTTGTTGACATGGAGTTGATGCATGAAGAGGAGAAAGGTGCTACTGTAGAAAAGGCACAGGATACGAAAGTGGATCCAAAGAAAGCACAACAACATCAAAAGAAAGGTGGTAAGGACTACAAGGGCCATGGGAAGAAATGGTGTTTTAATTGTGGGATACCGGGCCACTTAAGCAAAGACTGTAGGAAGAAGAAGAAGATGGGTTGCGTCCAATGTGGTGAGGCAGGACATATGATTAAAGACTACCTGAGGAGGCAAGGACAAGGGCAAGGGTAGAGGACATGACCTACTTCTGGAGGGCAGGTTCATGCTCTTATGGCACCAGGACATGAGAGAGGTAGAAACATTTCTGTTGAAAGTTTGATTTTCCTTTTTGATCATCCTGTTCGAACTTTGTTTGATTCTGGCGCTTCACATTCGTTTATATCTTCTTTGTTAGTTGAAACACTGCACCTAAATGCTAGTCTAGTTATGGATCCCGTTGCTGTCTCCAATCCTATTGGGGGTACGACTCATCTGTCTATGTTATGTCGGGATTTGAGAATATATGTGTATGGCTTTGAGTTCAAATATAACGCTTATGTGCTTGGTTTCACGGGCTATGGGTTGATTCTAGGAATGGATTGGCTAGCTAGGTATGGTGTCATTCTTGATTGTGAGAAGAGGGTAGTTAGACTATTGACTAGTTTGGGTAATACTCTCGATTTCTCATGCGATCCTAAGGGTTCTGTTATGCTTAGCTACATAGAATCTCTTGACACGTCTATTGATGATTTGCAATCTGTTCGAGTAGTCCGCGAGTATGCAAATATCTTTGAGGAGGTTAGGGGATTACCCCCAAAACGCGAGATAGATTTTTGTATGTACTTAGTGGATAATGCAAAGCCAGTTGCATTGCATGTGCGCCACATGGCTCCAAAAGAAAGGAGGGAGCTTAGTAAACAAGTGAAAGAGTTGCTTGAGAAAGAGTTCATAAGAAGAAGTATCTCGAAGTGGGGTGCTGCTGTTGTTTTTGCTACAAAGGCTGATGGTTCGCTTAGATTGTGCGTGGACTATAGGGAGCTGAATAAGCTCACGAAGATGAACAGACACCCATTGCCGAGGATAATGATTTGTTTGCTCAGTTGGTTGGTGCTTCGTTTTTCTCGAAGTTGGACTTAGCTACAGGATTTCATCATTTGAGGGTAACTGAGGATAGTATACATAAGACTATTTTTAGGTCTCCCGACGGTTTCTTTGAATGGATCGTCATGCCTTTTGGTTTGGTGAATGCACCCGCATATTTCATAGACTTGATGAGTAGGGTGTTTAGGGAGTTTCTAAACAAGTTCGTGGTAGTCTTTATGGATGACATCTTGATATTCTCTAGAAGCGAGGAAGAGAAAGCCCTACATCTTAGGGAAGTCTTAGAGACTCTTCGAGAACATCAACTTAATGCTAAGTTCTCCAAATGTCATTTTTGGAGAAAGGAAGTGAGGATCTTAGGGAACGTGGTCTCTAAGGAAGTGATAGCAGTGGATCCTGCGAAGGTGGTCGCAATCCAAGATTGGAAGGTTCCTAGAAACGCAACGGAAGTAAGAAGTTTTCTAGGGTTGGTGGGCTATTATAGAAAGTTCATCAAGGACTTTGCCAAGATATCAGCCCCACTTACACGGTTGATGAAAAAAAATTTGACCTTTTCTTGGGATGTTGACTGTGACGATGCTTTCCAACGTTTGAAGAGAGCATTGAGGACAGCTCCAGTTTTAGTTTTTCCTGATGGGAGTAAACCATTCACAATGTCTACCGATGCATGCGGGACAGGGCTTGGCGCAGTTTTGATGCAAGAGGGAAGGGTGATATGATATGGTGGAAGGCAGTTAAAGGACCATGAGAATAATTACCCTACCCACGACTTAGAGTTAGCTGCCATAGTTTTTGCGCTTAAGTCTTGGCATCACTATTTGCTTGGTGAGAGGTTTGAGTTGTATATAGACCATAAGTCACTAAAATACCTGTTCTCTCAAAAAGATCTAAACTTAAGGCAACAGAGGTGGATGGATTTCTTAGCATTCTACGATTTTGAGATTTCACATACCCATGGCAAGGGTAACGTTGTAGCTGACGCCTTGAGTAGAAAGAAGTTGACTTTGAGTCCTTTGTTTGTCGAGCAATAGAGTTTAGAATATATCTCTACCTTTGACTATAGACCCTCCATCGATTATGTACCAGGTTTGTTGGCATCGTTAGAGGTACGACCTAGGCTTTTGGGATAGATAGGTGCGGCACAGCAAGATGACCCACAGTTGATAGAGATAGTAGACAAGCTCATAAGAGGGGAGTCTTCGAGCCATCTTAGTAGGTATACTATCGATGACAAAGGTTGGTTGGTAGGGATGGGAGACTTTGCGTACAACGATACGAGAGTTTGAGGAGAACAATCCTTGAAGAAGCACATCGTTCTAAGATGGCCATACATCCCAGTGGTGACAAGATGTATAGGGACATGAAGCGAGTTTTCTTTTGGGCCGGAATGAAAAAGTATGTTGCTGAGTTCCTTTCTAGATGCTTAGTGTACCAGCAAGTCAAGGATGAGCAAAAGAAGCCTGGTGGTTTACTTCACCCTTTAGAGGTTCCACAGTGGAAATGGGAAAGTGTTTCCATGGATTTTGTTGATGGGTTGCCAAGGTCAACGAAGGGTAATACGGGGATTAGGGTAGTAGTGGATAGACTTACCAAGAGCGCCCATTTCGTTCTCGTCAAGAGTAAAAGAACAGCAACATGGTTAGCCTCTGTTTATCTCCAAGAGAGTTCGTCTACACGGCATACCTTCTAGTATTATAAGTGACTGAGAACCCCTTTTCACCAGTGAGTTTTGGAAGAGCTTGCAAGAGGCAGTAGGAACGTAATTATATTTGAGCACTGCTTATCACCCTCAGACGGACGACAAAACAGAAGGAGTGAATCGGATTCTAGAAGAACTTTTGAGATTATGTATCTTGGACTTGGAGGGACATGGGAGGAACATCTTCCATTAGTAGAGTTCGCCTACAATAACAGCTATTAGACTAGTATTGGCATGACGCCTTTTGAGGCACTATATGGACGACCTTGCCGATCACCGACTTGTTGGTGGGAGTCTACAGATAAGATTTTTCTTGGGCCCGAGATGATTAGGGAAACTTCAGAGAAGATAAACTTGATTCGAAGAAGCATGAAGACAGCACAGTACCGGCAAAAGTCATATGCTGATAAGAGACGAACCGATCTTGAGTTCGATGTTGGAGACATGGTTTTTATTAAAGTGTCACAACTGAGGAATGCTGTTTGTTTTGGATCTATAGGGAAATTGGCACCAAGGTTCGTAGGTCCATTTCCCATTACAGAAAGAATTGGATAGATGGCCTACAGAGTGAAGTTGCCTGAGAATCTTAGTGGTGTTCCTGACGTATTTCGTGTGTCGCATTTGTGGAAGTGTTTACACAATACCGTGGAAGTAGTAGAGCTGAGCATGCTTAGAGAAGCGGAAGTAGAGCGAGATGCCACAGTTAGAAGAGTTCCTACATGCATCCTTGGATCGGAGGTCAAGAAGTTACGCAACCGAGAGGTCAAGTTGTTTAAAATCCAATGGGGATATGATAAAGGAGACATGACTTAGGAGACTGAAGACAAGATACGCGCGTTGTACCCTTTCCTTTTTGAGGGTATTTTCTTAACTACTCCTTTTTCTACCACTTTGTTTATACTTGTTCTATTGTTTAGTGTATACTCTCAATTATATCTTCGACCCTTAGGCAGAAAAATCCTATGGTTTTAAACATGTTTTTGAGACAGGTTATGTTTGGTGTATGCAAATGGATGTAAGTATTTGCTAGTGGTTGCTCGTGGATGCATTTACACACACATTAGGCACTAGATCAGCTCAATCACTTTCATATTGCATATGAATGAGTGTGCATATTTAAGTTAGTGTATATTGAATGTGTTATCATATGGATGCGGCAATTGAATGAATGGTTGTGCACTCATATAGAAATGATATGTATCATTAGGATTCTTTTGCATACATAATGGACGCATGACACTATCATGTTTTGCATTAAGGAGGTCAACTGAATCAGCAGACCGTCTGATCTTTGCATTAGATAAGGAAAATATACACACTATTTTGCATATTTTCATATATCATTAGAAATATTTTAAGGACAATGGATGCTTGTGAATGATGGAAGAGTAGATGGATGATTGGATGGTAGGATACATTCTTCTTAACTTGAAGATTTCGGGGATGATATCCTTTAAGGACGGAGAATGTAATATCCCATAATTTTAAAACATGACATAAGGGATAATTAAAGAATACTTAATTTTTATAATAAGAATCAAGGGAAACGGGTTGTGCCATTGCATTTGTCTCGGAATTCTACTTGGAATAGAGTCCGAGCTTGCGTAAATTGGATATCGTATAAAGAAGTTATGAAGCTTAGAAGATTTCAGTTTAAAGCAGAATTTATTTAAATAATAATTAAAAATCAAAAACGAATTCAAAAATCAAAATCATCCAAATCTGGGTGAGCGGGAAATCTCCCGCACTAGCATGTCGACCCCCCTAAGGGGTCTACAGGGGTGTCGACCCTCCTATAGGGGTGTCGACCCCCCTATAGGGGTGTCGACCCCCCTATAGGGGTGTCGACCCCATCGGACCAGATCTGGCCTGACGAGTTTTAGTGGTCTAGGGCTGATATGTCCTTCTCGAATTGGCTGGATGACGTGTTTTTCTGGTTTGGATGGTTCAGATTGTTCCTAATCTAATCTAATGGTCCTAATTCACCTTGAGCATCTATAAAATACCCCTAAACCTAACCCTAATCTCATTGTTATTCATCCATGGAGCCTCCATGCTGCTCTAATCTAAATTATCCTAGCCTTTCATCTCCCCCAAAGCAAATCAAAATAGGAGTATTCAAATTGGAAGATAAGAATCAAAATCTACAACAATGGTTTAGATAATCAAATTCAGAATTCAGATCTATCCTCTCTTCTGAAGCATGTCGCTGTGAGTCTATGGTACTTTCACATATAATTAAAAAGTAATTGTGATAGGATTGTAAATTGGATTTAATGATCATGCCTGTAAGTAAGATGTGTTGAATCACGCTGTATAGCATTTTGATTATGACAACTATACATGTACACATATATTATTAGAAACTAATTTTGTTTTGCAGGAAGAAACTCAACAACAGATTCAAGAGCACAAACTAAATATTATATGTGTTTAAAGTCTGTTAGTATTAGTATTTAATTGTTAAAATCTTCCTTGGTGATACACACACATGCACATTTTCAATTTATAAGATTTTATACAAGACATACACAAGGCATAGGCATGAAGCAGAAAACAGACGTCTAAATTTTTTAAATCAGACATCTGTCTTCTGAAAGAAAAATAAACTTATAACAATATTCAGACATCTGAATATTTTAATTCAGACATCTGAATTTTAATTCAGACATCTGAATTAAAATATTCAGACATCTGAATATTGGCTAACATAGCCTATTTCTTTGCTGTTTGAGTTTTGTTCAGAAACAAACATCTGAATTTTTTAATTCAGACATCTGAATTTTAATTTAGACATCTGAATTAAAAAATTCAGACATCTGAATCTGAACCAAAATACACTATTTCCTTTCTGACTTGATTTTTAAAATAAACAGACATCTGAATTTTATTTTCAGACATCTGAATTCCGAAGAGTTGCATCCTTTAAGAAGAGACACAACTATTTAATCTATATCTCTTCATCAAAACTCTTCATGATCAGTTGTATCTTTTTATATATTATAAATAGAGAATTGCTTAGATGATCTAATCACCGAATTTTATTCTAATTCTCTCTATCTTATTCAAAGCTCTCTAAGTTCTAAAAAGCTATCTACTTTTATACTTGAGACTTTTAAACTTCCATATTCCTTCACGCACTTCACGATTATCATCAAGGAAAGGTTATAGGAAGGGTGTACTTAATATTTGACAATCCGTGTTATCAAGAACACAAAAGAGTCAACAATTATTCTGTATTAGTGAAGACCTCTTCAGTGGTTGAGGCAAGAAATCCCGTTCAGTGGTTCGGGTAATTGTGAACCTATTCCTCCGGGTGAAGTGAGGGTTTTAGTGTTAGTGAAATTCCAGAAGTGAGTCTGGGACTGGACATAGGACAGTGGTCCGAACCAGTATAAATCGACTGTGTGATTTACTGCTTACTATTCTATTATATATTCTACATCATATTCTCCATACTACACGATCCTATACCGCTGCATAGCCTTTTTTCAATTGGTATCAGAGCCTGGTATTCTATTGATCGTCACAACATCGTAGAATAATGGCCAGAAAGAGATGTGATCGAGACATGGCAAGCAAAAAGTTCCATACAAGCAAAGCTACAACAATGAGGACTACAAAAAGGTACTTTCTGATTTGCAAATTTTAATCAAAAATAATGATGATTTAGGTCAACTTAATTTCTTAATTCTAAAGAAGATGAAATCCGTCGAACTTGAAAATGAGAATCTGAGAAAAGAAAAAGAAGATTTAGAAAATCAAAATGGTATTTTGAAAAGTAATTTAGTGAATCTTAAAGATTTCATAGATGAACAATATACTATATTTGAAAAAGAAAAGGAGAATTTTTCAAAAGAAATTTGTGATTTAAAAAGACAAAATAGTTTATTGCAATCATCTTTAGATATCTCAGAATCTCGAATTGATCATCTCGACAATGAGAATAGTACGTTAAAGAACGAGAATTCTAAATTAAATAGGAAAATTGATTTAAAAGATTGCAAAACTTCATTTGAAAATTTCAATAGCAACTTCGGAATCGAATTTGAAAAATGTACAAATAAGTTCGCAAAATTTAATAAAGGTCAAAATGATTTAAATGATATTTTATCTTGCTCTAGACCTTTACACAATAAAAGTGGCTTAGGGTATAATAAAACTAATCGTAGAACTAGTACTAGACATGCTTTCATGTATTACAAAAATTTAACTGCTAGTACTAAAGCACGTGTAACTCGAAGATCAAATTTCTACAGAAATTCAAATGCTTCTATGACTAGAAACATTTATGATAGAAGTACAACAGGAAATACTATTAGAAACTACCTAAGTATTTGGGTTCCTGTAAATTGGAAAAACAGAGAAAGATATATCGATAATTATTTTAATTCTGTAGTCAATAATGAAAATTTTATTTTTAAAGGTTCCATTAAACCCTCTTGGGTATGGCTACCTTCTATTTAACCCCTGGACCCTGACAAAGAAAGTGGGTACCAAAGGATTTATCATATTTTTGTAGGTACACCACAACAATGAGAAGGTTATTCCAATATTTCTGAAATATTTGGAAACAGAGCTCAGAATAAATTAAAAACTCTAGTAATCTTATATATTTTATCATATTTCATCTGTTTGAATGTTCATGGCATCAAAACTTTGTTCCATAATTCAGTCGTCTGAATGCGCTTAAAATGATTATCATATGTCTGTTTGTTTCTAAATACTAGTGCTTATGTTGTATGTTTGTGTGTTATGCATATTCATGTGTATTATTTACATAAGTATTTCCTTTTTGTCAATGACAAAGGGGGAGAAATATATGATAATATATGCATATTGATAGGGGGAGTTACATATATAGTTGTCATTATCAAAAAGGGGGAGAATGTTGAATCACGCTGTATAGCGTTTTGATTATGACAACTATACATGTACACATATATTATTAGAAACTAATTTTGTTTTGCAGGAAGAAACTCAACAACAGATTCAAGAGCTCAAACTAAATATTATATGTGTTTAAAGTCTATTAGTATTAGTATTTAATTGTTAAAATCTTCCTTGGTGATACACACACATGCACGTTTTCAATTTATAAGATTTTATACAAGACATACACAAGGCATAGGCATGAAGCAGAAAACAAACATCTAAATTTTTTAAATCAGATGTCTGTCTTCTGAAAGAAAAATAAACTTATAACAATATTCAGACATCTGAATATTTTAATTCAGACATCTGAATTTTAATCCAGACATCTGAGTTAAAATATTCAGACATCTGAATATTGGCTAAAATAGCCTATTTCTTTGCTGTTTGAGTTTTGTTCAGAAACAGACATTTGAATTTTTTAATTCAGACATCTGAATTTTAATTTAGACATCTGAATTAAAATTTCAGACATCTGAATCTGAACCAAAATACACTATTTCCTTTCTGACTTGATTTTTAAAATAAACAGACATCCGAATTTTATTTTCAGACATCTGAATTCCGAAGAGTTGCATCCTTTAAGAAGAGACACAACTATTTAATCCATATCTCTTCATCAAAACTCTTCATGATCAGTTGTATCTTTTTATATATTATAAATAGAGAATTGCTTAGATGATCTAATCACCGAATTTTATTCTAATTCTCTCTATCTTATTCAAAGCTCTCTAAGTTCTAAAAAGCTATCTACTTTTATACTTGAGACTTTTAAACTTCCATATTCCTTCACGCACTTCACGATTATCATCAAGGAAAGGTTATAGGAAGGGTGTACTTAATATTTGATAATCCGTGTTATCAAGAACACAAAAGAGTCAACAATTATTCTGTATTAGTGAAGACCTCTTCAGTGGTTGAGGCAAGAAATCCCGTTCAGTGGTTCGGGTAATTGTGAACCTATTTCTCCGGGTGAAGTGAGGGTTTTAATGTTAGTGAAATTCCAGAAGTGAGTCTGGGACTGGACGTAGGACAGTGGTCCGAACCAGTATAAATCGACTGTGTGATTTACTGCTTACTATTCTATTATATATTCTACATCATATTCTCCATACTACACGATCCTATACCGCTGCATAGCCTCTTTCAAGATGAATCATATCAAGTTTTGCAGATTTCTTATCTTTCAGATTCATACCCAAATTACTATTATCATATGCGTATTAGATCTATTTTATTGTTTTATGCCAGTTCATGCTTCATATGCCTATTTTATGCCAATTTTGATGTCATAATTCTCTTCCTTACTTCTTTTCCTTTTTCTTTATGAGATTAGGCTAATTTCGAGCCTAACATATTGCGTTGAGATTTGCGTACGAATAACGTTGGAATGATTGGGAAAAGTTTGGGAAAATATTGAATAATATGTAATTGGGCATAAGTTGATTTGTAATCATGTAATTGATTTAGGGCATAAATTGGTACAATTTATATACATGGAATTTTAGGCATGACTTGGATTGGAATTATAAACGTAACTTGAATTGGAAATTATGGGCAATATATATGTTATAATTCAGAACTTGAAATTGGGTCTGGATAAAAGACGAGATAATGAACGCCTAAGACACGAGGTTAGACTAGTTTGCGGTAGAAGTCTACCCAGAGCCGCCCGGCAAATCCAACAACCGCAAACGGTAGTCTAATGTGAGCGGTCAAAGGTAGAAATTAAATACGTAATAATGCAAAGACACGAGGTTAGATTCGGGTTGCGGTATAAGAGTGCCCAGAACCGCCCCGCATATCCAACAACCGCAAAACGACAATCTAATGTGGGAGATCTTGCAAGATTACGATTATAATGAATTAATGAACACTTAGCCAAGATAAGACATGTGGTAAGACAGGGGAATGATAAAAGGGTTAAGTGGGTAACATGGGGAGCATGTGAAACATAATTAAAACACTTAACCAAGATGAGACATGTGACTAAACGTGGGGATAAAGAGGGGTTAAGTGGGAATTCCTTGTGGGGACCAAGCTTAGGAGGGAAGCTTGTGTCAAGTGGGTGGACCCTTTTCAATGAGTAACCCATTTTAGTATCTATATGAGCTTGAACTAGGTCGACGACAAGGACAAGCTTACTGGGGTTGATTGTAAGAGGTCAATACAGAGTTAGCTATGGCAGTGCAAGTCCAACGGAGTCATGTGCGTGCGTAGGTTCAGGCTGGTAGGTAAGACATTGTTGCATCGTGTAGGTATAAGTCGTGCATCTTAGTAATATCGGGTTGCCACTTTAGGGAGTGATACACCCTACAGTGGGACCAGCACAGGTATCTACGAGTTAGGGAGCCGATCGAATGGGGAGGGTAGTGGGTACAGCTAGTGGAGATAGGAGCAAGCGACACCTATAACAGCAGCTAGGAGTACACGAAACTGCCATTATTATTATTATTATTATTATTATTATTATTATTATGTTTAGTAAGAGGTATCAACTTTCAGTATGGAACTAGTATTTGTGCAGTGTAGGAATTATCTTATAGTGATTAGAAGTGCAATCAACGTTATATCTTGTTCATCTTGTTTACCTTGTCATATCTGCTTATGTTACAGTCATCTCTTATATCCAGTTTATGTTCTTATCCTATTACTTTATAGATTATATTGTTAAAGTCACTAGAATCGCCAGACTTTATGTCTGACTTTTTTTGTTTCGCCTCTTTTCTTTCCTTCCCCCCACCCCCCAGGTCCTCAGGGTGGGACTAGTGGAGCTTGACTTAGATTTCTTTCTTCTTGAAATGCTTGAAAGTGTTGAAAGTAATGCTCAGATTTATCTCTTTTCCATTATGGCTATTTGGAGCGGGATTATGGTTTTACTTTTATGTACTCTGATAATAATTTTGTACAAGATGGATATTGATGTACTTGGCTTTTGTATATGGTTTTGATGTTGTAACCAGATACGTTTTGCTTTTCCGCTACAATGAATAAATTTTGAATTTTCTTAAGTATCATTTTATATATCTGTCTTGTGATATTCTGTCCTATACTCTTATAATACTCCATGAAAGTTAATGCATTCCCTTAGTGAGTGACATTAATGGACGTGGGGTGTTACAAACCTTAAATAAAAAATGTCCTCAAATAATGTCAAAAGGGCACAATGTAAAACTTAATATTTGGATGAAACAATGCAATACAACAAACATTATCATCAACTATAGGACATTCTTAGGTTCATAAGTTTTCATTTCTTATAATTCCAACATCTAAAATTGAATAATTAGTTATTAAATACCTTTTCAACTACATGATAATATTATTTCATACTACTCTAATTCAAAGTGAAATTAACTAGGATAGTTGAAAATGATGATTAGATAGAGCTAAATGTATCGTATTCTAGCCAAAATTTAGGTAGTGAATCTGCTTATCGTAGTTAAAAATTCTACACAAACTATGTGATGACCGCTCATAACTCCTACACAAAACAAGAGGAATAATGCGCTGAAAGGTGTATCAGGCAGTAATGGACGATCATCAAGGTAACATAACACAATGCAGAACCTGTCGTGTAACTCACGATGCAAGGATGAAATATAATAGAATATATACAACAGACTATAATAACGAAGCGTATTTGAGCAGAAACTTGAAGTTTCATAACAACTAGAAAGAAAATCCATACATCTTTAGATTGCGACATAAGTGTTTGTACAAATTCGCCTCACTACAACACTCAGGGTCGAGCATAGAACAACAAATACTAGACAGTAGAAAAGTAATACGCCAACGTCATGCTCGTCACCGCACAGCAACATCGTCCTCATTAAGATCAATCATCTATAACTTGTACTCAGTCTTCCCCTTCAAAACTGGATGAACAACCCAAGGTAATAAGAAGAAACATAAAACCTTGAGTTAGACAATAACCTAAATGAGCGATAAAATAACTATCTAACATCATCAATAAAGTATATGAGAACAAGTTGATTAACCAACCAATCTACAAAGCACCAAAGAAGTACCCAAACCTGTCTTCCTTACATCCGACAGTGATAGCCTTTAAAAACAAGCATTAAGAAAAAACGTTACATTCATAGTGAACAGTTACCAAGCGTAGACCATCCTAATCGATCTTGACATCTCCCAAGCACAAGCCCCGAATGCCTAAACTAACATCAGGCAAGCACCCAAGAGATATCTCCTTCGACATCTCATAATCTACACAAGACGATACAAGCAAAAAATACATCACTTATGACTATGACTATCACCGCAAATCCTGCTTTGAAACCATCATTAATCGTATGACCTGCTAAACACCTTGCCATCAACTGTCGAGGGCTAATGGTAAACCCCATTCTAGCGAAACTCCATACGCCGTATGAAGAAACGAATCGAGGCTCGTTGCGCTACCCATGGTACTTGACCAGTCAATTCTAGTATTTTAGGCATCCCTATTATACCCATGCTTTGAGTCCGCTAGAACTTACGACAACGATAATCCCTCTACCTTCGATATATCTAGCCATCCAACCCGATGACTGTTCATAAACTCAAGCCCTTTCCCGAGCAACCATTATCCACGAGCTCACCACCTTGAGTCGTCTTCACATTCATGGCATTATGATGATCAACAAACACATCACAACACTTCGAATATTCCTACTTGATTACACTTCGAAGTCGGATTCATCACCGAACCAAAATAACATCAAATTACTGTCCAAATTAGTCAGGTTGTTCCCACCTCAAGTTGCAACCGACCTGTAACCAACGACTTAATAACCCCTGAGTTGCTCCATCCATTCCATGTCCTGACTACCCAGGTCAAAAAACGACCTAACCCTTTCAAAGCACCAACGATCTAATTCCATGAAGCACCAACGGCTTGTCCTAGTCAAAGCCTACCGACCAGACTTTGACAAGGCCAACCGACCTGACCTCTGCTTGAACCATGTAACACCCGTATTTTCTGAGAATATATAAAAAAAATGGTTAATTATGAAGAAGTTATTAAGCCTTGAAGTTTATATGCATATGAGAGAAATATATATAGATATATATAAAAATTAAGAAAATAAACATGCAAAAAAGGTTCAAAACAGCAAATTGGGAGGGGGAATAACCGAACCGGCCCATTTTTGAGGTCGACCCAAGCTCCGCTGGGTCGACTAGGGGTTAATCCAGGGTGTTTGGCTGTCATCCCGTGGGCCGATTCACTCAAATGCAAATTTTGCATTTGAATGGTTCTCATGATTCAGGGTTAATCTAATGGTCCTAAATAACTTCCTACACCTATATATACATCCCTAACCTAAACCTAAATCTCATATACAATTCTCTAGCCTCCATTGCTCTCTTTCTCTCTAAAAAAATAAATAAATCAATGGCGTCTCTACTCTGCTGAAACCTAAGCTAGGACTTGTGCTTCTTCTTCCTCCAATTCTGATTAGGACTAAAAGAGAACAGCTACAACACCTTTTTCTTTTAGAATCCAACCAAGGCATGTACAATTATTCTCCGCTATAAACGTTAATTATAATTTTGATATGCTTTTAAATCTGAGTTTGAGGTTGTATATATATTCTCTTCTGTTAGATCTGTTTTCTGTGACTGTTCTGTATTCCTTTCTTCTTTTCTGTTTCTATAGCCAGGCTACCACGAGCCTGTGCCCAATCTCATAAAGAGATTAACGTATGAACGCACAATTTGGGACAATTAATGAATGATGCGAAATTTGACAAGACTGAATCGAACGTATGACTTTAGATCTGAAGCATAAAATATATTGGACATGTGACTTGGGATTGGATGCATAAATTTGACTATGAACATGTAATTTATATATTGCATGCATAGAGTATGTTGTAATTTAGATCTGTAACTAATTAGAGAAATGAACATATGTTATTTAGATCTGTAATTAATTAGAAAAATGAGCATATGTTGTAAACTAGATTTAGATCTATGCATATTCTGTGATAAAAGAAAAGAGGAACCATTGTATGTTTACATATGATTGGAGACTTTGGACAAAATGCATATAAAAGTCAAGATCTGATTTTTAGAAGATATAATTTAAAGATTTAGATTGTTGGGTATATTTTGCATTATGATTCATGACTTGAAAAGAAGAAGGATATGGAAAGTTAGGTGTAAAGATTTACATTAATTAGGATATCTATTATTGTGATTACACCTAAATAGGAATTTTTGGATATATGGCATGCATTGTAATTAATGATTATATTTGGTATAATTTACATGTGAATCTGCTGTAAAATGCTAGTTTAACAAAAATTGGAACATATGTTATATGGTAAATTATGTCCATATTCTGCGCTATGTAAATTTATGCAAACATGGAATATATGTTCATATTGTGAATCATGACAATTATGTAGGCATATGAATTTAGGCCTAATTTATGATTAGGCAAGGCATGTAAATAGAACCTTTAGAAATATTAAATCTGCTAAATCTGCTAATTTGCTAAGTTGCCTAAACTGCTAGTTCTGTTATATGGCATAGGCTGCTATTTAGATTGAAATGCCTAATCTGTTAAATTTGTCTGTTGAGATGCCTAATCTGTTATGTGCTAAAATCTGCTAAGTTGCTTAATCTGCTAAATCCGTTAAGTCGCCTAATCTGAAAAATCTGTTATATGTTAAATCTGTTACCTGCTATATCTGTTGTTTTGATATAATTAGTCTGTTACTGGCGTAATTTGAATTGACTATAGTAATGAATAATTGACATGTATATTAGGCATAGGCATAAATGCTAAACTATTAATTAATTGACCGCAAAGATAAACATGGCTAACTCGAGGTTAGAATGAGTTTGCGGCGTAAACCTGCCCGGAACCGCCCGGCACATCCAGTGGCCGCAAACAATAGGTTCTAATGTGAGAAGTTAGTCATAACATGCGCAAGACACGAGGTTAGGTCTGTCTTGTGGCAGAAGTCTGCCCGGAACCGCCCGGCATATCCAGCGGCCACAAGCTACCGACCTAATGTGAGAGGTCTGTGCATTAATAATTAATTAATGCAAATCTAAGATAAGAATGACGTCTAAAACGTATTGGGGAAAATAGGGTTAAACCAACGGGATTAATAGGTGTAGTAAAACCCGTCCATGAATCTGTAGGCCCAATACAAAGTTAGACAAATCTGAAAAATCTGTACATCTGACCCGTTAGTCTGAAAACTTGTTAACTTAATTTGTGAACTAGTAAATCTGAATTATGTATGTCTGAACTTGTAAACAAGTTAATCTGAAATCTGATAGTCTGGGGTACAAGGTTAGGAGGGGAATTACTTGTGTCATCTGTTGTTTGGGACCCATATTAGTCAGTAACCCTTCCTGGTATCAAAACTTTGACCCAACAGTAAGTAGGGTCCGGGCACGCTTACTGAACTAATTATAAGAGGTTCATTCTGATAATGGCGAGGGGTGTTGATGGTGCGTTCCAACCGGGGTCATGTGCGTGCATGGATCCCGGTCTGCCTCTGAGGATGTAAGACGCCGTGACGTCTATAAACAGGTCTGTGCCAATTGGTTGTCACTTTAGGGAGTGATACACCCTACTGTGGGGCCGACACAGGATATTTATGTATTAGGGAGCCGATCGCTTGGGGTAGGGTTTTAGGGTACACTTAGTTCTGTCTGTTTCTTTTGGTACCGTCTGTTTCTGTTGGGTGGTAACACCCGTCTGTTTCTGTGTGGTACCGTCTGTTCGGGTGGTAAAGGCCCATTACTAGTGTACACCTAATTCTACATTCTGTTTCCGTAGGGATTAATCTGTTTCTGCTTCTGTTTGTTTCTGATCGGGTAGTAAAGGCCCATTATTAGTATTCTGTTTCGGTTAAAGTATTCTGTACCTGTTCCTGCTTCAATTTAGACATTAGGGTGACACCTAATTCTGCTATACTAGTATTAGTGCAGAGAAGTGTAAAGCAATAGTTTATGTCATTCTGTTCTTCTGTTATATCTGCTACACCTGTTACAGTTATCTCTCATCCAGTTTTATGTTCATGTCATATTATTATTATCTGTTCATATGCTGAAAGTCACTGGACTTGCCAGACTTTATGTCAGGCCCTTGTTGTTTCGCCTCTTTTCTTCCGTTTCCCCCCCAGGTTTTCTAAGGAGGGAATACTCTAGCTAGATCCGGACTTCTTCTTCTTGAAGTGCTTAAAGTATGGCTTGTCTTCTTCTGTGGGGATTATGATTTTAAACCATGCATTTTGAAGGCTTTTGTACAAGACTGATATTTTGTACTTGAATTCTGAGATTTGAAAGGATGTAACCATATTGATTTCTGTTTCCGTTGTAATAAAGTCAAAAAATTTCAAGTACTGTTTTATCTGTCTTGTAAGTTTCTGTTCTGTTTACTAAAATGCTCCACCAAAGTAAAGGCATTCCCTTCGTGAGTGACCTTAACGGAGGTGGGGTGTTACACTTGGTATCAGAGCTAAAGGTTACCAGATTAGATAAAAGTTTTTGAAAACTATTTTCAAAAAGGTTTTAAAAGGAAGTATTTTCAAAATTAAAGCTTATTTTGAAAAACATGATCCCCAAGAGCCATATATCTTTCTTTCAGTCCTTTTTGTATTGAACCTTTCCTTTTTTGTTTCAGCATGTCTGAAGCATCTGAGATACCAGAGGGTGTCCATGTACCCGGTTGGTTTCGTCAATATCTTGAGGCTAGGACCGCCGCTGCAGGTCCAGCAAATGATCCCCCTCCCCCACCCCCTCCTCGTGCAATTGCTTTCTCAAAGATCTGTAGAGATTTTAGGGCCATGGGTGGAAAAGATTTCAAAGGAACTGAATCATTCGTAGAAGCGAGGAATTGGCTCAAAGAAACTGAGGATCTATTCGTTATCTTCGAGGTGGACGATAGGCAGAAGGTACAGTTGGCGGTATGGTTGCTCAAAGACGAAGCTTCCTACTGGTGGGAAGTCACTAACGCCGAGAGGCCGGTCGAGACATGGATGGATTTCAGAACAAGGTTTGAGACAAAATTCCTCTCGCAAGCTGAACGAAGTTTACAACTGGAAAAGTTCTTATCTCTTAAGCAAGGAAGTATGACGGTCAAGGAATACGTCAACCAGTTCAACCAACTGGCTAGGTTCGGATTGGATTTAGTCAACACTCAACATAAAAAGGCTCTCCGCTTTGTTAAAGGATTGAACGAGCCACTGCACAGCTTAGCCATGACCCACGTACCTATGGGAGCGACTTACGAGAAATTGGTGGACATGGCACTACTGCACGAGGAAGACAAGGGCCCGAAAGAGACAAAGAATGAAGAACCACCGAATAAGAAAGTGGGGCCCAAAAAGGAAACACAAAGGAAGGATGAGAAGACTGAAGATAAGAAGGGGAAAAAGTGCTTTACTTGTGGAAGCTCGACTCATCTGAACAAGGATTGCAGAAAAAGGAAGGGCGCTTGCTTCAACTGTGGGGAGATGGGACACTTCACTAGGGACTGCCCGAAGAGACGAGGACAAGGAGGGCAGGCGAATAATCTTGAGGCTAGTGGCTAGGATAGAAATAGGAAAATTTCTATAGTAGGTTTAATTTCTTTATCTGATTATGGAGTTAAGACTTTTTCTGATTCTGGTATTTTGATTTTGTAATCGATACTCTACACTTTAATACTAGTATTATTTCTGAATTCCGCTGTAGGCTCAGACCCATAAGGGTTATGGCCCATCTGTTTGAGATTAAGGTTTGAGGGATATCTATGTTAGGCGTCAAATATGACGCATATATTCTGAGTTTTTGTGGGATATGATTTTATCATGCTTAGCTTCCTAAGAATCATTAGGGAACCTGATCTGTATCAGTAGTCTGTAAATATCTGAATAATTCTGATTTCCAGTTTTGACATTGTCTAAAGAAGGTAATCCTCTGAGTGTCAATCTGATATTGATTTCGGTCTTTGGGGTTGATACTTAGGGGAATTATTTTCTCAACCAATGTCTAATGGGAACCAAGTCTTCGTTCTATCTGTACTCGCTTCCATCACTAGACTCTATCCTATCGATCGAGTGTTCAACTTATAGATAGGAATCCTAATGGGTGTAAACATGTGTTTGAGACATGTTATGTTTGATGGTTGCAAGTGGATGCAAGTGGTTTCTAGTGGTTGCTCGTGGACGCATATACACACACTAGGCACTAGATCGGCTCGAAAACACTCTCATACTGCATATGGATGTGTGAGCATTTTCAATTTTTGTGGATGCAAATTGATTGACTCAGCACATGGATGTTGCATATGACTGAATGGTTGTGCACTCATATAGAAATGATATGTATCGAGTAGGAAAATTGCATACATGTTGGACTCATGGCACTGGCATAATTCGCATTAAGGAGGTCAACTGAATCAGTGGACCGCCTGATCTTTGCATTAGATAAGGAACATATACACACACTTTTGCATATGTTCATACAGCATTAGAAATCCCTAAGGACAATGGATGCCAGTGATTGATGGTTGAGTAGATGGGTGATTGGATGGTAGGACACATTCTTCTTAACTTGAAGATTTCGGGGACGAAATCCTTTAAGGAGGGGAGAATGTAACACCCCGTATTTTCTGAGAATATATAAAAAAAATGGTTAATTATGAAGAAGTTATTAAACCTTGAAGTTTATATGCATATGAGAGAAATATATATAGATATATATAAAAATTAAAAAAATAAACATGCAAAAAAGGTTCAAAACAGCAAATTGGGAGGGGGAATAACCGATCCGACCCATTTTTGAGGTCGACCCGAGCTTTGCTGGGTCGACTAGGGGTTAATCCAGGGTGTTTGGCTGTCATCCCGTGGGCCGATTCGCTCAAATGCAGATTTTGCATTTGAATGGTTCTCATGATTCAGGGTTAATCTAATGGTCCTAAATAACTTCCTACACCTATATATACATCCCTAACCTAAACCTAAATCTCATATACAATTCTCTAGCCTCCATTGCTCTCTTTCTCTCTAAAAAAATAAATAAATCAATGGCGTCTCTACTCTGCTGAAACCTAAGCTAGGACTTGTGCTTCTTCTTCCTCCAATTCTGATTAGGACTAAAAGAGAACAGCTACAACACCTTTTTCTTTTTGAATCCAACCAAGGCAAGTACAGTTATTCTCCGCTATAAACGTTAATTATAATTTTGATATGCTTTTAAATCTGAGTTTGAGGTTGTATATATATTCTCTTCTGTTAGATCTATTTTCTGTGACTGTTCTGTATTCCTTTCTTCTTTTCTGTTTCTATAGCCAGGCTACCACGAGCCTGTGCCCAATCTCATAAAGAGATTAACGTATGAACGCAAAATTTGGGACAATTAATGAATGATGCGAAATTTGACAAGACTGAATCGAACGTATGACTTTAGATCTGAAGCATAAAATATATTGGACATGTGACTTGGGATTGGATGCATAAATTTGACTATGAACATGTAATTTATATATTGCATGCATAGAGTATGTTGTAATTTAGATCTGTAACTAATTAGAGAAATGAACATATGTTATTTAGATCTGTAATTAATTAGAAAAATGAGCATATGTCGTAAACTAGATTTAGATCTATGCATATTCTGTGATAAAAGAAAAGAGGAACCATTGTATGTTTACATATGATTGGAGACTTTGGACAAAATGCATATAAAAGTCAAGATCTGATTTTTAGAAGATATAATTTAAAGATTTAGATTGTTGGGTATATTTTGCATTATGATTCATGACTTGAAAAGAAGAAGGATATGGAAAGTTAGGTGTAAAGATTTACATTAATTAGGATATCTATTATTGTGATTACACCTAAATAGGAATTTTTGGATATATGGCATGCATTGTAATTAATGATTATATTTGGTATAATTTACATGTGAATCTGCTGTAAAATGCTAGTTTAACAAAAATTGGAACATATGTTATATGGTAAATTATGTCCATATTCTGCGCTATGTAAATTTATGCAAACATGGAATATATGTTCATATTGTGAATCATGACAATTATGTAGGCATATGAATTTAGGCCTAATTTATGATTAGGCAAGGCATGTAAATAGAACCTTTAGAAATATTAAATCTGCTAAATCTGCTAATTTGCTAAGTTGCCTAAACTGCTAGTTCTGTTATATGGCATAGGCTGCTATTTAGATTGAAATGCCTAATCTGTTAAATTTGTCTGTTGAGATGCCTAATCTGTTATGTGCTAAAATCTGCTAAGTTGCTTAATCTGCTAAATCCGTTAAGTCGCCTAATCTGAAAAATCTGTTATATGTTAAATCTGTTACCTGCTATATCTGTTGTTTTGATATAATTAGTCTGTTACTGGCGTAATTTGAATTGACTACAGTAATGAATAATTGACATGTATATTAGGCATAGGCATAAATGCTAAACTATTAATTAATTGACCGCAAAGATAAACATGGCTAACTCGAGGTTAGAATGAGTTTGCGGCGTAAACCTGCCCGGAACCGCCCGGCACATCCAGTGGCCGCAAACAATAGGTTCTAATGTGAGAAGTTAGTCATAACATGCGCAAGACACGAGGTTAGGTCTGTCTTGTGGCAGAAGTCTGCCCGAAACCGCCCGGCATATCCAGCGGCCACAAGCTACCGACCTAATGTGAGAGGTATGTGCATTAATAATTAATTAATGCAAATCTAAGATAAGAATGACGTCTAAAACGTATTGGGGAAAATAGGGTTAAACCAACGGGATTAATAGGTGTAGTAAAACCCGTCCATGAATCTGTAGGCCCAATACAAAGTTAGACAAATCTGAAAAATCTGTACATCTGACCCGTTAGTCTGAAAACTTGTTAACTTAATTTGTGAACTAGTAAATCTGAATTCTGTATGTCTGAACTTGTAAACAAGTTAATCTGAAATCTAATAGTCTGGGGACACAAGGTTAGGAGGGGAATTACTTGTGTTATCTGTTGTTTGGGACCCGTATTAGTCAATAACCCTTCCTGGTATCAAAACTTTGACCCAACAGTAAGTAGGGTCCGGGCACGCTTACTGAACTAATTATAAGAGGTTCATTCTGATAATGGCGAGGGGTGTTGATGGTGCGTTCCAACCGGGGTCATGTGCGTGCATGGATCCCGGTCTGCCTCTGAGGATGTAAGACGCCGTGACGTCTATAAACAGGTCTGTGCCAATTGGTTGTCACTTTAGGGAGTGATACACCCTACTGTGGGGCCGACACAGGATATTTATGTATTAGGGAGCCGATCGCTTGGGGTAGGGTTTTAGGGTACACTTAGTTCTGTCTGTTTCTTTTGGTACCGTCTGTTTCTGTTGGGTGGTAACACCCGTCTGTTTCTGTGTGGTACCGTCTGTTCGGGTGGTAAAGGCCCATTACTAGTGTACACCTAATTCTACATTCTGTTTCCGTAGGGATTAATCTGTTTCTGCTTCTGTTTGTTTCTGATCGGGTAGTAAAGGCCCATTATTAGTATTCTGTTTCGGTTAAAGTATTTTGTACCTGTTCCTGCTTCAATTTAGACATTAGGGTGACACCTAATTCTGCTATACTAGTATTAGTGCAGAGAAGTGTAAAGCAATAGTTTATGTCATTCTGTTCTTCTGTTATATCTGCTACACCTGTTACAGTTATCTCTCATCCAGTTTTATGTTCATGTCATATTATTATTATCTGTTCATATGCTGAAAGTCACTGGACTTGCCAGACTTTATGTCTGGCCCTTGTTGTTTCGCCTCTTTTCTTCCGTTTCCCCCCCAGGTTTTCTAAGGAGGGAATACTCTAGCTAGATCCGGACTTCTTCTGCTTGAAGTGCTTAAAGTATGGCTTGTCTTCTTCTGTGGGGATTATGATTTTAAACCATGCATTTTGAAGGCTTTTGTACAAGACTGATATTTTGTACTTGAATTCTGAGATTTGAAAGGATGTAACCATATTGATTTCTGTTTCCGTTGTAATAAAGTCAAAAAATTTCAAGTACTGTTTTATCTGTCTTGTAAGTTTCTGTTCTGTTTACTAAAATGCTCCACCAAAGTTAAGGCATTCCCTTCGTGAGTGACCTTAACGTAGGTGGGGTGTTACACTTGGTATCAGAGCTAAAGGTTACCAGATTAGATAAAAGTTTTTGAAAACTATTTTCAAAAAGGTTTTAAAAGGAAGTATTTTCAAAATTAAAGCTTATTTTGAAAAACATGATCCCCAAGAGCCATATATCTTTCTTTCAGTCCTTTTTGTATTGAACCTTTCCTTTTTTGTTTCAGCATGTCTGAAGCATCTGAGATACCAGAGGGTGTCCATGTACCCGGTTGGTTTCGTCAATATCTTGAGGCTAGGACCGCCGCTGCAGGTCCAGCAAATGATCCCCCTCCCCCACCCCCTCCTCGTGCAATTGCTTTCTCAAAGATCTGTAGAGATTTTAGGGCCATGGGTGGAAAAGATTTCAAAGGAACTGAATCATTCGTAGAAGCGAGGAATTGGCTCAAAGAAACTGAGGATCTATTCGTTATCTTCGAGGTGGACGATAGGCAGAAGGTACAGTTGGCGGTATGGTTGCTCAAAGACGAAGCTTCCTACTGGTGGGAAGTCACTAACGCCGAGAGGCCGGTCGAGACATGGATGGATTTCAGAACAAGGTTTGAGACAAAATTCCTCTCGCAAGCTGAACGAAGTTTACAACTGGAAAAGTTCTTATCTCTTAAGCAAGGAAGTATGACGGTCAAGGAATACGTCAACCAGTTCAACCAACTGGCTAGGTTCGGATTGGATTTAGTCAACACTCAGCATAAAAAGGCTCTCCGCTTTGTTAAAGGATTGAACGAGCCACTGCACAGCTTAGCCATGACCCACGTACCTATGGGAGCGACTTACGAGAAATTGGTGGACATGGCACTACTGCACGAGGAAGACAAGGGCCCGAAAGAGACAAAGAATGAAGAACCACCGAATAAGAAAGCGGGGCCCAAAAAGGAAACACAAAGGAAGGATGAGAAGACTGAAGATAAGAAGGGGAAAAAGTGCTTTACTTGTGGAAGCTCGACTCATCTGAACAAGGATTGCAGAAAAAGGAAGGGCGCTTGCTTCAACTGTGGGGAGATGGGACACTTCACTAGGGACTGCCCGAAGAGACGAGGACAAGGAGGGCAGGCGAATAATCTTGAGGCTAGTGGCTAGGATAGAAATAGGAAAATTTCTATAGTAGGTTTAATTTCTTTATCTGATTATGGAGTTAAGACTTTTTCTGATTCTGGTATTTTGATTTTGTAATCGATACTCTACACTTTAATACTAGTATTATTTCTGAATTCCGCTGTAGGCTCAGACCCATAAGGGTTATGGCCCATCTGTTTGAGATTAAGGTTTGAGGGATATCTATGTTAGGCGTCAAATATGACGCATATATTCTGAGTTTTTGTGGGATATGATTTTATCATGCTTAGCTTCCTAAGAATCATTAGGGAACCTGATCTGTATCAGTAGTCTGTAAATATCTGAATAATTCTGATTTCCAGTTTTGACATTGTCTAAAGAAGGTAATCCTCTGAGTGTCAATCTGATATTGATTTCGGTCTTTGGGGTTGATACTTAGGGGAATTATTTTCTCAACCAATGTCTAATGGGAACCAAGTCTTCGTTCTATCTGTACTCGCTTCCATCACTAGACTCTATCCTATCGATCGAGTGTTCAACTTATAGATAGGAATCCTAATGGGTGTAAACATGTGTTTGAGACATGTTATGTTTGATGGTTGCAAGTGGATGCAAGTGGTTTCTAGTGGTTGCTCGTGGACGCATATACACACACTAGGCACTAGATCGGCTCGAAAACACTCTCATACTGCATATGGATGTGTGAGCATTTTCAATTTTTGTGGATGCAAATTGATTGACTCAGCACATGGATGTTGCATATGACTGAATGGTTGTGCACTCATATAGAAATGATATGTATCGAGTAGGAAAATTGCATACATGTTGGACTCATGGCACTGGCATAATTCGCATTAAGGAGGTCAACTGAATCAGTGGACCGCCTGATCTTTGCATTAGATAAGGAACATATACACACACTTTTGCATATGTTCATACAGCATTAGAAATCCCTAAGGACAATGGATGCCAGTGATTGATGGTTGAGTAGATGGGTGATTGGATGGTAGGACACATTCTTCTTAACTTGAAGATTTCGGGGACGAAATCCTTTAAGGAGGGGAGAATGTAACACCCCGTATTTTCTGATAATATATAAAAAAATGGTTAATTATGAAGAAGTTATTAAACCTTGAAGTTTATATGCATATGAGAGAAATATATATAGATATATATAAAAATTAAAAAAATAAACATGCAAAAAAGGTTCAAAACAGCAAATTGGGAGGGGGAATAACCGATCCGACCCATTTTTGAGGTCGACCCGAGCTTTGCTGGGTCGACTAGGGGTTAATCCAGGGTGTTTGGCTGTCATCCCGTGGGCCGATTCGCTCAAATGCAGATTTTGCATTTGAATGGTTCTCATGATTCAGGGTTAATCTAATGGTCCTAAATAACTTCCTACACCTATATATACATCCCTAACCTAAACCTAAATCTCATATACAATTCTCTAGCCTCCATTGCTCTCTTTCTCTCTAAAAAAATAAATAAATCAACGGCGTCTCTACTCTGCTGAAACCTAAGCTAGGACTTGTGCTTCTTCTTCCTCCAATTCTGATTAGGACTAAAAGAGAACAGCTACAACACCTTTTTCTTTTTGAATCCAACCAAGGCAAGTACAGTTATTCTCCGCTATAAACGTTAATTATAATTTTGATATGCTTTTAAATCTGAGTTTGAGGTTGTATATATATTCTCTTCTGTTAGATCTATTTTCTGTGACTGTTCTGTATTCCTTTCTTCTTTTCTGTTTCTATAGCCAGGCTACCACGAGCCTGTGCCCAATCTCATAAAGAGATTAACGTATGAACGCAAAATTTGGGACAATTAATGAATGATGCGAAATTTGACAAGACTGAATCGAACGTATGACTTTAGATCTGAAGCATAAAATATATTGGACATGTGACTTGGGATTGGATGCATAAATTTGACTATGAACATGTAATTTATATATTGCATGCATAGAGTATGTTGTAATTTAGATCTGTAACTAATTAGAGAAATGAACATATGTTATTTAGATATGTAATTAATTAGAAAAATGAGCATATGTTGTAAACTAGATTTAGATCTATGCATATTCTGTGATAAAAGAAAAGAGGAACCATTGTATGTTTACATATGATTGGAGACTTTGGACAAAATGCATATAAAAGTCAAGATCTGATTTTTAGAAGATATAATTTAAAGATTTAGATTGTTGGGTATATTTTGCATTATGATTCATGACTTGAAAAGAAGAAGGATATGGAAAGTTAGGTGTAAAGATTTACATTAATTAGGATATCTATTATTGTGATTACACCTAAATAGGAATTTTTGGATATATGGCATGCATTGTAATTAATGATTATATTTGGTATAATTTACATGTGAATCTGCTGTAAAATGCTAGTTTAACAAAAATTGGAACATATGTTATATGGTAAATTATGTCCATATTCTGCGCTATGTAAATTTATGCAAACATGGAATATATGTTCATATTGTGAATCATGACAATTATGTAGGCATATGAATTTAGGCCTAATTTATGATTAGGCAAGGCATGTAAATAGAACCTTTAGAAATATTAAATCTGCTAAATCTGCTCATTTGCTAAGTTGCCTAAACTGCTAGTTCTGTTATATGGCCTAGGCTGCTATTTAGATTGAAATGCCTAATCTGTTAAATTTGTCTGTTGAGATGCCTAATCTGTTATGTGCTAAAATCTGCTAAGTTGCTTAATCTGCTAAATCCGTTAAGTCGCCTAATCTGAAAAATCTGTTATATGTTAAATCTGTTACCTGCTATATCTGTTGTTTTGATATAATTAGTCTATTATTGGCGTAATTTGAATTGACTATTGTAATGAATAATTGACATGTATATTAGGCATAGGCATAAATGCTAAACTATTAATTAATTGACCGCAAAGATAAACATGGCTAACTGGAGGTTAGAATGAGTTTGCAGCGTAAACCTGCCCGGAACCGCCCGGCACATCCAGTGGCCGCAAACAATAGGTTCTAATGTGAGAAGTTAGTCATAACATGCGCAAGACACGAGGTTAGGTCTGGCTAGTGGCAGAAGTCTGCCCGGAACCGCCCGGCATATCCAGCGGCCACAAGCTACCGACCTAATGTGAGAGGTTTGTGCATTAATAATTAATTAATGCAAATCTATGATAAGAATGACGTCTAAAACGTATTGGGGAAAATAGGGTTAAACCAACGGGATTAATAGGTGTAGTAAAACCCGTCCATGAATCTGTAGGCCCAATACAAAGTTAGACAAATCTGAAAAATCTGTACATCTGACCCGTTAGTCTGAAAACTTGTTAACTTAATTTGTGAACTAGTAAATCTGAATTCTGTATGTCTGAACTTGTAAACAAGTTAATCTGAAATCTGATAGTCTGGGGACACAAGGTTAGGAGGGGAATTACTTGTGTCATCTGTTGTTTGGGACCCATATTAGTCAGTAACCCTTTCTGGTATCAAAACTTTGACCCAACAGTAAGTAGGGTCCGGGCACGCTTACTGAACTAATTATAAGAGGTTCATTCTGATAATGGCGAGGGGTGTTGATGGTGCGTTCCAACCGGGTCATGTGCGTGCATGGATCCCGGTCTGCCTCTGAGGATGTAAGACGCCGTGACATCTGTAAATAGGTCTGTGCCAATTGGTTGTCACTTTAGGGAGTGATACACCCTACTGTGGGGCCGACACAGGATATTTATATATTAGGGAGCCAATCGCTTGGGGTAGGGTTTTAGGGTACACTTAGTTCTGTCTGTTTCTGTTGGTACCGTCTGTTTCTGTTGGGTGGTAACACCAGTCTGTTTCTGTGTGGTACCGTCTGTTCGGGTGGTAAAGGCCCATTACTAGTGTACACCTAATTCTACATTCTGTTTCCGTAGGGATTAATCTGTTTCTGCTTCTGTCTGTTTCTGATCGGGTAGTAAAGGCCCATTATTAGTATTCTGTTTCGGTTAAAGTATTCTGTACCCGTTCCTGCTTCAATTTAGACATTAGGGTGACACCTCATTCTGCTATACTAGTATTAGTGCAGAGAAGTGTAAAGCAATAGTTTATGTCATTCTGTTCTTCTGTTATATCTGCTACACCTATTACAGTTATCTCTCATCCAGTTTTATGTTCATGTCATATTATTATTATCTGTTCATATGCTGAAAGTCACTGGACTTGCCAGACTTTATGTAACAATCCGTATTTTCAATAACCTGTTATAACGTAAATCGAGGCTGAATTTAATTCTAAAATCTGAATCAAGGGAAACGGGCTATGCCATTGCGTTCGGCTCGGAAAAATACGCGAAATAGAGTCCGAGTTTTCGAAAATCGGAGTCCGTATGACCCGATTAAGGCCCAACGAAGTTTTCAGAAAATTCCTAAGTAAAAACAGATTTCAAATTCAAACCTGAAATTGGAAAAAATTGGGCCAGTTGGGCCAGGTGGGAAAAATTCCCGCCACAGTACCCAAGTCGACAGCCCTGTCGACTTGGGAGTCGACTGGGTCTGACCAGGTCGACAGCCCTGTCGACTTGGCTGTCGACTTGGCTCAGACGCCCAGTTCTGCCTGGTGCACCACTTTGGGTTTGTGTTGAGCTTGGGGGCCAGATTCGATTTGGAGGGTTGAGATGAGAACTAGGGTTTAATCCTATGGTCTAAATCACTAGCCTAATCTATAAATAAGACCCTAACCTACCCTAAATCATTCATTATTCATTCTAGCAACTAAACTATGTCAAAATCAAACCTCTCATGGCCTCCACTCTCTTCATACAATTCCTAAATCAATTCCTAAGTGATTTTCCATGCATACAAGTGTTTTTAGACTTGTATGATCATCATTGGCTTGCATTCAAGTCTTGTTTCTCTATTGGCATCATAAAGGGAGAGTTTTGATCAAGTTTGCTTGCATTTTTGTGGTTTTAATTTGTTGCATAAGGGGTTTCTTACATTTGCTATACTCATTTGAGTCCGCATAAGCATTGTAAGCCCTATTCCTCTCATACTTGAACTTTGAAGTTAAATGCATGATATGCAAGTTGTCATATGTTATGCAAGTTTCTTTATGCAACTATGATATGCAAGTTGACATATGTTATGCAAGTTTGTTTATGCAAGTATGATATGCAAGTTGACATATATTAGGCAAGTTTGTTTATGCAAGTATGATATGCAAGTTGCCATAAGTTATGCAAGTTTGTTTATGCAAGTATGATATGCAAGTTGCCATAAGTTATGCAAGTTTGTTTATGCGAGTATGATATGCAAGTTGTCATATGTTATGCAAGTTTGTTTATGCAAGTTTGATATGCAAGTTGCCATAAGTTATGCAAGTTTGTTTATGCAAGTATGATATGCAAGTTGTCATATGTTATGCAAGTTTGTCTATGCAAGTATGATATGCAAGTTGCCATAAGTTATGCAAGTTTGTTTATGCGAGTATGATATACAAGTTGTCATATGTTATGCAAGTTTGTTTATGCAAGTATGATATGCAAGTTGTCATATGTTATGCAAGTTTGTTTATGCAAGTTTGGTATACAAGTTGTCATATGATATGCAAGTATGTTATGCAAGTTTGGGATGGTCATGTGGTTCATGTTATCATGTTATGCATGCTTTTTGGGCCTAAAAATGTAATATGCAAGTGTATGAACGCATGAACCTTTCATATGCCACCATGTTGAACTTGTGGCTTCAACACTTTTATGTCATAATTATGCCAAGTTCCCTCTTTCTATCCTTTATGCGCTATTGCGATATGTAAGCGATGGGATTGCGTTTGGGGTTGGGTAAACTTAAAAGACCTAAAAACATAAGCTTGGGAATTTACCTATTAAGTTAGGTCTACCCATTGGGAATTTACCTATTAAGTTAGGTCTACCCAATTGCTTGAAAATTTGTAACATGTTTTGGAAACATGATGGACATGACACTTAGAAAAGATAAGTGTGGCCAACTCGAGGTTGGGTTGAGTTTGTAGCGTAAACCTACCCGGAACCGACCGGCTTAACTAGTTGCTACAAACAATAAGACCCAATGTGAGAAGTTGGTCATGTTGTACCTTGAACCCGAGGTTAGACCAAGTTGTGGTGTAAAGCTACCCGGACCCGCCCGGCTTAACTAGTAACCACAACAAAGTCTAATGTGAGAGGTTAAGGCGCATTAATTAATTAATGCCTCGTGATTAGGGTTAAGTCATGGACCGCTTGAACACTTAACCAATGAAACACGATGGGTTGGTAGGGTTAAGTCATGGACCGCTTGAATACTTAACCAATGAAACACGATGGGTTGGTAGGGTTAAGTCATGAACCTTGGGTACACTTAACCAACTTGGTACTTGAATGAGTGGGGTTAACCACGTTTAACCCATTAAGGAAACCCTAGTTACGGGGTCCTTTGCACCAGTAACCCTCTTAGTTGTATCATGATACCCTAGGGACTAGGCTAGGGAGGGGCACGATTACTGGATGCCATGTAAGCGACCAAACGACGGCTGAGTAGGTGCGCCGGTGTGGGTTCAGGCGGGCCATGATCGTGCACATGGTCCGGAGTTGAAAAAGCAGGCACGTGCACCAGTAGGTTTAGACTGTGCGTGCATTGATTCGTGTCGGTGGTTGACACCCTAGGACTTGATACACCCTAGGGTGGACCTAGCACAGTTTAGCTACACTTCGTAGTTGGGCCGTATGACACAGACACTTGACGAGTTAGGCTTAGGGAGCCGATCGACTAGACCGTGCTAGTTGGACCTTGGTTTGGGTCATTCCTGATGATGGGCCAAAACTTGGGCCTGGGGATCACTAGGATCACTTCTAGTTTACACTTTGGACCTCGTTTGAGGGTCACTTCATGTTATTGGGCCAAAGCTTGGGCCAAGGGATCAATACTTGTTTATTCAAGTCATGTTAGTTTGCTAGTACACCTGTGGTGCAAAACCTTAATCCTGGTTATGCGATGACACCTTTATCTACCCTGTTAGTTAATCATCATGCTAGTATCCTTATGTTCATCCCTGCTGCTCATGCCAGTTAACTTTACCAGTTTACATTGATTGTAGTAGGGCTTACTCAGTCTTTTTGACTGACCTGTTTTCTTTTGCCTCTTTTCTTCCGTTCCCCCCCAGGTTCTCAGGGAGGGAATACAGGAGCTTAGCTTGGATCTTACCTGCTTTTCTTGGATAGCTCATGTATGCTTTGGACTTGAGCTCGCTATGGTTTTTCCACTTTGGGGATGGCTACTTTATGTTTTCCTTTTCAAGTTTCAGTTGATGTTATTTTATGTACTAGACTTGTTATTTTGGAAAATTGACATTATGTTCTACCAGACTTGTTTTGAAATGGTTTAAAATCTTCCGCTGTTTTATCTATGTTATCTACTCTGTTTACATATATACATATGTTCTTGTTCTGCCTTGATATATCATTATGCATGTTTACCTGATTCAAACGCCCCTCCAAAGTCAGTGCCCTTGCAAGAGTGGTACTGGCGGAGGTGGGGTGTTACATTTGGTATCAGAGCATATGGTTTACGAGAAGGAACAAAAAGGTTTTTAAAACTTTTGGAAAACTATTTTCAAAACCAAGTATAAAGTATTTTCCACAGAAAAGTCTAGTTTATTTTAAAGGCTATTCCCCAAAAAGCCATTAGCAAAAATTCCTTCGTTTTTCTCCATTCTGAATCTATCTTTTTCTTCGTTTTCAGTATGGCCGATAACTCTGCTATTCCGGAAGGAGTACACGTACCTGTTTGGTATAGGAGACTTTTGGAGGCTAGGGCGACCGAAGCCGGCCCCGCAGATGTTCCTCCTCCTCCGGTAGTTAATGTTCCTCCTCCTCCTGTCGCTAAGGTTCCTCTTCCTCCTCCCCCTCAGCATCCTCAAGCTGACTTCGCAAAGATTTGCCAAGATTTTAAGGCGATGGGTTGCAAGAATTTCTTTGGAACCAAGACTTATGTAGAGGCAAGGAATTGGTTGAAAGAAACCGAAGATCTTTTTAACTTCTTTGATATAGATGACCGTAGGAAGGTTTTATTAGCAGTGTGGTTGCTAAAGGAAGAAGCTGCACGTTGGTGGGTGGTCACCACCGTTACTGGGCCAATTGAGACTTGGGATGACTTTCGGGGAAAGTTTGGACTAAGGTTCCTATCACTGAGGCAAGGGGACATGACTATTAGGGAATACATAGATAAGTTTAATCAACTGGCTCAGGTCGGTTTAGACTTGGTTAACACAGCTCCGAAGAAGGCCCTATACTTTGCTCTAGGATTAAACGAGCCGTTACATGGTTTGGCCATGACTCATATACCCTTGGGGGCAACTTTTGAGAGTTTGGTGAATATGGCCCTACTTAATGAAGAGAGTAGGAGTGACAAGGAGGAGATCAAGATGAATGATACTCAAGCCAAGAAGACTAATTCCCAGTGGAAAGGAAATCAGGGTAATCCAAGCGGTCAGAGCAGTCAAGGCAATAAGAACAAGAACAAGGGCAAGAACAACAAGAGGAAGTGCCATTATTGCGGTTCAGTTGGGCATCTTAGTAAGGATTGTCGGAAGAAAAAAAAGGAATAATGGTGAATGCTTTTTCTGCGGTGAGACTGGACATTTCAGTAAGGATTGCCCGAAGAAGCAAGGGCAAGGCCAGGGTCAGACTCAGCGTGCTGGACCTTCGAGAGGGCAAGTTCATGCTCTCAATGCTGCTCCAGTTCCCGATCGAGGTAGTATTTCTGTTGAAAGCCTTGTATACATTTCTGATTTTCCTGTTCGTACCTTGTTTGATTTTGGTGCATCGCATAGCTTATTTCATCTGATCTAGTTGAAAGTTTGCACCTGAGTACTAGTCTAGTTTATGATCCCGTGTGTGTTTCAAATCCAATTGGGGTTTTCGCCCACTTGTCTATTATCTACGTGGATTTGAAAAACTCTATCTCTAGTGTAGAGTTCTCGTGTGATGCTTGTATTCTCGGTTTCATGGGGTATGAGTTGATTTTGACCATGGATTGGTTGTCCAGTTTTGGAGCCATTCTTGATTTTTGAGCATAGGGTTGTGAGGCTCATGACTCGCCTCGGTAATACCCTAGGAATTTCTAGTAACCCTATGAGTCTCGTCATGTTGTGTTATCTTAAATCGCTCGACTCGTCTATCGATAGTTTGCAATCGGTGAGGGTGGTCCGAGAATATCCTGATATCTTGGGTGAAGTGAAGGGGGTTACCCCTAAACGAGAGATAGATTTCCGCATTTATCTGGTTGGTAATGCCAAGCCAGTTATGTGGCCGGTAAGGCACATGGTCCCGTGAGACGGGAGCTAAGTAAGCAAGTGAAGGAGTTGCTTGAGAAGAACTCCATTCGATGAAGCATTTCCGAGGAAGGTGCTCTAGTAGTATTCGCTACTAATGTGGACAGTTCGCTTCGCCCGTGTGTTGATTATCGTGAGTTGAACAAGAAGAATAGACAACCATTACCAAGGATCGATGATCCGATTAATCAGCTTGTAGGAACATCTGTTCTCTCTTGATCTTGCTACTGGATTCCATCAGCTCAGAGTAGCTGAGGATAGTATAGACAAAGCTGCGTTTAGAACTCCAGATAGATTCTTAGAATGGCTGGTCATGCCATTCGGTTTGACTAATGCACCCGCATATTTCGTGGACTTGATGAGTAGGATGTTCAGGGAGTTCTTGAACAAGTTTGTCGTGGTCTTCGAAGATGATATTCTGATCATCTCTAAGGATAAGGAAGAGCACGCAAGGCATCTCGTGGAGGTGATGGATACGCTCGGAGCGCATCAGTTGAAAGCCAAGTCCTCCAAATGTCATTTTGGAGAAAAAGGAGTTAGATTTCTTGGGCACATAGTTTCTAAGCAAGGCTTAGCGGTGGATCCCGCTAAAATGGTCGCGGTTCAAGACCGGAAAGCTCCGACGAGGACAATTGAAATAAGAAGTCCTCTCAGTTTAATTAGTTAGTTAGCGTCCCTTGAGCTTAGACCTACCCTTCTGGATCAAGTAGGGACTTCGCAGAAGGAAGACCCGCAGTTAGTCGAGATCATGAACAAGTTGATTCGAGGCGAGATGTTAAGACACCTCGCTATAGATAACAAGGGATGGCTAAGACGCGATGAGAGAAAGAAGGTTCTAGAAGATGCACATCACCCGAGGAGGTGGCCGAGTTTGTCCCAAGGTGCATGTTTTTCCAACAGGTTAAAGGCCGAGTCATAGAAGCCCGGTGGGCTGTTATATCCATTGGAGGTCCCCGCAATAGAAGGAAGTAGTAAAGCGTCACGAAGGATTTCGTGGATGGACTGCCAAGATCAAGGAAAGGGAATACGAGCATGTGGGGCATAGTAGGTAGACTCATGAAGAGTGCTCATTTCCCTTCGGTAAAGAGCGAAAAGACTACATCATAGCTAGCAACAGTTTACTTTCGAGAAATAAAGCAGCTGCACGAGGTTCCCTAAAGTATAGTTAGTAATCACTAGCCAGTTTTGGGATAGTCTACGGGAAATCATGGGCAAGTAACTGAATCTAAGCACGGCCTATCATTCGCAGGCGAATGATTCATTGGTAACGTGGATTGATATTTTCGAGAAAAGTTCTGCTTAGTGGAATACTTTATGGTAAGTAAACGAGATCCAGGATTCACTAGTGAATTTTGGAGAGCTTGCATGAAATTACGAGGTCATGGTTATGTCTAAACCAAGAATGATGGTAGAGTAAGTGAAAGAGGAAGACGTGAGGCGATAATGAAATGGGTTCCAACTCATATTTGGAATATGGGTTGGGTTAGGAAGGGATCTCTCGTAATCCGATAGGAGTATATCCTGCTTATCATCCCGATCTCTTTGTAGCATATCTTTGCTATCCATGATTGTCTAGTTTATCATGTTGATCTTGTCATGAGAACCTTAGGTAGAAACCCTTTGGATGAAACATGTGTTTGAGACATGTTATGCTTGATGGGTGCAAGTGATTGCAAGTGTTTGCAAGTGGTTACTCGTGGATGCATTATACATGTTAGGCACTAGATCGGCTCACACACTCCTCATATTGCATATGCATGAGTGTTTATGCTTATTCATGGATGAAAATTGTGTGTTATCACATGGATGTTGCATATGGGTGTATGTTATGTGCACACATATAGATGATATACATTATGTTAGGAATTGCATACATATGGATTCATTTCACTAACATAATTTGCATTGATGATATTCGCATTAGATAAGTACATATACACACACCTTTGCATATGTTCATCCAGCATTTAGAATCTTGTAAGGACAATGATTGCTCGTGGATGATGTTTTGAGTAGATGGATGTTGGATGGTAGGATACGTTCTTCCTAACTTGAAGATTTCGGGGACGAAATCCTTTAAGGAGGGGAGAATGTAACAATCCGTATTTTCAATAACCTGTTATAATGTAAATCGAGGCAGAATTTAATTCTAAAATCTGAATCAAGGGAAACGGGCTATGCCATTGCGTTCGTCTCGGAAAAATACGCGAAATAGAGTCCGAGTTTTCGAAAATCGGAGTCCGTATGACCCGATTAAGGCCCAACGAAGTTTTCAGAAAATTCCTAAGTAAAAACAGATTTCAAATTCAAACCTGAAATTGGAAAAAATTGGGCCAGTTGGGCCAGGCGGGAAAAATTCCCGCCACAGTACCCAAGTCGACAGCCCTGTCGACTTGGGAGTCGACTGGGTCTGACCAGGTCGACAGCCCTGTCGACTTGGCTGTCGACTTGGCTCAGACGCCCAGTTCTGCCTGGTGCACCACTTTGGGTTTGTGTTGAGCTTGGGGGCCAGATTCGATTTGGAGGGTTGAGATGAGAACTAGGGTTTAATCCTATGGTTTAAATCACTAGCCTAATCTATAAATAAGACCCTAACCTACCCTAAATCATTCATTATTCATTCTAGCAACTAAACTATGTCAAAATCAAACCTCTCATGGCCTCCACTCTCTTCATACAATTCCTAAATCAATTCCTAAGTGATTTTCCATGCATACAAGTGTTTTTAGACTTGTATGATCATCATTGGCTTGCATTCAAGTCTTGTTTCTCTATTGGCATCATAAAGGGAGAGTTTTGATCAAGTTTGCTTGCATTTTTGGGGTTTTAATTTGTTGCATAAGGGGTTTCTTACATTTGCTATACTCATTTGAGTCCGCATAAGCATTGTAAGCCCTATTCCTCTCATACTTGAACTTTGAAGTTAAATGCATGATATGCAAGTTGTCATATGTTATGCAAGTTTGTTTATGCAACTATGATATGCAAGTTGACATATGTTATGCAAGTTTGTTTATGCAAGTATGATATGCAAGTTGACATATATTAGGCAAGTTTGTTTATGCAAGTATGATATGCAAGTTGCCATAAGTTATGCAAGTTTGTTTATGCAAGTATGATATGCAAGTTGCCATAAGTTATGCAAGTTTGTTTATGCAAGTATGATATGCAAGTTGCCATAAGTTATGCAAGTTTGTTTATGCAAGTATGATATGCAAGTTGCCATAAGTTATGCAAGTTTGTTTATGCGAGTATGATATGCAAGTTGTCATATGTTATGCAAGTTTGTTTATGCAAGTTTGATATGCAAGTTGCCATAAGTTATGCAAGTTTGTTTATGCAAGTATGATATGCAAGTTGTCATATGTTATGCAAGTTTGTCTATGCAAGTATGATATGCAAGTTGCCATAAGTTATGCAAGTTTGTTTATGCGAGTATGATATACAAGTTGTCATATGTTATGCAAGTTTGTTTATGCAAGTATGATATGCAAGTTGTCATATGTTATGCAAGTTTGTTTATGCAAGTTTGGTATACAAGTTGTCATATGATATGCAAGTATGTTATGCAAGTTTGGGATGGTCATGTGGTTCATGTTATCATGTTATGCATGCTTTTTGGGCCTAAAAATGTAATATGCAAGTGTATGAACGCATGAACCTTTCATATGCCACCATGTTGAACTTGTGGCTTCAACACTTTTATGTCATAATTATGCCAAGTTCCCTCTTTCTATCCTTTATGCGCTATTGCGATATGTAAGCGATGGGATTGCGTTTGGGGTTGGGTAAACTTAAAAGACCTAAAAACATAAGCTTGGGAATTTACCTATTAAGTTAGGTCTTCCCATTGGGAATTTACCTATTAAGTTAGGTCTACCCAATTGCTTGAAAATTTGTAACATGTTTTGGAAACATGATGGACATGACACTTAGAAAAGATAAGTGTGGCCAACTCGAGGTTGCGTTGAGTTTGTAGCGTAAACCTACCCGGAACCGACCGGCTTAACTAGTTGCTACAAACAATAAGACCCAATGTGAGAAGTTGGTCATGTTGTACCTTGAACCCGAGGTTAGACCAAGTTGTGGTGTAAAGCTACCCGGACCCGCCCGGCTTAACTAGTAACCACAACAAAGTCTAATGTGAGAGGTTAAGGCGCATTAATTAATTAATGCCTCGTGATTAGGGTTAAGTCATGGACCGCTTGAACACTTAACCAATGAAACACGATGGGTTGGTAGGGTTAAGTCATGGACCGCTTGAATACTTAACCAATGAAACACGATGGGTTGGTAGGGTTAAGTCATGAACCTTGGGTACACTTAACCAACTTGGTACTTGAATGAGTGGGGTTAACCACGTTTAACCCATTAAGGAAACCCTAGTTACGGGGTCCTTTGCACCAGTAACCCTCTTAGTTGTATCATGATACCCTAGGGACTAGGCTAGGGAGGGGCACGATTACTGGATGCCATGTAAGCGACCAAACGACGGCTGAGTAGGTGCGCCGGTGTGGGTTCAGGCGGGCCATGATCGTGCACATGGTCCGGAGTTGAAAAAGCAGGCACGGGCACCAGTAGGTTTAGACTGTGCGTGCATTGATTCGTGTCGGTGGTTGACACCCTAGGACTTGATACACCCTAGGGTGGACCTAGCACAGTTTAGCTACACTTCGTAGTTGGGCCGTATGACACAGACACTTGACGAGTTAGGCTTAGGGAGCCGATCGACTAGACCGTGCTAGTTGGACCTTGGTTTGGGTCATTCCTGATGATGGGCCAAAACTTGGGCCTGGGGATCACTGGGATCACTTCTAGTTTACACTTTGGACCTCGTATGAGGGTCACTTCATGTTATTGGGCCAAAGCTTGGGCCAAGGGATCAATACTTGTTTATTCAAGTCATGTTAGTTTGCTAGTACACCTGTGGTGCAAAACCTTAATCCTGATTATGCGATGACACCTTTATCTACCCTGTTAGTTAATCATCATGCTAGTATCCTTATGTTCATCCCTGCTGCTCATGCCAGTTAACTTTACCAGTTTACATTGATTGTAGTAGGGCTTACTCAGTCTTTTTGACTGACCTGTTTTCTTTCGCCTCTTTTCTTCCGTTCCCCCCCTAGGTTCTTAGGGAGGGAATACAGGAGCTTAGCTTGGATCTTACCTGCTTTTCTTGGATAGCTCATGTATGCTTTGGACTTGAGCTCGCTATGGTTTTTCCACTTTGGGGATAGCTACTTTATGTTTTCCTTTTCAAGTTTCAGTTGATGTTATTTTATGTACTAGACTTGTTATTTTGGAAAATTGACATTATGTTGTACCAGACTTGTTTTGAAATGGTTTAAAATCTTCTGCTGTTTTATCTATGTTATCTACTCTGTTTACATATATACATATGTTCTTGTTCTGCCTTGATATATCATTATGCATGTTTACCTGATTCAAACGCCCCTCCAAAGTCAGTGCCCTTGCAAGAGTGGTACTGGCGGAGGTGGGGTGTTACACTTTATGTCTGACCCTTGTTGTTTCGCCTCTTTTCTTCCGTTTCCCCCCTAGGTTTTCTAAGGAGGGAATACTCTAGCTAGATCCGGACTTCTTCTGCTTGAAGTGCTTAAAGTATGGCTTGTCTTCTTCTGTGGGGATTATGATTTTAAACCATGCATTTTGAAGGCTTTTGTACAAGACTGATATTTTGTACTTGAATTCTGAGATTTGAAAGGATGTAACCATATTGATTTCTGTTTCCGTTGTAATAAAGTCAAAAATTTTCAAGTACTGTTTTATCTGTCTTGTAAGTTTCTGTTCTGTTTACTAAAATGCTCCACCAAAGTTAAGTCATTCCCTTCGTGAGTGACCTTAACGGAGGTGGGGTGTTACAAACCATCTAGTTCTGAACGACTTAACCACAGCGATCTAAACCCAAATGATTTATGCTCCATAATTTTTTCCTGGTCCATGCTCTAGAGCTTAGCCCGGTCCATCAAACTGCCCAGTCAATCCAACTACCCAGTCCATAAAACTGTCCAGTCCATAAAACTTCCCCGTCCATAAACTACCCAATTCTTGGAAACAAGAAAAACGAATGGACCTAAGGAAAAATGACCCGACCTAAGGAAAAATGACCCGACCCTAAGGAAAAATGACACGACTCTAGATCTGACCGAAAATAGCTCCAATCATGACCAAATCATTACCAAATGACAATATCGATGCGACCAATTCATCTAAATCATCCAATTCAACCATAAACTTTTTATGAAATTATAATCAACATCAAAATGACACTTATTCGTCGATAATCATATAAAATTCACCAAAATCATGATGCATGATTGAATAAACAAAATAATGGATCTAACTTGCATAAACATATGAATTAACATAAGAATTACCGGTTCTATGTTGCTAGATTAGACCCTATGGTGATTCATATTAAAATATACTTACCATAATGTAGACGTAGTTAAAAAAACTTAAAATGATGAAAATAGGATCAAACAATCCATATACTTGATTGAATTCATGTGATAGATGATTACCACTCACCAATTCTTCGAATTAACTTAAAATCGCAAAATTCTCAATCTGGACAGCGAAGAATTTGCTTTAAAACTCTTGATTTGATGCAATCTCTCTTCTCTTGACGTACTTCTAGCTTCAAACGATGTAATCTTTGATTCTGTTATGTAGATCTAGAATTTTAATGGTGGAAAGGTTTATTTGATTGAGATAGGAGGATCAAAGAGCTTCACCAAATGAGGGAATAAAGAAAGTAAACTATTCTGCATTCTTCTATCCCCCTATTTATAGCCTCTCATCAGCCCACTAATGGGCCTCCTCAAATCAGCCCATCAATGGCTAAAAATCAAAACATAAAAACGTGTAGCACTAAAACAGTGATTCCTCCCAAACCTCTCAACCAAATTTTTAATGTGACCAATATATGGAATTGGCAACACCATCTCCTTTCCAATGAAAACGATCTCAGCGCCCTATTCGATCCCAGTCAAAAGTTATTCCTTATACAAAACTGATAGGGGCAAAATGCTCACAAATAAAATTGGTAAAAATTATGGACATGTCTTACATCCCGATAGACAACATATCAAAATATGAGAATGATCCAACTATCGAGGAATTAAACAAAAATAATTTATGAATCTTCGATACGTAAAATACGGGCTGTTACAAATGATATTAAATTCACTTTGATTTACATATGGATATAGTTATGCTTAAAAAATTCCAATGCTAATCAACATAAAATATGTACCATATTAGAATAAGTACACATGTTTTCATGTGCACTATGAGATTAAATTATAATAAATATATTTCTTTTTAAATTTGAGTTTAAACAAAATGGAGAACAAGCACATAATTATGGTTGATTATAAAATTACATCTAATTGTCATTTCAAAAATCTTCCAATATTTGTTTATTGAATAAGCATATTCTCTAAGATCACACTTATTTACTGATATATTTGTTATACTAACAATATTTTTTTTAAACATATGGTTCCATAGTCTAGTGGTTAGGACATTGGACTCTGAATCGAGTACCCCGATTTCAAATCTCGGCGGGACCTTTTTAGCGTCTTTTAACCAACAATAACATATTTTTATGTTGTTTATGCTTTTTGAATCTGATTGAAATCAAATGGTGTTATTTTCATCAACAAAGTATATATTAAATTTGATATTATTTAACTAAGTAAAGCTATGTTAATTACAATTATCTAATCAATTTATAGATCCAAGTATTTTATTTTCTAAGGTAAATGTCACATTTACAGTTTATACTAAACTAGTGAGTACCTGCGCTACACACACGGGGTTCAACTTATTATTTTAGAGCTTTTGTGGTCACATGAGGGTGAGACATATGCTTTAGGATTATAGTATTTTTGCATCAGCTTTTCTAAAAAACAAGTAACAAACCTTAAATAAAAAATGTGCTTAAATAATTTCAAAAGGGCACCACGTAAAGCTAAATCATTAGATAAAACAATGCAATACAACATATATTAACATCGACAATAGGACATTCTTAGCTTCGTAACTTTTCATTTCTAGTAATTCCAACTTCTTAAATTAAATGATTAGTTATTAAATCCTTTTTTCAACTACATGATAGTATTATTTCATATTACTCTATTTCAAATTGGAATTAACATAAATAGTTGAAAATGATGATTAGAAAAAGTTAAATGTATCGTATTGAAGCCAAAATTTAGGTAGTGAATATGTTTATCTCATAGTTGAAAATTCTGCACAAACGTTGTAACGGCTGCGCATAACTCCTTCACTAAACAAGAGGAATAATGCGCTGAAAGGTGTGCCAAGTAGCTATGGACGATCATCAAGGTAACATAACACAATGCAGAACCTGTCGTATAACTCATAACGAAATGATAAAATATAATAGAATATATATAACAGACTATAATAGTGAAGCATATTTTAGCAGAAACTTGAACTTTTGTAACAACTAGAAAGAATATCCATGCATCTTTGGATTATGACATAAGTGTCTATACAAATTCGCCTCACTACAACACTTAGAGTCGAACATGGGACAACAAATACTAGATAGTAGAAAAGTCATAGGCCAGCCTCCTGTTCGCCACCGCACAACAACATCGTCCTCATTAAGATCAATCATCTTTAAACTGATACCCAGTCTGCCCATTCAAAACCGGATGAACAACCTAAGGTAATAAGAAGAAACATAAAACCTTGAGTCAGACAATAGTCTTAACGAGAGATAAAAAAAACTATCTTGTATCATCAATAAAGTATATAAGAAAAGGTAGATTAACCAACCAATCTGCCAAACACCAAAGAAGAACCCAAACATGTTTTCCTTGCATCCGGTAGTGATAGCCTTTACAAAAAAGCATTAAGAAACAACAGTACATTCATAACAAACATTTCTCAAGTAGAATATCCAAATCGATCTCGACATCTCCCGAGAACAACCCCTGAAGGCCTAAACCAACATTAAACAAAAACCTAAGAGATATCTTCTTCAACAAATTATAATCTACAAAAGACGATACTAGAAAAACATACATCACTCATGACTATGGCAATCACCGCCAATCCTGCTTTGAAACCACCATTAATCATATGACCGCTAAACACCTTGCCATCAACCGTCAAGAGCTAATGGTAAAACCTAGTTCTAGCAAAACTCCATACGCCAGCGAAGAAACGTATCTAGGCACGTCGAGCTACCCAACATACTCGACCAGTCACTTCTAGTATTTCATGCGTCCCTACTATACCCCCGCTTTGAGTTCGCTAAAACTTATGACAACGATAATCCCTCAGCCTTCGATATCTCTAGCCATCCAACCCGATGACCGTTCATAAGCTCAAGCCCTTTCTCGAGCAACCATTATCCACGGGCTCACCCCCTTGAGTCATCTTCACATTCGTTGCATTGCGACGATCAACATACACATCACAACACTTCAAACATTCCTACTTGAATAAACTTCGAAGTCACATTCATCACCAAACAAAAATAACATCAAACTATGGTCTAACTTAGTCAGGTGGTTCCCACCTCAGGTAGCAACCGACCTGTAACCAACGACCTAATTCCCCTAAGTCAATCCATCCATTCCAGGTCCTGACTCCCCATGTCGAACAACGACCTAACGACTTAACCCTTTCAAAGCACCAACGATCTGATTTCTTGAAGCACCAACGACATGTCCTTGTTAAAGCCAACGGACCTGACTTTGCCCAAAGCAAATTAACCCAACCTCTACTTGAACCATCCAGGTCCGAACGACCTAAACCCAACGATCTAAACCCAATAATCATATAAATTCACCAAATGACAGTTGTTCATCGATAATCATATAAAATTCACCAAAATCATGATACATGAATGAATAAACAAAACAATGTATCTAACTTGCATAAAGATATGAATTAACATAAGAATTACCGATTTTAAGTTGCTAGATTAGACCCCACGGTGATTCATATAAAAATATACTTACCATGATGTAGATGTAGCTGAAAACAACTTAAAATGATGAAAATAGGATCAAACAATCCATATACTTGATTGAATTCCTGTGAGAGATGATTATCACTCAACAATTCTTTGAACTAGTTAGAAATCGTTAAATTCTCAATTTGAACAACGAAGAATAAGCTTCAAACCACTTGATTTGATGCGATCTCTCTTTACTTGACGCAGATCTAACTTCAAACGATGTAGATCTTCGATTCCCTTATGTAGATATAGAATTTTATTGGTCAAAAGGTGTATTTGATTGAGCAAGAGGATCACGAGCTCAACCAAATGAGAGAATGAAGAAAGTAACTATTCTCCATGCCTCTAACCCCCTATATATAGCCTTCCATCAGCCCACTAATGGCCTCCATAAATCATCCCGCCAATGGCTGAAAACCGGAACATAAAAATGTGTAGCACTAAAACAACGATTGCTCCCAAACCGCTGATCCAAATCTTTAATGTGACCACTCTACGGAATTGGCAACAACATTTCCTTTCCAACAAAATTGATCTCAGCATCTGATTCAATACCAGTCAAAAGTTATGCCCAGTTCAAAACTGATAGGGAAAAATGCTTTCGAATAAAATTGGTAAAAATTATCGATACGTCTCACATCCCCATAAAAACATATCAAAATATGAGAATGATCCAACCCTCAGGGAATTAAATAAAATTATTTTATGAACCTCCGATACGTAAAATGCGGGCTGTTACAAACAAAATTGAATCCACTTTGATTTACATATGGATATTGATATGCTTACAAAATTCCAATGCTAATCAACGTAAAATATGTACCATGTTAGAATAAATGAGATTAAAATATAATAATCATATTTCTTTATAAATTTGAATTTAAACAAAATTGAAAAAAATCACATAACTATGGTTGATTATAATTATTATATCTGATTGTCATTTCAAAAATCTTCCAACATATGTTTATTGAATATGCATATTCTCTAACATCACACTTCTTTACAAATATATTTGTTATACTACCAATATATGTTTTTTAAACATATGGTCCCATAGTCTAGTGGTTAGGTGAGACGACCCCAAACCCCGTACTGACGGTGGCAAGGGTAATCCGTGGAATATAACATAGAAACAGATAATAGCAGAACAGAATTAAATAAATACACCAGATAATGTACAATAGAATACACTCTATAAACGTAATCATCAAAGTTACACAGTATACAGGATCATACTTAGTACAAATACAGTTCAGCTATACATAAATGTCTACAGCGGAAACAAACAAAATATGTACAATAGGAGCTGAACAGCATAAAAAGAGATAAATAATAGAATCCATCTTCAGCTCCAGCTATCCAGAAGGAGCCAGCTAAACCTGAATACAAGGCTGCCCGTGTAGAAAAAGGGGCACCCGAGTTTGAAAGTGAAACAAACTACGAGTCAGTCATGGGACTGGTATGAGAAATCTACTCAACACAATTATAATATGGCTAATCATAGGACCACGCCACTTTCGTGGAACGGGTTTACTCCATTGGATTGCCAGTGCTTTAAAACAAATCTTTCTTTTAAACATCGCAATGCTTTTTATAAAAATGAAGCCATTATAAGACTCAGTTCCCATCACACAATGCAACGCAAACCGGAGGATAGAGTTTTACCTTATAATGGCCAAAATATGGTTGATACGAATAAAACAAAAGCAATTGATATTATTACTAGTGTTTACATGTTTCAAAAACAATTTCGAATCATAACTATCAATCATAGACGGCATGAGTACCATATATCATGTCGCCATATATCTATACAATCGAAACTACACGATGTCGTATTTGGAAATTGGATTTCCGTCATGAACCAAGGCAAGGGATCGTCCTCACCGAATTCAAGACGCTCTAGCCCGCCCCTCAGGAGCAGCCGCAACTACCCCTTAGATCGTCAGGGCCGGTCCACCGATGTGGATTATTACGCCTGAACATTGTGTTTCCCCGCCCTATGGGGCGTCAATGAGCCAACGAATGGCTCCATCAGTCCCTGATCGACCGATATATCCGAGGCGCCTCGATATCCATCATCCACATAAGTAAAATGTCAGGCCATGTAAAAACACCGACACAACTCCTAGCTAGAAGGAAACGCATGCCCTCCCTAAGGTCCTCCTCCCGTTTTTGGCTCATACCAGGGTGTGAGGCTCGCGAATTCACGTTATACACAAAGCTATGCCACACAGGCGGTGCTTTGATCATCACTACAAGACTTTGCTTTTCAACAGAAGCCCTGATCATTTACCACTTAGGCATGCCACACTAGCAATTCATGCCATGCGACTGATGTCCATCGATATACAACCTCTGAGCTCATGCGTTTCAGAGAAGGGCGTTAAGAAAAAGAATAAATTCTCCGCCGCCAAACAGATGTATAATTAATAGAGATCAATCAACACAGAATAAAATCCAATGTCAGACACACAGTCCATTTACAAGTCCGTTCGGGGTCTGAACGAAACCGGAGGCACTATATACCTCGCAAACCCATCGACCACCACGTACGTCTGGACGATCTCCACTCATTATCCATATTTCGGGATGCCTCCCAATCAGGACCTAGGTTACCATCCAAACGAGGTGAAGATCTCCGGTCTTCGACCACCGTCTTCATCTTCGATTTCTTATCGTCGATTCAGTTATTCAGAATGGGATAAACCCGGTCTTTCTGAGCAACTCGCGTATATAATAAACAAGTGCAACACTAACATACTCATGCATCATTTCAATTCATTAGTCACTAACCGTCAATCAGTAAGAGAACGATTTCCCAAATATTAACCCCGAAGGCCGAAACCAACATCAGATCAATACCCGATAAACCATTCGACTTAGCCAACCTTCAGTTATTTTCTATATTTCACATCCACATCGTTTATAATATTTTATAACGATTTATCGCTATTTTTATTTATTTTAAAATAGCCAATTTATTCAAAACGACGCTTCGGGCCATAACGCGGCCGTGGCACTGTTTTTCTTCAGATTTGATTTACACATATCTGAAAATCTAACCGTTGGATCTTCACAAAATTTACATCATTAGAAAGACCTTTTCAAAACGAATCCAACGGTTCCAGTTTCGGGAAAATCCGACGGTCGGATCTCCCGGTATAATCGTTTGAAGTTTCGATTTCAAAATACGAACTGCAGCGTCGTTATTCGATTAAATATAATTATATATATATAATCGATTATGGCGCTGTTTTTCTTCAGATTTGAATTAAACATTCCAGACAATCCAACCATTGGATTTTTACAAAGTTGGTGCCGTTGGAAAGATTTTTCCAAAGCGAACCCAACGGTTGCGATTTCAGGAAAATCCGATGGTCGGATCTCCCGATATAATCATTTGAAATCACGGTTTCAAAATACGAACTGCAGCGTCGTTATTCGATATATTTTAATTCTATATATATATATATATCGATTCTTCGATTTCAAAGCTATATTCTTTTCATTCATTTGATAAAAATGATATTTTTATCTGTCTTATATTTCAACACTTAGCTATATTTAACAATTCATGTATATAATAAAAATGTGATTTTTATTGTAAAACAATTCATTTCAAAACACTATTATTTTATATAGTTCATATAGGTTATAAAAATAGGATTTTTATTATAAAAAAATTTTCTTTCAAAACAAGATTATTTTATGTAGTTTATATAGATGATAAAAATGTGATTTTTATTATAAAACAATTTATTTCAAAATATGAATACCATTCAACACATGAATTTCAATTCAATGAATGAATATCGTTTCAACACATGAAGGTTTTCTATACTTTATATGTATCGATAAAAAGGTGATTTTTATATTTAAAACATGAATACCATTCAACACATGAATTTCTAATCAACGAATGAGTTTCAATTCAACACATAAAGGTTTTCTATTCAACGAATAAATATAGTTTCAACAAATGAAATTAATTCAAACACATGAATATTATTCAAAATTTCGGTAGCATAACGGCAGGGTAGTTAAAACCGGGACCGTCCCTAGTACGGCTCCGCGCTCTACCTTAAAAACTCGCGGTTTTTGACAATGGGGAATCATGCTTCTAGTTCGCACGCAGGCGGCATGTATATATTTTTCATTTCCACAAACTAATCCTATGTGGTTTCAACCAAATATTTCTCAACCACAAATGGGTAATTTTCAACCACAAACAATTCCAATCAACCAATCGCTATCAATCAATTTTCACACCAATCACAACCAATAAATATCGTCCATGGTTTGTGGACGAGGGGCGTGTGTGTGTATATATATATAGCAATTCACTTCTATTTCAACACATATATAATTTTTACAACGCATATATATAACTTATACATCGAACGTACAACTTATACAACGCTTATATGACCCATACATCGACTATATAATTTATACATCGTCGTTTTCCATATCGTTTATAAATTAGAAATCTCACTTTGGATTCCACTCCACCAAAAATAGCATAAGGCTCAGAAAAATATGCGGTCCCTTCTAGAATGTAGAAGACGTCCACACGAGTCCACTTCACTGAATTTCGTCAACACACGAAAAAGATATGATTTTTCAAAGTTTGCAACGGTTTAAAGGTGTTAAAACAGTTGAAATTAAAACAAGCCGTACCGTTCAGAAATCGTTCAAAACTAGGTTTTGAATTTGCGATCAAACGGAGTAACGGTTTCACGATCGGGTTGCGCGAGGTCGAATGTCTTCGAATGGCGCGCCAGGTGGTGGGGACCGCGTCAGGTGCGATGGCGGCAGGTGGTGGCGGCGGGGATTTGAACGACGCAACTTTGGAGGAGGAGATCTCGCGATTTACTTGACGAGGGGGGGGTGCAACAACCATGGATTAAAGAGGAAGCTCGGCTGTACGAAAAACTCCAAAGGGCCATGGTGTTTTGGTGCGTGTAGGAGGAGGAACGAAGGAGAGAAGCTTGGGGTTGACTTCCGTCGTTCATCGCAGCTGATACGGGGAGAGAGAAAGATTTTTTTGATTTTTAATTTAATGAATATTAAATTCTGATTGGCCGATGGTTTTTAAAAGGGGTTTTCTGACACGACCACCAACCTAAACCCAATGACTGTCGTCCCTAGCGTTTTACCCCCATTCCGAACACAATGGGATATGTTTCGTAGGCCCATTCGACTGTTTCAGTCAGTTTTCCTTCAAATTAAAATATAAAACATTCAATATTCGATTTGAACGTACATTTCAATTTGCCAGGGCCACAAACTGATTCGAAAAATTCCAGAAAAATAAATCTAGCTATGTTTTGACGATACAGTCCCAACAAAACTAGTTTCGACGAATTCTGAGACCGTTTGCAAAAAGGCCCATTTCTGGTCGATCCAATTTAACTATAATTGACCAAAACACGTTTTCCTTTGCCACGCTTACATACTAGCTTCAAAAATTATGAAATTTGAAACCTAGCAATAACTTCACATCCCGAATCCAACAAAAGTGGTTTCGTCGAATTCTGAGGTCGTTTGCAAAATGGCCAATTTCACAAGCTATATAAATTCCATAGCGACCTTTCTGAAAATTCATTTGGCCATAAATTTTTCTTTCCGCTATGAAACTTCGATTTTTCAGATTCGTTAGAAAGGTATTCACTAACAGATTTAAATATTTTTGGTTTCACTCAAATCCGTTTTGTTTTGCACCCGGTACAGTCCGACAAAGTTTGAATTCAATTTTTGAAACTGCAGCGCCTTTTCAGGCCTTGTTTATAATTAGAATTAATTATATTCGTTTTCAAACGTCGATTCAAACTCACCTTTCATCGCTATTATTTAAAATATTTATTTTAAATATTTAAAATCCACTATTTTAGCCAATTTAAAATTTTTAAATTGGTTTAGATTTTCTAGGTCATTACAATCTCCCCCACTTAAAACTTTTCGTCCCCGAAAAGGAACAAAGTCGAAAGTGGTTTGATTAATCAACTCTACGTTCAATCTGGCTTCAATTCTCCAACTTTTCAGTTTCTGAGAATTTTCAAATTCTTCAAAAATTTGGCTAACACCCGGAATTTTCGAAAAATTTCGCCATAACCTCCTTTGTACGGAGAGAGGTTTGGAAATTTATTGGGCCGTATTAGGTACCCAATAAATCCTAATAAGCATACACATATTTATAGTGATATATTATGGTGTTTACAGGGGAGCGTGTATTGATAATAACTCCAGAGAATAAATTCTCGTCACCCTGTCAAAGCCTGAGGGAGTGTGTATTTTAAATGCTCCAGAGGATAAATCCTCGTCACCTCGTCCCGTGTGGGAAATAAATAGTCCATGTGCCGTATCTAATAACTAGAGAGACGTGATTATTGTCAACTCCAGACCCGTGTGTGGTTTTTTATTAATCTGGCAATTTTATCATTACAATTTAAATAGTCCATATCAGTCATCAGTTCAACCTGTAAAATATTGTCATCGCCATACAAGCCTCTCGCTCGTATGGTAAATCTTCCACCTCATCACACAAGCCCCAAATGCTTATGTGGTATATGATGAAGTATGCCTATCTTCAGAAGTATGCCATGTAATGTAGTTCAAAATTAATTGTTACTATCCTATGGCGACATTTATTATTACACACAGAATAACCAGCACTCCGCATCCAATGGCATTCAGAGGAGTTGATATAATAATATTTCGCATCCAACTCATTAAGGTTTACCAATTTGTCGGGCACACAAATAAAATCTTTACTCAACAACTATCCATTTACCTGTTCAAACATATATAATGCACATGTATATATTTCTATTATTTTCTAATCAGTTCAATGTGTGATTTAAATGAATAAATTCTACCATTATTCTAATTATTGATTAAATTAACTATCGTTTTAATAATTTTAATTAATCAAATCTGCCATCACACAACACAAGCAACAATCAAATTGTTTTCAACTTTTCAAAAATATACTAATCGATTCATATATTCCTTTACTTTTCAAATATATATCTTTTATATATTCAAAAATTATATTTCTAAATCCAGACTCTAAACATAATCACAAATACGTTATTTAAAACATATTACTCTCAACTCGTTCTAGGGCACTTCTGACCCCATCTCTAACGAATTGTTCTGATTCTGCTGTTCTCATACTAGGATACTACTGATCTTATCTGTATAGAGTTACCCGTCTTAGAACACTACTGGTTCCATTTCTGACGAGTTCGTTAATACGTTATATTCCAGAACTAAGCTTAACCAAAGCTCTGATACCAAATGAGACGACCCCAAACCCCGTACTTACGGTGGCAAGGGTAATCCATGGAATATAACACAAAAACAGATAATAGAAGAATAGAATTAAATAAATACACCGGATAATGTACAATATAATACACAATATAAACGTAATCTTCAGAGTTACACAGTATACAGGATCATACTTAGTACAAATACAGTTCAGCTATACATAAATGTCTACAGCGGAAACAAACAAAATATGTACAATAGGAGCTGAACAATATAAAAAGAGATAAATAATAGAATCCATCTTCAGCTCCAGCTATACAGAAAGAGCCAGCTAAACCTGAATACAAGGCTGCCCGTGTAGAAATAAGGGCACCCGAGTTTGAAAGTGAAACAAACTATGAGTCAGTCATGGGACTGGTATGAGAAATCTACTCAACACATTTATAATATGGCTAATCACAGGACCACGCCACTTTCGTGGAATGGGTTTACTCCATTAGATTGCCAGTGCTTTAAAACAAATCTTTCTTTTAAACATCGCAATGCTTTTTATAAAAATGAAGCCATTATAAGACTCAGTTCCCATCACACAATGCAACGCAAACCGGAGGATAGAGTTTTACATGATAATGGCCAAAATATGGTTGATATGAATAAAACAAAAGCAATTGATATTATTACTAGTGTTTACATGTTTCAAAAACAATTTCGAATCATAACTATCAATCAAAGACGGCATGGGTACCATATATCATGTCGCCATATATCTATACAATCGAAACCGCACGATGTCGTATTTGGAAATTGGATTTCCGTCATGAACCGAGGCAAGGGATCGTCCTCACCAAATTCGAGACGCTCTAGCCCGCCCCTCAGGAACAGCCGCAACTGCCCCTTGGATCGTTAAGGCCGGTCCCCCGATGTGGATTATTATGCCTGAACACTGCGTTTCCCCGACCTATGGGGCGTCAATGAGCCAACGAATGGCTCCATCCGTCCCGGATCGACCGATATATCCGAGGCGCCTCGCTATCCATCATCCACATAAGTAAAATGTCAGGCCGTGTAAAAACACCGACAAAACTCCTAACTAGAAGGAAACGCATTCCCTCCCTGAGGTCCTCCTCCCGTTTCTGGCTCATACCGGGGTGTGAGGCTCGCGATTTCACGTTATACACAAAGCTACGCCACACATGCGGTGCTTTGATCATCACCACAAGACTTTGCTTTTCAACAGAAGCCCTGATCATTTGCCACTTAGGCATGCCACACTAGCAATTCATGCCATGCGACTGATGTCCATCGATATACAACCTCTGAGCTCGTGCGTTTCAGAGAAGGGCGTTAAGCAAAAGAATAAATTCTCCGCCGCCAAACAGATGTATAATTAATAGAGATCAATCAACATTGAATAAAATTCAATGTCAGACACACAGTCCATTTACAAGTCCATTCTGGGTCTGAACGAAACCGGAGGCACTATATACCTCGCAAACCCATCGGCCACCACGTACGTCTGGACGATCTCCACTCATTATCCATATTTCGGGATGCCTCCCAATCAGGACCTCGGTTACCATCCAAACGAGGTGAAGATCTCCGGTCTTCGTCCACAGTCTTCATCTTCGATTTCTTATCGTCGATTCAGTTATTCAGAATGGGATAAATCCGGTCTTTCTGAGCAACTCGCGTATATAATAAACAAGTGCAACACTAACATACACACGCATCATTTCAATTCATTAGTCACTAACCGTCAATCAGTAAGAGAACGATTTCCCAAATATTAACCCCGAAGGCCGAAACCAACATCAGATCAATACCCGAGAAACCGTCCGACTTAGCCAACCTTCAGTTATTTTCTATATTTCACATCCACATCGTTTATAATATTTTATAATGATTTATCGCTATTTTTATTTATTTTTAAATAGCCAATTTATTCAAAACGACGCTTCGGGCCATAACGCGGCCTTGGCGCTGTGTTTCTTCAGATTTGATTTACACATATCTGAAAATCTAACGTTGGATCTTCACAAAATTTACATCTTTAGAAAGATCTTTTCAAAACGAATCCAACGGTTCTAGTTTCGGGAAAACCTGACGGTCGGATCTCCTGGTATAATCGTTTGAAGTTTCGATTTCAAAATACGAACTGCAGCGTCGTTATTCGATTAAATATAATTATATATATATATATAATCGATTCTGGCGTTGTTTTTCTTCCGATTTGAATTAAACATTCCAGACAATCCAATCGTTGGATTTTTACAAAGTTGGTGCCGTTGGAAAGATTGTTCCAAAGCGAACACAACGGTTGCGATTTCAGGAAAATCCGACGGTCGGATCTCCCGGTATAATCGTTTGAAATTACGGTTTCAAAATACGAACTGCAGCATCGTTATTCGATATATTTTAATTCTATTTTTATATATATATATATATCGATTCTTCGATTTCAAAGCTATATTCTTTTCATGCATTTGATAAAAATGATATTTTTATCTAATTGTCTTTCTAAAGATGTAAATTTTATGTAGTTCATATAGATGATAAAAATGTGATTTTTATTATAAAACAATTTATTTCAAAATATGAATACCATTCAACACATGAATTTCAATTCAACGAATGAATATCATTTCAACACATGAAGGTTTTCTATAGTTTATATATATAGATAAAAAGGTGATTTTTATATTTAAAATACGAATACCATTCAACACATGAATTTCTAATCAACGAATGAGTTTCAATTCAACACATGAAGGTTTTCTATTCAACGAATAAATATAGTTTCAACAAATGAAATTAATTCAAACATATGAATATTATTCAAAATTTCGGCAGCATAACGACAGGGTAGTTAAAACCGGGGCCGTCCCTAGTACGGCTCCTCGCTATACCTTAAAACCTCGCGGTTTTTGACAATGGGGAATCGTGCATCTAGTCCGCACGCAGGCGGCATGTATATATTTTTCATTTCCACAAACTAATCCTATGTGGTTTCAACCAAAAATTTCTCAACCACAAATGGGTATTTTTCAACCACAATCAATCAATATCAACCACAAACAATTCCAACCAACCGCTATCAATCAATTTTCACACCAATCACAACCAATAAATATCGTCCATGGTTTGTGGACGAGGGGCGTGTATATATATATATATATATATATATATATAGCAATTCACTTCTATTTCAACACATATATAATTTTTACAACGCATATATATAACTTATACATCGAATGTACAACTTATACAACACTTATACATGAGGTGTACAACGCTTATATAACCCATATATCGACTATATAATTTATACATCGTCGTTTTCCATATCGTTTATAAATTAGAAATCTCACTTTGGGTTCCACTCCACCAAAAATAGCAGAAGGCTCAGAAAAATATGCGGTCCCTTCTAGAATGTAGAAGACGTCCACACGAGTCCACTTCACTGAATTTCGTCAACACACGAAAAAGATATGATTTTTAAAAGTTTGCAACGGTTTAAAGGTGTTAAAACAGTTGAAAATAAAACAACCCGTATCTTTCAGAAATCGTTCAAAACTAGGTTTTGAATTTGCGATCAAACGGAGTAACGGTTTCACGATCGGGTTGCGTGAGGTCGAATGTCTTCGAATGGCGCGCCAGGTGGTGGGGACCGCGACAGGTGCGACGGCGGCAGGTGGTGGCGGCGGGATTCAAACGGCGCAACTTTGGAGGAGGAGATCTCGCGATTTACTTGACGAGGGGGGTGCAACAACCATGGATTTGAAGAGGAAGCTCGGCTCTACGAAAAACTCCAAAGGGCCATGGTGTTTTGGTACGTGTAGGAGGAGGAATGGAGGAGAGAAGCTTGCGGTTGACTTCCGTCGTTCATCGCAGCTGATACGGGGAGAGAGAAAGATTTTTTTTGATTTTTAATTTAATGAATATTAAATTCTGATTGGCCGATGGTTTTTAAAAGGGGTTTTCTGACACGACCACCAATCTAAACCCAACGGCTGTCATCCCTAGCGTTTTACCCCCATTCCGAACACAATGGGATATGTTTCGTAAGCCCATTCAACTATTTCAATCAGTTTTCCTTCAAATTAAAATATAAAACATTCAATATTCGATTTGAACGTACATTTCAATTTGCCAGGGCCACAAACTGATTCGAACAATTCCAGAAAAATAAATCTAGCTATGTTTTGATGATACGGTCCCAACAAAACTAGTTTCATCGAATTCTGAGACCGTTTGCAAAAAGGCCCATTTCTGGTCGATCCAATTTAACTATAATTGACCAAAACACGTTTTCCTTTGCCACGCTCACATACTAGCTTCAAAAATTATGAAATTTGTAACCTAGCAATAACTTCACATCTCGGATCCAACAAAAGTGGTTTCGTCGAATTCCGAGGTCGTTTGCAAAATGGCCAATTTCACGAGCTATATAAATTCCATAGCGACCTTTCTGAAAATTTATTTGGACATAACTTTTGCTTTCCGCTATGAAACTTCGATTTTTCAGATTCGTTTGAAAGGTATTCACTAACAGATTTAAATATTTTTGGTTTCACTCAAATCCGTTTTGCTTTGCACCCGGTACAGTCCGACAAAGTTTGAATTCAAATTTTGAAACTGCAGCGCCTTTTCAGGCCTTGTTTATAATTAGAATTAATTATATTCGTTTTCAAACGTCGATTCAAACTCACCATTCATCGCTATTATTTAAAATATTTATTTTAAATATTTAAAATCCACTATTTTAGCCAATTTAAAAATTTTAAATTGGTTCAGATTTTCTGGGTCGTTACTTTAGGACATTGGACTCCGAATCTAGTAACCCGAGTTCAAATGTTGGTGGGACCTTTTTGGCACCTTTTAATAAATAATATCATATTTTTATTTTGTTTATGCTTTTTGAATCTGATTGAAATCAAATGGTGTTATTTTCATCAACAAAGTATATATTAAATTTGATGTTATTTAACACAAAGTAAAGTTATGTTAATTGCAATTATCTAATCAATTTATAGATCCAAATATATTATTTTTCTAAGGTAAATGTCCCATTTACAATTTATACAAAACTAGTAAATACTTGCGCTACACACGTGGGGTTCACAAAATATTTCAGCTTATTATTTTAGAGCTTTTGTGGTTACATGATGGTGAAACATATGCTTTATGATTATAGTATTTTTGCATCAGCTTTTCTAGAAAACAAATAAAAATCCTTAAATAAAAAATGTGCTCAAATAATTTCAAAAGGGTACAATGTAGAATTCAATCATTGGATACAACAATGCAATACAACATACATTAACATCAACTATAAGCCATTACTAGTTTCGTAACTTTTCATTTCTAATAGTGCCAAATTCTTAAATTGAACGATTAGATATTAAATCCTTTTCTCAACTACATGACAATATTATTTCATATTACTCTAATTCAACGTGGAATTAACTTAGATAGTTGAAAAGATGATCGGCAAGAGCTAAATGTATCATATTCTAGCTAAAATTTAGGTAGTGAATCTTTTTATCGTAGTTAAAAATTCGGCACAAACGATATTAAATTCACTTTGATTTACACATAGATATAGATATGCTTACAAAATTCCAATGCTATTCAACTTAAAATATGTACCATGTTAGAATAAGTACACATGTTTTCATGTCCACTATGGGATTAAATTATAATAAATATATTTCTTTTTAAATTCGAGTTTATACGAAATATAGAAAAAGCACATAATTATGGTTGGTTATAATTATTATACCTGATTGTCATTTCCGTAATCTTCCGACATATGTCTTGAATATGCATATTCTCTAACATCATACTTCTTTACAAATATATTTGTTATACTACCAACATTTTTTAAAAACATATGGTCCCATGGTTTAGTGGTTAGGACATTGGACTCTGAATCTAGTAATCCGAGTACAAATCATGGTGGGAACCTTTTAGACTCTTTTAATCTACAGTATCGTATTTTTATGTTGTTTATGCTTTTTGAATCTGATTGAAATCAAATGGTGTTATTTTCATCAACAAAGTATATATTAAATTTGTTGTTATTTAACTAAGTAAAGTTATGTTAATTACAATTATCTAATCAATTTATAGATCCAAATATATTAGTTTTCTAGGGTAAATGTCAAATTTACAATTTATACCAAATTAGTAAGTACCCACGCTACACACGTGGGGTTCACAAATTATTTCAGCTTATTATTTTAGAGATTTTGTGGTTACGTGAGGGTGAAACATATGCTTTATGATTATAGTATTTCTGCATCAGCTTTTCTAGAAAACAAATAAAAATCCTTAAATAAAAAATGTGCTCAAATAATTTCAAAAGGGTACAATGTAGAATTCAATCATTGGATACAACAATGCAATACAACATACATTAACATCAACTATAGGCCATTATTAGTTACGTAACTTTTCATTTCTAATAATGCCAAATTCTTAAATTGAACGATTAGATATTAAATCCTTTTCTCAACTACATGACAATATTATTTCATATTACTCTAATTCAACATGGAATTAACTTAGATAGTTGAAAAAGATGATCAGCAAGAGCTAAATGTATCATATTCTAGTTAAAATTTAGGTAGTGAATCTTTTTATCGTTGTTAAAAATTCGGCACAAACGATATTAAATTCACTTTGATTTACACTTGGATATAGATATGCTTACAAAATTCTAATGCTATTCAACTTAAAATATGTACCATGTTAGAATAAGTACACATGTTTTCATGTCCACTATGAGATTAAATTATAATAAATATATTTCTTTTTTAATTCGAGTTCAAACGAAATAGAGAAAAAGCACATAATTATGGTTGGTTATAATTATTATACCTGATTGTCATTTCAATAATCTTCCGACATATTAAATTGAACGATTAGATATTAAATCCTTTTCTCAACTACATGACAATATTATTTCATATTACTCTAATTCAACGTGGAATTAACTTAGATAGTTGAAAAAGATGATCGGCAAGAGAAAAATGTATCATATTCTAGCTAAAATTTAGGGAGTGAATCTTTTTATCGTAGTTAAAAATTCGGCACAAACGATACCAAATTCACTTTGATTTACACATGGATATAGATATGCTTACAAAATTCCAATGCTATTCAACTTAAAATATGTACCATGTTAGAATAAGTACACATGTTTTCATGTCCACTATGAGATTAAATTATAATAAATATATTTCTTTTTAAATTTGAGTTTATACGAAATAGAAAAAAAGCACATAATTATGGTTGGTTATAATTATTATACCTGATTGTCATTTCAATAATCTTCTGACATATGTTTTGAATATGCATATTCTCTAACATCATACTTCTTTACAAATATATTTGTTATACTACCAATATTTTTTTTAAACATAAGGTCCCATGGTCTAGTGGTTAGGACATTGGACTCTGAATCTAGTAACCTGAGTTCAAATCTTGGTGGGACTGTTTTGACATCTATTAATCAACAATATCATATTTTTATGTTGTTTATGCTTTTTGAATCTGACTGAAAACAAATGGTGTTATTTTCATCAACAAAGTACATATTAATTTTGTTGTTATTTAACTAAGTAAAGTTATGTTAATTACAATTATCTAATCAATTTATAGATCCAAATATATTAGTTTTCTAAGGTAAATGTCACATTTACAATTTATACTAACTAGTGAGTACCCACGCTACACACACGGGGTTCACAAAATATTTCAACTTATTATTATAGATCTTTTGTGGTTACATGTGGGTGAAACATATGCTTTAAGATTATAGTATTTTTGCATCAGCTTTTATAAAAAACAACTAACAAACCTTAAATAAAAAAATATGCTCAAATAATTTCAAAAGGGCCCAATGTAAAACTAAATAATTGGATAAAATAATGCAATACAACAGACATTAACGCCAACTATAGGACATTCTTAGGTTCGTAACTTTTCATTTCTTATAATTCCAACATCTTAAATTGAATGATTAAATATTAAATCCTTTTTTCAACTACATGATAATATTATTTCATATTACTCTAATCAAATTGAAATTAACTTAGATAGTTGAAAATGATGATTTGCTAGAGCTAAATGTATCATATTCTAGCCAAAATTTAAGCAGTAAATCTGTTTATCGTAGTTAAAAATTCTACACAAAAGATGCCACGACCGCCCGTAACTCCTACACTAAATAGGAGAAACAATGCACTGAAACGTGAAATTTCTTAACAATTAGAAAGAATATCCATATATCTTTGGATTTTGACACATGTGTGTGTACAAATTTCGCATCACTATAACACTCAGAGTCTAACTTGGAACAACAAATACAGATTGTAGTAAAGTAATACGCCAACCTCCAGCTCATCACCGCACAACAACTTCATCCTCATTGAGATCAATCATTTGTAACCTGCTACTCAGTCTGCCCATTCAAAACCAGATGAACAAGGTAATAAAAAAACATAAAACCTTGAGTCAGACAATAGTCTTAATGAGCAATAAAACAACTATCTAACATCATCAACGAAGCATACGAGAACAGGTAGATTAACCAACCAATCTACCAAACACCAAAGAAGAACCCAAACATTTTCCTTACATCCGACAGTGATAGCTTTTACAAACAAGGATTAAGAAACAACAGTACATTCATAGCAAACAGTTATCAAGCATAGACCATCCTAATCGTTTTTTACATCTCCCAAGCACAAGCTCCGAAGGCCTAAACCAACATCAAACATGCACCTAAGACATATCTCCTTTGACATCTAATAATGACCACAAGACGATATAAGCAAAATAGACATCACTCATGATTATGGCAACTACCGCCAATCCGACTTTGAAACCATCGTTAATCATATGATCGGATAACCACCGTGTCTTCAACTATCAAGGGAAAATGGTAAACCCCAGTTCTAGCAAAATTCCAAACGTCATATAAAGAAACATATCTAGGCCCGTCGAGCTTCCCAAGGTGCTCGACCAGTCACTTCTAGTATTTTAGGCATCCCTGTTATACCCCTACTTTGAGTCCGCTAAAACTTATGACAACGATAATCCCTCAGCCTTCGATATCTCTATTTGTCTAACCCGATGACTGTTAATAAGCTCAAACCCCTTCTCGAGCAACCATTATCCACGAGCCCACAACCATGAGTCGTTTTCACATTCGTTGCATTACGACAATCAGTAAACACTTCACAACACATCGAACATTCCTACTTGAATATACTTCAAAGTCGCATTCATCACCAAACCAAAATAACATCAAATTATGGTTCAATTTAGTCAGGTCATTCCCACCTCATATCGCAACCGACCTGTTATCAATGACCTAACTCCCCTTGAGTCACTCCATCCGTTATAAGACCTAACTCCCCAGGTCGAACAACGACCTAACCCTTTCAAAGCGCCAACAGTCTGATTTCATGAATCACCAATGAACTATCCTTGTCAAAGCCATCCGACCTGACTTTTCCCAAAGCCAACCAACCTGACCTCTGCTTGAACCATCCAGGACCGAACAACCTAACCCCTGCGATCTAAACCAGAATGATCTATGCTACAAAAATTTTCCCTGGTACATCAAACTGCCCAGTCCATCCAACTACCCATTTCTTGGGGAACAAGAAAAACAGCCTGACCTAAGGAAAAATGACCCGACTCCAGATCTGATCAAAAATGTCTCCAATCTTGACCAAATCATCACCAAACGACAATATCGGTGCGACCAATTCATCCAAATCATCCTATTCAACCATAAGCGCTTTATGAAATCATTATCAACATCAAAATGAAAATTATTCATCGATAATCATATAAAATTCACCAAAATCATGATACATGAATGAATAAACAAAAAAATGGATCTAACTTGCATAAACATATGAATTAATATAAAAATTACTGGTTTTAAGTTGCAAGACTAGACCCTATAGTGATTCATATAAAAATATACTTACCATGACGTGGATATAGGTGAAAAAACCTTAAAATGATGAATATAAGATCAAACAATCCATATACTTGATTGAATTTGTGTGAGAGATGAATATCACCCACCAATTCTTCGAATTTACTTGAAAATGCTAAATTCTCAATCCGAACAGCAAAGAACATGCTTCAAACCTCTTGATTTGATGTGATCTCTCTTCACTTGATGTAGATCTAGCTAAAACGATGTGGATCTTCTAGTCTCTTATGTAGGTCTAGAATTTTAATGGTGGAAACATGTATTTGATTGAGCAAGGAGGATCACGACCTCAATCAAATGAGAGAATGAAGAAAGTAAGCTATTCTCCATGACTCTAACCCCCTATTTATAGCATCCGATAAGTCCATTAATAGGCCTCCTCAATCAGCCCATCAATGGTTGAAGACCAGAATATAAAAATATGTAGCACTAAAGCAGCGATTCCTCCCAAACCGCTGAACCAAATCTTTAATGTGGCCACTCTACGGAATTAACAGCACCATTTCCTTTCTAATGAAATCGATCTCAGCACCTGATTCGATCCAATTAAAAAAATTTCCCTGTTCAAAACTAAAAGGAGCAAAATGGTCACAAATAAATTTGGTAAATAGTATGGACATAACTCACATCCCCATAAACAACATATCGAATTATGAGAATGATCCAACCCTCGGGGAATTAAATAACAATATTTTATGAACCTCCAATACGTAAAATGCGGGTTGTTACAAACAATATTAAATTCACTCTGATTAAATTATGAATAATGATATGCTTAAAAAATTCCAATGCTAATCAACGTAAAATATGTACCATGTTAGAATAAGTACACATGTTTTCACGTGCACTATGAGATTAAATTATAATAAATATATTCCTTTTTAAATTTGAGTTTAAACGAAATTGAGAGAAAGCACATAATTATGGATGATTACAATTATTATATCTGATTGTCATTTTCAAAAATCTTCCAACATACGTTTATTGAATATGCATATTCTCTAACATCACACTTCTTTACAAATATATTTGTAATACTTCCAATATGTGTTTAATAAACATATGGTCCCATAGTCTAGTGGTTAGGACATTGGACTCTGAATCCAGTAACATGAGTTCAAATCTCGGTGTGACCTTTTTGGCATCTTAAAATCAACAATATCATACTTTTATGTTGTTTATGCTTTTTGAATCTGATTGAAATGAAATGGTGTTATTTTCATCAACAAAGTATATATTAAATTTGTTGTTATTTAACTAAGTAAAGCTATGTTAATTACAATTATATAATCAATTTATAGATCCAAATATATTATTTTTCTAAGGTAAATGTCACATTTAGAATTTATAAAAAAAACTAGTCAGTACCCGCGCTACACACATGGGGTTCACAAAATATTTCAACTGTTTATTTTATAGCTTTTATGGTTACATGAGAGTGAAACATACGCTTTAGGATTATATTATTTTTGCATCATCTTTTCTAAAAAACAAATAACAAACCTTAAATAAAATTATAATTATGCTCAAATAATTTCAAAAGGGCACAGTGTATACTTAAATCATTGGATACAACAATGCAAAACAACACACATTAACATCAACTATAGGACATTCTTAGTTTAGTAACTTTTCATTTCTAATAATTTCAAATTCTTAAATTGAACGATTAGATATTAAATCCTTTTCTCAGCTACATGATAATATTATTTCATATTACTCTAATTCAAAGTGGGATTAGATAGTTAAAAAAGAAGATTGGCAAGAGCTAAATGTATCATATTCTAGCGAAAATTTAGGTAGTGAACGTGTTTATCATAGTTGAAAATTCGGCACAAACGATATTAAATTCACTTTGATTTACATATGGATATGGATATTCTTACAAAATTCCAATGCTATTCAATGTAAAATATGCACCATGTTAGAATAACTACACATGTTTTCAAGTTCACTATGAGATTAAATTATAATAAATATATTTCTTTTTAAATTTGAGTTTAAACAAAGTAGAGAAAAAGCACATAATTATGGTTGATTATTATTATTATACCTGGTTGTGGTCCCGTGGTCTAGTGGTTAGGACATTAGACTCTGAATCCAATAACCTGACTTCAAGTCTCGGTGGGACCTTTTTGGACTCTTTTAATTGAAAATATCATATTTTTATGTTGTTTATGCTTTTTGAATCGGATTGAAATCAAATGGTGACACGACCCGAACTTCCCCGTGAAGGAAAGCACGGATGGCGTTGAGGACAAGACAAAATAGAACACAGACGGAAGAACATTTCATTGTTATTACAACAATTCCACCAGATACAAGAGTATAAATGAATATACATTCGACAAATATCGGAGATTACAATAAATTACATAGCAGCAGAAAAATAATACAAAACACAACTGAAAGTGATACACGGATACAGAGCTTTCCGAGCATCGTTCCAGCTGTAAATCAGGAACCTGTGAATATAAATCTGCAAAACCAAAACTACTAGCTGCCAATGTGGAAAATAGGGGCACCCAGAGTTTAGATTAAAACAATAAACTCCAGGTCAGTCACGTGACTGGTGTGAGAACTAAAACAGTTATTTATCTTTATTTTCAAAGTTAGGTAATTCAAGGGACCACGCCGTATAACACGAAACGGGTTTCCTCCCAAGAATACCAGTGTATATTAGTAAACAACGCAATGCTTTTTGTAAAAATGAAGCTATTATAAGACCCAGGTCCCATCACACAATGCAACGCAAGCCGGAGGATAGGGTTTTCCCTTATAATAGCCAAACATGCTTGGTACGTTTTAAAACCAAATCATTTGATACTATAATAAGTGTATAGTGTCAAAACAATTTCAATCATAAATATCAATCATAGACGGCATGGGTACCATATATCATATCGCCATACTAGGCTCTACAAATAAAGCCGAAATACACGTATTAGAAAGTTGGATTTCCATCATGGTGGCTCCTGATTCGAAAGATCGATCGCGTAGTGCAATTCCCCACGGCTTACGTCCCAGTAAGAGAAAACACCGTAAGGAACATCCTCACTTTTGGGACCCGAGTATCACCGCGGCTTACGTCCCAGCGAGAGAAAACACCGCTTACTCTATCCCTCTGAGCACTAAGCTCATCTCGGTCGACCGAATCCACGACACCACTAAGGTGCCCATCCACTAAAAAGCATACTGATCAAACCATCAGTTTACCACCATGCCGGGGTGTGAAGCTCGCGAATCAACGCTATACACAAAGCCATGCTATATTAAAGCTGCGCTTTGATCATCATCCACCAAACTTTGCTTTTCAACAAAAGTCTGGATCACTGCATCTCAGCATGCCACACTATCAATCCATATCGTACCACTGATTTCTGCCGATATATAACCTCTGAGCTCGTATGTCTCAGAGAAGGGCGTTAAGCAAGAGAATAAATTCTTCGCCGCCAAACAGATATATATTTAGCAGAGATCAACGAATACAATATAAAGGAATACAATGTCAGACACACCATCCATTTACAAGTCCGTTCTAGGTCTGAATGAAACCGGTGGCACTTTCCTCGCATATCCGTCAATCTCCAAGTACGTCTGGACGACCACCAACTATTTCCCTCCTCTTGGGTGTACAGCCCAATCCGGATCATCAGTAATTATCCAAACGATGTGAAGACTTCCGGTCTTCGACAACCATCATCATCTTCGATTTATCATCGAATCGGTTATTCAGAATGGGTATAAACCCGGCCTTTCTGAATGACCCGCGTATATAATAAACAAATGTTAAACAAACACAACATGCGCATCATTCCAATTCAGCAGTCGCTAACCGTAAATTAGCAAGAGAACAATTCCCCAAATATTAACCCCGAAGGCCGAAACCAACATCAGATCAATACCCAGGAAACCATCCTTCTTAGCTAACCTACAGTTGGTTTCTAAATTTCACGTTCTTAGGGAAAGGTTCCCATTAATTTTTTATCAAAGATAAATTCTTTAAAATTTATTCTTTAATCTTCCTTTGGATATCATTTCAAACCAAATTATGGTTTTCCAAACTAGTCGGGATTAGCGAACCACACCGAAGTAATTATTTTATTTTATTTTCCCATCCCAACCTATTCATCCCATGAAGCAAAACTGGTAGTACGCCATATCTAACACCACGGTGTTATTGGTAAAATTAATTACCATTTCACGTTCAAATCTAATTAAAGATTTAACTATCGCTTTGGAGCAAAACTGGTGATACTCCATTCTCGCTCACCTTCCAAATTTGATAATTTAAATTATCAATTCACATTTCAATCTAATTGCAGATTCATTAAAACTCCTTTTACTGGGTTAAAGAACTAATGTCATTTAAAACACAGTTCACGATAAACCCAAATCATATCCTATTTATTGTTGGGTTAAAGAACAAGTGTTATTTTAAAACACCGTTCACGATAAACCCACAAATCAATTTTAATTCAATTCCAATCACTATATTAGAAATTCCTATTATTTAAAACCCCTTTCAAATCCAATTCATTTATTTAAAAATAATTGGGTTTTAACTTTAGTTCAAAACTAGTTCATCTCGATAAAAAAACTATTTTTATCTTTACAAATGTGGGATTTTTTCATCCCAGTTCTTCACGAATCATTTCTTATGGTTTTACACAAATTATTGATATTTTTGATAATTTTATCAGGGCCCGTGCAGTCGATTTCCAACAACGGCCATCGAACTGCACTTACAACGACCTTTTCCAAATTTGATTTGGACGTATCTCCAAATCCAACCGTTAGATTTCAAATTTCTAATATTCATTAGAAAGCTCTTTACGATACGAACCCAACGGTTCCGGTTTTAGGAGAATCCGACAGTCGGATCTCCCGTAATGTCTGTTCGAAATCAATGGTCGAAATTCACGAACTGCCGCGGCGCGACGCGTTCTTTTCAGCCCTTATATTATATATATAATATATATAATATATATTTCGTCGATTTCCTTTTAAAACGTATTTTATAAATCGTTTTAAATTCATTTCAAAACAATTTCAACTTCCATTTCAAATTCAAATCAAAATTGAATTTTCCTTATAAATTCGATTTACCTTCATTTCTATTTGATTTTAATTCAAATTGGTTTTTAATTCAATTTCAATTCGTTTTCAATTGAATTCAATTCAATTTAATTCGAATTCGTTTTCTATTCAATTCAATTCAAATCGATTCGATTCAATTCGAATTCGTTTTCTATTCAATTCTATTCAAATCAATTCGAATCCATTTTCTATTCAATTCAATTCAAATTCCAGTTATAAATATTCAATTTTTATCTCTTTTCAATATTCATTATAAAAACGAATATATTCGATATAAATATCGTTCACGTCAAAGTAGCGCATCTCTAATCAACACGGCTTTATATTTTTTCGTAACTTCGTTATTCTATTCAACAAATGAATCTATATTTCTTTCAATACATGAATCTATATTTTTGTCAACACATGACTAATCTCAACGAATGAGTATTGTCCACGTGTGACTATTTTTGTTATTTAATATATTTTATAAAAATTATGGTATCTGTCGTTTGATTTCAAATCAGACTCCAACCGTAAATTAGTAAGAGAACGATTCCCTAAATATTAACCCCGAAGGCCGAAACCAACATCAGATCAATATCCAGGAGACCACCCATCTTATCTATTTTCCAGTTAGTTTCTAATTTTATATATGATAAAGATGTAAATTTTATTGTTAAAATATTTCGTTCAACACATGACTAATCTCAACGGATGAGTACTGTCAACACATGAACCTTTTTTTTATAATATTCTTTATTTTCCAAATTGGAATGAGGCCCAATCAATCACCATATAAAGTTAATTATATGGATTCCATACAACACATGTATATAATAGCAATGATAAATAATCAATCATCATCCAAAGTGCACTACTCTGTATAAGCATCAAATATAGATATCTAACGCTCATAACAGCCTGTCAATCAATCGATTGACATACAACTAATTACTGGGATTGGTGTACGCCGTATTTTATCCCAATACCCGTGTGGGGTTTCAAACAATCAAACTTAGATTTTATTTGTGCAGTTGGGCGATGTGTAAAATTTATCGTCCCAATCAATGTCCTTCAAATAGGTGTACATAAACAAACCGTCCGGTTTGTAAATGAATATTTATTTATTCATATTCACGTTCAAAAATATTTTTTTAATGACCAAATTATTTTATTCAACCTATGAATATTCTGTTCGATTCATTTATTAAATAAAATGATATCTTTATTTTTCTAACTTATTTTAGAAAATTTCGGCGGCATAACGGCACGATACTAGAAACGGGACAAGGCATAGCATTATCCCCGGTCTAATAATGGCCCACGCCATACACATATCAATCAAATTCATTCCATTTCACCAAACAATCAAATTCAAATCAAATAATCTAACCAACTACACAACCAAACAAACAAGTCCATGGTCTGTGGACGATGGTGTCGGGTGCTACTAAACACCGTCTGCATCCTAGTATATATTTATATAACTAGAAAAGAATGTTAAAGTGAGAAGTTCTCACCGACTAGCTAATCCAAAATGCCTCGACTCTTCTTATGTAGAATTCTTCGCTGTTCTCGCCCTTTGTCTCTTTCGTTGCCCGTAGCCACTACATATATAAAAATCACATTTTTATATTGTTGCTATGTATATAAAAATCACATTTTTATATTGTTGCTATATGGATAAAAATTCTATTTTTACACCGCTACTATATAGATAAAAATCCTATTTTTATAACGATGTTCATATAATAAAGATTACATTTTTTTTATCACTCTATTCTCTATATAAAGATTTCGCCTTTTCATTTCATCACTATAAAAATCACATTTTTATTTCAACATATATATAATATAAATCAGATTTTTATTTCGCTACATATATAAAGATAATATTTTTATATTCTCTATTATATAGAAATCATATTTTTAATATCTACATTATATAAAAATCATATTTTTATCACGAAGTTATATATATAAAAGATCACACCTTTACAATGCTTTTCATATGATAAAGATTATATTTTTATTTCTACGCTATGCAGATAAAAATCACAATTTTCTACCGCAATTATTTAGATAAAAATCATATCTTTTCGCTTGTAAAAATCTATTCTCTTCCTTTATAAAGAAATCACATCTTTTATTTGTTTAAAAATCTTATATTTACTAGTTTAAAACTCGTACCTTTCTAGTTTGAAAATCGTATAATTTTCCTAAATAAAAAAATCACTCCTTTCTACTATGAAAAATATAATCTTTATTCTCTGAAAATATAAACTTTCTTTCATGGAAAGTCTATAATTTCATGGGATAAAATTTTAAAACTCACAGCGTCTCTGCGGCCTTCTCTTGGGCACTTGGAGTGCTTTGCAAATGGACTCCACCGCTGGTGGACGGAGCTCGCAGGAGGTAGGTGGCTTTACTGGTGAGGGAGCTCGCAGTTTTAAAGGGTTTTGACCTCGAAGAGGGGCTTGGCTCGGAGTTGAAGGGCTGTGGAGGCGGGATAAGGGTGCGGTTTAGTGGGGCTGAACGGGTTGGGAGTTGGGCGTTCGCGCGCGAGGTGGAGTGGTGGTGGTCCGGCGCCTGGGCGGCTGCCGTGGGGGAGCTGCGACGGATCCTCCTGGAGGTGGCGGCGTCTTTCCCCCTTTTTTTTTTTGAAATCCAATTCTGAACTGACGGGGAAGGAGAAGGTTAAGGAGGGGGGGTTGACCAAGGAAATGGAGAATATAAAATTAATTATTTAATTTAATTCTTCCTCTAAAAAGTAACTTTTTTTTTTTAACTCAAAATCGAACCCACCGACTGTCGTCCCTAGCGTATTACCCCCATTTCGAACACAATGGGATATGCCACGTAGGCTGATTCGATCGTTTTGATCAGTTTTCATCAAAATCCAAATATAACTCTATATATTGAATTTGAACGCGCATTTCAATTTACCGGGGCCACATACTAACTCGAAAAATTCCCAAAAAATATTTTCTAGCTTCGTATTGACGATATGGTCCAAACAAAACTAGTTTCATCGAATTATGAGAACATTTGAAAAATGGCCATTTTCCAGTCGATTAAAATCAACTGAAACTGGTCAAATGCGTTTTCCTTCGCCACGCTCATATATTGATTCGAAAAATTATGATAATTGGAATCTAGCAATAACTCGACATCCTGGATCCAATAAAAGTGGTTTCGTCGAAATCCGAGGTCGTTTGCAAAATTTCCATTTTTAAGGGCTAGAATTCTATAGCGACTATTCTGAATTTTCATTTGGACATAACTTTTGATTCCCGCTATGAAATTTTGATTTTTCGGATTCGTTGGAAAGATATTCTCAAATAGATTCTATTATTTTTGGTTTCGTTAAATTCCGGTTTATTTTGCACCCGGTACATTCAATTGAAGTTTGAAATCGAATTATCTAACTACCGCGCCATTTTCAATTCCTTATATAATTATATATAATTATTTATATTCTAATGACGATCTATATAAATATATTCATTCTAATTCATTTCAAAATAAATTTCTCATCAATATATTTAAAATAATTCATTTTAAATATTCAAAATTCACTAAAATTGCCAAAATAAAAATTTTAAATTGGCTCGCATTTCCGGGTTGTTACATTCTCCCCCACTTAAAACTTTTTGTCCCCGAAAAGGAACGAAGCCGAAAGTTGTTTAACTAATCAACTCAACTTTCATTCTTTTCTTTACGGCTTAAGTTCTTCAACTTTTCAGTTTCTAAGAACTTTTCAAAATTTTCAAAAATTTGGATAACACCCTAAATTTTCAAAAAATTTCGCCATAACTTCCCCTGCACCGAGAGCACCGGGAAAATCCCGAAATTGCCATACAGGCCCTCTGATCTCAAAAAGAAAAAGAAAAAGCCAAGCGGCTAGCCAATCGGCTCATAAAATCATCATCACCCAAACAAAACAGTAAATTATGGTAAACATGTACCTATTTGTCGGGCAAACAAATTTTTATTTCTCTGCTCTAGCCTCCTTGCTACGACCTGTTCAATGTAAGTACATGTATATGCAAGCAAATGTGACTAATTTTCAATACAATTCAATATTCGGTTCAATTAGGCTAAATGTTTAAAAATGTCAAATAAACAAACAAACAACACAACCAGCAATCAATTAGTGGATTAACGTTTCAAATTCATAATTTTGATATATATATATAAAAAATCATGTTTTTGATGCCAAATCACAACAATAAACCTAATCTAGTTTTGGTTCTCACACTAGTCTAATGGAAATATATAGATATCACACTTTCGAAACACGAACATAAATATTGGTGACGGAGCTCCATCATCAAAATCATCTCCGAGCGACTAGAATGTGATCCTATATCCATCCAGTATATTAAAACTTCGAATATACGTTCATGACGCGTATATGCAAAATCCTTATATATTGGATTGTCCAAATTCAAAATAAATAATATTCAAATACGTATGAAATGGTTTAAATTTTCAAAACAAATTTGTTTTCATTTGAAATATATACTCTTCACACTCGTTCTAGGATACTACTGATCCTATCTCTAACGAGTCATTCTAATTGGATATTACTAATCCAATATTTGATGAATTCTTTCGTATGGTTCTAATGTGTCTTGTTCTCGAGCTCTATAAACCAAAGCTCTGATACCAAACTGACACGACCCGAACTTCCCCGTGAAGGAAAGCACGGATGGCATTGAGGACAAGACAAAATAGAACACAGACAGAAGAACATTTCATTGTTATTACAACAATTTCATCAGATACAAGAATATACATAGTATAAATGAATATACATTCGACAAATATCAGAGATTACAATAAATTACATAGCAGCGGAAAAATAATACAAAACACAACTGAAAGTGATACACGGATACAGAGCTTTCCGAGCATCGTTCCAGCTGTAAATCAGGAACCTGTGAATATAAATCTGCAAAACCAAAACTACTAGCTGCCAATGTGGAAAATAGGGGCACCCAGAGTTTAGATTAAAACAATAAACTCCAGGTCAGTCACGTGACTGGTGTGAGAACTAAAACAGTTATTTATCTTTATTTTCAAAGTTAGGTAAATCAAGGGACCACGCCGTATAACACGAAACGGGTTTCCTCCCAAGAATACCAGTGTATATTAGTAAACAACGCAATGCTTTTTCTAAAAATGAAGCTATTATAAGACCCAGGTCCCATCACACAATGCAACGCAAGCCGGAGGATAGGGTTTTCCCTTATAATAGCCAAACATGCTTGGTACGTTTTAAAACCAAATCATTTGATACTATAATAAGTGTATAGTGTCAAAACAATTTCAATCATAAATATCAATCATAGACGGCATGGGTACCATATATCATGTCGCCATACTAGGCTCTACAAATAAAGCCGAAATACACGTATTGGAAAGTTGGATTTCCATCATGGTGGCTCCTGATTCGAAAGATCGATCGCGTAGTGCAATTCCCCAAGGCTTACGTCCCAGCAAGAGAAAACACCGTAATGCACATCTGCACTTTTGGGACCCGGGTATCACCGCGGCTTACGTCCCAACGAGAGAAAACACCGCTTACTCTATCCCTCTGAGCACTAAGCTCGTCTCGGTCGACCGAATCCACGACACCACTATGGTGCCCATCCACTAAAAATCATACTGGTCAAACCATCAGTTTACCACCATGCCGGGGTGTGAGGCTCGCAAATCAACGCTATACACAAAGCCATGCTATATTAAAGCTGCGCTTTGATCATCATCCACCAAACTTTTCTTTTCAACAAAAGTCTGGATCACTACATCTCAGCATGCCACAATATCAATCCATATCGTACCACTGATTTCTGCCAATATATAACCTCTGAGCTCGTATGTCTCAGAGAAGGGCGTTAAGCAAGAGAATAAATTCTCCGCCGCCAAACAGATATATATTTAGCAGAGATCAACGAATACAATATAAAGGAATACAATGTCAGACACACCATCCATTTACAAGTCCGTTCTAGGTCTGAACGAAACCAGAGGCACTTTCCTCGCATATCCGTCGATCTCCAAGTACGTCTGGATGACCACCAACTATTTCCCTCCTCTTGGGTGTACAGCCCAATCCGGATCATCAGTAATTATCCAAACGATGTGAAGACTTCCGGTCTTCGACCACCGTCATCATCTTCGACTTTTCGTCGAATCGGTTATTCGGAATGGGTATAAACCCAGCCTTTCTGAATGACCCGCGTATATAATAAACAAATGTTACACAAACACAACATACGCCTCATTCCAATTCAGCAGTCGCTAACCGTAAATTAGCAAGAGAACAATTCCCCAAATATTAACCCCGAAGGCCGAAACCAACATCAGATCAATACCCAGGAAACCATCCTTCTTAGCTAACCTTCAGTTAGTTTCTAAATTTCACGTTCTTAGGGAAAGGTTCCCATTAATTTTATCAAAGATAAATTCTTTAAAATTTATTCTTTAATCTTCCTTCGGATATCATTTCAAACCAAATTATGGTTTTCCAAACTAGTCGGGATTAGCGAACCACACCGAAGTAATTATATTATTTTATTTTCCCATCCCAACCTATTCATCCCATGAAGCAAAACTGGTAGTACTCCATACCTAATACCACAGTGTTATTGGTAAAATTAATTACCATTTCACGTAAAAATCTAATTAAAAATTTAACTATCGCTTTGGAGCAAAACTGGTGATACTCCATTCTCCCTCACCTTCCAAATTTGACAATTTAAATTATCAATTCACATTTCAATCTAATTGCAAATTCATTAAAACTCCTTTTACTGGGTTAAAGAACTAATGTCGTTTAAAACACAGTTCACGATAAACCCAAATCACATCCTATTTATTGTCGTGTTAAAGAACAAGTGTTATTTTAAAACACCATTCACGGTAAACCCACAAATAAATTTTAATTCAATTCCAATCAACTATATTAGAAATTCCTATTATTTAAAACCCCTTTCAAATCCAATTCATTTATTTAAAAATAATTGGGTTTTAACTTTAGTTCAAAACTAGTTCATCTCGATAAAAAAAACTATTTTTATCTTTACAAATGTGGGATTTTTTCATCCCAGTTCTTCACGAATCATTTCTTATGGTTTTACACAAATTATAGATATTTTTGATAATTTATCAAGGCCCGTATAGTCGATTTCCAACAACAGCCATCGAACTGCACTTATAGCGACCTTTTCCAAATTTGATTTGGACGTATCTCCAAATCCAACAGTTAGATTTCAAATTTCTAATATTCGTTAGAAAGCTCTTTACGATACGAAGCCAACGGTTCTGGTTTTAGGAGAATCCGACGGTCGGATCTCCCGTAATGTCCGTTCGAAATCAATGTTCGAAATTCACGAACTACCACGGCGCGGCGTGATCTATTCAGGCCCTTATATTATATATATAATATATATAATATATATTTTGTCGATTTCCTTTTAAAACGTATTTTATAAATCGTTTTAAATTCGTTTCAAAACAATTTCAACTTCCATTTCAAATTCAAATCAAAATTGAATTTTCCTTATAAATTCGTTTTACCTTCATTTCTATTTGATTTTAATTCAAATTGATTTTTAATTCAATTTCAATTCGTTTTCAATTGAATTGAATTCAATTTAATTCGAATTCGTTTTCTATTTAATTCAATTCAAATCAATTCGATTCAATTCGAATTCATTTTCTATTCAATTCAATTCAAATCAATTCGAATCCGTTTTCTATTCAATTCAATTCAAATTCCTGTTATAAATATTCGATTTTTATCTCTTTTCAATATTCATTATAAAAACGAATATAATCGATATAATATCGTTCGCGTCAAAATAGTGCATCTCTAATCAACACGGCTTTATATTTTTCCATAACTTCATTATTCTATTCAACAAATGAATCTATATTTCTTTCAATTCATGAATCTATATTTTTGTTTATTTACTATTTTATTTCTGTTTTTATTTTATAGATTTAAAACTGATTTTATAAGCAATCAAAACTGATTTATGTTCTGTTAAAATACTGATTTTTGTTATGTTAATAAAAACTGATTTTATGTTAATAAAAACTGATTTTTAAGTTAGTAAAAACTGATTTTATGTTTATTAGATGTTTAATGAAGATATGAAGTTATATTTTTAATTTAATAAAGATTGGAGTTTTTATTTATCTAGAGATGAGATTTTTATTTATATAGAAAAATAGAATTTTTATATATTGAACTTTGAAATAAAAATTCGATTTTTATATATTGAACTTTGAAATAAAAATTCGATTTTTATATATTGAACTTTGAAGTAAAAATTCGATTTTTATATATTGAACTTTGAAGTAAAAATTCGATTTTTATATATTGAACTTTGAACTAAAAATTCGATTTTTATATATTGAACTTTGAAGTAAAAATTCGATTTTTATATATTGAACTTTGAACTAAAAATTCGATTTTTGTATATTGAACTTTGAAGTAAAAATTCGATTTTTATATATTGAACTTTGAACTAAAAATTTGATTTTTATATATTGACCTTCGAAATAAAAATATGATTTTTAAATATTGAATAGCGATGTAAAAATTCGGTTTTTACATATGTAGTGAAAGCGAGCAACGAAGGTGACAAAAAGGCGAAAAGACGAAGACTTCTGCAAATGAAGAGCCGTGGAGCTAGGATAGCTATAGGTGAGAATTTCTCACCTTTCAATTTATTTTTTTTCTAGTTATATATATATACTAGGATGTAGACGGTGCTTAGTAGCACCCGACACAATCGTCCACAGACCATGGACTTGTTTGTTTGGTTGCATAGATTAGTTATATGATTTGATTTGAATTGAATTGTTTGGTGAGATTGAATGGTTTGATTGATGTGTGAATGGCGTGGGCCTTCACTAGACCGGGGATTAGGCTAGGCCTTGTCCCGTTTCTAGTATCGTGCCGTTATGCCGCCGAAATTTTCTAAAATATGTTAGAAAAATAAAAATATCATTTTATTGAATAAATGAACTGAATAGAAATTCATATGTTGGAATAAAATGTTTTATCGTTAAAAATTTAATTTTTAACGTGAATGTGTATAAATAAATATTCATTTACAAACCAGACGGTTTGTTTATGTACACTTATTTGAATGACATTGATTGGGAAGATAAATTTTACACATCGCCCAACTGCACAAATAAAATATGTGTTTGATTGTTTGAAACCCCACACGGGTGTTAGGATGAAAGTTGAAGTTCACTCATCCTGATTGATTAAATATGTCGATCGATTGATTGACAGGCTGTTATAAGCGTTGAATATCTATATTTGATGCTTATACAGTGTAGTGCACTTTGGTTGATGGTTGATTATTTTTCAATGCTATGATATACATGTGTTGTATGAAAATCCATATAATTAACTTTATATGGTAATTGATTGGGCCTCATTCCAGTTTTAAAAATAGAAATATTTGAAATAGAAATATTCGAAATGGAATATTTGAAAATATCAATATATGAAGCCGTGTTGATTAGATTGACGCCATTTTGACGTAAACGATATTTATATCGGTTTTATTCATTTTAAAATGAATATTAAAAAGTAATTTTGAAATCGAATATTTCGAAATGAATTGAATTGAAATATTTCGAAATGAATTGAATTGAAAACGATTTCGAAATGAATTGAATTGAAAACGATTTCGAAATGAATTGAATTGAAAACGATTTCGAAATGAATTGAATTGAAAACGATTTCGAAATGAATTGAATTGAAAACGATTTCGAAATGAATTGAATTGAAAACGATTTCGAAATGAATTGAATTGAAAACGATTTCGAAATGAATTGAATCGAAAACGATTTCGAAATGAATTGAATTGAAAACGAATTCAAATTGAATTGAAATTTGAATTGAATAGAAATGAATTTTGAAACGAATTTATAAAGAAGAATTCAATTTTGCTTTGAATTGAAATGGAAGTTGAAATAGGTTTTGAAACGATTTTAAAACTATTTATATAATTCGTTTTGAATAGGAATCGACGAAATATATATTATATATAATATATATATAATATAATGGCCTGAATAGAACGCGCCGCGTCGCGGCAGTTCGCGAATTTCGACCATTTATTTCGAACGGACATTACGGGAGATCCGACCGTCGGATTCTCCTAAAACCGGAACCGTTGGGTTCGTATCGAAAAGAGCTTTCTAATGAATGTTAGAAATTTGAAATCTAACGGTTGGATTTGGAGACACGTCCAAATCAAATTCGAAAAAGGTCGCTGTAAGTGCAGTTCGATGGCCATTGATGGAAATCGACTGTACGGGCCTTGATAAAATTATTAAAAATAGCAATAATTTGTGTAAAATCATAAGAAATGATTTAGAAAGAATTGGGATGAAAAACTCCATATTTGAAAAGATAAAAATGGATTTTTATCGAAATGAACTAGTTTTGAACTAGAATTATAATTCTATTTATTTTTAAATAAATAAATTGAATTCGAAAAGGGTTTTAAAAATAACCAAAATTTCCAATGATTGCATTGGAGTGGATTTGAATCGAAATTGTCTTCGGAATATTTCGATGTTGGAATTCGTGATTATACAGGTGTTGTTATGGAAATTTGAAAGATATATATTGATATCGTTATTTCCAATACGACATTTGTTAGTCGTAGAATTCGATATTGAATATAAGCCGATATATTTTCTATTCAGAGCCTTGTATTGAATATCGAATGTGATTTGGGTTTGTCGTGAATGGTGTCTTCACTAACACTATTCTTGAACCCAGTTGAGAAAAGATAAAATCTTTTTATTTAGATTTAATGAAGTGTACCAATTAAATAATATTTAATTGGAATTGAATTGATATTGATTTTTGGGTTTATCGTGAACAGTGTTTTAAATAACACTTGTTCTTTAACCCGATAATTAATGGAATGTGATTTGGGTTTGTCGTGAATGGTGTCTTCACTAACACTATTCTTGAACCCAGTTGAGAAAAGATTAAATCTTTTTATTTAGATTTAATGAAGTGTACCAATTAAATAATATTTAATTGGAATTGAATTGATATTGATTTTTGGGTTTATCGTGAACAGTGTTTTAAATAACACTTGTTCTTTAACCCGATAATTAATGGAATGTGATTTGGGTTTGTCGTGAATGGTGTCTTCACTAACACTATTCTTGAACCCAGTTGAGAAAAGATTAAATCTTTTTATTTAGATTTAATGAAGTGTACCAATTAAATGATATTTAATTGGAATTGAATTGGTATTGATTTTTGGGTTTATCGTGAACAGTGTTTTAAATAACACTTGTTCTTTAACCCGATAATTAATGGATGTGACTTTGGGTTTATCGTGAACCGTGTTTTAAATGACACTGATTCTTTAACCCAGTCACAGATTAAAACTAAGTGGAGTTTTAATGAATCTTTAATTAGATTGAAAAGATCGAGAATGGAGTATCACCAGTTTTGCTCCAGGCGATAGTTAAATCTTTAATTAGATTTGAATGTGAAATTTAGAAACTAACTGGCGGTTAGCCAAGCAGAATGGTTTTCTGGATATTGATCTGATGTTGGTTTCGGCCTTCGGGGTTAATATTTGGGGAATTATTCTCTTGATTAATTTACGGTTAGTGACTAATGAATTGGAATGAGGCGTATGTTGTGTTTGTGTAACACTTATTTAAAATATACGCGAGTTATTCGGAAAGACCGGGTTTATCCCATTCTGAATAACTGATACGACGATAAGTCGAAGATGAAGACGATGGTCGAAGACCGGAGGTTTTCACGTCGTTTGGGTGATAACTGATGATCTTGATTGGGCTGTACACCCAAGAAGATGGAAACAGTTAGTGATCGTCCAGACGTACTTGGAGATCGATGGATATGCGGGGTACTAGGTGCCTCCGGTTTCGTTCAGACCCAGAACGGACTTGTAAATGGACTGTGTGTCTGACATCGGATTTCATTCTGTGTGACTGATATCGGTTGCATAGGATGGTTTGCCTGTGTGGCATGCTAAGATGCAAGTGATCAAGGCTTCTGTTGAAAAGCAAAGTCTTGTGTTGATGATCAAAGCACGGCCTTTGTGGCGTAGCTTTGGGTAACGTTTACCTCGCGTGTTTCACACCCGGTATGAACCAAAAACGGGAGACGGACCTCAGGGAGGGCATGCGTTTCTTTCTAGCTAGAAGTGGCGTCAGTGGTTTTACACGCCCTGACGAGTTTGACTTATGTGGTTGTTGCGGTTGCGAGGCGCCTCGGTTATATCGGTTTCGGCCGAATGCATTCTGGTCGGCTGACGGACCAGACTTACACCCCATAGGGTGGGGAGACGTATTGTTCAGGCATAATAATCCACTCCGTGTGGACCGGCCCTGACGATCCAAGGGGCAGTTGCGGCTGTTCCTGTGGCTCGGGCTAGAGAGTCACGAATCGGTTGAGGACTATCTTTTGCCTCGGTTCATAGACGGAAATCCAATTTCCAAATACGTGACTTTGCGGTTTTATTTGTAAACCTATATATGGCGACATAGTGGCATGGGACGCTCATGCCGCCTATGATTGATACTTATGATTTGAAGTGTTTTATACACTATGCACTTATAGTAGTATCAAATGATTTGTTTTAAACGTATCAAGCATTCTTTGGCTGTTATAAGGGAAAACCCTATCCTCGGCTGTGTTGCATTGTGTGATGGGACCTGGGTCTTATAACAGCTTCATTTTTCTTTATTTAGCATTGCGCTGTTTGTTTTATGCACTGGTATTCTTGGGAGGAAACCCGTTCCGTGTTATACGGCGTGGTCCCTTGATTTACCTAATGATTAAAAAATAAAGATTAATAACTGTTTTAGTTCTCACACCAGTCACATGACTGACCTGGAGTTTATTGTTTTAACCTAAACTCTGGGTGCCCTTATTTTGACACGGGCAGCTAGTAGTTTTGGTTTTGCAGATTTATATTCACAGGATCCTGGTTTACAGCTGGAACGATATCCGGAAAGCTTTGTATCCGTATATCCCATTCTAGTTGTGTTTTGTATTATTTTCCGCTGCGATGTATTTAAATGTAATTTAAATCTCTGATATTTCTGTGTAATATTTATTTGTTTATACTCTGTATATTCTTGTATCTGATGGAATTGTTGTAATACAATGAAATGTTCTTCTGTATGTGTTCTGTTGTGGTTTGTTCTCGAACTATCCGACGCTTTCCTTTACGGGGAAGTTGCGGGTCTTCACAGTTGGTATCAGAGCCTTGGTTTACAAAGCTAGAGAACAAGACACATTAGAAACATACGAAAGAATTCATCAGATATTGGATTAGCAATATCCAATGAGAATGACTCGTTAGAGATGGGATCAGTAGTATCCTAGAACGAGTGTGAAGAGTATATTTTTCAAATGAAAACAAGTTTTGTTTTAAAAATTTAAATCAATTATTCGTATTTGATTATTTATTTATATTGATTTTGGACAATTCAGTATATAAAGAATTTGCATATACGCCTTGCAAACGTATATTCAAAGTTTTAATATATTGGATAGATATAGAATCACACTCTAGTCGCCCGGAGATGATTCAGATGATGAGGCCTCATCATCAGTGTTTATATTCGAGTGACGAAAGTGGGCTTTCTATATATTTCCTATAGACTGGTGTGAGAACCAAGACTAATATAGCTAGAATACATTGTTGTGATTTGGCATTAAAAACATGATTTTTTTTATATGTATTAAAATTATGAATTTGAAAAGCTAATCAACTAATTGATTGATGTTTGTGTTGCTTGTTAAATTGTTTGATAGTTTTGAACCATTTGGCCTAATTGAATCAAAAATTGAATTATATTGAAAATTGGTCGCATTTGCTTGCATATACATATATATCATTGAACAGGTCATAGCAAGGAGGCTAGAGCCAGAGAATAAAATTTGTTTGCCCGACAAATAGGTACATGTTTACTACATAATTTACTGTTTTGTTTGGGTGATGATGATTTTGTGAGCCTATTGGCTAGCCGCTTGGCTTTTTCTTTTTCTTTTTGAGATCTGAAGGACCGGGGAAGCTATTTGAAATTCCCCGATGCTCCCGGTGCAGGGGAGGTTATGGCGAAATTTTTCAAAAATTTAGGGTGTTAGCCAAATTTTTGAAATTTTGAAAATTCTCAGAAACTAAAGAGTTAGAGAATGGAAGCCAGATCAAACGTAGTGTTGATTGATCAAACCACTTTCGACTTTGTTCCTTTTCGGGGACGAAAAGTTTTAAGTGGGGGAGATTGTAACAACCCGTAAAATGCGAGCCAGTTTAAAATTTTTATTTTGGCAATTTTAGCGAATTTTGATTATTTAAAATGAATTATTTTAAATAATATCGACGAGAAATTTATTTTGAATAGAATTCGAACGTATATATTATACGCGTCGTCGTTAGTATATAAATATTTATATATAATTATAAATAGAATTGAAAATGGCGCGGTAGTTCGATAATTCGATTTCAAACTTCAATTGAATGTACCGGGTGCAAAACAATCCGGATTTTAGTGAAACCAAAAATGATAGGATCTAATTGATAATATCTTTCTATCGAATCCGAATAATCAAGATTTCATAGCGGGAATCAAAAGATATGTCCAGTTGAAAATTCTGAATAGTCGCTATGGAATTCAGGCCCTTACAAATGGACATTTTGCAAACGACCTCGGATTTCGACGAAACCAGTTTTGTTGGGTCCGTGATGTAAAATTATTGCTAGGTTCCAAATTTCATAATTTTTCGAATCAATATGTGAGCGTGGCAAAGGAAAACGCGTTTGACCGATTTCAGTTGATTTTAATCGACTGGAAATTGACCATTTTTCAAACGGTCTCAGAATTCGACGAAATTAGTTTTGTTAGGACCGTATCGTCAATACGAAGCTAGAAAATATTTTTCTGGAATTTTTCTAGTTAGTATGTGACCCCGGTAATTTGAAATGTGCGTTTAAAATTCAATATAGTGATTTAAATGTAAATTCAACGGAAACTGATTGTAACAGCCGAATCAGCTTACGATACATATCCCATTGTGTTCGGAGTGGGGGTAATTAGCTATGGACGACAGGCGGTGGGCCTCGTTTCGAGGTCGAAATAAAAAGTTACTTTTTAGAGTAATTAATTAAATAAAAAAATAAATAAATAAATATATACACCTACCGTTTACACTCACTCCTCCCTCACTCCTTTCTCACTTCAGGAAAAAAAAAAAGAAAAAAAAGGGCCGACGGTTCCCTGCGATCGATGGAGGTCGTCGCCTCCTCCAAGACCACCGCCGCCCCGATTTCTCCCCCTTCCTCTTCTCTTCCGCGCCTCGACCCCCCCCCCCCCAGCTGCTCCGACGAAGGTGAAAACCCCCCCTGCTGCTCAGTTCGACGAAGACGAAACCCCCCCCCCCCAGATTCGAAACCGCCGACGAAACCCCCCCCAGATTCGAAACCGCCGACGAACCCCCCCCCCCTCTCTCTCTGTAAGTCCATTTTTTTTTATTTTTTTTTATTTATTTACTATTTTATTTCTGTTTTTATTTTATAGATTTAAAACTGATTTTATAAGCAATCAAAACTGATTTATGTTCTGTTAAAATACTGATTTTTGTTATGTTAATAAAAACTGATTTTATGTTAATAAAAACTGATTTTTAAGTTAGTAAAAACTGATTTTATGTTTATTAGATGTTTAATGAAGATATGAAGTTATATTTTTAATTTAATAAAGATTGGAGTTTTTATTTATCTAGAGATGAGATTTTTATTTATATAGAAAAATAGAATTTTTATATATTGAACTTTGAAATAAAAATTCGATTTTTATATATTGAACTTTGAAATAAAAATTCGATTTTTATATATTGAACTTTGAAGTAAAAATTCGATTTTTATATATTGAACTTTGAAGTAAAAATTCGATTTTTATATATTGAACTTTGAACTAAAAATTCGATTTTTATATATTGAACTTTGAAGTAAAAATTCGATTTTTATATATTGAACTTTGAACTAAAAATTCGATTTTTGTATATTGAACTTTGAAGTAAAAATTCGATTTTTATATATTGAACTTTGAACTAAAAATTTGATTTTTATATATTGACCTTCGAAATAAAAATATGATTTTTAAATATTGAATAGCGATGTAAAAATTCGGTTTTTACATATGTAGTGAAAGCGAGCAACGAAGGTGACAAAAAGGCGAAAAGACGAAGACTTCTGCAAATGAAGAGCCGTGGAGCTAGGATAGCTATAGGTGAGAATTTCTCACCTTTCAATTTATTTTTTTTCTAGTTATATATATATACTAGGATGTAGACGGTGCTTAGTAGCACCCGACACAATCGTCCACAGACCATGGACTTGTTTGTTTGGTTGCATAGATTAGTTATATGATTTGATTTGAATTGAATTGTTTGGTGAGATTGAATGGTTTGATTGATGTGTGAATGGCGTGGGCCTTCACTAGACCGGGGATTAGGCTAGGCCTTGTCCCGTTTCTAGTATCGTGCCGTTATGCCGCCGAAATTTTCTAAAATATGTTAGAAAAATAAAAATATCATTTTATTGAATAAATGAACTGAATAGAAATTCATATGTTGGAATAAAATGTTTTATCGTTAAAAATTTAATTTTTAACGTGAATGTGTATAAATAAATATTCATTTACAAACCAGACGGTTTGTTTATGTACACTTATTTGAATGACATTGATTGGGAAGATAAATTTTACACATCGCCCAACTGCACAAATAAAATATGTGTTTGATTGTTTGAAACCCCACACGGGTGTTAGGATGAAAGTTGAAGTTCACTCATCCTGATTGATTAAATATGTCGATCGATTGATTGACAGGCTGTTATAAGCGTTGAATATCTATATTTGATGCTTATACAGTGTAGTGCACTTTGGTTGATGGTTGATTATTTTTCAATGCTATGATATACATGTGTTGTATGAAAATCCATATAATTAACTTTATATGGTAATTGATTGGGCCTCATTCCAGTTTTAAAAATAGAAATATTTGAAATAGAAATATTCGAAATGGAATATTTGAAAATATCAATATATGAAGCCGTGTTGATTAGATTGACGCCATTTTGACGTAAACGATATTTATATCGGTTTTATTCATTTTAAAATGAATATTAAAAAGTAATTTTGAAATCGAATATTTCGAAATGAATTGAATTGAAATATTTCGAAATGAATTGAATTGAAAACGATTTCGAAATGAATTGAATTGAAAACGATTTCGAAATGAATTGAATTGAAAACGATTTCGAAATGAATTGAATTGAAAACGATTTCGAAATGAATTGAATTGAAAACGATTTCGAAATGAATTGAATTGAAAACGATTTCGAAATGAATTGAATTGAAAACGATTTCGAAATGAATTGAATTGAAAACGATTTCGAAATGAATTGAATCGAAAACGATTTCGAAATGAATTGAATTGAAAACGAATTCAAATTGAATTGAAATTTGAATTGAATAGAAATGAATTTTGAAACGAATTTATAAAGAAGAATTCAATTTTGCTTTGAATTGAAATGGAAGTTGAAATAGGTTTTGAAACGATTTTAAAACTATTTATATAATTCGTTTTGAATAGGAATCGACGAAATATATATTATATATAATATATATATAATATAATGGCCTGAATAGAACGCGCCGCGTCGCGGCAGTTCGCGAATTTCGACCATTTATTTCGAACGGACATTACGGGAGATCCGACCGTCGGATTCTCCTAAAACCGGAACCGTTGGGTTCGTATCGAAAAGAGCTTTCTAATGAATGTTAGAAATTTGAAATCTAACGGTTGGATTTGGAGACACGTCCAAATCAAATTCGAAAAAGGTCGCTGTAAGTGCAGTTCGATGGCCATTGATGGAAATCGACTGTACGGGCCTTGATAAAATTATTAAAAATAGCAATAATTTGTGTAAAATCATAAGAAATGATTTAGAAAGAATTGGGATGAAAAACTCCATATTTGAAAAGATAAAAATGGATTTTTATCGAAATGAACTAGTTTTGAACTAGAATTATAATTCTATTTATTTTTAAATAAATAAATTGAATTCGAAAAGGGTTTTAAAAATAACCAAAATTTCCAATGATTGCATTGGAGTGGATTTGAATCGAAATTGTCTTCGGAATATTTCGATGTTGGAATTCGTGATTATACAGGTGTTGTTATGGAAATTTGAAAGATATATATTGATATCGTTATTTCCAATACGACATTTGTTAGTCGTAGAATTCGATATTGAATATAAGCCGATATATTTTCTATTCAGAGCCTTGTATTGAATATCGAATGTGATTTGGGTTTGTCGTGAATGGTGTCTTCACTAACACTATTCTTGAACCCAGTTGAGAAAAGATTAAATCTTTTTATTTAGATTTAATGAAGTGTACCAATTAAATAATATTTAATTGGAATTGAATTGATATTGATTTTTGGGTTTATCGTGAACAGTGTTTTAAATAACACTTGTTCTTTAACCCGATAATTAATGGAATGTGATTTGGGTTTGTCGTGAATGGTGTCTTCACTAACACTATTCTTGAACCCAGTTGAGAAAAGATTAAATCTTTTTATTTAGATTTAATGAAGTGTACCAATTAAATAATATTTAATTGGAATTGAATTGATATTGATTTTTGGGTTTATCGTGAACAGTGTTTTAAATAACACTTGTTCTTTAACCCGATAATTAATGGAATGTGATTTGGGTTTGTCGTGAATGGTGTCTTCACTAACACTATTCTTGAACCCAGTTGAGAAAAGATTAAATCTTTTTATTTAGATTTAATGAAGTGTACCAATTAAATGATATTTAATTGGAATTGAATTGGTATTGATTTTTGGGTTTATCGTGAACAGTGTTTTAAATAACACTTGTTCTTTAACCCGATAATTAATGGATGTGACTTTGGGTTTATCGTGAACCGTGTTTTAAATGACACTGATTCTTTAACCCAGTCACAGATTAAAACTAAGTGGAGTTTTAATGAATCTTTAATTAGATTGAAAAGATCGAGAATGGAGTATCACCAGTTTTGCTCCAGGCGATAGTTAAATCTTTAATTAGATTTGAATGTGAAATTTAGAAACTAACTGGCGGTTAGCCAAGCAGAATGGTTTTCTGGATATTGATCTGATGTTGGTTTCGGCCTTCGGGGTTAATATTTGGGGAATTATTCTCTTGATTAATTTACGGTTAGTGACTAATGAATTGGAATGAGGCGTATGTTGTGTTTGTGTAACACTTATTTAAAATATACGCGAGTTATTCGGAAAGACCGGGTTTATCCCATTCTGAATAACTGATACGACGATAAGTCGAAGATGAAGACGATGGTCGAAGACCGGAGGTTTTCACATCGTTTGGGTGATAACTGATGATCTTGATTGGGCTGTACACCCAAGAAGATGGAAACAGTTAGTGATCGTCCAGACGTACTTGGAGATCGATGGATATGCGGGGTACTAGGTGCCTCCGGTTTCGTTCAGACCCAGAACGGACTTGTAAATGGACTGTGTGTCTGACATCGGATTTCATTCTGTGTGACTGATATCGGTTGCATAGGATGGTTTGCCTGTGTGGCATGCTAAGATGCAAGTGATCAAGGCTTCTGTTGAAAAGCAAAGTCTTGTGTTGATGATCAAAGCACGGCCTTTGTGGCGTAGCTTTGGGTAACGTTTACCTCGCGTGTTTCACACCCGGTATGAACCAAAAACGGGAGACGGACCTCAGGGAGGGCATGCGTTTCTTTCTAGCTAGAAGTGGCGTCAGTGGTTTTACACGCCCTGACGAGTTTGACTTATGTGGTTGTTGCGCTTGCGAGGCGCCTCGGTTATATCGGTTTCGGCCGAATGCATTCTGGTCGGCTGACGGACCAGACTTACACCCCATAGGGTGGGGAGACGTATTGTTCAGGCATAATAATCCACTCCGTGTGGACCGGCCCTGACGATCCAAGGGGCAGTTGCGGCTGTTCCTGTGGCTCGGGCTAGAGAGTCACGAATCGGTTGAGGACTATCTTTTGCCTCGGTTCATAGACGGAAATCCAATTTCCAAATACGTGACTTTGCGGTTTTATTTGTAAACCTATATATGGCGACATAGTGGCATGGGACGCTCATGCCGCCTATGATTGATACTTATGATTTGAAGTGTTTTATACACTATGCACTTATAGTAGTATCAAATGATTTGTTTTAAACGTATCAAGCATTCTTTGGCTGTTATAAGGGAAAACCCTATCCTCGGCTGCGTTGCATTGTGTGATGGGACCTGGGTCTTATAACAGCTTCATTTTTCTTTATTTAGCATTGCGCTGTTTGTTTTATGCACTGGTATTCTTGGGAGGAAACCCGTTCCGTGTTATACGGCGTGGTCCCTTGATTTACCTAATGATTAAAAAATAAAGATTAATAACTGTTTTAGTTCTCACACCAGTCACATGACTGACCTGGAGTTTATTGTTTTAACCTAAACTCTGGGTGCCCTTATTTTGACATGGGCAGCTAGTAGTTTTGGTTTTGCAGATTTATATTCACAGGATCCTGGTTTACAGCTGGAACGATATCCGGAAAGCTTTGTATCCGTATATCCCATTCTAGTTGTGTTTTGTATTATTTTCCGCTGCGATGTATTTAAATGTAATTTAAATCTCTGATATTTCTGTGTAATATTTATTTGTTTATACTCTGTATATTCTTGTATCTGATGGAATTGTTGTAATACAATGAAATGTTCTTCTGTATGTGTTCTGTTGTGGTTTGTTCTCGAACTATCCGACGCTTTCCTTTACGGGGAAGTTGCGGGTCTTCACACATATCAATCACATTCATTCCATTTCACAGAACAATCAAATTCAAATTAAATAATCTAACCAACTACACAACCAAACAAACAAGTCCATGGTCTGTGGACGATGGTGTCGGGTGCTACTAAACACCGTCTGCATCCTAGTATATATTTATATAACTAGAAAAGAAAAGTTAAAGTGAGAAGTTCTCACCGACTAGCTAATCCAAACGCCTCGACTCTTCTTATGTAGAAGTCTTCACTGTTCTCGCCCTTTGTCACTTTCGTTGCCCATAGCCACTACATATATAAAAATCACATTTTTATATTGTTGCTATGTATATAAAAATCACATTTTTATATTGTTGCTATATGGATAAAAATTCTATTTTTACACCGCTACTATATAGATAAAAATCCTATTTTTATAACGATGTTCATATAATAAAGATTTTTTTTTATCACTCTATTCTCTATATAAAGATTTCGCCTTTTCATTTCATCACTATAAAAATCACATTTTTATTTCAACATATATATAATAAAAATCAGATTTTTATTTCGCTACATATATAAAGATAATATTTTTATATTCTCTATTATATAGAAATCATATTTTTAATATCTACATTATATAAAAATCATATTTTTATCACGAAGTTATATATACAAAAGATCACACCCGTACAATGCTTTTCATATGATAAAGATTATATTTTTATTTCTACGCTATGCAGATAAAAATCACATTTTTCTACCGCAACTATTTAGATTAAAATCATTTCTTTTCGCTTATAAAAATCTATTCTCTTCCTTTATAAAGAAATCACATCTTTTATTTGTTTAAAAATCTTATATTTACTAGTTTAAAACTCGTACCTTTCTAGTTTGAAAATCGTATAATTTTCCTAAATAAAAAAAATCACTCCTTTCTACTATGAAAAATATAATCTTTCTTCTCTGAAAATATAAACTTTCTTTCATGGAAAATCTATAATTTCATGGGATAAAATTTGAAAACTCACAGCGTCTCTGCGGCCTTCTCTCGGGCACTTGGAGTGCTTTGCAAATGGACTCCACCGCTGGTGGACGGAGCTCGCAGGAGGTAGGTGGCTTTACTGGTGAGGGAGCTCGCGGTTTTAAAGGGTTTCGATCTCGAAGAGGGGCTTGGCTCGGAGTTGAAGGGCTGTGGGGGCGGGATAAGGGTGAGGTTTAGTAGGGCTGAACGGGTTAGGAGCTGGGCGTTCGTGCGCGAGGTGGAGGGGGGGTGGTCCGGCGCCTGGGCGGCTGCCGTGGGGGAGCTACGACGGATCCTCCTGGAGGTGGCGGCGTCTTTCCCCTTTTTTTTTTGAAATCCAATTCTGAACTGACGGGGAAGGAGAGGGTTAAGGCGGGGTTGACCAAGGAAATGGAGAATATAAAATTAATTATTTAATTTAATTCTTCCTCTAAAAAGTAACTTTTTATTTTCAACTTGAAATCGAACCCACCGACTGTCGTCCCTAGCGTATTACCCCCATTCCGAACACAATGGGATATGCCACGTAGGCTGATTCGATCGTTTCATCAACATCCAAATATAACTCTATATATTGAATTTGAACGCACATTTCAATTTACTGGGGCCACATACTAACTCGAAAAATTCCCAAAAAATATTTTCTAGCTTCGTATTGACGATATGGTCCTAACAAAACTAGTTTCATCGAATTATGAGACCGTTTGAAAAATGGCCATTTTCCAGTCTATTAAAATCAATTGAAACTGGTCAAACGCGTTTTCCTTCGCCACGCTCATATATTGATTCGAAAAATTATGATAATTGGAATCTAGCAATAACTTGACATCCCAGATCCAACAAAAGTGGTTTCGTCGAAATCCGAGGTCGTTTGCAAAATTTCCATTTTTAAGGGCTAGAATTCTATAGCGACTATTCTGAATTTTCATTTGGACATAACTTTTGATTCGCGCTATGAAGTTTTGATTTTTCGGATTCGTTGGAAAGATATTCTCAAATAGATTCTATTATTTTTGGTTTCGTTAAATTCCGGTTTATTTTGCACCCGGTACATTCAATTGAAGTTTGAAATCGAATTATCGAACTACCGCGCCATTTTCAATTCCTTATATAATTATATATAATTATTTATATTCTAATGATGATCTATATAAATATATTCGTTCTAATTCATTTCAAAATAAATTTCTCGTCGATATTATTTAAAATAATTCATTTTAAATATTCAAAATTCACTAAAATTGCCAAAATAAAAATTTTAAATTGGCTCGCATTTCTGGGTTGTTACAAATGGTGTTATTTTCAACAACAAAGTGTGTATTAATTTTGTTGTTATTTAACTAAGTAAAGCTATGTTAATTAAATTATCTAATCAACTTATAGATCCAAATATATTATTTTTCTAAGTAAATGTCACATTTACAATTTATGCTAAACTAGTGAGTACTCGTGCTACACACTCGGGTTTCAAAAAAATATCAACTTATTATTTTAGAACTTTTGTGGTTACATGAGGGTGAAACATATGATTTAGGAATATAGTATTTTTGCATCATCTTTTCTAAAAAACAACTAACAAACTTTAAATAAAAAATATGCTCAAATAATTTCAAAAGGGCCCAATGTAAAACTAAATCATTGGATAAAACAATGCAATACAATAGACATTAACACCAACTATAGTACATTCTTAGGTTCATAACTTTTCATTTCTAATAATTCCAACATCTTAAATTGAATGATGAGTTACTAAATCCTTTTTTCAACTACATGATAATATTATTTTATATTACTTTAATTCAAACTGAAATTAACTTACATAGTTGAAAATGATGATTAGCTAGAGCTAAATGTATCGTATTCTAGCCAAAATTTAGGTAGTGAATCTGTTTATCGTAATTAAAAATTCTACACAAGCGATGCGACGACCGCCCATAACTCCTGCACTAAACCAAGAGGAACAATGCGTTGAAAGGTATGCCAGGAAGCTACGGACGATCATCAAGGTAACATAACACTATGCAGAACCCGTAGTTTAACTCACAACGCAAGGATAAAATATAATAAAATATATACAACAAACTATAATAGTGAAGAATATTTGAGTAGAAACTTGAACTTTTATAACAATTAGAAAGAATATCCATACATCTTTGGATTATGACATAAGTGTCTGTACAAATTCACATCACTACAACACTCAGAGTCGAACCTGGAACAATAAATAGTAGATAGTAGTAAAGTAATACGCCAAACTCCTGCTCGTCACTGCACAACAACTTTGTCCTCATTGAGATCAATCATCTATAACCTACCACTTAGTCTGCCCATTTAAAACGAATGAACAACCCAAGGTAATAAGAAGAAACATAAAACGTTAAGTTAGACAACAGTCTTAATGAGAAAATAACAACTATCTAACATCATCAGTAAAGTATATGAGCACAGGTTAATTAACCAACCAATCTACCAAACACCAAAGAAGAACCCAAACCTGTCATCCTTACATCCGACAATGTTAGCCTTTTCAAAAAAGCATTAAGAAACAACAGTATAATCATAGCAACAGTTATCAAGCGTAGACCATCCTAGTCGGTTTTGGCATCTCCTAAGCACAAGCCCCGAAGGACTAAACCAACATCAAACAAGCACCCAAGAGATATCACCTTCGACATCTAATAATCTACACAAGACGATACAAGCAAAACAGACATCACTTATGATTATGGTTAACACCGCTAATCCTACTTTGAAACCATCGTTAATCGTATGATCGGATAAACACCTTGCCTTCAACTATCAAGGGAAAATGGTAAACCCCAGTTCTAGCAAAACTCCATACTCCATACGAAGAAACATATCTAGTCCCATCGTGCTACCCAAGGTGGTTGACTAGTCACTTCTAGTATTTTAGGCGCCCCTATTATACCCTTGCTTTGAGTCTGATAGAACTTACGACAACGATAATCCCTCGGCCTATGATATCTCTATCTATCCAACCTGATTACTATTCATAAGCTCAAGCCCCTTCTCGAGCAACCATTATCCACGAGCTCACCATCATGAGTCGTCTTCACGTTCGTTTCATTACGACGATCAACAAAATACTTCACAACAATTTGAACATTCCTACTTGAATTCACTTTGAAGTCACATTCATCACCGAACCAAAATAACATCAAATTATTGTCCAACTTAGTCAGGTCTTTCCCACCTTATATTGCAACCGACCTGTAACCAACAACCTAACTCCCTTTGAGCAACTCCATCCGTTCCAAGACCTGACTCCCTAGGTCGAACAACGGCCTAACCCTTTTAAAGCACCAACGATTTCATTTCTTGAATCACCAATGACCTGTCATTGCCAAAGCCAACTGGCCTGACTTTTCCTAAAGCCAACAGACCTGACCTCTGCTTTAACCATCCAGGGCGGAACGACCTAACCTCAGCGATCTAAACCCGAATGGTCTATGCTCCAAATTTTTGCCCGATCCATCTAACTGCCCATTTCTTGGGGAACAAGAAAAATGACCTGACCTAAGGAAAATGATCTGACTCCAGGTATGACAGAAAATATCTCCAATCTTGACCGAATCATCACCAAACGATAATATCAATACGACCAATTCATCTAAATCATCCAATTCAACCATAAACGCTTTATGAAATCATTATCAACATCAAAATGAAAATTATTCATCGATAATCATATAAAATTCACCAAAATCATGATACATGAATTAATAAACAAAACAATGGATCTAACTCGTATAAACATATGAATTAACATAAGAAATACCGGTTTTAAGTTGCTAGACTAGACCCTATGGTGATTCATATTAAAATATACTTACCATGATGTAGATGTAGGTGAAAAAATCTTAAAATGATGAAAATAAAATCAAACAATCCATATACTTGATTGAATTCGTGTGAGAGATGATGATCACTCACCACTTCTTCGATTAACTTGAAATTGCTAAATTCTAAATCCAGACAGCAAAGAATATGCTTCAAACTTCTTGATTTGATGCGATCTCTCTTCACTTTACATAGATCTAGTTTCAAACTATGTAGATCTTCCATTATCTTACGTAGGTCTAGAATTTTAATGATGAAAAGGTGTATTTGAATGAGCAAGGAGGATCACGACCTCAAATAAATGAGAGAATGAAGAAAGTAAGCTATTCACCATGACTCTAACCCCCTATTTATAGCCTCCTATCAGCCTAATAATGGGCCTCCTCAAATCAGCCCATCAATGGCTAAAAACCGGAACATAAAATTGTGTAGCACTAAAGCAGTGATTCCTTCCAAGCCGCTGAACCAAATCTTTAATGTAACCACTCTACGGAATTGGCAACACCATTTCTTTTTCTATGAAATCGATTTCAGCACCTGATTCGATGCCAGTCAAAAATTTTGCCCTGTTCAAAACTAAAAGGGGCAAAAAACTCACAAACAAAATGGGTAAATATTATGGACATGTCTCACATCCCCATAAACAACATATTGAATTATGAGAATGATCCAACCCTCAGGGAATTAAATAAAATATTTTATAAACCTCTGATACGTAAAATGCGGGTTGTTACAAGCAATATTAAATCCACTCTGATTTACATATGGATATAGATATGCTTACAAAATTCCGATGCTAATCAACGTAAAATATGTACCATGTTAGAATAAATACACAAGTTTTCATGTGCACTATGAGATTAAATTATAATAAATAGATTCCTTATTAAATTTAGGTTTAAACGAAATGGAGAAAAAACACATAATTATGGATGATTATAATTATTATATCTGATTGTCATTTCAAAAATCTTCCATCATACGTTTATTGAATATGCATATTCTCTAACATCACACTTCTTTACTAATACATTTGTTATACTTACAATATATGTTTTTTAATCATAGGGTCCCATGGTCTAGTGGTTAGGACATTGGACTCTGAATCCAGTAACCCGAGTTCAAATCTCGGTGGGACCTCTTTTGTATCTTTTAATCAACAATATCATATTTTTATGTTGTTTATGCTTTTTGAATCTGATTGAAATCAAATGGTATTATTTTCCACAACAAAGTACATATTAAATTTGTGGTTACTAAACTAAGTAAAGCAATATTAATAACAATTATCAAATCAATTTATAGATCCAAATATATTATTTTTCTATGGTAAATGTCACATTTACAATTTATACTTAACTAGTGAGTACCCGCGCGACACACACGGGTTCACAAAATATTTCAACTTATTATTTTAGAGCTTTTGTAGCTACATAAGGGTGAAATTTATGCTTTAGGATTATAGTATTTTTGCATCAGCTTTTCTAAAAAACAAGTAACAAACCTTACGACGACCAACAAACACATCACAACACTTCGTACGTTCCTACTTGAATACACTTCGAAGTCACATTCATCACCGAACCAAAATAACGTCAAATTATGGTCCAACTTAGTCAGGTCGTTACCTCCTCAGTTCACAACCGACCTGTAACCAACGATCTAACGACCTAACCCTATCAAAGCACGAACGATCTGATTTATTGCAGCACTGACGACCTATCCTAGTCAAAGCCAACCGACTTGACTTTGCCCGATCCATAAAACTACCCAGTCCATCCAACTACCTAGCCCATAAAACTGCCCAGTCCATAAAACTTCCCAGTCCATAAAACTGCCTATTTCTTGGGAAACAAGAAAAATGACTTGACCTAAGGAATAACGACCTGACCTAAGGAAAAATGACCCAACTCCAAATCTACCAAAAAATAGCTCCAATCATGACCAAATCATCACCAAACGACAATATCAATGCGACCAATTCAACCAATTCAACCATAAACGCTTTATGAAATCATTATCAACTTCAAAATGACAATTAATGTTCGATAATCGTACAAAATTCACCAAAATCATGATACATGAATGAATAAATAAAACAATGGATCTAATTTGCATAAACATATGAATTAACATAAGAATTACTGGTTTTAAGTTGCTAGATTTGACTCTATGGTGATTCATATTAAAATATACTTACCATGATGTAGACGTAGTTGAAAACAACTTAAAATGATGAAAATAGGATCAAACAATCTATATACTTGATAGAATTCATGTGAGAGATGATTACCACTCACCAAATCTTCGAATTAAGTTGAAATTGCTAAATTCTCAATCTGGACAGCGAAGAATATGCTTCAATCCTCTTGATTTGATGTGATCTCTCTTCACTTGAAGTAGATCTAGCTTCAAACGAAGTCTTCGATTCTCTTATGTAGATCTAGAATTTTAATGATGGAAAGGTGTATTTGATTGAGCTAGGAGGATCAAAGAGCTCAACCAAATGAGAGAATGAAGAAAGTAAACTATTCTTCATTCTTCTAACCCCCTATTTATCCTCCCACCAGCCTACTAATGGGCCTCCTCAAATCAACCCATCAATGGCTGAAAACCGAAACATAAAAATGAGTAGTACTAAAACAACGATTCCTCCCAAATCGCTGAACCAAATCTTTAATGTGACCAATCTATGGAATTGGCTACACCATTTCCTTTAAAATGAAAACGATCTTAGCACCTGATTCGATACCAATCAGAAGTTATTCCCTGTTCAAAACTGACAAGGGGAAATGGTAACAAATAAAATTGATAAAAATTATGAGCATGTCTCACATCCCCATAAACAACATATCAAAATATGAGAATAATTTAATCCTCAACGAATTAAATAAAAATATTTTATGAACCTCCGATACGTAAAATGCGGGCTGTTACAGATAATATTAAAGTTCACTTTGATTTACACATAAATATAGATTTGCTTACAAAATTCCAATGCTAATTAACGTAAAATATGTACCATGTTAGAATAAGTACACATGTTTTCATGTGCACTATGAGATTAAATTATAATAATATATTTCTTTATAAATTTGAGTTCAAACAAAATGGAGAACAAGCACGTAATTATGGTTGATTATAATTATTACATCTAATTGTCATTTCCGAAATCTTCCAATATACGTTTATTGAATAAGCATATTCTCTAAAATAACACTTCTTTACAAATATATTTGTTATACAACCAATATTTTTTTTTTGACATATGGTCCCATGGTCTAGTGGTTAGGACATTGGACTCTGAATCCAGTAACATGAGTTCAAATCTTGGTGGGACCTTTTTGACATCTTTTAATCAACAATATCATATTTTTATATTGTTTATGCTTTTTAAATCTGATTGAAATCAAATGGTGTTATTTTCATCATGAAAGTATATATTAAATTTGTTGTTATTCAACTAAGTAAAGCTATGCTAATTACAATTATCTAATCAATTTATAGATCCAAATGTATTATTTTACTAAGGTAAACGTCACATTTACAATTTATACTAGACGGGCGAGAACCCGTGCTACACACACATAGTTCACAAAATATTTCAACTTATTATTTTAAAGCTTTTTTGGTTACATGAAGGTTAAACATATGTTTTAGGATTATAGTATTTTTGCATCAGCTTTTCTTAAAAACAACTAACAAACCTTAAATTAAAAATGTCCTCAAATAATTTCAAAAGGTCACAAAGTAAAACTAATTCATTAGATAAAACAATGCAATACAACAAACATTAACATCAACTATATGACGTGCTTCGGTTCGTAAGTTTTCATTTCTTATAATTCCAACATCTAAAATTGAATGATTAGTTATTAAATCCTTTTTTCAACTACATGATAATATTATTTCATATTACTCTAGTTCAAAGCGGACTTAACATAGATAGTTGAAAATGATGATTAGCTAGGGCTAAATGTATCGTATTCTTGCCAAAATTTAGGTAGTGAATCTGCTTATCGTAGTTAAAAATTCAACACAAACGATGTGACGACCGCCCATAACTCCTGACTAAACAAGAGGAATAATGCATTGAAAGGTGTGTCAGACAGCTATAGACGATCATCAAGGTAACATAACACAATGCGGAATTTGTCATATAACTCACAACGCAAGGATAAAATATAGTAGAATATATACAACATATTATAATAATGATGCATATTTAAGTAGAAACTTGAACTTTCGTAACAACTAGAAAGATTATCCATAGATCTTTAGATTACGACATAAGTGTCTATACAAATTCGCCTCACTACAACACTCAGAGTCGAGCATAGAACAAAAATACTAGATAGTAGAAAAGTATACACCATCCTCCTGCTTGTCACTGCACAACAACATCATCCTCATTAAGATCAATCATCTGTAACCTGTACTCAGTCTATCCATTCAAAACCGGATGAACAACCCCAGGTAATAAGAAGAAACATAAAACCTTGAGTTTCATAATAGTCTTAATGAGGGATAAAACAATTATCTAACATCATCAATAAAGTATATGAGAACAGATAGACTAACGACCAATCTACAAAATACCAAAGAAGAACCCAAACCTATCTTCCTTACATCCAATAGTGATAGCCTTTACAAACAAGCATTAAGAAACAATAGTACATTCATAGCAAACAGTTATCAAGCGTGGACCATCCTAATCAATTTCGACATCTCCCAAGCACATGCCCCTAAGGTCTAAACCAACATCAAACAAGCACCCAAGAGATATCTCCTTCGACATCTAAGAATCCACACAAGACGATACAAGCAAAATAGACATTACTTATAACTATGGCTATCACCGCCAATCCTGCTTTGAAACTATCGTTAATCGTATGACCGGCTAAACACCTTGCCATCAACTATCAAGAGCAAATGGTAACCCAAGTTCTAGCAAAACTCCATACGCTATACGAAGAAACTTATCTACGCCCATCGAGCTGCTCAGGGTACTCGACCAGTCACTTCTGGTATTTTAGGCGTCCCTATTACACCCCTGATTTGATTCTGCTAGAACTTACGACAACGATAATCCCTCAGCCTTTGATATCTCCAGCTACCCAACCCGATGACTATTCATAAAATCAAGCCCTTTCTCGATCAACTATTATCCACGAGCTCACTACCTTGAGCCGTCTTCACATTCATTGCATTACAACGATCAACAAACACCTCACAACACTTTGAACATTCCTACTTGAATACACTTCGAAGTCACACTCATCACCGAACCAAAATAACATCAAATTATGGTCCAACTTAGTCAGGTCGTTCCCACCTCAGGTCGCAACCGACCTATAACCAACAACTTAACTCCCCCTGAGTCGCTCCATCCGTAACAAGACCTGACTCCTCAGGTCGAACAACGACCTAACCCTTTCAAAGCACTAACGATCAGATTCCTTCAACGACCAACGACTTGTCCTTGTCAAAGCCTACTGATCTGACTTTGCCCAAAGCCAACCGACCTAACCTTTGCTTGAACCATCTATGGCCGAATGACCTAACCCCAACTAACTAAACCCGAACGATATACGATCCATAATTTTTGCCCGGTCCATGCTCGAGAACTTTGCTCGGTCCATCAAACTGCCCAGTCCATCCAACTACCCAGTCCATAAAACTGCCCATTCCATAAAAACTTCCCAGTCCATAAAACTGCCCATTTCTTGGGAAACAAGAAAAACGACTTGACCTACGAAAAAACGACCTGACCTAAGGAAAACTGAACTGACTCCATATCTGACCGAAAATAGCTCCAATCATGACCAAATTATCACCAAACAACAATATCGATGAGAACAAATCATCTAATTCAACCATAAAAGCTTTATGAAATCATTATCAACAACAAAAAGACAATTATTCGTTGATAATCATATAAAATTCACCAAAACCATGATACATGAATGAATATACAAAACAATGGATCTAACTTGCATAAACATACGAATTAACATAGGAAATACCGGTTTTTAGTTGTTAGATTAGACCCGATGGTGATTCATATTAAAATATACTTACCATGATGTAGATGTAGCTGAAAACAACTTAAAATGATGAAAATAGGATCAAACAATCCATATACTTGATTGAATTCGTGTGAGAGATGATTATCACTCACCAATTCTTAGAATTAATTTGAAATCACTAAATTCTCAATCTGGACAGCGAAGAATATGCTTCAAACCTCTTGATTTGATGCGATCTCTCTTCAGTTGACGTAGATCTTACTTCAAACGATATAGATCTTCGATTCTCTCATGTAGATCTAGATTTTTAATTGTGGAAAGGTGTATTTGATTGAGCTTGGTGGATCAAAGAGCTCAACCAAATGAGAGAATGAAGAAAGTAAACTATTCTACATTCCCCTAACCCCTATTTATAGCCTCCCATCATCCCACTAATGGGCCTCCTCAAATCAGTCCATCAATGGCTGAAAACCAAAACATAAAAATGTGTATAAAAAAAACACGATTCCTTCCAAGCCGTTGAACCAAATCTTTATTGTGACCGATCTACGAAATTGGCAACACCATTTCCTTTCCAATGAAAATGATCTCAGCACCTGATTCGATCCCAGTCAAAATTTATTCCCTATTCATAACTGACAGGGGAAAAATGGTCACAAACAAAATTGGTAAGAATAATGGATAAGTCTCACATCCCTATAAACAACATATCAAAATATGAGAACGATACAACCCTTAGGAAATTAAATAAAAATATTTTATGAACCTCCGATACGTAAAATGCGGGCTGTTACAAATGATATTAAATTCACTTTGATTTACATATGGATATAGATATGCTTACAAAACTCCAATGCTAATCAACGAAAAATATGTACAATGTTAAAATAAGTACACATGTTTTCATGTGCACTATGAGATTAAATTATAATAAATATATTTCTTTCAAAATTTGAGTTTAAACGAAAAGGAGAAAATGGACATAATTATGGTTTATAATAATTATTACATCTAATTTTCATTTCAAAAATCATCCAATGTACATTTATTGTATAAGCATATTCTCTAACATCACACTTCTTCTCAGATATATTTATTATACTACCAATATATGTTATTTAGATACATGGTCCCATGGTCTAGTGGTTAGGACATTGGACTCTGAATCCAGTAACCCGAGTTCAAATCTCAATGGGACCTTTTTGGCATTATTTAATCAATAATAACATGTTTATATTGTTTATGCTTTTAGGATCTAACTGAAATCAAATGGTGTTATTTTCATCAACGAAGTATATATTAAATTTGTTGTTATTTAACGAAGTAAAGCTACGTTAATTTCAATTATCTAATCAATTTACAGATCCAAATATATTATTTTGCTATGGTAAATGTCACATTTACAATTTATACTAAACTGGCGAGAACCCGCGCTACACACATATGGTTCACAAAATATTTCAACTTATTATTTTAGAACTTTTCCGGTTACATGAAGGTGAAACATATGCTTTAGGATTATAGTATTTTTGCGTTAGCTTTTCTAGAAAACAACTAAAAAACCTTAATTAAAAAATGTGCTCAAATAATTTCAAAAGGGCACAATGCAAAATTAAATCATTGGATAAAACAATGCATTACAACAAACATTAACATCAACTATAGGACATACTTAGGTTCGTAACTTTTCATTTCTTATAGTTCCGACATCTAAAATTGAATGATTATTTATTAAAAAATATTCAACTACATGATAATATTATTTCATATTACTCCAAGCCAAAGTGGAATTAACTTAGATAGTTGAAAATGATGATTATCTAGAGCTAATGTATCGTTTCCTAGCCAAAAGTTAGGTAGTTAATCTGCTTATCGTAGTTAAAAATTCTACACAAATGATTTGACGACAACCCATAACACCTGCACTAAACTAGAGGAATAATGCACTGAAAGGTGTGCTAGGGAGCTATGGACAATCATCAACGTAACATAACACAATGCGGAACATGTCATATAACTCACAACGCAAGGATAAAACATAATAAAATATATACAACAGACTATAATAGTGAAACATATTTGAGTAGAAACTTGAACTTCCATAACAACTAGAAATAATATCCATACATCTTTAGATTGGGACATAAGTGCCTGTAAAAATTCGCCTCACTACAACACTTAGAGTCGAATATAGAACAAAAAATACTAGATAGTAGAAAAATAATATGCCAACATCCTGCTCGTCATCGCACAACAACATCATCCTCATTAAGATCAATCATCTGTTACCTATACTTAGTTTGCCCATTCAAAACCGGATGAACAACCCATGGTAATAAGAAGAAACATAAAACCATGAGTCAGAAAATAGTCTTAATGAGCGATAAAACAACTGTCTAACATCATCAATAAATTATATGAGAACAGGTAGATTAACCAACCAATCTACAAAACACCAAAGAAGAACCCAAACCTGTCTTTCTTACATCCGACAGTGATAGACTTTACAAACAAGCATTAAGAAAAAATAGTACATTCATAGCTAATAATCTACACCAGGCCTAAACCAACATCAGATAAGCAACCAAGAGATATCTTCTTCGACATCTAATAATCTACACAAGACGATACAAGCAAAATAGACATCACTTATGACTATGGCTATCACTGCCAATCCTACTTTGAAACCATCGTTAATCGTGTAACCGGCTAAACACCTTGCCATCAACTGTAAAGGGCTAATGGTAAACCCCTGTGCTAACAAAACTCCATACTCCATATGAAGAAACGAATCTAGACCCATCGAGCTGCCCAGGTTACTCGACAAGTCACTTTTAGTATTTTAGGCGTCCCTATTATACCCATTCTTTGAGTCCGTTAGAACTTACGACAACGACAATCCCTTAGCCTTTGATATCTCTAGCCATCCAACCCAATGGTTGTTCATAACCTCAAGCCCTTTCTCGGACAACCATTAACCATGAGCTCACCACCTTGAGTCATCTTCACATTCGTTGCATTACGACGATCAACAAACACATCACAACACTTCGAACATTCCTACTTGAATACACTTCGAAGTCACATTCACCACCAAACCAAAATAACGTCAAATTATGGCCCAACTTAGTCAGGTCATTCCCACCTCAGGTCGCAACCGACCTGTAACCAATGACTTAACCCCCCCTGGGTCGCTCCATCCATTCCATGACCTGACTCCCCCGGTCGAACAACGACCTAACGACCTGACGCTATCAAAGCACGAACGATATGATTTCTTGAAGCACTAACGACCTACCCTTGTCAAAGTCAACCAATTTGACTTTGCCCAAAGCCAACCGACCTGACCTCTTGTTGAATCCCCATGGCCGAACGACCAAACCCCAGTAGTCCATGCTCCAGAACTTTGCCCGGTCCATCAAACTACCCAGTCCATCCAATTACCCAGTCCATAAAACTACCCAGTCCATAAAAATTCCCAGTCCATAAGACTGAACATTTTTTGGGAAACAAGGAAAATGACTTGATCTAAGGGAAAACGACCCGACCTAAGGATAAATGACACAACTCCAGATCTAACCAAAAATAGCTCCAATCATGACCAAATCATCACCAAACGACAATATCGATGCAACCAATTCAACCATAAACGCTTTATGAAATCATTATCAACATCAAAATGACAACTATTCATCGATAATCATATAAAATTCACCAAAATCGTGATACACAAATGAATAAACAAAACAATAGATCTAACTTGCATAAACATATGAATTAACATAAGTATTACCAGTTTTAAGTTGCTAGATTTGCCCCAATGGTGATTCATGTTAAAATATAATTACCATGATGTAGACATTGTTGAAAACAACTTAAAATGATGAAAATAGGATCAAACAATCCATATACTTGATTGAATTCATGTGAGAGATGATTATCACTTACCAATTCTTCGAATTAACTTGAAATTGCTAAATTCTCTATCTGGACAGCGAAGAATATGCTTCAAATCTCTTGATTTGATGCGATCTCTCTTCACTTGACATAAATCTAGCTTCAAATGAAGTAGATCTTCGATACTCTTATGTAGATCTAGAATTTTAATGGCGGAAAGGTGTATTTGATTGAGCTAGGAGGATCAAAGAGCTCAAACAAATGAGAGAATGAAGAAAGTAAACTATTCTAAATTCTTCTGACCCCCTATTTATAGCCTCTTATCAGTCCACTAATAGGCCTCCTCAAATCAGCCCATCAACGGCTGAAAACCGAAACATAAAAATGTGTAGAACTAAAACAACGGTTCCTCCCACACCGCTGAACTGAATCTTTAATGTGACCAATCTACAAAATTGGCAACACCATTTCCATTCCAATGAAAATGATCTCAGCGCCTGATTCGATCCCAGTCAAAAGTTATTCCCTGTTCAAAACTGACAGGGGAAAATTGTAACAAATAAAATTGGTAAAAATTATGGGCATGTCTCACATCTACATAAACAACATATCAAAATATGAGAATGATTTAACCCTCAATGAATTAAATAAAAATATTTTATGAACCTCCGATATGTAAAATGCGGCTTGTTACAAATGATATTAAATTCACTTCGATTTACATGTTTTCATGTGCACGATGAGATTAAATTATAATAAATATATTTCCTTTTAAATTTGAGATTAAACGAAATGGAGAACAAACACATAATTATGGTTGATTATAATTATTACATCTAATTGTCATTTCAAAAATCTTCCGATATACGTTTATTGAATAAGCATATTCTCTAACATAACACTTCTTTACAAATATATTTCGCATACTACCAATATACGTTTTTTAGACATATGGTCCCATGGTCTAGTGGTTAGGACATTGGACTCTGAATCCTGTAACTCGAGTTCAAATCTCGGTGCGACCTTTTTGGCATCTTTTAATCAACAATATCATATTTTTATACTGTTTATGCTTTTTGAATCTGATTGAAATCAAATGGTGTTATTTTCATCATCAAAGTATATATCAAATTTATTTTTATTCAACTAAGTAAAGCTATGTTAATTACAATTATCTAATCAATTTATAGATCCAAATATATTATTTTGCTAAGGTAAACGTCACATTTACAATTTATACTAAACTGGCGAGAACCCGCGCTACAAACACATGGTTCACAAAATATTTCAACTTATTATTTTAGAGCTTTTCTGGTTACATGAAGGTTAAACATAAGCTTTAGGATTATAGTATTTTTGCATCAGCTTTTCTTAAAAACAACTTAAAAACCTTAAATTAAAAATATCCTTAAATAATTTCAAAAGGGCACAACGTAAAACAAAATCATTGGATAAAACAATGCAATACAACAAACATTAACATCAACTATAGGACATTCTTAGGTTCATAAGTTTTCATTTCTTATAATTCCAACATCTAAAATTGAATGACTAGCTATTAAATCCTTTTTTCGACTACATGATAATATTATTTCATATTACTCTAGTTCAAAGTGGAATTTTATTTAGATAGTTGAAAATAATGATTAGCTAGAGCTAAGTGTATCGTATTCCAGCCAAAATTTAGGTAGTGAATCTGCTTATTGTAGTTAAAAATTCTACACAAACGATGTGACGACCGCCCATAACTCCTGCACTAAACAAGAGGAATAATGCACTGAAAGGTGTGCCAGGAGGCTATGGACGATCATCAATGTAACATAACACAATACAGAACTTGTCCTATAAATCACAATGCAAGGATAAAATATATTAGAATATATAAAAATGACTATAATAGTGAAGCATATTTGAGAAAAAAGTTGAACTTTCATAACAACTAGAAATAATATCCATACATCTTTAGATTGCGACATAAGTGCCTGTACAAATTCGCCTCACTACAATACTTAGAGTCGAACATAGAACAAAAAATACTAAATAGTAGAAAAGTAATATGCCAACCATTTTCTCGTCACCGCACAACAACATCGTCCTCATTAAGATCAATCATCCGTAACCTGTACTCAGTCTGCCCAATCAAAACCGGATGAACAACCCAAGGTAATAAGAAGAAACATAAAACCTTGAGTCAGGCAATAGTCTTAATGAGCGATAAAACAACTATCTAACATCACCAATAAAGTATATGAGAACAAGTAGATTAACCAACCAATCTACCAAACACCAAAGAAGAACCCAAATCTGTCTTCCTTACATTCGACAATGATAGCGTTTACAGAAAAGCATTAAGAAACAATAGCACATTCATTGCGAACAGTTATTAAGAATAGACCATACTAATCGATCTCAACATCTCCCAAGAACAAGCCCCGAAGGCGTAAACTAACATCAGACAAGCACCCAAGAGATATCTCCTTTGACATATAATAATCTACACAAGACGATATAAGCAAAATGGACATCACTTATGACTACGGCTATCATCACCAATCCTGCATTGAAACTATTATTAATCGTATGACCGGCTAAACATCTTGCCATCAATTGTCAAAGGCTAATGGTAAACCCCAGTTCTAGCAAATCTCCATACGCCATACGATGAAACGTATCTAGGCCCGTCGAGCTGCCCAGCGAACTTGACTAGTCACTTCTAGTATTTTAGGCATCCCTATTATACCCGTGCTTTGAGTTCGCTAGAACTGACGACAATGATAATCCCTCTGCCTACGATATCTCTAGCCATCCAACCCGATGACTGTTCATAAACTCAAGCCCTTTCTCAAGCAACCATTATCCATGAGCTCACCTTCTTGAGTCGTCTTCAGGTTCATTGCATTACGATGATTAACAAACACTTCACAACACTTTGAACATTCCTACTTGAATACACTTCGAAGTCACATTCATCACCGAACTAAAATAACATTAAATTATGGTCCAACTTAGTCAGGTCCTTCCCACATGAGGTCGCATCCGACCTGTAATCGACGACTTAACTCCACCTGAGTCGCTCAATCCGTTCCAAGACCTGACTCCCCAGGTCGAACAACGACCTAACAAAATAAACAATTAAAAGCACCAGCGATCTGATTTTTTGAAGCGCCAACGACTTGTCCTTGTCAAAGCCTACCGACCTGACTTTGCCTAAAGCCAACCGACCTGACCTCTGCTTGAACCATCTAAGGCCGAATGACCTAACGCCAGCGATCTAAACCCGAACGATTTATGCTCCATAATTTTAGCCCGGTCAATGCTTCAGGACTTTTCCCGGTCCGTCAAGCTGCCCAGTCCATAAAACTGCCCAGTCCATAAAACTTCCCAATCCTTAAAACTGCCCATTTCTTGGGAAACAAGAAAAACAATTTGACCTAAGGAAAAATGACCCGACTCCAGATCTGACCAAAAATAGCTCCAATCATGACCAAATCATCACTTAACAACAATATTGATATGACTAATTCAACCAAATCATCTAATTCTGCCATAAACGCTTTATGATATCATTACCAGCATCAAAACGACAATTATTCATCGATAATCATATAAAATTCACCAGAATCATGATTCATGAATGAATAAACAAAACAATGGATCTAACTTGCATAAACATATCAATTAGCATAAGAATTACTGGTTTTAAGTTGCTAGATTAGACCCTATGGTGATTCATATTAAAATATACTTACCATGATGCAGACGTAGTTGAAAATAACTTAAAATGATAAAAATAGGATCAAACAATCCATATACTTGATTGAATCCATGTGAGAGATGATTATCACTCACCAATTCTTCGAATTAACTTGAAATCGCTAAATTCTCAATCTAGACAACGAAGAATATGCTTCAAACCTCTTGATTTGATGCGATCTCTCTTCACTTGATGTAGATCTAGCTTCGAACGATGTAAATCTTCGATTCACTTATGTAGATCTAGAATTTTAATGGTGGAAAGGTGTATTTGATTGGGCTAGGAGGATCAAAGAGCTCAACAAACTGAGAGAATGAAGAAAGTAAACTATTCTACATTCCTTAAACCCCCCTATTTATAGCCATCAGCCCACTACTGGGCCTCCTCAAATCAGCCCATCAATGGTTGAAAACCAAAACATAAAAATGTGTAGCACTAAAATAGCGATTCCTCCCAAATCGCTGAACCAAATCTTTAATGTGACCAATTTATGGAATTGGGAATACCATTTCCTTTCCAATGAAAACGATCTCAGCACCTGATTCGATCCTAGTTAAAAGTTGTGCCGTGTTCAAAACCGATAGGGGCAAAATGTTCATAAGTAAAGTTGGTAAAAATTATGGATATGTCTCACATCCCCATAAACAACATATCAAAATATGAGAATGATCCAACCCTCAGGGAATTAAATAAAAATATTCTATGAACCTTTGATACGTAGAATGCGAGCTATTACAAATGTTATTAAATTCACTTTGATTTACATGTGGATATAGATATGCGTACAAAATTCCAATGCTAATCAACGTGAAATATGTACCATGTTAGAAAAAGTACACATGTTTTCATGTGCACTATGAGATTAAATTAAAATAAATATATTTCTTTTTAAATTTGAGTTTAAACGAAATGGAGAAAAAGCACATAATTACGGATGATTATAATTATTACATCTAATTGTCATTTCAAAAATCTTCCAACATACGTTTATTGAATATGCATATTCTCTAACATCGCACTTCTTTACTAATATATTTGTTATACTACTAGTATATGTTTTTTAATCACATGGTCCCATGGTCTAGTGGTTAGGACATTGGACTCTGAATCCAGTAACTCGAGTTCAAATCTCGGTGGGACCTTTTTGGCATCTATTAATCAACAATATCATATTTTTATGTTGTTTATGCTTTTTGAATCTGACTGAAATCAAATGGTGTTATTTTCATCAATAGAGTATATATTAAATTTATATTTATGTAACTAAGTAAAGCTATGTTAATTACAAATATCTAATCAATTTATAAATCCAAATATATTATTTTTTATGGTTAATGTCACATTTACAATTTATACTAAATTAGTGAGTATCCGCGCTACACACATAGGGTTCACAAAATATTCCAACTTATTATTTTAGTGCTTTTGTGCTCATATGAGGGTGAAACATATGCTTTAGGATTATATTATTTTTGCATCAGCTTTTCTAAAAATCAAATAACAAATCTTAAATAAAAAATGTGCTCAAATAATTTCAAAAGGGCACAATGTAAAACTAAATCATTGGATAAAACAATGTAATAAAACATACATTAACATCAACTACTAAACATTCTTAGCTTCATAAGTTTTCATTTCTAATAATTCCAACTTCTTAAATTGAATGATTTGTTATTAAATCCTTTTTTCAACTACATGATGATATTATTGCATATTACACTAATTCAAAGTGGAATTAACTTAGATAGTTAAAAATGATGATTTTCTAGAGCTAAATGTATCGTATTCCGGGCAAAATTTTGGTAGCGAATCTGTTTATCATAGATAAAAATTCGGCACATACGATATTAAATTCACTTTGATTTACTATGGATATATGTATGCTAACAAAATTCCAATGCTATTCAACGTAAAATATGTACCATGTTAGAATAAGTACACATGTTTTCATGTCCACTAGGAGATTAAATTATAATAAATATATTTCTTTTTACATTTGAGTTTAAATGAAATGGAGAAAAAGAACATAATTATGGTTGATTATAATAATTATATCTTATTGTCATTTCAATAATCTTCCAACATACATTTTGAATATGCATATTCTCTAACATCATACTTCTTTACAGATATATTTGTTGTACTACCAATATAAGTTTTTTAAACATATAGTTCCATGGTCTAGTGGTTAGGACATTGGACTTTGAATCCAGTAACCCGAGTTCAAAATTTGGTGGGACGTTTTTTGAATTATCTTTTCAATAATATCATATTTTTATGTTGTTTAGGCTTTATGAATCTGATTGAAATCAAATGGTGTTATTTTCACAAATAAAGTATATACTAAATTTGTTGTTATTTAACTAAGTAAAGCTATATTAATTTTAATTGTCTAATCAATTTATATATCCAAATATATTACTTTGCTATGGATTTACAATTTATACCAAACTAGTGAGAACCCACGCTACACACACGTGGTTCACAAAAATTTTCAACTTATTATTTTAGAGATTTTGTGGTTACATGAAGGTCAAACATATGCTTTAGGATTATAGTATTTTTACATTATCTTTTCTAAAAAAATATCTAACAAACCGTAAATAAAAAATGTCCTCAAATAATGTCAAAAGGGCACAATGCAAAACTAAATCATTGGATGAAACAATGCAATACAACAAACATTCACATCAACTATAGGACTTTTTTAGATTCGTAAGTTTTCATTTCTTATAATTCCAACATCTAAAATTGAATGATTAGTTATTAAATCACTTTTCAACTACATGATAATATTATTTCATATTACTCTAACTCAAAGTGGAATTAACTTGGATAGTTGAAAATGATGATTACTTAGAGCTAAATGTATTATATTCTAGGCAAAATTTAGGTAGTGAATCTGTTTACCATAGTCAAAAAATCTACACAAACGATGTGACGACCGCCTATAACTCCTGCACTAAACAAGAGGAATAATGCACTGAAAGGTGTAACAGGCAGCTATGGACAATCATCAAGGTAACATAACACAATGCAGAACCTATTGTATGACTCACAGCGCAAGGATAAAATATAATAGAATACATACACCAGACCATAATAATGAAGTATATTTGAGTAGAAACTTGAACTTTCATAACAACTATAAAGAATATCCATACATCTTCAGATTGCGACATACGTGTTTGTACAAATTCGCCTCACTACAACACTCAGAGTCGAGCATAGAACAACAAATACTAGATAGTAGAAAAGTAATATGCCAACCTCATGCTCATCACCACACAACAACATCGTCCTCATTAAGATCAATCATCTATTACCTATACTCACTCTTCCCATTCAAAACTGGATGAAAAACCAAGGTAATAAGAAGAAACATAAAACCTTGAGTTTCACAATAGTCTTAATGAGCGATAAAACAACTATCTAACATCATCTATAAAGTATATGAAAACAAGTAGATTAACTAACCAATCTACCAAACACCAAAGAAGAACCCAAACTTGTCTTCCTTACATCCGACAGTGATAGCCATTACAAACAAGCATTAAGAAACAACAGTACATTCATTGCGAATAGTTATCAAGCGTAGACCATACAAATCGATCTCGACATCTCCCAAGCACAAGCCTTGAAGACCTAAACCAACATCAGACAAGCACCCAATGGATATCTCCTTCGACATCTGATAATCTACACAAGACGATATAAGTAAAATATACATCACTTATGACTATGGCTATCACCGCCAATCCTACTTTGAAACCATCATTAATCGCATGACCAACTAAACACCTTGCCATCAACTATCAAGGGATAATGGTAAACCCTAGTTCTAGCAAAACTCCGTATGCCATACGAAGAAACGTATCTAGGCCCATCGAGCTGCCTAGGGTATTCGACCAGTTACTTCTAATATTTTAGGCATCCCTATTATACCCACGCTTTGAGCCCGCTAGAACTTACGATAACGACAATCCATCTGCCTTCGATATCTCTAGCCATCCAACCAAGTGATTGTTCATAAACTCAAGCCCTTTCTCGAGCAATCATTATCCACGAGCTCACCACCTTGAGTTGTAACACCCTACGTCCATTAATGTCACTCACTTAGGGAATGCATTAACTTTCATGGAGTATTATAAGAATATAGAACAGAATATCACAAGACAGATATACAAAATGGTACTTAAGAAAATTCAAAACTTATTCATTGCAGCGGAAAAGCAAAACGTGTCTGGTTACAACATCAAAACCATATACTAAAGCTAAGTACACAAATATCCATCTTGTACAAAATTATTATCAGAGTACATAAAAGTAAAACCATAATCCCACTCCAAATAGCCATAATGGAAAAGAGATAAAGCTGAGCATTACTTTCAACACTTCCAAGCACTTCAAGAAGTAAGAAATCCAAGACAAGCTCCACTAGTCCCAGTGTGAGGACCTGGAGGGAAGGGGGAGGGAAGGAAAGAAAGGAGGCGAAACAAAAAGAGTTAGACATAAAGTCTGGCAAGTCCAGTGACTTCAACAATATAATCAGTGAAGTAAAAGGATAAGAACATAAACTAGATATAAGAGATGACTATAACATAAGCAGATATGACAAGGTAAACAAAATGAACAAGATATAAAGTTGATTGTGCTTCTAATCACTATAAGATAATTCCTACACTGCACCAATACTATTTCCATATTGGAAGTTGATCACTCTTACTAAACATAATAATAATAATGATAATGGTAGTTTCGTGTACTCCTAGCTGCTGTCATAGGTGCCACCTGCTCCTATCTCCACTAGTTGTACCCACTACCCTCCCCATTCGATCGGCTCCCTAACTCGTAGATACTCGTGCTGGTCCCATAGTAGGGTGTATCACTCCCTAAAGTGGCAACCCGATACTACTAAGATGCACGGCTTATACCTACACGATGCAACAACGTCTTACCTACCAGCCCGGACCCACGCACGCACATGACTCCGTTGGACTTACATTGCCATCACTAACTCTTTATTGACCTCTTACAATCAACCCCAGTAAGCATGTCCCTGTCCTCGACCTTTTTCGAGCTCATATAAATACTTAAATGGGTTACTAGTTGAAATGGGTCCACCCACTTGATACAAGCTTCCCTCCTAAGCTTGGTCCCCACTAGGAATTCCCACTTAAACCCTATTTATCCCCATGTCTAATCACATGTCTCATCTTGGTTAAGTGTTTTAATTATGTTTCACATGCTCCCCATGTTACCCATTTAACCCTTTTATCATTCCCATGTCTTACCACATGTCTTATCTTGGTTAAGTGTTCATTAATTCATTATAATCGTAATCTTGCCAGACCTCCCACACTGGATAGTCGTTTTGCGGTGCTGGATATGCCGGGCGGTTCCGAGCAGTATTATACCGCAATACGAATCTAAACTCGTGTCTTTGCATTATTACGTATTTAATTTCTGCCTTTGACCTCTCACATTAGACTACCATTTGCGGTTGTTGGATATGTCGGGCGGTTCTGGGCAGACTTCTACTGCAAACTATTCTAACTTCATGTCTTAGGCGTTCATTATCCCTTCTTTTATTCAGACCCAATTTCAAGTTCTGAATTATAACATATATTCCAATTGCCCAGAATTTCCAATTCAAGTTACGTTCATAATTCCAATCCAAGTCATGCCTGTAATTCCACATATATAAACTGTACCAATTTATGCCCCAAATCAATTACATGATTACAAATCAACTTATGCCCAATTACATATTAGACAATATTTTCCCAAACTTTTCCCAATCGTTCCAACATTATTCGTGCGCAAATCTCAATGCAATATGTTAAGCTCGAAGTTAGCCTAATGAAGCGACCCGAACTTCCCCGGTCTCCGAAGAGATGAGAAAGAACGAATTACTGTGAGGACAAGACAAATCAGAATGCAGACGAAAAAACATTTCATTGTATATTACAACAATTCCATCAGAATACAAGAATATACATAGTATGAATAAATATTACACAGAAATTATCAGAGATTTAAATTACATTTAAATACATCGCAGCGGAAATAATACAAAACACAACTAGAAGGAGATATACGAATACAAAGCTTTCCGGATATCGTTCCAGCTGTAAGTCAGGATCCTGTGAATATAAATCTGCAAAACCAAAACTACTAGCTGCCCGTGTCAAAATAAGGGCACCTAGAGTTTAGGTCAAAATAATAAACTCCAGGTCAGTCATGGGACTGGTGTGAGAACTAAAACAGTTATTTAAAACTTTACTTTAAATCAGATATATCAAGGGACCACGCCGTATAACACGGAACGGGTTTCCTCCCAAGAATACCAATGCATATAACAAAACAGCGCAATGCTTTTTGGAAAAATGAAGCTATTATAATACCCAGGTCCTATCACACAATGCAACGCAAGCGGAGGGATAGGGTTTTCCCTTATAATAGCCAAACATGCTTAGTACGTCTAAAATAAATCATTTGATACTACTATAAGTGCATAGCGTCAAAACAATTTCAATCATAAATATCAATCCTAGGCGGCATGGGTACCATCTATCATGTCGCCATACTAGGCTCTACAAGTAAAACCGCAATATTGCGTATTGGAAATTGGATTTCCGTCATGGTGGCTCCTGATTCGAAAGATCGATCGCATAATGCAATTCCCCATGGCTTACGTCCCAACAAGAGAAAACACCATCTGCACATCCGCACTTTTTGGACCAGAGTATCACCGCGGCTTACGTTCCAGCGAGAGAAAACACCGCTTACTCTATATATCCCTGAGCACTAAGCTCATCTCGGTCGTACGAATCCACGACACCACTAAGGTGCCCATCCACTAAAAAGCATACTGATCAAACCATCAGTTTACCACCATACCGAGGTGTGAGGCTCGCGAATCAACGCTATACACAAAGCCATGCTATATTAAAGCTGCGTTTGATCATCATCCACCAAACTTTGCTTTTCAACAAAAGTCTGGATCACTGCATCTCAGCATGCCACACTATCAATCCATATCGTACCACTAATTTCTGCCAGTATATAACCTCTGAGCTCGTATGTCTCAGAGAAGGGCGTTAAGCAAGAGAATAAATTCCCCGCCGCCAAACAGATATATATTTAGCAGAGATCAACGAATACAATATAAAGGAATACAATGTTAGACACACCATCCATTTACAAGTCCGTTCTAGGTCTGAACGAAACCGGAGGCACTTTCCTCGCATATCCGTCGATCTCCAAGTACGTCTGGACGACCACCAACTGATTCCCTCATCTTGGGTGTACAACCCAATCAAGATCATCAGTAATCACCCAAACGATGTGAAGACTTTCGGTCTTCGACCACCGTCATCATCTTCGACTTATCGTCGAATCGGTTATTCAGAATGGGTATAAACCCGGCCTTTCCGAACAACCCGCGTATATTATAAACAAATGTTACACAAACACAACATACGCCTCATTCCAATTCAGCAGTCACTAAACGTAAATTAGCAAGAGAACAATTTCCCAAATATTAACCCCGAAGGCCGAAACCAACATCAGATCAACACCCAAGAAACCATTCTTCTTAGCTAACCTACAGTTAGTTTCTAAATTTCACGTTCTTAGGGAAAGGTTCCCATTTATTTTATCAAAGATAAATTCTTTAAAATTTATTCTTTAATCTTCCTTCGGATATCATTTCAAACCAAATTATGGTTTTCCAAACTAGTCGGGATTAGCGAACCACACCGAAGTAATTATTTATTTTATTTCCTAATCCTAACCTATTCATCCCATGAAGCAAAACTGGTAATACTCCATATCTAATACCACGGTGTTATCAGTACAATTAATTACCATTCCACGTCCAAATCTAATTAAAGATTTAACTATCGCTTTCGAGCAAAACTGGTGATACTCCATTCTCGATCTTTTCAATCTAATTAAAAATTCATTAAAACTCCACCTAGTTTTAATCTTTAACTGGGTTAAAGAATCAGTGTCATTTAAAACACGGTTCACTATAAACCCAAAATCACATTACATTTTAATCAGACCCTAAACATAAATTAGCAAGTGAGCAATTCCCTAAGTATTAACCCCGAAGGCCGAAACCAACATCAGATCAATACCCCAGAAACCATTCAACTTAACTAATCACCAGTTAGTTTCTGATTTTCTTAACTCCTTTGGGTCTAAGAACAGTATTATTGAAGATACCGTTCACGACAACCCAAAATCACATTCTATTAATTATCGGGCTAAAGATCAAGTGTTATTTAAAAACAATTTTCACGATAAACCCAAAAATCAATACCAATTCAATTCCAATTAAATGTCATTTAATTGGTACACTTCATTAAATATAATTAAAAGATTTAATCTTTTCCTCAACTGGGCTTAAGAACAGTGTTAATGAAGACACCATTCACGACGAACCCAAATCACATTTGATATTAAATACAAGGCTCTGAATAGAAAATATATCGGCTTATATTCAATATCAAATTCTACGACCAACAAATATCGTATCGGAAATAACGATATAAATATATCTTTCAAATTTCCATAACAATATCTGTATAATCACGAAATCCAACATCGAAATAATCCAAAGACAATTTCGATTCAAATCCATTCCAATTCAATTATTGGAAATCCTGGTTACTTTTAAAACCCTTTCAAATCAAATTTATTTATTTAAAAATAAATAGAATTTTAATTCTAGTTCAAAACTAGTTCATTTCGATAAAAATCTATTTTTATCCTTTCAAATATGGAGTTTTTCATCCCAATTCCTCACAAATCATTCCTTATGATTTTACACAAATTGTTATTATTTTTAATAATTTTATCAAGGCCTGTACAGTCGATTTCCATCAACGACCATCGAACTGCACTTACAACGACCTTTTCCAAATTTGATTTGGACATAATTTCAAATCCAACCGTTAGATTTCAAATTTCTAATATTCTTTAGAAAGCTCTTTTCGATACAAACCCAACGGTTCCGGTTTTAGGAGAATCCGACGGTCGGATCTCCCGTAATATCCGTTCGAAGTCAATGGTCAAAATTCCCGAACTGCCGCGGCGCGGCGCATTCTATTCAGGCCATTATATTATATATATATATATATAATATATATAATATATATATTTCGTCGATTTCCCTTTAAAACGTATTTTTATAATCCGTTTTAAATTCGTTTTCAAAACGATTTCAATTCAAATTGATTTCTAATTCAATTTCAGTTCCTTTTCAATTCAATTCAATTTCAATTCAAATTCATTTATATTCAATTTCAATTCAAAATCATTTTAATTTGATTTTCAATTCTTTTCGAAATATCAGATTTTGAAATCACTTTCGATATTCATTATAAAATGAATAAAATCGATATAAATATCGTTCACGTCAAAATGGCGTTAATCTAATCAACACGGCTTCATATATTTCTATTTTCAAATATTCTATTTCAAATATTTCTATTTCAAATATTTATATTTCAAATATTTCTATTTCCAATATTGAATGAGGCCCAATCAATTACCATATAATGTTAATTATATGGATTTTCCATTACACATGTATACAATAACAATGATGAATAATCAACCATCATCCAAAGTGCATTCTACACTGTATAAGCATCGAATATAAATATTTAACGCTCATAACAGTTTGTCAATCAATCGATCGACATACAACCAAACAATCGGGATTAGTGTACGTCAAATATCATCCCAATACCCGTGTGGGGTTTCAAACAATCAAACACATATTTTATTTGTGCAGTTGGGCGATGTGTAAAATTTATCGTCCCAATCAATATCAGTCAAATGTGTGTATATAAACAAATCGTCCGATTTGTTTATTTTTATTTCATTTCATATACACGTTAAAAATTCTATTTTTAACTATAAAATATTTTCCACTACACAATATTTTATTTCAACTATATAAATGTTTTATTTCATTTCACATCACATCACACAATCAACTACACATCAAAATCAAACAAACAAGCATACAAGCCGTCCATGGTCTGTGGACGACGGGTGTCGGGTGCTACTAAACACCGTCTGCATCCTAGTATATATTTTAACTAGAATATTAAATAAAAGGTGAGGAGTTCTCACCGATAGCTAATCCAACGCCACGACTCTTCTTAGGTAGAAATCTTCGTCGTTCTCGCCCTTTTGTCAATTTTCACTGCCCGTATTCTCTACATATATGAAAATCACATTTTTACTTCGCTATTCGATATATAAAAATCGAATTTTTACTTCGCTATTCAATATATAAAAATCGAATTTTTACTTTCTCTATAATATAAAAATTATATTTTTAACCTCATAAAAATCTCGCCTTTTTATTGTTAAAAATCTAATCTTTCATGTATATAAAAATCTCATCTTCCTTTTATATAAAAATTTCACCTTTCTACACGATATTCAAAATTAAAAATCTCATTTTTAATTATCTACTCAACTAAAAATGTAAATAAACGCTCACCTTCGGCGCTGATGGAGCGGGATGGTGCAGGCCAAGTAGGGGTGGTCTCTAGTGGTGCTTCGCGGCGAAGAAAGAGGGTTTTCAGATTTTAAAATAATTAATAATCGGGTTTTTCTGAATGGGGGGGGGTCCACGTCGTTGGCGGAGGCTGAGGAGGTGGCGCTGGGTAGTGGGGAGTCGGAGGTGACGGGCGCCGGTGGTGGCGGGGTCTGAGGGCTAGGGCGCGGTGGAGTTTTGGGTGTGGTGGCTGATTTGGGGCTTCGGGCTCGCGCTCGTGATGGAGGTTGGGCGGAGGAGGGGGTGTGCGGTCTAGGGAGGGGAGGCGCTCCGCCTGGAGCGGCGGTGGTGGCGATCCGTCGAGGTCATCATTTCCTTTTTTTTCCGATCTGGTGCTGAAGGGAGAAAGGGAGGGGCTTAAGTGAAAAGGAAGTGGGTTTATATATATATTTTAATTTATTTAATTTTAAATTCTCATAAAGTAACTTTTTACAATGAACTCAAAATCGAACCCACCGCCTGTCGTCTGTAGCTAATTACATCCATTCCGAACACAATGGGATATGTTTCGTAGGCCAATTCGATAGTTACGATCAGTTTTCGCCAAAATCAACATATAACTCTATATATTGAATTTGAACGCACATTTCAATTTACTGGGGCCACATACTAACTTGAAAATTTCCAGAAAAATATTTTCTAGCTTCGTATTGACGATACGGTCCTAACAAAACTAATTTCGTCGAATTCTGAGACTGTTGGAAAAATGGCCATTTTCCAGTCGATTAAAATCAACTGAAACTGGTCAAACGCGTTTTCCTTTGCCACGCTCACACATTGATTCGAAAAATTACAAAATTTGAAACCTAACAATAACTTGACATAGCGGATCCAACAAAAGTGGTTTCGTCGAAATCCGAGGTCGTTTGCAAAATTTCCATTTTAAGGGCCTGAATTCCATAGCGACTATTCAGAATTTACAATTGGACATATCTTTTTATCCCCGCTATGAAATTTCGATTTTTCGGATTTGTTGGAAAGATATTCACAATTAGATTCCATTAATTTTTGTTTCATTAAATTCCGCTTTATTTTGAATTCGGTATGTTCGATTGAAATTTGAAATCGAATTATCGAATTACCGCGCCATTTTCAATTTCTTTTATAAATATAAATATTTATATTCTATCGTCGATTCAAACGAATATATACGTTCGAATTATATTCAAAATAAATTTATAGTCGTTTTTATTTAAAATAATTCATTTTAAATAATCAAAATTCGTCAAAATAGCCAAAATAAAAATTTTAAACTGGCCCAGATTTCCGGGTTATTACAATCTCCCCCACTTAAAACTTTTCGTCCCCGAAAAGGAACGAAGCCGAAAGTTGTTTAACTAATCAACTCAACTTTCAATATTTTGACTACGGCTTAAGTTCTTTAACTTTTCAGTTTCTAAGAACTTTTCAAAATTTTCAAAATTTTGGCTAACACCCTAGATTTTCGAAAAATTTCGCCATAACCTCCCCTGCACCGGGACCACGGGAAAATCCTGAAATTGCCATACAGGCCCTCTAATCTCAAAAAGAAAAAGCCAAGCGGCTAGCCAATCGGCTCATAAAATCATCATCACCCAAACAAAACAGTAAATTATGATAAACATGTACCTATTTGTCGGGCAAACAAATTTTATTCTCTGCTCTAGCCTCCTTGCTATGACCTGCTCAAAGTAAGTACATGTATATGCAAGCAAATGCGACCAAATTTCAATACAATTCACTATTTGGTTCAATTGGGCTATATGGTACCAATTTTAATAAATCAACCAATAATCAACAACACAACCATCAATCTATTAGTTGATTAGCTTTTGAAATTCATAATTTTGATACATAGTCAAAAATCAGATTTTTGATGCTAAATCATAACAATAGGCCCTATCTAATTTTGGTTCTCACACCAGTCAATAGGAAATATATAGAAAGCCCACTTTCGTCATACGAACATAAATTCTAATGATGGAGCTCCATCATCAAAATCATCTCCGGGCGATTAGAGTGTAATTCTATATCTATCCAGTATATTAAAACTTCAAATACACGTTTGCAAGGCGTATATGCAAAATCTTTATATACTGGACTGTCCAAATCAATACAAATAAATAATCAAATACGAATAATTGATTTAAATCTTCAAAACAAAATTTGTTTTCACTTTAAAAATATACTCTTCACACTCGTTCTAGGATACTACTGATCCTATCTCTAACGAGTCATTCCCATTGGATATTACTAATCCAATATCTGATGAATTCTTTCGTATGGTTCTAATGTGTCTTGTTCCCTGAGCTTTGTAAACCAAAGCTATGATACCAAATGAAGCGACCCGAACTTCCCCGGTCTCCGAAGAGATGAGAAAGAACGAATTACTGTGAGGACAAGACAAATCAGAACACAGACGAAAAAACATTTCATTGTATATTACAACAATTCCATCAGAATACAAGAATATACAGAGTATGAATAAATATTACACAGAAATTATCAGAGATTTAAATTACATTTAAATACATCGTAGCGGAAATAATACAAAACACAACTAGAAGGAGATATACGAATACAAAGCTTTCCGGATATCGTTCCAGCTGTAAGTCAGGATCCTGTGAATATAAATCTGCAAAACCAAAACTACTATCTGCCCGTGTCAAAATAAGGGAACCCAGAGTTTAGTTCAAAATAATAAACTCCTGGTCAGTCATGGGACTGGTGTGAGAACTAAAACAGTTATTTAAAACTTTACTTTAAATCAGATATATCAAGGGACCATGCCGTATAACACGGAACGGGTTTCCTCCCAAGAATACCAGTGCATATAACAAAAAAGCGCAATGCTTTTTGGAAAAATGAAGCTATTATAAGACCCAGGTCCTATCACACAATGCAACGCAAGCGGAGGGATAGGGTTTTCCCTTATAATAGCCAACCATGCTTAGTACGTTTAAAATAAATCATTTGATACAACTATAAGTGCATAGCATCAAAACAATTTCAATCATAAATATCAATCCTAGGCGGCATGGGTACCATCTACCATGTCGCCATACTAGGCTCTACAAGTAAAACCGCAATATTGCATATTGGAAATTGGATTTCCGTCATGGTGGCTCCTGATTCGAAAGATCGATTGCGTAATGCAATTCCCCACGGCTTACGTCCCAACAAGAGAAAACACCGTCTGCACATCCGCACTTTTGAGACCAGAGTATCACTGCGGCTTACGTGCCAGCGAGAGAAAACACCGCTTGCTCTATATATCCCTGAGCACTAAGCTCATCTCGGTCGACCGAATCCACGACACCACTAAGGTGCCCATCCACTAAAAAGCAAACTGATCAAACCATCAGTTTACCACCATACCGAGGTGTGAGGCTCGCGAATCAACGCTATACACAAAGCCATGCTATATTAAAGCTGCGCTTTGATCATCATCCACCAAACTTTGCTTTTCAACAAAAGTCTGGATCACTGCATCTCAGCATGCCACACTATCAATCCATATCGTACCACTAATTTCTGCCAGTATATAACCCCTGAGCTCGTATGTCTCAGAGAAGGGAGTTAAGCAAGAGAATAAATTCCCCGCCGCCAAACAGATATATATTTAGCAGAGATCAACGAATACAATATAAAGGAATACAATGTCAGACACACCATCCATTTACAAGTCCGTTCTAGGTCTGAACGAAACCGGAGGCACTTTCCTCGCATATCCGTCGATCTCCAAGTACGTCTGGATGACCACCAACTGATTCCCTCATCTTGGGTGTACAGCCCAATCAAGATCATCAGTAATCACCCAAACGATGTGAAGACTTTCGGTCTTCGACCACCGTCATCATCTTCGACTTATCGTCGAATCGGTTATTCAGAATGGGTATAAACACGGCCTTTCCGAACAACCCGCGTATATTATAAACAAATGTTACACAAACACAACATACGCCTCATTCCAATTCAGCAGTCACTAAACGTAAATTAGCAAGAGAACAATTTCCCAAATATTAACCCCGAAGGCCGAAACCAACATCAGATCAATACCCAGGAAACCATTCTTCTTGGCTAACCTACAGTTAGTTTCTAAATTTCACGTTCTTAGGGAAAGGTTCCCATTTATTTTATCAAAGATAAATTCTTTAAAATTTATTCTTTAATCTTCCTTTGGATATCATTTCAAACCAAATTATGGTTTTCCAAACTAGTCGGGATTAGTGAACCACACCGAAGTAATTATTTATTTTATTTCCCAATCCCAACCTATTCATTCCATGAAGAAAAACTGGTAATACTCCATATCTAATACCACGGTGTTATCAGTAAAATTAATTACCATTCCACGTCCAAATCTAATTAAAGATTTAACTATCGCTTTCGAGCAAAACTGGTGATACTCCATTCTCGATCTTTTCAATCTAACTAAAGATTCATTAAAACTCCACTTAGTTTTAATCTTTAACTGGGTTAAAGAACCAGTGTCATTTAAAACACGGTTCACTATAAACCCAAAATCACATTACATTTCAATCAGACCCTAATCATAAATTAGCAAGTGAGCAATTCCCTAAGTATTAACCCCGAAGGCCGAAACCAACATCAGATCAATACCCCAGAAACCATTCAACTTAACTAATCTCCAGTTAGTTTCTGATTTTCTTAACTCCTTTGGGTCAAAGAACAGTATTATTGAAGATACCGTTCACGACAACCCAAAATCACATTCTATTAATTATCGGGTTAAAGATCAAGTGTTATTTAAAAACACTTCTCACGATAAACCCAAAAATCAATACCAATTCAATTCCAATTAAATATCATTTAATTGGTACACTTCATTAAATCTAAATAAAAGATTTAATCTTTTCCTCAACTGGGCTTAAGAACAGTGTTAATGAAGACACCATTCACGATAAACCCAAATCACATTTGATATTAAATACAAGGCTCTGAATAGAAAATATATCGGCTTATATTCAATATCAAATTCTACGACCAACAAATATCGTATCGGAAATAACGATATAAATATATCTTTCAAATTTCCATAACAATATCTGTATAATCACGAAATCCAACATCGAAATAATCCAAAGACAATTTCGATTCAAATCCATTCCAATTCAATTATTGGAAATCCTGGTTACTTTTAAAACCCTTTCAAATCAAATTTATTTATTTAAAAATAAATAGAATTTTAATTCTAGTTCAAAACTAGTTCATTTCGATAAAAATCTATTTTTATCCTTTCAAATATGGAGTTTTTCATCCCAATTCTTCACAAATCATTCCTTATGATTTTACACAAATTATTATTATTTTTAATAATTTTATCAAGGCCTGTACAGCCGATTTCCATCAACGCCCATCGAACTGCACTTACAACGACCTTTTCCAAATTTGATTTGGACATAATTCCAAATCCAACCGTTAGATTTCAAATTTCTAATATTCGTTAGAAAGCTCTTTTCGATACGAACCAAACGGTTCCGGTTTTAGGAGAATCCGACGGTCGGATCTCCCGTAATATCCGTTCGAAGTCAATGGTCGAAATTCCCGAACTGCCGCGGCGAGGCGCGTTCTATTCAGGCCATTATATTATATATATATATATATAATATATATAATATATAATATATATATATTTCGTCGATTTCCCTTTAAAACGTATTTTTATAATCCATTTTAAATTCGTTTTCAAAACGATTTCAATTCAAATTGATTTCTAATTCAATTTCAGTTCCTTTTCAATTCAATTCAATTTCAATTTAAATTCATTTATATTCAATTTCGATTCGAAATCATTTTAATTCGAATTTCAATTCTTTTCGAAATATCAGATTTTGAAATCACTTTCGATATTCATTATAAAATGAATAAAATCGATATAAATATCGTTCACGTCAAAATGACGTCAATCTAATCAACACGGCTTCATATATTTCTATTTTCAAATATTCTATTTCAAATATTTCTATTTCAAATATTTCTATTTCAAATATTTCTATTTCCAATATTGAATGAGGCCCAATCAATTACCATATAATGTTAATTATATGGATTTTCCATAACACATGTATACAATAACAACGATGAATAATCAACCATCATCCAAAGTGCATTCTACACTGTATAAGCATCGAATATAAATATTTAACGCTCATAACAGTTTTTCAATCAATCGATCGACATACAACCAAACAATCGGGATTAGTGTACGTCAAATATCATCCCAATACCCGTGTGGGGTTTCAAACAATCAAACACAGATTTTATTTGTGTAGTTGGGCGATGTGTAAAATTTATCGTCCCAATCAATATCAGTCAAATGTGTGTATATAAACAAATCGTCCGATTTGTTTATTTTTATTTCATTTCATATACACGTTAAAAATTCTATTTTTAACTATAAAATATTTTCCACTACACAATATTTTATTTCAACTATATAAATGTTTTATTTCATTTCACATCACATCACACAATCAACTACACATCAAAATCAAACAAACAAGCATACAAGCCGTCCATGGTCTGTGGATGACGGGTGTCGGGTGCTACTAAACACCGTCTTCATCCTAGTATATATTTTTACTAGAATATTAAATAAAAGGTGAGGAGTTCTCACTGATAGCTAATCCAACGCCACGACTCTTCTTAGGTAGAAATCTTCGTCGTTCTCGCCCTTTTGTCAATTTTCACTGCCCGTATTCTCTACATATATAAAAATCACATTTTTACTTCGCTATTCGATATATAAAAATCGAATTTTTACTTTGCTATTCAATATATAAAAATCGAATTTTTACTTTCTCTATAATATAAAAATTATATTTTTAACCTCATAAAAATCTCGCCTTTTTATTGTTAAAAATCTAATCTTTCATGTATATAAAAATCTCATCTTCCTTTTATATAAAAATTTCACCTTTCTACACGATATTCAAAATTAAAAATCTCATTTTTAATTATCTACTCAACTAAAAATGTAAATAAACGCTCACCTTCGGCGCTGATGGAGCGGGATGGTGCAGGCCAAGTAGGGGTGGTCTCTAGTGGTGCTTCGCGGCGAAGAAAGAGGGTTTTCAGATTTTAAAATAATTAATAATCGGGTTTTTCTGAATGGGGGGTCCACGTCGTTGGCGGAGACTGAGGCGGTGGCGCTAGGTAGTGGGGAGTCGGAGGTGACGGGCGCCGGTGGTGGCGGGGTCTGAGGTCTAGGTGGAGTTTTGGGTGTGGTGGCAGATTTGGGGCTTCGGGCTCGCGCTCGTGATGGAGGTTGGGCGGAGGAGGGGGTGTGCGGTCTAGGAGGGGAGGCGCTCCGCCTGGAGCGGCGGTGGTGGCGATCCGTCGAGGTCGTCATTTCCTTTTTTCTCGATCTGGTGCTGAAGGGAGAAAGGGAGGGGCTTAAGTGAAAAGGAAGTGGGTTTATATATATTTTTTAATTTATTTAATTTTAAATTCTCATAAAGTAACTTTTTACAACGAACTCAAAATCGAACCCATCGCCTGTCGTCTGTAGCTAATTACACCCATTCCGAACACAATGGGATATGTTTCGTAGGCCAATTCGATACTTACTATCAGTTTTCGGAAAAATCAACATATAACTCTATATATTGAATTTGAACGCACATTTCAATTTACTAGGGCCACATACTAACTTGAAATTTTCCAGAAAAATATTTTCTAGCTTCGTATTGACGATACGGTCCTAACAAAACTAGTTTCGTCGAATTTTGAGACCGTTGGAAAAATGGCCATTTTCCAGTCGATTAAAATCAACTGAAACTGGTCAAACGCGTTTTCCTTTGCCACGCTCACACATTGATTCAAAAAATTACAAAATTTGAAACCTAACAATAACTTGACATCGCGGATCCAACAAAAGTGGTTTTGCCAAAATCCGAGGTCGTTTGCAAAATTTCCATTTTTAAGGGCCTGAGTTCCATAGCGACTATTCGGAATTTTCAACTGGACATATCTTTTTATCACCGATATGAAATTTCGATTTTTCGGATTTGTTTGAAAGATATTCACAATTAGATTCCATTATTTTTTGTTTCACTAAAATCCGCTTTATTTTGAATTCGGTATGTTCAATTGAAATTTGAAATCGAATTATCGAATTACCGCGCCATTTTCAATTTCTTTTATAAATATAAATAAATATTTATATTCTATCGTCGATTCAAACGAATATATACGTTCGAATTATATTCAAAATAAATTTATCGTCGTTTTTATTTAAAATAATTCATTTTAAATAATCAAAATTCGTCAAAATAGCCAAAATAAAAATTTTAAACTGGCCCAGATTTCCGGGTTATTACACCTAATCTCATAAAGAAAAAGGAAAAGAAGAAGGGAAGAGAATTATGACATCAAAATTGGCACAAAATAGGCATATAAAACATGAACTGGCATTGAACAATAAAATAGATCCCACAGGCATATGGTAACAGTAATTTGGGTATGAATCTGAAAGATAAGAAATCTACAAAACTTGATATGATCCCTCTTACTTACAGGCATGACCATTAAATCTAGTTTACAATCCTATCACAATTACTTTTTAATTATATGTGAAAGTAATATAGTCTCACAGTGATAGGCTTTAGAAGACATAATTGATCTGAATTCTGAATTCTGAATTTGATTAGCTAAACCGTTATTGTAGATTTTGATTCTTATCTTCCAATTTGAATACTCCTATTCTGATCTACTTTGGTGGAGAAGAAATGCTAGGTTAATTTAGATTAGAGCAGCATGGAGGCGCCATGGATGAATAACAATGAGATTAGGGTTAGGTTTAGGGGTATTTTATAGATGATCTAGGTGAATTAGGACCCTTAGATTAGATTAGGATACATCTGAGCCATCCAAACCAGTAAAACACGTCTTCCGGCCAATCCCAGAAGGACGCATCAGCTCTAGACCACCAAAACTCGTCAGGCCATATGTGGGCCGATGGGGTCGACACCCCTATAGGAGGGTCGATCCCCCTATCGACACCCCTATAGGGGGGTCGACACTTATGTCGACTCCCCTAGGTGGGGTCGACACCCTAGAGCGGGAGATTTCCCGCTCACCCAGATTTGGCTGATTTTGATTTTTGAATTCATTTTTGATTTTTAATTAATATTTAAATAAATTCTGCTTTAAAGTGAAATCTTCTAAGCTTCATAACTTCTTCATATGATATCCGATTTGCGCAAACTCAGACTCTTTTCCAAGTAGAATTCCGAGACAAACATAATGGCATAGCCCGTTTCCCTTAATTCTTCTTATAAAAATTAAGTATTCTTTAATTATCCCTTATGTCTTGTTTTAAAACTACATTGTGTTACATTCTCCCTTCCTTAAAGGATTTCGTCCCCGAAATCTTCAAGTTAAGAAGAATGTATCCTACCATCCAATCATCCATCTACTCATCCATCATCCCCAAGCATTCATTGTCCTTAAAAGATTTCTAATGCTATATGAACATATGCAAAAGTGTGTGTATGTGTTCCTTATCTAATGCAAAGATCAGGCGGTCTATTGATTGAGCTGACCTTCTTAATGCAAAACATGATAATGCCATGCGTCCATTATGTAGGCAAAAGAATCCTATTGATACATATCATTTCTATATGAGTGCACAACCATTCATTCAAATGCAGCATCCATATGATAACACATTCAATATACACCCATTAACTTAAATATGCACACTCATTCATATGCAATATGAAAGTAATTGAGCCAATCTAGTGCCTAATGTGTGTGTAAATGCATCCACGAGAAACTACTAGCAAACACTTACATCCACTTGCATCCACCAAACATAACATGTCTCAAACACATGTTTACAACCATAGGATTTTTCAACCTAAGGGTCGAAGATATAATCGAGAGGAGACACTAAAGGATAGAACAAGTATAAACAAAGCTGTAGAAAAAGGAATAGTTAAGAAAATACCCTCATAAAGGAAAGGGTACGACGCACATATCTTGTCTTCAGTCTCCCAAGTCGCATCTCCTTGATCATCTCCCCATTGGACTTTAACCAACTTGACCTCTCGGCTGCGTAACTTCTTGACCTTCGATCCAAGGATGCATGTAGGAACTCGTCTAACCATAGCATCTCGTTCTACTTCCGCTTCTCTAAGCATGCTCGGCTCTACTACTTCCGCGGTATCATGTAAACACTTCCTCAAATGCGACACATGAAATACGTCATGAACACCACTATGCTTCTCAAGCAACTTTACTATGTAGGCCATCTGTCCAATTCTTTCTATAATGGGGAATGGCCCTACGAACCTTGGTGCCAATTTCCCTATAGATCCAAAACGAACTGCATTCCTCAGTGGTGACACTTTAATAAAAACTATGTCTTCAACATCGAACTCAAGATCGGTTCGTCTCTTATCAGCATATGACTTTTGTTGGTCCTATGCCATCTTTATACGTCTTCTAATCAAGTTTATCTTCTCTAAAGTTTCCCTAATCATCACGGGCCCAAGAAAAATCTTATCCGTAGACTCCTACCAACAAATCGGTGATCGGCAAGGTCATCCATATAGAGCCTCAAAAGGTGCCATGTCAATACTAGTCTGATAGTTGTTATTGTAGGCGAACTCTACTAATGGAAGATGTTCCTCCCATGTCCCTCCAAAGTCCAAGATACATAATCTCAAAAGATCTTCTAAAATCCGATTCACTCTTTTTGTTTGGTCGTCCGTCTGAGGGTGATAAGCGGTGCTCAAACACAATTGCGTTCCTACCGCCTCTTGCAAGCTCTTCCAAAACTCACAGGTGAAAATGGGATCTCGGTTGCTTACTATACAAGAAGGTATGTTGTGTAGACGAACCATCTCTCGGAGATAAACAGATGTTAACCATGCCGTTGTTCTTTTACTCTTGACGGGAATGAAGTCGACGCTCTTGGTAAGTCTATCCACTACTACCCAAATCCCCTTGTTACCCTTCCTTGACCTCAGCAATCCGTCAATGAAATCCATGGCAACACTTTCCCATTTCCACTGTAGAACCTCTAAAGGGTGAAGCAAACCACCAGGCTTCTTTTGCTCGGTCTTGACTTGCTGGCACACTAAGCATCTAGAAATGAACTCAGCCACATTCTTTTTCATTCCGGCCCAAAAGAAAACTCGCTTCATGTCCCTATACATCTTGTCACCACCGGGATGTATGGTCATCTTAGAACGATGTGCTTCTTCAAGGATTGTTCTCCTTAAACTCTCGTCTTGTGATACGCAAAGTCTCCCATCCCTACAGAAACCAACCTTTGTCATTGGTAGTATACCTACTAAGATGTCTTGAAGACTCCCCTCTTATGAGCTTGTCTACTATCTCTATCAACTGTGGGTCATTTCGCTGTGCCGCACCTTTCTATCCCAAAAGCGTAGGTCGTACCTCTAACGATGCTAACAAACCGGGTACATAATCGATGGAAAGTCTAAAGTCAAAGGTAGAGATATGCTCTAAACTCTTTCACTCGACAAACAAAGGACTCAAAGTCAACATCTTTCTACTCAAGGCGTCAGCTACAACGTTACCCTTTCCAGGGGTATATGGAATCTCAAAATCGTAGGATGCTAAGAACTCCATCCACCTCTATTGCCTTAAGTTTAGATCTTTTTGAGAGAACATGTATTTTAGTGACTTATGGTATGTATACAACTCAAACCTCTCACCAAGCAAATAGTGATGCCAAGAATTAAGCGCAAAAACTATGACAACTAACTCTAAGTCATGGATAGGGTAATTCTTCTCATAGGCCTTTAACTGCCTTCCACCATAGCATATCACCCTTCCCTCTTGCATCAAAACTATGCCAAGCCCTATCCTGCAAGCATCGGTATACACTGTGAACAGTTTACTCCCATCAGGCAAAACCAAAACTGGAGCTGTCGTCAATGCCCTCTTCAAACGTTGGAAAGCGTCGTCACAGTCAACATCCCAAGAAAAGGTCAAATTCTTTTTCATCAACCGTGTAAGTGGGGCTGACATCTTGGAAAAGTCCTTGATGAACTTTCTACAATAACCCGCCAACCCTAGAAAACGTCTTACTTCCATTGCGTTTCTAGGAACCTTCCAATCTTGGATTGCGACCACCTTCGCGGGATCCACTGCTATCTCTTCCTTAGAGACCGCATGCCCTAAGAACCTCACTTCCTTTCTCCAAAAATGACATTTGGAGAACTTAGCTTTGAGTTGATATGCTCGAAGAGTCTCTAAGACTTCCCTAAGATGTATGGTATGCTCTTCCTCGCTTCTAGAGAATATCAAGATGTCATCCACAAAGACTACTAGGAACTTGTTTAGAAACTCCCTAAACACGCAACTCATCAAGTCTACGAAATATGCGGGTGCATTCGTCAAACCAAAAGGCATGACGAGCCATTCAAAGAAACCGTCGGGAGTCCTAAAAGCAGTCTTATCTATACTATCCTCAGCTACCCTCAACTGATGAAATCCTGTAGCTAAGTCCAACTGCGAGCAACCAAAGCACCTACCAACTGATCGAACAAATCATCTATCCTCGGCAATGGGTGTCTGTTCTTATTCGTGAGCTTATTCAGCTCCTTATAGTCCATGCAGTATCTAAGCGAACCATCAGCCTATGTAGCAAAAACAACAGGAGCACCCCACTCCGAGATACTTCTTCTTATGAACCCTTTCTCAAGAAACTCTTTCACTTATTTACTAAGCTCCCTCCTTTCTCTTGGAGCCATGTGGCGCATAGGTAGTGCAACAGGCTTTGCATTATCCACTAAGTATATACGGAAATCTATATCACATTTTGGAGGTAAGCCCCTAACCTCCTCAAATACATCTGCATACTCACGGACTACTCGAACAGATTGCAAATCATTAATAGACATGTCAAGAGATTCTAGGTAGCTAAGAATAACAGAACCCTTAGGATCGCATGAGATATCGAGAGTATTACCCAAACTAGTCAACAGTCTAACTACTCTCTTTTCACAGTCGAGAATGGAACCATACCTGGCTAGCCAATCCATTCCTAGAATCAACCCATAGCCCGTGAAATCAAGCACATAAGCGTTACATTCGAACTCAACGCCATACACATATATTCTGAAATCCCGACATAACATAGACAGATGAGACATACCCCCAACAGGATTTGAGACAATAACGGGATCCATAACTAGACTAGCAATAGGTGCAGTGTTTCAACTAACGAAGCAGATATAAATGAACGTTCCAGAATCAAACAAAGTTCGAACAGGATGATCAAAAAGGAAAATCAAACTTTCAACAGAAATGTTTCTACCTCTCTCCTGTCCTGGTGCCATAAGAGCATGAACCTGCCCGCCAAAAGTAGGTCATGTCCTCTGCCCCTGCCCTTGTCCTTGCCCCCTCGGGCATTCTTTAATCATACGTCATGCATCACCACATTGGAAGCAACCTGTCTTCTTTTTGTTCCTATAGTCCTCGCTTAAGTGCCCCGATGTCCCACAATTAAAACACCTTTTCTTCCCTTGGCCCTTATTATCCTTACCACCTTTCTTTTGTTGTTGTTGGGCTTTCTTTGGATCCACTTTCTTATCCTGTGCCTTCACTACACTAGCACCTTTCTCCCCTTCATGCATCAACACCATGTCAACAAGTTTCTCGAAAGTAGCCCCCATAGGAATGTGGGACATAGCTAACCTGTGTAATGGTTCATTCAAACCCTTGGCAAATCTCAAAACCTTCTTATGTGGTGTATTAACTAATTCCATACCAAATCTTGCTAACTGGTTAAACTTGTTGACGTACTCCTTCACAGACAAACTCCCTTGTTTCTAAGCCAAGAACCTCTCCATGTATAAACTCTCCTCCGCTTGTGGAAGAAATTTCAACTCAAACCTTTGTTTAAAATCCCTTCATGTCTCCACTGCATGTCCTCCATTAGTTACTTCCCACCAAAATACAGCTTCGTCCTCCATCAACAAAGAAGCTAGTTGAACCTTCCTTCCATCGCCTATCTCAAATATACCAAACAAGTCCTCCACTTCCTTGAGCCAATTCTGAGCCTCAACATACGTCTTAGTTCCATAAAACGGCTTTCTTCCCATCGCATAGAAGTCTTTGCATATCGTAGTAAAAGCATCTACACAGGGAGGAGGAGGAGCGGCTGTAGCTGAGAGAGGAGGAACGTCTGCTGGGCCTACGGCAGTAGCCCTAGCCTCCAGATACCTTCTGAACCAACCTGGTATCTTTACGCCCTCGGGTATAACAGATTCCCCAGACATGTTGAAAGGAAAAATGAAGAGATTCGAAATAGAGAATCGAAAGATAGATATATGGCTTTTGGGATTATGTTTTTCATAATAAACTTTTCTCTTAAAAATACCCTCTTTAAAACACGTTTTTGAAAATACTTCTTTCTAAAAATGCTTTTGAAAAGGGTTTTCAAAATCTTTTATCTGTTCTGGTAACCTTCAACTCTGATACCATGTGTAACACATCACGTCCATAAATGTCACACACTAAGGGAATGCATTAACTTTCATGGAGTATTATAAGAGTATAGAACAGAATATCACAAGATAGATACATAAAATGGTACTTAAGAAAATTCAAAATTTATTCATTGTAGCGGAAAAGCAAAATGTGTCTGGTTACAACATCAAAACATATATTAAAGCCAAGTACACAAATATCCACTTATACAAAATTATTATCAGAGTACATAAAAGTAAAACCATAATCCCACTCCAAATAGCCATAATTCAAAAGACATAAAGCTGAGCATTACTTTCAACACTTCAAAGCACTTCAAGAAGAAAGAAATCCAAGTCAAGCTCCACTAGTCCCACCTTGAGGACTAGGGGGAAGAAAAGAAAAGAAGCGAAATAAAAGGAGTCAAACATAAAGTCTGGCAAGTCCAGTGACTTTAACAATATAATCAGTAAAATAACATGATAAGAACATAAACTGGATATAAGAGATGATTGTAACATAAGCAGTTATGACAAGGTAAACAAGTTAAACAAGATAAACAAGATGTAATGTTGATTGCGCTTCTAATCACTATAAGGTAATTTGAGACGACCCCAAACCCCGTTCTGACGGTGGCAAGGGTAATCCATGGAATATAACACAGAAACAGATAATAGCAGAACAGAATTAAATAAATAAACCAGATAATGAACAATAGAATATACTGGATAAAAGTAATCATCAGAGTTACACAGTATACAGGATCTTACTTAGTACAAGTACAGTTCAGCTATACATAAATGTCTACAGCGGAAAACAAACAAAATATGTACAATAGGAGCTGAACAGCATAAAAGAGATAAATGATAGAATCCATCTTCAGCTCCAGCTATCCAGAAATAACCAACTAAACCTGAATACAAGACTGCCCGTGTAGAAAGAGGGGCACCCGAGTTTGAAAGTGAATCAAACTACGAGTCAGTCATGGGACTGGTATGAGAAATCTACTCAACACATATATAATTTGGCTAATCACAGGACCACGCCACTTTCGTGGAACGGGTTTACTCCACTGGATTGCCAGTGCTTATAAACAAATCATTCTTTGAAACAACGCTATGCTTTTTATAAAAATGAAGCCGTTATAAGACTCAGTTCCCATCACACAATGCAACGCAAACAGGAGGATAGAGTTTTTACCTTATAACGGCCAAAATATGCTTGATACGAATAAAACAAAGGCATTTGATATTATTGCTAGTGTTTATATGTTTTGAAAACAATTTCAAATCATAACTATCAATCATAGACGGCATTAATGCCCCATACCACTATGTCGCCATATATAGGTATACAATCAAAACCGCACAGTCACGTATTTGGAAATTGGATTTCCGTCCTGAACCAAGGCAAAAGATAGTCCTTACCGAATTCGAGACGCTCTAGCCCGTGTCTCAGGATCAGAGCTCGAGTGACCCTAGGAGCGACAGGGCCGGTCCACCGATGTGGATCAAAATTCCTGAACAATACGTTTCCCCGCCCTTTGGGGCGTAAACGAGCCAACGAATGACTCCATCGGACCCGGATCGTCCGATCAAACCGAGGCGCCTCGCAACAGCAACAACCACAGAGGTGAAAAGTATATAAATGTCAGGGCTGGTAGGTCACTGACACTACCCTAGCTAGAAAGAAACGCATGCCCTCCCTGAGGTCCTTCCTCCCGTTTCTGGTTCATACCGGGGTGTGAGATTCGCAAACTCGCGTTATACACAAAGCTACGCCACACCGGCGGTGCTTTGATTATCACCACAAGACTTTGCTTTTCAACAGAAGCCCTGATCATTTGCCACTTAGGCATGCCACACTAGCAATTCATGCCATGCGACTGATGTCCATCGATATACAGCCTCTGAGCTCGTGCGTCTCAGAGAAGGGCGTTAAGCAAAAGAATAAATTCTCCACCGCCAAACAGATGTATATTTAACAGAGATCAATCAACACAGAATAAACTCCAATGTCAGACACACAGTCCATTTACAAGTCCGTTCTGGGTCTGAACGAAACCGGAGGCACTAAATACCTCGCAAACCCATCGATCACCACGTACGTCTGGACGATCACCACTCATTATCCATATTTCGGGATGCCTCCCAATCAGGACCTCGGTTACCATCCAAACGAGGTGAAGATCTCCGGTCTTCGACCACCGTCTTCATCTTCGACTTTCAATCGTCGGTCAATTATTTGAAATGAGAATTAACTCGGTCTTTTCAAATAATTCACGTATATTTAGAATTTCAAATCAATTTATTCCAATGGTTAAATCATTCGACAACACCAATTTTGTTCGTTAATGTAATTTTCACACCAAACACATTCAACCATCAAATACAACATAAATCGAGCAAATTCAGTTTATTTCCATTCCATATCGTTTATGATATTTTATAACGATTTATCGCTATTTTTATTTATTTTTAAAAAAAATAGCCAATTTATTCAAAACGACGCTTCGGGCCATAACGCGGCCATGGCGCTGTTTTTCTTCAGATTTGATTTACACATATCTGAAAATCTAACCGTTGGATCTTCACAAAATGTACATCATTAGAAAGGCCTTTTCAAAACGAATCCAACGGTTCCAGTTTTGGGAAAATCCGACGGTCGGATCTCTCGGTACAATCGTTTGAAGTTTCGATTTCAAAATATGAACTGCAACGTCGTTATTCGATTAAAAATAATTATATTTATATATATATATATAATCGATTCTGGCGCTGTTTTTCTTCAGATTTGAATTAAACATTTCAGGCAATCCAACCGTTGGATTTTTACAAAGTTGGTGCCGTTGGAAAGATATTTTCGAGGCGAACCCAACGGTTGCGATTTCAGGAAAATCCGATGGTCGGATCTCCCGTACTAATCGTTTGAAATCACGGTTTCAAAACACGAACTGCACGGCCACGTTTCGTTTTAATTTTATTTATATTTATATAATTATATAAATATAGTTCATTCAAAAATTCCTATATCGTTTTCACTTCAAATATTTCACTAACGCCTTTAAATTTCAGAAAAATTCGCCATAACCTCCTTTGTACGGGAGGGGCTGGGAAAATTCCCAAATAGCCACACGGGCGTCTCATGTCAAAAAGAAAAAGAAAAAGCCAAGCGGCTAGCCAACAGGCTCATAAAATCATCACCCAAACAAAACAGTAAATGTGTACCTATTTGTCGGGCACAAAATTTTATTCCTCTTCTCTAGCCCCTTTGCTATAACCTGTTCAATAAATATGCATGTACATATATATAGTTCTTATCACTTATCATTTTCTATTCAACTTCATATTTGATTCCATTTGGTTTAAAAACACCATTCATTCTAATGTTGCATGTATAGGCAAAAATCATATCATTAGCTAATTAATGAATATTTCAACTCGTATATATTTATTTGAACGAGTGGCTATTTTTAACACTTCACATTTCAACAATTCATGTATATAATAAAAATGTGATTTTTGTTGTAAAACAATTCATTTCGAAACACTATTATTTTATATAGTTTATATAAGTAATAAAAATAGGATTTTTATTGTAAGACAATTTATTTCAAAACAGGATTATTTTATATAGTTTATATAAGTAATAAAAATAGGATTTTTATTGTAAGACAATTTATTTCAAAACACTATTATTTTATATAGTTCATATTGATGTTAAAATTAGGATTTTTAATATAAAACGATTTCTTTCAAAATATGAATACCATTCAACACATGAATTTCAATTCAACGAATGAATATCGATTCAACACATGAAGGTTTTCTATGGTTTCTATATATAGATAAAAATGTGATTTTTATATTTAAAACACGAATACCATTCAACACATGAATTTCTAATCAACGAATGAATATCGATTCAACACATGAAGGTTTTCTATTCAACTAATGAATATAGTTTCAGCAAATGAAAATAATTCAAACACATGAATATTATTCAAAATTTCGGCAGCATAACGGCAGGGTAGTTAAAACCGGGACCATCCCTAGTACGGCTCCTCGCTCTACCTTAAAACCTCGCGGTTTTTGACAATGGGGATTCATGCATCTAATTCGCACGCAGGCGGCATGTTTATTTTTATTTCCACAAATATTTCCAATTCATTTCAATCACCAATGGGTATTTTTCAACCACAACCAAACAATATCAACCACAAACAATTATTCAACCATTCGTATTTTACATCTAATATTTCACACCAATTCCCAACAATAAATATCGTCCATGGTTTGTGGACGAGGGGAGTATATATATATATATATATATATATATATATATATAATTGCTATATTTCACTTGCATTTCAACACATATATCAATTATTCTATGCATGTAAAATTCATACTTCGCTTATATAGCTTACACTACACATGTACATGAGGTATACAACACGTATGTAATTTATATTTCGCTAATATAAATTATACACGATATTTTCCATTCAATTTCACATTAATTTAGATTTCTCACCGGTTTTCGGTGTGCTAAAAATCGATACGATGTCAGAAAAATCCGAGGCTTCTTCTATTGGGTAGAGAGCTTCCTTACGGTCCCGATGTTTCCTGTTTCATCGAATTTCGTCAACACACCAAAAAGATATGATTTTCCAAAGTGTAAAGATCAAAAAAAAATACCTTTCACGAAGGTTCAAAACTAGGTTTACGGTTTTCGCGAGAATCGGGGCACGAGTGGATGATCGGCGAGTTGGACGTGGAAGAGGGAGGAGAGGGCTATCTGGCAGTGGTGGTTTGGTGGCGTTCGGTGGTCAGAATCGGCGGCGGTGGCGCTGGGAAGGTCGAGGCTTTGGACGCTCGATTCAGGCGGAGGAGGGGTTGGTCGGCGTCGAACTGGGGTCGGATTTGAAGAGGGGACGGAGGCGGTTCGAATGGTGGCGGAGGCGGAGGCTGGAAGCGACGGCAGCGGCGGCGATCGGGCGGGGAAGTTTGGAGCACGGGTCGCCGTTGGTTCGGAGGATTTTTTTTAATTATGAATGGAGAATTTTGATTGTCCGAGGACTTTATTAATTTTTTTTAAATAGTGTTTTCTCAAACGAACTCCTTTTTATACCCAACGACTGTTGCCCCTAGCTAAATACCCCCATTCCGGACATAATGGGATATGTTTCGTTGGCCAATTCGACTGTTACAGCCAGTTATTTTTCAAATTAAAGTATAAAAAATTTAATTTTTAACTTTGAAAGCACATTTCAATTTGCCAGGGCCACAAACTGATTCGAAAAATTCCAGAAAAATAAATCTAGCTATGTTTTGATGCTATGGTCCCAACAAAACTAGTTTCGTCGAATTCTGAGGTCGTTTGAAAAATGGCCATTTTCTGGTCGATCCAATTTAACAAAAATTGACTAAAACACATTTTCTTTTGCCACGCTCACATATTAGCTTCAAAAATTATGAAATTTGAAACCTAGCAATAACTTCACATCCTGGATCTAACAAAAGTGGTTTCGTCGAATTCCGAGGTCGTATGCAAGATGGCCAATTTCACGGGCTATATAAATTCCATAGCGACCTTTCTGAAAATTCATTTGGCCATAACTTTTGCTTTCCGCTATGAAAATTCGATTTTTCAGATTCGTTAGAAAGGTATTCACTAACAGATTTAAATATTTTTGGTTTTGCTAAAATCTGTTTTGTTTTGCACCCGGTACAATCCGACAAAGTTTGAATTCAATTTTTGAAACTGTAGCGCCATTTCAGGCCTTGTTTATAATTATAATTAATTATATTCGTTTTCAATTGTCGATTCAAAATCAGTTTTCATTGCCATTATTTAAAATATTTATTTTAAATATTTAAAATCCATTATTTTAGCCAATTTAAAAATTTTAAATTGGTTCAGATTTTCTGGGTCGTTACAATCTCCCCCACTTAAAACTTTTCGTCCCCGAAAAGGAACAAAGTCGAAAGTGGTTTGATAAATCTACAATCACACAACACAACCAACAATCAAATCGTTTTAACCTTTCAAAAATATACTGATCAACTTCTATACTCTTTTAAAATCATTCAGACTATAGAGTTAAAAGTGCACATCCATGAAAAGAAAATAACAGTAGAGTAGAGAATTGAATGGTAATGCAAAGTAGGGTAAATGTACCTTGCACCAGAGTCAATCAGAGATATCTACTCGGCATCTACGATAAGCTTTCTGAATGCTCTCCTCAGTTTCCCAAGTACAATCTCGTGGATCCCCACTCCATTGCACTTTGACCAAGTGAACCTTCTTGTTCCTCAGCTCTTTGGTTTCTTTGCCAATAATCTTTAGCGGCTCTCTTCTCACAGCTAGTTCTGGAGTAATTTCAATATCCTGCTGAGCTGCTTCTTCGACGATCAAGTCTGGATCATGAACGTGCTTTCGAAGTTGAGATACGTGAAATACATCATGAACTCCAGGCAACCAATCAGGCAATTTGACCCTATAAGCGAGAGTTTCGATCCGTTCCAGAATAGGAAACGGACCAATGAATTTGGGCGCCAACTTTCCTGTTTTACCGAACCGGATAACTCCTCTCATCGGCGATACTTCCAAATATACATAGCCGCCAACAGCAAAGGATATATCTCATCTTCTTCTATCGGCATAGCTCTTTTGTCGGCTTTGAGCGGCGAGTAATCGCTTCTTAATAAAATTGACTTTGTCGGCAGCTTCTCGAATCATATCAGGACCCAACACAAGTCTATTACGTGGTTCGACCCAACAAGCAGGGGATCGGCACGGTCTACCATACAATGCTTCGAATGGCGACATTGTCAGACTCGCCTGGCAGCTGTTGTTATAAGAGAATTCGGCCAAATGCAGATGGTCTTCCCATGACCCACCGAAATCTATAACACAAGCCCGCAATAGATCTTCTAAAATATGATTCACCCTCTCAGTCTGTCCGTCTGTCTGAGGATGATAAGCAGTGCTCAAGTTCAACTTCGTTCCCAGCTCGACTTGAAATGCTTCCCAGAATTTGCTAGTGAATATTGTATCTCTATCACTGACTATACTGAGCGGCACTCCATGCAGTCTAACTATTTCCTTGAAGTAAATCTGCGCCAGACTCTAAGCAGTTCTGTTCGATTTGACAGGTATAAAATGGGCGGTCTTCGTGAAGCGATCTACGATTACCCAAATACCGTCATTCCCTTTTCTGGTTCGGGGCAGACCATCAATGAAATCCATAGAAATATGTTCCCATTTCCAACCAGGAACTTCCAGTGGTTGTAACAATCCAGCCAGTTTTTGTTGGTCGCTCTTGACTAGCTGGCAAGTAGGGCATCGTCTAACATATATTGAAACGTCTCTTTTCATAGCCTTCCACCAGAATGTTCGTTTGAGATCGTTATACATTTTGGCCACACCAAGATGGATACTCAGCTTGGACTTGTGACACTCGTCTAACACTTCCCTTTTGAGCTCGGGAATGTCAGGAACACAAATCCTTCCTTTTAACCTCAAGGTCTCGTCGTTATCTATTTGAAAACACGAGGGTTCGCCTTTCTGAATCCTTTTGATCATATCCTTAATAAAGTTATCCTCCTTCTGAAGAATAGATATTTTGTCAATCAAGGAAGTCGTGATAATAAAGCTGGTGATCATTACATTCTTTCGGCTCAGCGCATCGGCCACGACATTGGCTTTCCGTGGAGTGTATATAATTTCAAAGTCGTATGCTGCAAGAAACTCCAGCCAACGCTGCTGCCTCAGATTCAAGTTCTTCTGGGTGAACAAATACTTCAGTGACTGATGATCTGTAAACAGTTCAAATCTCTCACCCAGAAGATAGTGTCTCCAGATTTTCAAAGCGAACATTATAGCCAATAACTCAAGATCATGAGTTACGTAGTTTTTCTCGTGTGGCTTCAGCTGACGGCTAGCATAAGCAATCACTTGACCCCTTTGCATTAACACTACGCCAAGGCCTTCTCCAGAAGCATCAGTCCAGACTTTCAAATCTTGATTGCCATCGATGATGTTTAACACTGGAGCTGTCGTTAGTCTTAACTTTAGCTCTTCGAAAGCCTCCTCACTTTCTGGAGTCCATTTGAACTTAGAGTGCTTCTTCGTAAGCTTCGTTAAATGACCAGATATCTTTGAAAAGTTTTTAACGAACTTCCGGTAATAGCTAGCCAATCCGAGAAAACTGCGGACTTCAGTGGGGGTACTGGGCTGTTTCCAATTCTGAATGGCTGTGATTTTGCTTGGGTCCACAGCAATTCCTTCTTTCGATACAACGTGGCCCAGAAATTTCACTTCATCTTGCCAGATGATACATTTGGAAAATTTGGCTTTTAATACATTCCGTCTCAGAATTTCTAGAACCTGTTCCAGATGCTTTTCATGTTCGGCCTTTGATTTAAAGAAGATTAGAATATCGTCAATAAAAACCAGAACAAATTTATTCAAAACCCCTCTGAACACTCTATTCATCAGATCGACAAAGTAAGCTGGAGCGTTACATAAGCCGAACGGCATTACTAACCACTCGTAGAATAAGTCGGGACCTCTGAATGCTGTCATTGGAACACACTCTTCGGCAATTCGAAGTTGATGGAAACCTGTAGCTAGGTCCATTCTTGAGAATACTTGTGCTCCATTTAATCAATCCAACAAATCATCAATCCGCGGCAATGGATACTTGTTCTTTATTGTCTGCTTGTTCAGATCACGATAGTCCACGCATAGCCGTAGAGTACCGTCAGATTTTGGGACAAATACCACTGCTGCACCCCAATCAGAGAAACTAGGCCTGATCAGACCCTTCCATACGAGCTGTCGTGTTTGATTGTCTAATTCCTCTTTCTCTTTCAAGGACATTCTTCGAATAGCGTGAACTACCGGCCTTGCATTCAGAATCAAAGCAATCTTGAAATCTATTTCTCTTTGCGGAGGTAAGCGAACAACTTCTTCGAACACATCCGCATAGTTCTTGACGACAGGGATGTCTTTCACTAGAACGGGGATATTCTTTGTGACTTCAGGGACATTTTCTATTTGGGCTGGAGAAACATCCAAAGCCGCCCAGAAGTCCTTTCTATTTGATGTCGGGCCTTCACAAGGTATGGTTATATAATTCCCCGATTGTGCCTTTGCCTTTACAACTCTCTCGGCGCATCTATCCTCTGCTTCATATTTGGTTAGCCAATCCAATCCCAGAATAATATCGAATTCATTAAAATTCTTGACGATAGAGATAATAGGGAATTTATAGCAAGAAAAAGAGACAGGTACTGCACAAATCCAACTGAGATTGATGGAACCCCCAACTGGATTTTGGACAGTCATTGGCTCTTTAAGCTTCTTCAAATTCAAATCCAGTTTCTTGACTGCACTCTTTGCAATAAAGCTTCGTGACGCGCCTGTGTCAAACAATACTTTAACTGTAATGTTTTTGGCATTGAGCGTGCCTTCTAAAACATCAGACCTTTCCTGAGCAGACGAGGATGCAGGTACTTCTACCACTTCATTTACATGTACTGCTTTAGGTTTTCGGAATAGCGGGCAGGCCTTTGAAAGATGGCCGGACTGATGGCATTGACTACACTTTCTATTCTCTTGAAATCCCTTCTTGGATTGAAACCCGCCTCTTAATCGTTTCTTTAAGGGTCCGCAGTTAATCGACAAATGCCCTGGCTCCTTACAGTTACTGCATATGGTAGTCGTTCCTTGCCCTTTCTCAGATTCAGCCCTTTTCCGATTTGCTTTGGGCTTCTTGCTGACCTCTGACATCGTGCTGGCCTCAAGACGACTAGTTTCAACCTCAATTTTATTACTAGAGCTGACTTCTTCTTCGTACTGTAGCATACCTTTCTTGTCTAGATCTTCGTACTGATAAGCCATGTATATCATTTCAGAAAAGGGGAGCTTCACGTTCCTCATTACACTGTTCTGATATTTTCTTTGAAGCCCGTTGATAAATCTCATATTCTTCCTCTTAGGATTCTCAATTAGATGAGGAGAAAAGTGAGAAAGTTCGCTGAATTTCTTATGATATTCGGGAATGGTCATATCTCCTTGTATCAAATATGAAAATTCATCACATAGTCGCTCAATTGCTTTTGGAGGAGTAAATCTTTCCAGGAAAATCACTTTGAATTTATCCCAGGTGATATCACCTTCTGGATTAACCTTAACAACAAAATCCCACCAGAATAAAGCTTCGTCTTTGAGTGCCCAGGAGGCCAGTAATCTTTTCTGGTCATCCCACAACTTTAATCCTTCGAAGATTTTCTCAGCCGAACGAATCCATGCTTGTGTCTTCATAATAGATTCTTCACCAGAGAACGGTATTCCACCTATATTTCGATATTTGATCAATAGGGCCTCAATATCCGGTTCTGTATTTCTTCTGTTTCTGACACTCATTTTCTAGTACTTCTGCGAACAGCAGATCAAGTGTCAGGTCACAGAAAAGATAATTTAAAATATAGAAACATATACTTCAATGTAAATGTGTCTATCGAGGTGCTATTTCATTCTGCTACTCATACTAGGATATTACTGATCCTATCTGTAAAGAGTTACCCGTCCTAGAACACTACTGGTTCTATTTCTGACGAGTTCGTTCAAATGTTATATTCCAGAACTAAGCTTAACCAAAGCTCTGATACCAAATGAGACGACCCCAAACCCCGTTCTGACGGTGGCAAGGGTAATCCGTGGAATATAACACAGAAACAGATAATAGCAGAACAGAATTAAATAAATACACCAGATAATGAACAATAGAATATACTGGATAAAAGTAATCATCAGAGTTACACAGTATATAGGATCTTACTTAGTACAAGTACAGTTCAGCTATACATAAATGTCTACAACGGAAAACAAACAAAATATGTACAATAGGAGCTGAACAGCATAAAAGAGATAAATGATAGATTCCATCTTCAGCTCCAGCTATCCAGAAATAACCAGCTAAACCTGAATATAAGACTGCCCGTGTAGAAAGAGGGGCACCCGAGTTTGAAAGTGAAACAAACTACGAGTCAGTCATGGGACTGGTATGAGAAATCTACTCAACACATATATAATTTGGCTAATCACAGGACCACGCCACTTTCGTGGAACGGGTTTACTCCACTAGATTGCCAATGCTTAAAAACAAATCATTCTTTGAAACAACGCTATGCTTTTTATAAAAATGAAGCCGTTATAAGACTCAGTTCCCATCACACAATGCAACGCAAACCGGAGGATAGAGTTTTTACCTTATAACGGCCAAAATATGCTTGATATGAATAAAACAAAGGCATTTGATATTATTGCTAGTGTTTATTTTTTTTGAAAACAATTTCAAATCATAACTATCAATCATAGACGGCATTAATGCCCCATACCACTATGTCGCCATATATAGGTATACAATCAAAACCGCACAGTCACGTATTTGGAAATTGGATTTCCATCCTGAACCAAGGCAAAAGATAGTCCTTACCGAATTCGAGACGCTCTAGCCCATGTCTCAGGATCAGAGCTCGAGTGACCCTAGGAGCGACAGGGTCGGTCCACCGATGTGGATTAAAATTCCTGAACAATACGTTTCCCCGCCCTTTGGGGCGTAAACGAGCCAACGAATGACTCCATCGGACCCGGATCGTCCGATCAAACCGAGGCGCCTCGCAACAGCAACAACCACATAGGTGAAAAGTATATAAATGTCGGGGCTGGTAGGTCACTGACACCACCCTAGCTAGAAAGAAACGCATGCCCTCCCTGAGGTCCTTCCTCCTGTTTCTGGTTCATACCGGGGTGTGAGATTCGCGAAATCGCGTTATACACAAAGCTACGCCATACAGGCGGTGCTTTGATTATCACCACAAGACTTTGCTTTTCAACAGAAGCCCTGATCATTTGCCACTTAGGCATGCCACACTAGCAATTCATGCCATGCGACTGATGTCCATCGATATACAGCCTCTGAGCTCGTGCGTCTCAGAGAAGGGCGTTAAGCAAAAGAATAAATTCTCCACCGCCAAACAGATGTATATTTAACAGAGATCAATCAACACAGAATAAACTCCAATGTCAGACACATAGTCCATTTACAAGTCCGTTCTGGGTCTGAACGAAACCGGAGGCACTAAATACCTCGCAAACCCATCGATCACCACGTACGTCTGGACGATCACCACTCATTATCCATATTTCGGGATGCCTCCCAATCAGGACCTCGGTTACCATCCAAACGAGGTGAAGATCTCCGGTCTTCGACCACCGTCTTCATCTTCGACTTTCAATCGTCGGTCAATTATTTGAAATGAGAATTAACTCGGTCTTTTCAAATAATTCACGTATATTTAGAATTTCAAATCAATTTATTCCAATGGTTAAATCATTCGACAACACCAATTTTGTTCTTTAATGTAATTTTCACACCAAACACATTCAACCATCAAATACAACATAAATCGAGCAAATTCAGTTTATTTCCATTCCATATCGTTTATGATATTTTATAATGATTTATCGCTATTTTTATTTATTTTAAAAAAATAGCCAATTTATTCAAAACGACGCTTCGGGCCATAACGCGGTCGTGGCGCTGTTTTTCTTCAGATTTGATTTACACATATCTGAAAATCTAACCGTTGGATCTTCACAAAATGTACATCATTAGGAAGGTCTTTTCGAAACGAATCCAACGGTTCCAGTTTCGGGAAAATCCGACGGTCGGATCTCCCGGTACAATCGTTTGAAGTTTCGATTTCAAAATACGAACTACAGCGTCGTTATTCGATTAAAAATAATTATATTTATATATATATATAAATATAATCGATTTTGGCGCTGTTTTTCTTCAGATTTGAATTAAACATTCCAGGCAATCCAACCGTTGGATTTTTACAAAGTTGGTGCCGTTGGAAAGATATTTTCGAGGCGAACCCAACGGTTGCGATTTCAGGAAAATCCGATGGTCGGATCTCCCGTACTAATCGTTTGAAATCACGGTTTCAAAACACGAACTGCACGGCCACGTTTCGTTTTAATTTTATTTATATTTATATAATTATATAAATATAGTTCATTCAAAAATTCCTATATCGTTTCCACTTCAAATATTTCACTAACGCCTTTAAATTTCGGAAAAATTCGCCATAACCCCCTTTGTACGGGAGGGGCTGGGAAAATTCCCAAATAGCCACACGGGCGTCTCATGTCAAAAAGAAAAAGAAAAAGCCAAGCGGCTAGCCAACAGGCTCATAAAATCATCACCCAAACAAAACAGTAAATGTGTACCTATTTGTCGGGCACAAAATTTTATTCCTCTTCTCTAGCCCCTTTGCTATAACATGTTCAATAAATATGCATGTACATATATATAGTTCTTATCACTTATCATTTTCTATTCAACTTCATATTTGATTCCATTTGGTTTAAAAACACCATTCATTCTAATGTTGCATGTATAGGCAAAAATCATATCATTAGCTAATTAATGAATATTTCAACTCGTATATATTTATTTGAACGAGTTGCTATTTTTATCACTTCACATTTCAACAATTCATGTATATAATAAAAATGTGATTTTTACTGTAAAACAATTCATTTCGAAACACTATTATTTTATATAGTTTATATAAGTAATAAAAATAGGATTTTTATTGTAAGACAATTTATTTCAAAACAGGATTATTTTATATAGTTTATATAAGTAATAAAATTAGGATTTTTATTGTAAGACAATTTATTTCAAAACACTATTATTTTATATAGTTCATATTGATGTTAAAATTAGGATTTTTAATATAAAACAATTTCTTTCAAAATATGAATACCATTCAACACATGAATTTCAATTCAACAAATGAATATCGATTCAACACATGAAGGTTTTCTATGGTTTCTATATATAGATAAAAATGTGATTTTTATATTTAAAACACGAATACCATTCAACACATGAATTTCTAATCAACGAATGAATATCGATTCAACACATGAAGGTTTTCTATTCAACTAATGAATATAGTTTTAGCAAATGAAAATAATTCAAACACATGAATATTATTCAAAATTTCGGCAGCATAACGGCAGGGTAGTTAAAACCGGGACCGTCCCTAGTACGGCTTCTCGCTCTACCTTAAAACCTCGCGGTTTTTGACAATGGGGATTCATGCATCTAATTCGCACGCAGGCGGCATGTTTATTTTTATTTCCACAAATATTTCCAATTCATTTCAATCACCAATGGGTATTTTTCAACCACAACCAAACAATATCAACCACAAACAATTATTCAACCATTCGTATTTTTCATCCAATATTTCACACCAATTCCCAACAATAAATATCGTCCATGGTTTGTGGACGAGGGGAGTGTGTGTGTATATATATATAATTGCTATATTTCACTTGCATTTCAACACATATATCAATTATTCTATGCATGTAAAATTCATACGTCGCTTATATAGCTTACACTACGCATGTACATGAGGTATACAACACGTATGTAATTTATATTTCGCTAATATAAATTATACACGATATTTTCCATTCAATTTCACGTTAATTTAGATTTCTCACCGGTTTTCGGAGTGCTAAAAATCGATACGATGTCAGAAAAATCCACGGCTTCTTCTATTGGGTAGAGAGCTTCCTTACGGTCCCGATGTTTCCTGTTTCATTGAATTTCGTCAACACACCAAAAAGATATGATTTTTCAAAGTGTAAAGATCAAAAAAACTTACCTTTCACGAAGGTTCAAAACTAGGTTTACGGTTTTCGCGAGAATCGGGGCACGAGGGGATGATCAGCGAGTTGGACGTGGAAGAGGGAGGAGAGGGCTATCTGGCGGTGGTGGTTTGGTGGCGTTCGATGGTCAGAATCGGCGGCGTTGGGAAGGTCGAGGCTCTGGACGCTCGATTCAGGCGGAGGAGGGGTTGGTCGGCGTCGAACTGGGGTCGGATTTGAAGAGGGGACGGAGGCGGTTCGAATGGTGGCGGAGGCGGAGGCTGGAAGCGACGGCAGCGGCGGCGATCGGGGGGGGGGAGTTTGTAGCACGGGCCGCCGTTGGTTCGAAGGATTTTTTTTTAATTATGAATGGGGAATTCTGATTGGCCGAGGTCTTTATTAATTTTTTTTAAATAGTGTTTTCTCAAACGAACTCCTTTTTATACCCAACGACTGTCACCCCTAGCTAAATACCCCCATTCCGGACACAATGGGATATGTTTCGTTGGCCAATTCGACTGTTACAGTCAGTTATTTTTCAAATTAAAGTATAAAGCATTTAATTTTTAACTTTGAAAGCACATTTCAATTTGCCAGGGCCACAAACTAATTCGAAAAATTCCAGAAAAATAAATATAGCTATGTTTTGACGCTACGGTCCCAACAAAACTAGTTTCGTCGAATTCTGAGGTCGTTTGAAAAATGGCTATTTTCTGGTCGATCCAATTTAACAGAAATTGACTAAAACACATTTTCTTTTGCCACGCTCACATATTAGCTTCAAAAATTATGAAATTTGAAACCTAGCAATAACTTCACATCCCGGATCCAACAAAAGTGGTTTCGTCGAATTCCGAGGTCGTATGCAAGATGGCCAATTTCACGGGCTATATAAATTCCATAGCGACCTTTCTGAAAATCCATTTGGCCATAACTTTTGCTTTCCGCTATGAAAATTCGATTTTTCAGATTCGTTAGAAAGGTATTCACTAACAGATTTAAATATTTTTGGTTTCGCTAAAATCCGTTTTGTTTTGCACCCGGTACAGTCCGACAAAGTTTGAATTCAATTTTTGAAATTGCAGCGCCATTTCAGGCCTTGTTTATAATTATATTCGTTTTCAATTGTCGATTCAAACTCAGTTTTCATTGCCATTATTTAAAATATTTATTTTAAATATTTAAAATCCATTATTTTAGCCAATTTAAATTTTTTAAATTGGTTCAGATTTTCTGGGTCGTTACATAATTCCTACACTGCACCAATACTAGTTCCATACTGAAAGTTGATCCCTCTTACTAAACATAATAATAATAATAATAATAATAATAATAATATTGGTAATTTCGTGTACTCCTGGCTGACGTCATAGGTGCCGCCTGCTCCTATTTCCACTAGTTGTACCCAATACCCTCCCCATTCGATCGGCTCCCTAACTCGTAGATACCCGTGCTAGTCCCACAATAGGGTGTATTACTCCCTAAAGTGGCAACCCGACACTACTAAGATGCACAACTTATACCTACACGATGCAACATCGCCTTACCTGCCAGCCCAGAACCACGCATGCACATGACTCTGTTGGACTTGCACTGCCATCGCTAACTCTTTATTGACCTCTTACAATCAACCCCAGTAAGTTTATCCCTGTCCTCGACCTAGTTCGAGCTCATATAAATACTAAAATGGGTTACTGGTTGAAAAGAGTCCACCCACTTGACACAAGCTTCCCTCCTAAGCTTGGTCCCCACTAGGAATTTCCACTTAACCCCTCTTTATCCCCATGTCTAATCACATGTCTCATCTTGGTTAAGTGCTTTAATTATGTTTCACATGCTCCCCATGTTACCCAATAAACCCTTTATCATTCCCATGTCTTACCATATTTCTTATCTTGGTTAAGTGTTTATTAATTCATTATAATCGTAATCTTGCAAGTACTTCCATATTAGATTGTCGTTTTGCGGTTGCTGGATATGACGGGAGTTCCGGGTAGTCTTATACAGCAATCTGAATCTAACCTCGTGTCTTTGCATTATTACATATTTAATTTCTGCCTTTGACCACTCACATTAGGCTACCATTTGCAGTTGCTGGATATGCCGGGTGGTTCTGGGTAGACTTCTACCGCAAACTAGTCTAACATCGTGTCTTAGGCATTCATTATCTCTTCTTTTATTCAGACCCAATTTCAAGTTCTGAATTATAACATATATTCCAATTGCCCACAATTTCCAATCCAAGTTACGTTTATAATTCCAATCAAAGTCATGCCTATAATTCAATGTATATAAATTGCACCAATTTATGCCCCAAATCAATTACATGATTACAAATCAACTTATGCCCAATTACATATTATTCAATATTTTCCCAAACTTTTCCCAATCGTTCCAACGTTATTCGTACGCAAATCTCAAGGCACTATGTTAGGCTCGAAGTTAGCCTGATCTCATAAAGAAAAAGGAAAAGAAGAAGGAAAGAGAATTATGACATCAAAATTGGCATAAAATAGGAATATGAAACATGAACTGGCATAGAACAGTAAAATAGATCCAATAGGCATATGATAACAGTAATTTGGGTATGAATATGAAAGATAAGAAATCTACAAAACTTGATATGATTCGTCTTACTTACAGGCATGATCATTAAATCCAATTTACAATCCTATCACAATTACTTTTTAATTATATATGAAAGTAACATAGACTCACAACGACAGGCTTTAGAAGGGATAATAGATCTGAATTCTGAATTCTGAATTTGATTAGCTAAACCGTTACTTTTTAATTATATATGAAAGTAACATAGACTCACAACGACAGGCTTTAGAAGGGATAATAGATCTGAATTCTGAATTCTGAATTTGATTAGCTAAACCGATGTTGTAGATTTTGATTCTTATCTTCCAATTTGAATACTCCTATTTTGATTTGCTTTGGTGGAGAAGAAATGCTAGGGTAATTTAGATTAGAGCAGCATGGAGGCGCCATGGATGAATAACACTGAAATTAGGGTTAGGTTTAGGGGTATTTTATAGATGCTCTAGGTGAATTAGGACCCTTAGATTAGATTGGGATCCACCTGAACCAACCAAACCAGAAAAACATGTCATCCAGCCAATCCTAGAAGGACACATCAGCCCTAGACCACCAAAACTCATCAGGCCAGATCTGGGCCGATGGGGTCGACACCCCTATAGGGGGGTCGACACCTATGTTTACTCCCCTAGGGGGGTCGACACCCTAGAGCGGGAGATTTCCCGCTCACCCAGATTTGGCTGATTTTGATTTTTGAATTCATTTTTTATTTTTAATTATTATTTAAATAAATTCTGCTTTAAACTAAAATCTTCTAGGCTTCATAACATCTTCATATGATATCCGATTTACGCACCAACGGTCTTATTTCATGAAGCACCAACGACCTGTCCTAGTCAAAGCCTACCGACCTGACTTTGCCAAAAGCCAACCGACCTGACCTCTGCCTGAACCATCCTAACCCCAGCGATCTAAACCTGAACTATTTGTCCTCCATAATTTTTGCCCGGCGCATGCTCTAGAGCTTTGCCCGGTCCATCAAATTGCCCTTTCCATCTAACTACCCAGTCCATAAAACTGGCCAATCCATAAAACTTCCCCGTCCATAAACTGCCCATTTCTTGGAAATAAGAAAAACGACTTGACCTAAGGAAAAAAGACCCGACCTAAGGAAAAATGAACCGACTCCAGATCTGACCGAAAATAGCTCCAATCATGACCAAATCATTACCAAACGACAATATCGATGCGACCAATTCATCCAATTCAACCCTAAACGCATTATGAAATTATTATCAACATCAAAGTGACAATTATTCATCGATAATCATATAAAATTCACCAAAATCATGATGCATGAATGAATAAAACAAAACAATGGATCTAATTTGCATATACATATGAATTAACATAAGAATTACCGGTTTTAAGTTGCTTGACCAGACCCTATGGTGATTCATATTAAAATATACTTTCCATGACGTAGACATAGTTGAAACAACTTAAAATGATGAAAATAGGATCAAAAAATCCATATACTTGATTGAATTCGCGTGAGAGATGATTATCACTCACCAATTCTTCGAATTAGCTTGAAATCGCTAAATTCTCAATCTGGACAGCGAAGAATATGCTTTAAAACTCTTGATTTGATGCAATCTCTCTTCACTTGACGTAGTTCTAGCTTCAAATGATATAATCTTCGATTCTCTTATGTGGATCTAGAATTTTAATGGTGGAAAGGTTTATTTGATTGAGATAGGAGGATCAAAGAGCTCAACCAAATGAGAGAATAAAGAAAATAAACTATTCTACATTCTTCTAACCCCTATTTATAGCCTCCCATCAGCCCACTAAAGGGCCTCCTCTAATCATCCCATCAATGGCTGAAAACTGAAACATAAAATGTGTAGCACTAAAACAGTGATTTCTCCCAAACCGTTGAACCAAATCTTTAATGTGACCAATATATGGAATTGGCTACACCATTCCTGTAGCACCCCATGTCCATTAATGTCACTCAGAAAGGTAGGGCTGTAAATTTTGTTCGAATGTCCGACGTTCGTTCGTGTCCGTGACCGAAATACGTCCGTCCGAGTCCGTCCGATTTTCATTTAGGACACGAGTTAGGACAACAAGATTTGTACGAGAAAAAAATCATGTCCGGTCCGGGCTCGTCCGAATTCGTCCGAATTATTTGAAATTCGTCGTATAGTAGAGAGAAAATCTAGTAAAATGTACAAAATGTGATATAAATAGCCATGTCCGACCGAGTCCGACTAGTCCGATCGTGTCCGTGTCCGACCGATTTTATTTAGGACACGAATTAGGACAACGGAATTTGTCCGAGAAAAAATTTGGTCCGGTCCGTGTTCAGTCCGATTTTTTTTAGGACAGAAACTGAACATACCTCCATCCGGTCCGGTCCGACCGATTTACACCCCTATAGAAAGGGAATGCATCAATGTCCATGAAGCACTATTGTTGTATAGAACAGATAAATTACAAGAATAAATAAATAAAACAACACAGCAGAAGTTAAAACTTATTTCATAGCATCATAACTCAAAAATGAGTTTACATAAGTAGTCTCCAAAACCATTATGTCAGGATCAATAGTCTTTTCCAAAAATTTCAAAGTATATAAAGAAGCAAATACTTAAATAACATAAATGCATAAATCCCCATTGAGCATAAGCAAAGCCATAAAGATGAGAGAGTCTCAAGCGATACATCTACTCTCTTCAAGCAACTGAAAGAAATTGGCACTAAGCTGCAGTATTCCCTCCTTGCAAACCTGAGGGGGGGGGGAGGAGGAAAAGAGGTGGAAAGAAAAGGGGGTCAGACATAAAGTCTGGCGAATGCGATAACTTTAACAATATAATTATCAAAATAACTAGGCTAAGGCATAAGCTGGAAAATAAGGAAATGACTGTGAACAAATGAGTATGGCAGAGCAAACAAAGAGATAAGACGAACAAAGATAACGTTAAAGGCTCCCATAATCACTATAGGATAATTACTATACTGCACCACTACTAGTCACCCTAAAGGTTGATCCCGCCTACAGAACTTAATACTGCTAATGGTAGTTTCGTGTACCCCTAGCTACCTCCATAGGTGTCGTCTGCCCCTATCTCCACTAGGTGTACCCACTACCCCCATTCGATCGGCTCCCTAACTCGTAGATACCTGCGCTGGCCCCACAATGGGGTGTATCACTCCCCAAAGTGGCAACCCGATACAACCAAGAATGCACGGCTTATATCTACACGATGCAACAATGTCTTACCTACCAGCCCGGGCCCACACATGCACATGACCCCGTTGGACTTGCGTATCCACCGCTAACCCGTTTTGGCCTCTTACAGTCAAGCCCAATATGCGTGTCCCATCCTCGACTTGGGTCGAGCCCACAAAGATACTTATGGGTTACCGGTTGAAACGGGCCGCCATTACTTGACACAAGCTATCCACCTAAGCTTGGTCCCCTCTAGTATATCCCACTTAACCCTCTTCTTATTCATGTCCGCTTACATGTTTCAATTTTGGTTAAGTGTTTCTAATCGTATTTCACAAGCCACCCAATGCACCCACTTAACCCCCATGTCCCACCACATGTTTATCTGGTTAAGTGTTTCTTAATTCATTAAGACCGTAACCTTGTAAAGACCTCCCACATTAGACCGACATTTGTGGCAGCTGGATCTGCCGGGCGGGTCCGGGCAGTCTTACACCACAAATGAGCCTAACCTCGTGTTTTTACAAACGTTACACATTTAATTCATGCCCTTGAACTCTCATATTAGACTAGCATTTGTGGCTGCTGGATTTGCCGGGGGGGTCCGGGCAGTCTTACACCACAAAAGAGTCTAACCTCATGTCTTAGGCGATTAATTACACATAATTAATTATCCCCAATTTGAATTAATTTCCCTATTCAAATTGTCAATCAATTACAAATTTAACTATGTCCATAATTAACACCTTAATTATGTCCATCTATTTATGGTATATAAAATTATACCAATTAACATCACATTTAAGGCATTTATGCCAATTCTCAATATTAAATCTTTTAATTTTATCCCATTGCCCCACGTTGTACGTTCGTTCGTTTAACATGAAATATACGTTAGACTCGAATAGTCTAACTTATGGAATAAATAGAAAACATCACAACATGCATAGAATAAAAACTAGATCTAAACATAAGGGGTGAACTTGCATGTGTGAATAAGGTTTTTCATCTAAAACTTGCATAGGCCAAAGTTACAAACTTGCACAAACTATGGATGTCATAAAACTAATCATAAGGTGCAAACTTGCATAGGCAATAGTCACAAACTTACATTACATGATTCATACTCCAACATATATATACTTGCATATGTGATTTACACAACATAAACTATGATGTAAACTTGCATCTAACTCACACATGTCATAGCCTAACTTTAGATCCAATTTACACATAAAATAGATGTCATGAAACATGTAAGATTGTATATGATTCTCACTAACTTACATATGATCCGTATCTAAATTAACATCTAAACTTGCATACATACATATGATTTAACATATGAATTAGTTCCACAAACAAAACCAAATTAGCATATAAAGCATCATTATGAATTGATTGTACATAAGCCAATAATTAACTTAGATTTACAACATAGATAATAACATCACAGCTTTACAACATAGATAATAACATCATAGATTTACAACATAGATAATAACATAACGGTCAATGATTCACAACATAACCGTATAACCCAAATCATAACTCAACCTAATTAAATTGTTAATTATCTTATTAAAGAAATCGAACTCACAACTCAAAGAAGGTCTTGAGTTCTGTAATCTGAGTTCTGAAATTGATTTAGCTCGCCTTTGAAGAAGACAAATTCATTGTTGTTTAGATTAGAGTTGAATAGAATTGAGTTGATTAGCTTTTCTTCCTCCTAAATGGTGGCGGCTACTCTAGGTTGCAAGATGATAGCATGACGGTCATAGTTCCAATTTTTATTTGATTTTAGGTTTTCAGTCTACACATTTTTATATAGAATTTCAGTTTAGTTATAGCCGTTGGATGATCTTAGGGTTAATCAAAACCATTCAGTCAGGATAGGGTCACACCTCAGCCCTAATGACTCAACAAGGAGTCAGAAAGGACTCAGCAATGAGTCATAGTATGGATCAGATCACACCAGAAAGCTGTGCAGGCTTTCTGCTCGGCCTGGGCGCACTTGGGAAATGCGCCAGTGTATTTTTGTACTGGCGCACTTCCCAAGTGCGCCAGTGCATTTATAATTTTTTTTACTCTTCTTCTGGTTTTTCCGCCTAACTTCGTTCGTCCATATATCCTTCATACGGTGTCCGTTTTACGCAAACTCGGACTCTATCTCAAGCAGAATTCCGAGACGAACGCACTGTCTTAACCCGTTTCCCTTAATTCTCACATCTGAGATTAATTATTCTTTAATTTGTGAACATTAATATTAAAATTATGGGGTGTTACATTATCACCGCTTAAAGGATTTCGCCCCCGAAATCTCCAAGTTAAGGAGAATGCATATCCTAACATCCAATCATCCATCTACTCAACCATCAAACACCATCATCCATTGTCCTTACAAAATTTCTAATGTTGTATGAACATATGCAAGGAGTGTGTGTATATATTCCTTATCTAATGCAAAATCAGGGGTCTACTGATTTAGTTGACCTCCATGATGCAAATCATGATAGTGCCATGTGTCCATTATGTGTGCGAATGAATCCTATCGATACATATTATTTCTACATGTGTGCACAGCCATTCATCAAAATGCAGCATCCATATGATAACCCAACCATTATACATCCATAAAAATATGCACACACATTTATATGCAACATGAAGGTGATTGAGCCGATCTAGTGCCTAAAGTGTGTGTATATGCATCCACGAGCAACCACTAGCAAACACTTGCATCCACATGCGTCCACCATACATAACATGTCTCAAACACATGTTTCAACCATAGGACTGCCCTATCTAAAGGTCAAAAATACTAGTGAGAGGACATACTAAAGATAAAACGAGTACAAGCTAAGCGATAAAGGAGAAACTAAAAGACATACCCTCAAAAAGAAAAGGGTACAATGAACACATCTTCTCTTCTGTCTCCCAAGTAGCGTCGCTCTCATCATCTCCCCATTGCACTTTGACTAGCTTGACCTCTCGATTCCTCAACTTCTTAATCTCCGACCCAAGACTGCACGTAGGAGCTAGTCAAATCGACGCATCACGCTCTATCTCCACCTCTCTAAGCAAGCTCAGCTCTACCACTTCCGCGGTCTCATGCAAGCACTTCCTCAAATGTGATACATGGAATACGTCGTGTACACCACTAAGTCTCTCGGGCAACTCCACTCTATACGCCATCTGTCCAATCCTCTAATTAATAGGAAACGGCCCTACGAACCTTGGTGCTAATTTCCCAATGGACCCAAAGCGAACAACATTCCGTAATGGAGACACCTTGATAAAGACCATGTCCCCAATATCAAACTCAAGATCTGTCCTCCTCTTGTCCGCATAAGATTTCTTCCTATCTTGCGCCGTCTTCATCCTCCTTCGAATCAAATCGATCTTTTCTGAAGTCTCTCTAATCATATCGGGCCCAAGCAAGATCTTATCCATGGATTCCCACCAACATGTAGGCGAACAACACGGCTGTCCATAAAGAGCCTCGAAGGTGCCATGCCAATGCTAGACTGAAAGCTATTATTATATGCGAACTCCACCAAAGGAAGATGCTCCTCCCATGTACCTCCGAAGTCTAAAACACATAGCCTCAAAAGGTCCTCTAGAATACGATTCACCCTCTCGGTCTGGCCATCCGTCTGAGGATGATATGCCGTGCTCAAACATAACTGAGTCCCTACCGCCTCTTGCAAGCTCTTCAAAAACCCGCTAGTAAAGATAGGATCGCGATCGCTCACTATGCTAGAAGGAACACCGTGCAAACGAACTATCTCTCGAATGTATACGGAGGCTAACCATGGAGCAGTCCTCTTACTCTTCACGGGAATGAAATGGGCGCTCTTAGTAAGTCTGTCTACCATGACCCAAATCCCCGTATTACCCTTCCTCGATCTCGGTAACCCATCAACAAAGTCCATCGAGACACTCTCCCACTTCCATTGTGGGACCTCCAATGGGTGAATCAACCCACCGGGCTTCTTTTTCTATGCTTTTACTTGTTGGCACACCAAGCATCTAGTGACAAACTCAGCCACGTCCTTCTTCATTCCGGCCCCAAAAGTAAACTCGTGGATATCTGTAGAGGCTCGACACTTGGAGGGCTCCTGATTCGATTCTTCCACATCTTCTCTATTTGGAATTCGATTTAGCTTTCATCTGGAGTTAACGCTTCGGGTATAAAGTTTTAATCCCAAACTCATATAAGTTTTGATTTATTTTCTTGCTGAGATCCTTATTTAAGTTGTTAAAACACGAATTGGAACTCGATTAGATCGATTTTTCCTTACAGTGGTATCAGAGCATGGTTATTGCGAGAAATTATAAATTGAACTTTAATTTTGGAGTTTATTCGTGTTTGCATCTACGTATGAATTACAATTTCATTAGCTAGGTTTACTCCGAATTGATTATTAGGATTTACTATATTGGTTTGATTATAAAATGAAAAACTATTTCATTTGATTATGAATTGATATCGGATATCAATTCTATCTACTGAATCCAATACGATTTAACAATGCATACATGGACATGATATAATGTTGTGTACTGATCTATTTATACAGGTAAACAGTGCTAAATTTATTATCGAACTATTTGATCGATAAGTATGAATTACAGATTTTATCATAATATTTTTTTTACTAAAATTGATTTTACTGATTAATTAATCAGGAAGATAGTCTTTTGATTATTCTTGAATTACAAAAATCATGCATATAGAAATTTGTTAAAACAAATTTTGGATTTGATCTTTATACCTGGAAGTGAAATCAAAATCTGTTTGGTTCATGAACATTAAAATCCTGATTCTGTTATATATAATATAGGTATTTTGATCACAAGACATAATTGATTCTTTATGGATTGACCATAGTCAAGTATTTTTTATTCTGCATATTCATGATATTGATCATGGATACTTGATGAGCTTCAATCATAAAATATATATCTTGATATGTACATTTTAATCATGATGTAAATCAAAATTTGCAAATCAGAACTATCTGCAAAGATTTAGCACCTGAAATACTCGATCAATTATGTTGTGACAGACTATAGTTTAGAACTAATTATCACTTGTCTTAAATATCTTCAAGAATGTATGAATTGGATCAAACTGAGTAACTAGTATGACTTGTTAGTCACATAAGATAAATTGAGTCACTCAATTTTGTTTTGCGAAAGCTAATATTATCTGAATTCTAATTCTAACACAAAATATATGCATGATTTATATTATAAGTTGCATGACTTCTATTTGCCTCAAGTGATAAGAATGATGCTGGATTGCATGTTCATATATATGCGTGTGTATATACATGATATAAATACACATTCATACTTGATGTATGAAGTTGGATCTATAGATACATATTAATTGATAGACTAAGTAGATATATGAATCAACAATGAAATAATTGTTATTGTTAATGTGATTCATGTATAGTTAAGTAATAGTTACATAAATAGTATATGATTGGCAAGTTTGACCTGCTTGGTTCATAAATGTACATGAATATAATAATCGATGCAAAGACCTATGATTTGATTCATGATCCAAATCTGTGTGAAAATCAGAATGTAGTATGTACACAGCAACATCTATGTAACACATATTAAGATGTGTAGTTACATACTTATTGAGATTAGGTCTGAGATTATACTGCCGAGAAAATATTGCAACTTAACTAAATTTTCACCTCTGTACATATATGCTTAGTAGCTGGTATTAGTGAATAAATCGCAATTTGATTGATGGTCTGAATTTGCTAATGACACCAGTATTGTATAATCAATGCAGTATTACACTTTTTCTTAGGAATGTGTTTTGTTGATTGACACCATCAAATATGTATAAATATCTGAAATTGTTTTGGATTAGAAAGTTTGTACATGTATTAGACCTGTCATTTGGTGATAACTAAATAATGGTTTGATTCACCCAACACTCTGAATTGTCAGTTTGAGGAAATAGCGGTCTAGCCATGATTCAAATGTTGAATCTGTATAACATTGATAAGTAATTGGATTTAAAATTGATCTTTCTTAAACACTAAATATGAATTGATATCAATTTGATTGATCTATTCAATTTTTTAAGACTTGAAACAAAAAACTTGCCAGGTTCAAATATTATTATTTGATTGACAGATCTGTTATAATTTTTCCAATATAAATGAAGTTATATTGTGTATGTATATTTTGATATACATTGAAGCGATCTGAACTTCCCCCATCTCCGTAGAGAAGAGAAAGAACGAATTACTGTGAGGACAAGACAAATCAAAACGCAGACGGAAGAACATTTCATTGTTATTTACAACAATTCCATCAGATTACAAGAATATACAGAGTATGAATAAATAAAATACATTCGATAAATATCAGAGATTACAATAAATTACATAGCAGCGGAAAAACAACATAAAACACAACCGAAAGTAATGCACGGATACAGAGCTTTCCGAGCATCGTTCCAGCTGTAAATCAGGATCCTGTGAATATAAATCTGCAAAACCAAAACTACTAGCTGCCCGTGTCGAAAATAAGGGCACCCAGAGTTTAGGTTAAAACAATAAACTCCAGGTCAGTCATGTGACTGGTGTGAGAACTAAAACAGTTATTTAAAACTTTACTTTACAAGAGAGTAATTCAAGGGACCACGCCGTATAACACGGAACGGGTTTCCTCCCAAGAATACCAGTGCATATCAGTAAACAACGCGATGTTTTTTCGAAAAATGAAGCTATTATAAGACCCAGGTCCCATCACACAATGCAACGCAAGCCGAAGGATAGGGTTTTCCCTTATAATAGCCAAACATGCTTGGTACGTTTAAAACAAATCATTTGATACTATAATAAGTGTATAGTGTCAAAACAATTTCAATCATAAATATCAATCCTAGGCGGCATGGGTACCATCTATCATGTCGCCATACTAGGCTCTACAAATAAAACTGAAATACATGTATTGGAAATTGGATTTCCGTCATGAGTCAAGGCAAGGGGCAAGCTCCTCTCCGCTTCGAGACACTCTAGCAAATGCCTCAGGACTACACACTCTGGGTAACCCCTGGGATCCTCCAAGACCGGTCCTCTCTTACGTTTGAGGATTAGTTATTCCTGAACACACGTTTCCCGACCCTATAGGACCTATAATCGAGGCGCCTCGCATCCAAACCACAAAGGTGAAAAGTATATAAATGTCAGGGCTGGTAGGTCACTGACACCACCCATAGCTAGAAAGAAACGTCGTGCACTCCTTGGGTCCTCATCCCGTTTTTGACTCATACCGAGGTGTGAGGCTCGTGAATCCATGCTATACACAAAGCTGCCACGTAGGCCGTGCTTTGATCATCAACCACAAGACTTTGCTTTTCAACAGAAGCCTTGATCCATGCAACTCAGCGTGCCATACAGGAAATTCATGCCATGCGATTGATATCTATCGATATATAACCTCTAAGCTCGTACGTCTCAGAGAAGGGCGTTAAGCAAGAGAATAAATTCTCCGCCACCAAACAGATATATATATGTAATAGAAATCGATCAACACAGAATAAAATCCGATGTCAGACACACAATCCATTTACAAGTTCGTTCTGGGTCTGAACGAAACCGGAGGCACTTTCCTCGCATATCCATCGATCTTCAAGTACGTCTGGACGATCACCAACTGATTCCCTCGTCTTGGGTGTACAGCCCAATCAAAATCATCAGTAATCACCCAAACGATGTGAAGACTTCCGGTCTTCCACCGCCGTCTTCATCTTCGACTTTTCGTCGAATCGGTTATTCAGAATGGGTATAAACCCGGACTTTCCGAACAACCCGCATATATAGTAAACAAATGTTACACAAACACAACATACGCCTCATTCCAATTCAGCAGTCACTAACCGCAAATTAGCAAGAGAACAATTTCCCAAATATTAACCGCGAAGGCCGAAACCAACATCAGATCAATATCCAGGAAACCATTCTTCTTAACTAACCTACAGCTAGTTTCTAAATTTCCTATTCTTAGGGAAAGGTTCCCATTAATTTTATCCAAGATAAATTCTTTAAAATTTATCCTTTAATCTTCCTTTGGATATCATTTCAAACCAGATTATGGTTTTCCAAACTAGTCGAGATTAGCGAACCATTCCGAAGTAATTATTTATTTTATTTCCCAACCTATTCATCCCATGAAGAAAAACTGGTAATACTCCATATCTAACACCACGGTGTTATCGGTAAAATTAATTACCGTTTCACGTTCGAATCTAATTAAAGATTTAGCTATCGCTTGGAGCAAAACTGGTGATACTCCATTCTCGCTCATTTTCCAAATTTGATAATTTAAATTATCAATTTACGTTTGAATCTAATTGCAGATTCATTGAAACTCCTTTTACTGGGTTAAAGAACTAATGTCATTTAAAACACAGTTCACGATAAACCCAAATCACATTATATTTAAAACCCATTTCAAATCCAATTTATTTATTTAAAAATAAACGGGTTTAATTTTAGTTCAAACTAGTTCATTTCGATAAAAATCTATTTTTATCTTTTCAAATATGGAGTTTTTCATCCCAATTTTTCCCAAATCATTTCTTATGATTTTACACAAATTATTACTATTTTTAATAATTTTATCAAGGCCCGTACAGTCGATTTTCATCAACGGCCATCAAACTGCACTTACGGCGACCTTTTTCAAATTTGATTTGGATGTATCTCCAAATCCAACTGTTAGATTTCAAATTTCTAATATTCGTTAGAAAGCTCTTTTCGATACGAACCCAACGGTTCCAGTTTTAGGAGAATCTGACGGTCGGATCTCCCGTAATGTCCGTTCGAAGTCAATGGTCGAAATTTACGAACTACCGCGGCGCGGCGTGTTCTATTCAAGCCATTATATATATATATATAATATATATATTATATATATTTTGTCGATTTTCCTTTTTAAACGAATTTTATAAATCGTTTCAAATTTGTTTCAAAAACAATTTCAACATTCATTTCAAATTCAAATCGATTTCAATTTTATTTCAAATTCGTTTTCTATTCAATTAAATTCAAATTCGTTTTCTATTCAATTCAATTCGAATTCGTTTTCTATTCAATTCAATTCGAATTTGTTTTCTATTCAATTCAATTCGAATTCGTTTTCTATTCGATTCAATTCGAATTCGTTTTCTATTCAATTCAATTCGAATTCGTTTTCTATTCGATTGAATTTGAATTCGTTTTCTATTCGATTCAATTCGAATTCATTTTCTATTCGATTCAATTCGAATTCGTTTTCTATTCGATTCAATTCGAATTTGTTTTCTATTCAATTATAAAAACGAATATAATCGGTATAAATATCGTTCGCGTCAAAATAGCGCATCTCTAACCAACACGGCTTTATATATTTCAATAATTCCGTTATTCTATTCAACAAATGAATATTTATTCTATTCAATACGTGAATCTATATTTTTGTCAATGCATGACTAATCTCAATGGATGAGTACTGTCACGTGTGACTATTTTCGTTATTCAATATATTTTATATAAAAATTATGGTATCTATCATTTGATTTAAATCAGACTCCAACCGTAAATTAGTAAGAGAACGATTCCCTAAATATTAACCCCGAAGGCCGAAACCAACATCAGATCAATATCCAGGAGACAACTCATCTCATCTATTTTCCAGTTAATTTCTAATTTTATATATGATAAAGATGTAAATTTTATTGTTAAAATACTTCGTTCAACACATGACTAATCTCAACGGATGAGTACGGTCAACACATGAACCTTTGTTTTATAATATAAAGATGTAATTTTTATTGTTAAAATATTTCGTTCAACACATGACTAATCTCAACGGATGAGTACGGTCAACACATGAACCTTTATTTTATAATATACTTTATTTTCTAAATTGGAATGAGTCCCAATCAATCACCATATAGCGTTAACTATATGGATTCCATACAACACATGTATATAATAGCAACGATAAGTAATCAATCATCATCCAAAGTGCACTACACTGTATAAGCATCAAATATAGATATCTAACGCTTATAACAGCCTGTCGATCCATCGATCGACATACAACTAATTATTGGGATTAGTGTATGCCGCATTTTATCCCAATACCCGTGTGGGGTTTCAAACAATCAAACACAGATTTTATTTATGCAGTTGGGCGATGTGTAAAATTTATCGTCCCAATCAATGTCCTTCAAATAGGTGTACATAAACAAACCGTCCGGTTTGTAAATGAATATTTATTTATTCACATTCACGTTAAAAATTATATTTTTAACGACCAAATTATTTTATTCAACCTATGAATATTCTATTCGGTTCATTTATTAAATAAAATGATATCTTTATTTTTCTAACTTATTTTAGAAAATTTCGGCGGCATAACGACACGATACTAGAAATGGGACAAGGCCTAGCCTTATCCCCGGTCTAATAATGGCCCACGCCATACACATATCAATCAAATCCATTCCATTCCACCAAAAAATCAAATTCAAATCAAATAATCTAACCAACTACACAACCAAACAAACAAGTCCATGGTCTGTGGACGATGGTGTCGGGAGCTACTAAACACCGTCTGCATCCTAGTATGTATTTATATAACTAAAAAAGAAAATTTAGAGTGAGAAGTTCTTACAGAGGGTTCCACTCCGCCGTGCTTTGCTGTTGAACTGCTGAATCGTCTGGATTCCTTTGAAATTCCAATTCAGTCTTTTTTTTCACACTGTTCCAATAAAAATTATATTTTTATTGCTTCATTTCAATAAATAAAAATTCTATTTTTATTTTTACTTCGTATATATATATATATATTTACAACACTTCTTTCTATATAAAAGTTATATTTTTATATTTCTACTTCATATATAAAGATCAAATTTTTACTTTACTATATATAATAAAAATCAGATTTTTATTTCACTACATATGTAAAGATCAAATCTTTACTATCTATATACTATAAAAATCGAATTTTTATATTCTCTATCTTAGAAAAATCATATTTTTATTCTTTCTATAATATCAAAATCATATCTTTAATATTTCTATTATATAAAAATCATATTTTTACATAGCCAAAGATCGTATTTTTACCTCATTAAAAATCTAATCTTTCCTATAAACAAAATCATACCTTTGTTTAAAATAAAAATCACATCTTTGTTTAACATAAAAATCAAATCTTTGTATGTTATTCATATGAATAAAAATCATATTTTTAATTAGTGTTTATTTTAAAAAAAATCCCTAATAAAGATCACATCTCTAATAAAGATCACATCTTTTTATTGCTAAATCAAAATCAAGTCTTCATATAAATCAAGTTAAAAACTGATTTTTATAATTTTAAAAACTAATTACATTAAAATTAACAAACAAATAAGTGAAGAGAAAAGAAAAAGGAGGAGAAGAAGAAGGCTTATAGCATAAATCGATAGAGAGAGGGGGTTTGTCTCGCTGCCGGAATTGGTGGCGGAGAGAGGAGGGTTGCGATGAACGGAGGGGGGTGCGCACGCCAGGCCAGGCGGGACTGATCGCCAGAGTTTGAGGTGGAAGGTGGGCGGCTAGGATTTGGGGAGTCCGATTGGGGCTCGACGCGTCGGAGGGATGGGTGGGTGGCGTTCTCGAGTGGAGGAGGTGGAGGGAGGAATGTGACGATCCCAAAACCCCGTGACACGGTGTTAAGGATAATCATTGGAATATAACACATTAATCATCATTAGCAGATCACAGATAATAGCTTAAACAGAAAATAGAATAATTTACACACATATGACAGCGGAATCATATAGAAATCATCACATCAGAGAAGCACAGTACAGGATACAACTTAGTGCATAATGATACATAATCAATCACCATCGCCTGAGGCGGAATCGTACATAAAGAGTACACAAAATAAATATCAGTCTACATCGCCAATGGCGGAATCATAATATAGATACAATAATGGCGGAGAAAATCCAAGTCAGCACGGTGTAGTCAAGCCTCGCCATGAGCCTAAAGTGCGTCAGAAACCTGTAACTAGGCTGCCCGTGTGAAAATGAGGGCACCCGAGTTTGCAAGGTGAAACAAACTACGAGTCAATCATGGGACTGGTATGAGAAATCTACTTAACTTATTAACAACAATAATAACGCAAATCAAAGGACCACGCCACTTTCGCGGAACGGGTTTACTCCAATGAGTGCTAGTGCATGAAATAAAGTAAATGATTAAATCATTGCAATGCTTTTTATAAAATGAAGCCATTATAAGACTCAGGTCCCATCACACAATGCAACACAAGCCGTAGGATAGAGTTTTACCTTATAATGGCAAAAAATGCTTCATACGAATAAAACAAAAGTGTTTGATATTATTACTAGTGTATATATGTTTCAAAAGCAAATTCAATCATAAATATCAATCCTAGACGGCATGGGTACCATATATCATGTCGCCATACTAGTAATACAATCACATTCGCATATTTCGTATTGGAAATTGGATTCCTTCATGAGTCGAGGCAAGGGGCAAGCTCCTCTCCGATTCGAGACACTCTAGCAAATGTCCCAGGACCCCACTATGATCCTTGGATCTTCAGGGCCGGTCCTCTCTTACTTTTGATTATTAATTATTCCTGAACACACGTTTCCCGGTCCTTACAGACCTATATCGAGGCGCCTCGCATTCCAACAACCACACAGGTGAAAAGTATATATAATGTTAGGGCTGGTAGGTCACTGACACCACCTTAGCTAGAAAGAAACGTTGTGCTCTCCCTGTAGTCACTCTCCCGTTTTTGACTCATACCGAGGTGTGAGGCTCGCGAATTCACGTTATACACAAAGCTACATCACACAGACCCTGCTTTGATCATCAACCACAAGACTTTGCTTTGCAACAGAAGCCTTGATCATATGCCACTCAGGCGTGCCACACAGGCAATCCACTCCATGCGACTAATTTCTATCAATATATAACCTCTGAGCTCGTACGTCTCAGAGAAGGGCGTTAAGCAAGAGAATAAATTCTCCGCCGCTAAATAGATATATATTTAACAGAGATCAATCAGCACAGAACAAAATCCAATGTCAGACACACAGTCCATTTGCAAGTCCGTTCTGGGTTTGAACGAAACCGGAGGCCCCAATTCCTCGTATATCCGTACAATCAACAGTATGTTTGGACGGCTATTACTTCAGCTCCTTCATGGTAGCTACTCCAATCACGAGCATCAGTAGCGCCCATCCATCCAATGTGAAGATCGTCGGTCTTCAACCATCTTCGACTCTTCGAATTCTCAACGTCGATCGATTATTTGAAATGAGATGTACTCGGCCTTTTCAAATAACCCACGTATATTTAGATTTTCAAATCAATTTATCACATGGTTGGACTATTCAACATTCACGTTTCAGTTCTTTAGTTATAATCCTCATGTTAAATACATTCAACCATCACATATCAAGCAAACACAACGAAATTGGATTATTTCCTCTCTATATCGTCTATAGTATTTTATAACGATATATCGCCATTTTTATTTATTTTAAAACGGCCATATTTAATTAAACGACGTTTCAGGTCGTGTCGATGCACTGGCGCTGCTTTTCACTAATTTTGTCTTACACATATCTGAAAATCTAACCGTTGGATTTTCACAAATTTTATATCATTAGGAAGGACATTTCAAAACGAATCCAACGGTTTCAGTTTTGGGAAAATCCGACGGTCGGATCTTCCACACTAGCCGTTTGAAGTTACGATTTCAATTTACTAACTACAGCGTCGTTATTCGATTTAATTTAATTATATTTTTATATATATAAATATAATCGTTTCTGGCGCTGTTTTTCTTCAGATTTGAATTAAACATTCCAGACAATCCAACCGTCGGATCTTCACAAAGTTGGTGCCGTTGGAAAGATATATCCAAGGCGAACCCAACGGTTGCGGTTTCGGCAAAATCCAATGGTCGGATTTCCCGCACTAGTCGTTTGAAATCACGGTTTCCAAACACAAACTGCACGGCCACGTTTCATTTTAATTTTATTTATATATATATATATATATTTATATAAATATAGTTCATTCAAAAATTCCTATATCGTTTTCACTTCAATTATTTCACTAACGCCTTTAAATTTTGGAAAATTTCGCCATAACCTCCTTTGTACGGGAGGGGCTGGGAAAATTCCCAAATAGCCACACGGGCGTCTCATGTCAAAAAGTAAAAGTAAAAGCCAAGCGGCTAGCCCACAGGCTCATAAAATCATCACCCAAACAAAACAGTAAATGTGTACCTATTTGTCGGGCATAAACTTTTATTCCTCTTCTCTAGCCCCTTTGCTATAACTTGTTCAATAAATATGCATGTACATATATACAATTTTTATCACTTATCATTTTCCATTCAACTTCATATTTGATTTACTTTGGTTTAAAAACACCATTCATTATAATGTTGCATGCATAGGCTAAAATCATATCATTAGCTAATTAATGTATATTTCAACTCATGCACACTTATTTGAACAAGCGGCTATTTTTAACACTTCACATTTCAAAGATGATAATTTTGGCGAACTAAAATAGATTTCAACACATGACTATTTTCTTTAGTTCCTATGCATGTTAAAAATAATATTTCTTCACAAATATTTATTTCAACACTCGCATATCTTTAGCATATCACATATAAGATAAAAATGATATTTTTATCACTTAAAATATTTATTCGACAAATGGATGTTTTCAACACTTTATAGTTTCAATAAAAATGTAATTTTTATTGTTCGATCTTTTTATTCAACACATGATCTTTTCCACTACTCACACTTCTCAACACATGAGCATTTCCACACATGGATATTTTATTTATGTTGTTTATATAAGAAAGATAGAATTTTTATTGTTGAAACTATTTATATATAAGGCGAATATTTTACATACTTCATATATATTATAAAAAGGTGATTTTTATTGTTTAGACACTTCATTCATTCACAAATGAATTTAATTTTCACACATCACTTTTCAATACATGAACATTTCCACACATGGATATAATTTCAACATATGACTTTAATTTCAACGCATGAAAATAATTTCAACATATGAAAATTATTCTAACACATAAAGATCATTAAAAATTTCGGCAGCATAACGGCAGGGTAGTTAAAACCGGCACCGTCCCTAGTACGGCTCCTCGCTCTACCTTAAAACCTCGCGGTTTTTGACAATGGGGATTCATGCATCTAATTCGCACGCAGGTGGCATGTTTTATTTTTATTTCCACAAATATTTCCAATTCATTTCAATCACCAATGGGTATTTTTCAACCACAACCAAACAATATCAACCACAAACAATTATTCAACCATTCGTATTTTTCATCCAATATTTCACACTAATTCACATCAATAAATATCGTCCATGGTTTGTGGACGAGGGGAGTGTATATATATATATATATTATAATTGCTATATTTCACTTGCATTTCAATACATATATCAATTATTCTATGCATGTATAATTCATACTTCGCTTATATAGCTTACACTACGCATGTACATGAGGTATACAACATGTGTGTAATTTATATTTCGCCAATATAATTTATACATGACATTTTCCATTCAAATTCTATTAATTTAGATTTCTCACTTTGGTTTTCGGAGTGCTAAAAATCGTAGATGACTCGGAAAAATCCGCGGCTTCTTCTATGTGGTAGAGAGCTTCCTTGCGGTCCCGATGTTTCCTGTTTCATCGAATTTCGTCAACACACCAAAAAGATATGATTTTTCAAAGTGCAAACATAAAAAAGGACTCACCTTTCTATTTGGTTCGAAACTAGGTTTGAGGTTTTCGCGAAATCCGCTGACCTAGATGACGATCAGGGAGTTGGACGTGAAAGAGCTTCGAGCGGGCTTCCTATCGGTGGTGGTTTGGTCGTGGATGGTGGCAGATTGGAGCGGCGACGGCGCTTGAAAGAGGTCGACTTTGGGCGCTCGATTCAGGCGGAGGAGGCGATGGTTCTGGTCGTGGGTGGGTCGGATCTGACGAGGGGAGGGAGGCGCGTCGACGGAGATAGGTTGCGTTGGCTGGAAGTGGCGGAGTCGGCGGCGATCGAGGAGAGAAGGGTGGATCGGGTTATCGCCGTTGAAGTGGAGGGTTACGAGTTTTTTTTTATTTTAAAAATTATGGAAGAAAAATTCTGATTGGCCCAGGCTTTATTTAAATTTTTAAATGGTGTTTTCTCCGACGAACTCCTTTTCAAGTCCAACGACTGTCGTCCCTAGCTAAATAACCCCATCCCGGACACAATGGGATATGTTTCGTTGGCCAATTCGACTGTTACAGTCAGTTATTTTTCAAATTAAAGTATAAAACATTTAATTTTTAACTTTGAACGTACATTTCAATTTGCCAGGGCCACAAACTGATTCGAAAAATTCCAGAAAAATAAATCTAGCTATGTTTTGATGCTACGGTCCCAACAAAACTAGTTTCGTCGAATTCTGAGATCGTTTGAAAAATGGCCATTTTCTAGTCGATCCAATTTAACAGAAATTGACCAAACACATTTTCTTTTGCCACGCTCACATACTAGCTTCAAAAATTATGAAATTTGAAACCTAGCAATAGTTTGACATCCCGGACCCAAAAAAACTGGTTTCGTCGAATTCCGAGGTCGTTTGCAAAATATCAATTTTCCAGGGCTATATATTCTATATAGCGACCTTTCTGAAAATTCATTCGGCCATAACTTTTGATTCCCGTTATGAAACTTCGATTTTTCAGATTCGTTAGAAAGGTATTGATAAACAGATTTAAATATTTTTGGTTTCGCTAAAATCCGTTATATTCTCCACCCTGCACAGTCAGTCAAAGTTTGAATTCAAATTTTCAAACTGACTCACTATTTCTAATTCACTATTTTATTGAAATATTCTATTTCAATTGTTCAAATTCCTTTGAAATCACCAATTTAAATTTTTTAAATTGGCCCATATTTTCCGGGTTATTACAAGGAAGGAGGTTGATCGGAGTGGGGCGCGGTGGCTGGGCGCAGTGCGGCAGCGAGGGCGGCGTGTCCAGGGGGTGGCACGATCGTCGGTGGCTTTGCTTTATTTATTTATTTCTGATCGATCTGGTAGAGAGAGAATGAAGTAGAGGGAGGGTTGACTAAGTAATAATTATATATATATTTAATTTATTTTAATCCAACAAGAGTAACCTTTTATTTCAAACTCAGAATCGAACCCACCGACTGTCGTCCATAGCTAATTACCCCCTTGCCGAACACAATGGGATATGTATCGTAAGTTGATTTGATCGTTTCGATTAGTTTCCGTTAAAATCAACATATAACTCTATATATTGAATTTGAACGCGCATTTCAATTTACTGGGGTCACATACTAACTCGAGAAATTCAAGAGAAATATTTTCTAGCTTCGTATTGATGATACGGTCCTAACGAAACTAATTTCGTCGAATTCTGAGACAGTTTGAAAAATGGCCATTTTCCAGTCGATTAAAATCAACTGAAACTGGTCAAACGCATTTTCCTTTGCCACGCTCATATATTGATTCAGAAAATTACGAAATTTGAAATCTAGAAATAACTTGACATCACAGATCCAACAAAAGTGGTTTCGTCGAAATCCGAGGTCGTTTGCAAAATTCCCTTTTTTAAGGGCCTGAATTCCATAGCGAGTATTCAGAATTTTCAACTGGACATATCTTTTGATTCCCGCTATGAAATTTCGATTTTTCGGATTCGTTGGAAAGATATCCCCAGTTAGATCCTATTATTTTTGGTTTCACTAAAATCCGGTTTATTTTACACCCGGTACGTTCAATTGAAGTTTGAAATCGAATTATCGAACTACCGCGCCATTTTCAATTCCTTTTATAATTATATATAATTGTTTATATTCCATCAACGATCTATATAAATATATTGGTCTGAATTATATTCAAAATAAATTCCTTGTCAATATTATTTAAAATAATTCATTTTAAATGTTCAAAATTCGCTAAAATTGCCAAAATAAAAGTTTTAAACTGGCTCGCATTTCCGGGTTATTACATACATGCTTTTGAATGTGTCGCTGCATAATAAAATTGTTTCTTTAACTGGCATATACTTAAAAACAGGAGTTTGTTTATTCTGTGTATAAAAAGAGATCGGTGCTCTGTCAAGATAAGTGTGAATGTGATTATTGGTGAATGTGATTCATTAAAATAATTCACTACTTAAACAGTATAAAATTACAACATGTTTTGATGAACATATATGTGTTTAGGCATGTATTTGTACAATTCTTAACTGGTTTTACCAATAGGATAATCCTTATTACAAGCTGTATTCATGTATGAGTTGTTAGTTTATTCTATGTTTTTTCCTTTAAATCACTTATCACCAAATGCAGCAGCATGTTCAATTTTGATTATTACTAAAACTATTATATATATATATATATATATATATATTAATCGGCTAAAATTCCCTATGCATTAGATGCAGTGAAGTATATATATTACATTTATGAAATGTTATATATGTATAAGTATAAGTAATTCGTATTTATATATTATATTAGCCTATGTAACATATATATATATGTGGTTCATGATCAAAGCTAAATCATCATGTCCCCTTATTATCATAATGTATTTATATATAAAACCTTGGTTTAAGCAATATTATATAAATATATTTGATATATTTTGATATTCTGCTCATATTGAAAACCTCCACTACAAAATTGTTTTGTAGTTGGGATTTGAACAAATAATATACTGTATATTAATATTGAAGCAGGATGTACATGATATAATTGAGCTAAAATTGGTATAATTTATATTCTGATCTGTTATTATATTGATAATTAAATTACAGGTTTTACCTGAAAGGGGCAGATGGATAATTATGCACGCTGAAATTGTTTCAGTGGGATGATCATCTAAGTTTTTCAATGAGCATCATCATCATTAAATAGTACATTGAAATTGTTTCAATGAGATATGCACTGAACTTGAATATATGTAAACATATTTTTGAGTTCGACCTAAAATGTTGATGAATATGTATATGTTTTGTAATATAAGACGCTGATGCTAAATGCAAATATCTGGAATATACCTGTAACATATTGTACTGTGTGAGTTAAAGATTGCCCATTTAATTATTATTATACTTGTTATGTTATGACCCCATCCTGTAAGACTGTGTATCGATATAATCTGATTATTATAGTTTAAGTTGGCCTAGTCTGCACATGTTTATATAATGCTGAAATTATATTTTATTGTAGAGTTTCATATGGTCTTCATTGATAATAATCATAAATCTGGTATGTGATATCAATGCCACTATGGTTAAGAGACTTACTTGCGGACGTATGGATATTTTTAAAAGTTTTAATGTTCATATATATACCGTATTAGATATAAATGTGTATATATAAATATTGAATTGGTTAATTAAAATTCATATAAGATTTGAATTTAATGTTTGATTCTAGAGTTAAAATATCCAATATTTTGAAATGTTCAAAACAATTATAGGCATGATCTCTATATATTGCAGAATTTATGTATATGTTTGTTACATATATATTTTATTTAATCCGATTTATATTATGAATATATAGTACATGTATTTTGATGCGTGTTAATGAATCTAATATTGTTTTCCACTATGAGTTATAATTCCCTCTAAAGCAAATCTTGTTATATTAAATCATGGTGAAGTCTTCCAATGGTACACCCATCAATGTCCAATATCATTGGGTGTAGGTAACGCCAAAGCGTTGTGCATCCTCTTATATTGGTTATATGAGGTAGGAGTAATTGTGGTGCTTCGACTATATTATTGGGTCTGATTTAACTAAGGCTGCATATTAAGATTATGACCTTAAAGACAACAACATGAATTATTCTATATTTGAGCAAATTAATAATACTGAACAAAATGTTCATCATGCGATCCAGGAATTATATACATGATATAATTGACACAAGATGTCTACCTAAAAGGTTGTGTTTTGGGGATTAGCCAATGCTAGGTCAAGGCATGACTAGATATGGATCTTGGAACACTATTATATATATATATATATATATATATATATATATATATAACGATACATATATATAAATAGAGAGATGTTAATTTGAGTGGTAGCGTATTTCAGTTTAAATTATACATTAATATAAATATAAAGTTTGATTGTCAAAATTATGTGTTTATATCAATAAATATTAAAAAATTATTTATTATTTATTATCTACTGTAGATATTAAATAATAAATAACTCCGATAATTTAAATTAATCCTTAATAAGGATAAATTGAATTAAATCAAATTTCTTTACTAACATTGAAATTTGAGGATTGCCCTCAAACAGATTAAAACATAATTGTTCTAACAAATATAGAGGATCTAAAATAAAAGCTTAAAGTGTGACTTCAAATGAATAAGATATAAATGTTATAATAATCTGCATATACATTTCTTGTATATATACTAGATATAAATCACATAAATGTATGTTGATTTATAGAAATTGCAGAATAAGTTCAAATTTGATTAAAAGGACAGGTGGACTTACGATTGGAAATGAAGCAAATGTTGCTGGATTATCCATAGGAAGTTGATTCTTGTTGAATATACTGGCTTACTTAAATAAATAAAATAATTGTTATTATGAAATTCCACTTAAGATAAATGTTATAATAGATCTTGTTTAGACAAGTTTGAATTTCATTTGTAATAAAAGGAATAATTGTTATTCATTTTGTTTAAATGAAATATCGTATGGAATTTCACAAATAGTTAATGATCTCTGTAAATCCTTAACTATAATGAACTTGACATTAATAATGAGTGGATTAAATTCAGTGATTTAAATCCAACATGCCTTTAGTATTACCGGTTAGCCCAGTAAACAAGTATATAACAAAAACTCTATAATGATGGAATTTTGAGATCATTTGATTTTGAATCATATGAAGAATACAGATCTTGTTTGTTAGGTAAAATAACTGGATCTCCTTTCGCTTGACACGGTGATTGAGTGATCAGTATTGGGTCTTGTACATAATGATGTATATGGAGCAATGAATACATAAACTAGAGGCAGGTTTTATTACTTCATTAATACTAATGATATCAGTAGATACAGATCTGTGTATCTTATGAAACACATATCAAAATACTTTGAAAAGTTCAAAGAATTCAGAATGTAGATAGAAACCAATTTTAAAAGAAAATAATACTTTTCGAACAGATTGAAAGAGAATATTTAAGCCAACTATTTAATGACTATTCAGTTGAGTTTGAAATTGTTTCACAACTCACTCCAACAAGAATACCATATTGAAATGGTATATCAGAAAGTAGAAATCGCACATTATAAGATATGATACGATCAATGATAAGTCATATAGATCTTCCAACAAATTAAATTTAGAACAATTGCATTTAGTCCCACTAAAACGAGTTTAAAGACGCCATATGAGATGTGGAGTAGGAAATGTCCTAGTATGTCTAATGCATGATTTGGAATGCAAGGTGTTTATTAAACGTCCTTTTTCAGATTAGATCGAACCCAAATCAAATGACTATTTTGTGTAATATCCACAAGAAATAAATGGATATTATTTCTATAAATTCTTTGAGAATAAAAATGTTTATTACTCGAACTGGTATCCTTTATAAAGTAGATCAAGTCTCTAAGATATCGATTGGAGTAGAATTCGAAATGTCTCAAAAACACAAAATGCTACTGAATCTTGTATAAACAAGAAATTGAGTAGGAGGGACACAATAATTCTAATGTTATTCGATAACACATTAATTATTGTTAATAATGTTAGTTTTAAAACAAGAAATATATACTGATTCTAAGGAAGAAAATGTTTGGATTAAGAAGTTCGTGATTGAACTTAATTCATTGTTGATCCAATGGTTTACATTGTGATAACAATGTGGCTATTGCTCAGGCCTAAAAAGTTAAACTCATTATCAATCCAAACATATATTTAAGAAATATAATTCTTATGTGAAATTGTTCACACAAGAAATTAACATATCTGCAAAGTTGCAAAAGTTGTAATGTTGTAGACCTACTAAATTAAAACTTTGTCACAGCAGAAGTTTAATAGTCACACTAGATTCATGAGTAAACGATACATGAATGATTGACTCTAGTGCAAGTGAGAGATTTTTAGAGTTTATGCCCCAGAGGCAATCCATTTGATGTGATTAATAACATTGTTGTTTTATTTGGAATAAAAATATTCTGTTATGTTATATTTACTGCGTAATATAAATATTAATATAATAGAAGTCCTTAGAATAATAATACGGAATTATATAGTTCGAGTAAGACTTGAACTTGAGATTATATAATATATTGAGTATTACTATTCTTAAATGTCCCTAGTCGAGTTTTACTGTTTATATAGGACAACAATAAAGCATTGAGACTAGTATGTTGATTGACTGATGATCACATCTCATTGATCATTAATATAAATGTGATATTAAAGTCAAGACATAAATACGTATTGGAGAATAGCGTATTGTGCTTACCCACCGCGAGATAACTACATGGAATATAATTAACAATATCTTAAGTTATTCTCATAATGACATTGATGTAATGGTCCTCAGACCTGAAATCATTATAATTTTATTTTAGGATATTTGTTTTTTGATATCATCTTAAGTTACCCATAGGGTAATGATAACGGCGATTATTGGATACATCTCGAATCGAATGAAAATTATGAATGATCTAGATGGAATTTAACCCTACAATATATATATATATATGTAGTGATATCCATGGGCCTTTTGGTTGAGTGAGACTATGAAATGCATGGTCGTGCTCAAATATTGATTTGTTTTAAACAATCTACTCATCGATCAAGAAAAACGGATTAAATTATTAAGAGGGTGACACGATCCATGTCTCTAGTTTAATCTTGGATATAATGGTTAAAAGGATTATATTACATTGATACCCTGGTCACGGAAAGGATGTATCGAATCATTGATCTTATTATAACCTAGGTAGCAGCGACGTATTGCTAGATGCCAATCACTGTTTATGATTTTAAATATAATATAAAATCATTGCCAGCGTTGTAATAACCTATAGGGTCACACATATAGAACGTAGTAAAGGGGAAAAGGCCATTAAATAAAATTTCAAACCTTTTGCATTTTATTTGGATTGAAATGGTATAAGGGTTATATACTAACATTAAGGAAAAACACTGGTTTTATAAAGGGTAAAATCGTTACCCTAAAAAAAGAACCAAAGAAACCATTTTGTTCCCTTTTTATTTTTAGATCAAATCTGGAAGGCCGAACATAACCCTAGCAATGGCGGTTGGCACCGCGCCCTTTTTTCCTCTTCAATTCGATTGAGTAGGAAATCATTCTATGGATATCTGTAGAGGCTCGACACTTGGAGGGCTCTTGATTCGATTCTGCCGCATCTTCTCTATTTCTAATTCGATTTAGCTTTCATCTGGAATCGACGCTTCAGGTATAAAGTTTCAATCCCAAATTCATATAAGTTTTGATTTATTATCTTGCTAAGATCCTTATTTAAGTTGTTAAAACACGAATTGGAACTCGATTAGATCGATTTTTCCTTACAATCCATCCAACTGCCCAGTCCATAAAACTGTCCATTTGTTGGGAGACAAGAAAAACGACCTGACCTAAGGGAAAAATGACCTGACACTAGATCTGATCGAAAATAGGTCCAATCATGACCAAATCATCATCAAACGACAATACCAATATGACCAAATCATCCTATTCAAGAATAAACGCTTTATGCAATCATTATCAACATCAAATGACAATTATTCATTGATAATCACATAAAATTCACCAAAATCATGATACATGAATGAATAAACAAAATAATGTATCTAACTTGCATAAAGATATGAATTATCATAAGAATTACCTATTTTAAGTTGATAGATTAGACCCTATTGTGATTCATATAAAAATATACTTACCATGATATAGATGTAGTTGAGAATAACTTAAAATGATGAAAATAAGATCAAACAATCCATATACTTGATTGAATTCCTGTGAGAGATGATTATCACTCACCAATTCTTCGAGTTAACTAGAAATCGCTAAATTCTCAATCTGGATATCGAAGAATATGCTTCAAACCACTTGATTTGATGCGATCTCTCTTTACTTGACACAGATCTAACTTCAACCGATGTAGATCTTCGATTCTCTTATGTAGATATATAATTTTAATGGTCGAAAGGTGTATTTCATTGAGTAAGGAGGATCACGAGCTCAACCAAATGAGAGATTGAAGAAAGTAAACTATTCTCCATACCTCTAACCCCCTATATATAGCCTTCCATCAGCCCACTAATAGGCCTCCTTAAATCAGCCCACCAATGGCTAAAAACCGAAACATAAAAATGTGTAGCACTAAAACAGTGATTCCTCCCAAACCGCTGAACCAAATCTTCAACGTGACCACTCTACAGAATTGGCAACACCATTTCCTTACCAATAAAATCGATCTCATCATCTGATTCGATCTCAGTCAAAAGTTATTCCCGGTTCAAAACTGATTGGGGCAAAATCGTCTCGAATAAAATTGGTAAAAATTTTGGACATGTCTCACATCCCCATAAACAACATATCAAAATATGAGAATGATCCAACCCCCAGGGAATTAAATAAAAATATTTTATGAACCTCCGATATGAATGCGGGCTGTTACAAACAATATTGAATTCACTTTGATTTACATATGGATATTGATATGCTAAAAAAATTCCAATGCTAATCAAAATAAAATATGCACCTTAGAGTAAGTACACTTGTTTTCATGTGCACAATGAGAATAAAATATAATAATCATATTTCTTTTTAAATTTGAGTTTAAATGAAATAGAGAAAAAGCACACAACTATGGTTGATTATAATTATTATATCTGTTTGTCATTTCAAAAATCTTCCAATATACGTTTATTGAATATGCATATTCTCTAACATCACACTTCATTTCAAATATATTTTTTATTCTACCATTATATGATTTTTAAACATATGGTCCCATGGTCTAGTTGTTAGGACATTGGACTCTAAATCCAGCAATCTGAATTCAAATCTCAGTGGGACCTTTTTGGCCTCTTTTAATCAACAATATCATATTTTTGTGTTGTTTATCGTAACGACCCGGAAAATCTGAACTAATTTAAATTTTTTAAATTAGCTAAAATAGTGGATTTTAAATACTTAAAATAAATATTTTAAATAATAGCAATGAAAAGTGAGTTTGAATCAACGTTTGAAAATGAATATAATTAATTCAAATTATAAACAAGGCCTGAAATGGCGCGGTAGTTTCAAAATTTGAATTCAAACTTCGACTGACTGTACCGGGTGCAAAACAAAACGGATTTGAGTGAAACCAAAAATATTTAAATCTGTTAGTGAACTCCTTTCTAACGAATCAGAAAATTCGAAGTTTCATAGTGGAAAGCAAAAGTTATGGCCAAATGAATTCTCAGAAAGGTTACTATGGAATTTAGATAGCCCGTGAAATTGGCCATTTTGCAAACGACATCGGAATTCGACGAAACCACTTTTGTTGGATCCGAGATGTGAAGTTATTGCTAGGTTTCAAATTTCATAATTTTTGAAGCTAGTATGTGAGTGTGGCAAAGGAAAATGTGTTTTGGTCAATTACAGTTAAATTGGATCGACCAGAAATGGGCCATTTTTCAAACGGTCTCAAAATTCGACGAAACTAGTTTTGTTGGGACTGTATCGTCAAAACATAGCTAGATTTATTTTTTTGGAATTTTTCGAATTAGTTTGTGTCCTGGCAAATTGAAATGTACATTCAAATCAAATATTGAATGTTTTATATTTTAATTTGAAGGAAAACTGACTGAAACAGTCGAATGGGCCTACGAAACATATCCCATTGTGTTCGGAATGGGGGTAAAACGCTAGGGACGACAGTCGTTGGGTTTGGATTGGAGGTCGTGTCAGAAAACCCCTTTTAAAACCTCCCGGCCAATCAGATTTTTTATAAAAAAAGAAAAAAGAAAATCTCTTTCTCTTTCCCCGACGTCAACGGTGGAAACCTTCAAGTTTCTTCCTCCCTCGATTCCTCCTCCTACACGCACCTAAACGCCATGGCCCAGTTGAATTTTTTGTAGATCCCTCCGAGATCTTCAAATCCATATAGGGATTGTAATTTATCGCTCAGTATTTTGGGAGATCAGGCACCCCGAAGTCGCCTCGTTGAAACCACCGCCGGAGCTCCTCCTCGCCGTTGATCTGAGCATCGAGCACCGTGCCTGGAAGCTCTCTCCTAGCCCTACGCTGTGGCATTGGCCGACCGACGAATAGCTACACGGATCGAGCAAAAATTCAAAACCTAGTTTCGAATCAAAAACTGAGGTCACAGCTTTGTTTATTTTCCACTGTTTTAACACCTTTAAACAGTTGCAAACTTTGAAAAATCATATCTTTTTCATGTGTTGACGAAATTCAGTGAAACAAGAGACAGTGGACTCGTGTGGACATCTTCTACCTTCTAGAAGAGACCGCATATTTTTCTGAGCCTTCTGCTATTTTTGGTGGAGTAGAACCTAATGTGAGATTTCTAATTTATAAACGATGTGGAAAATGACGATGTATAAATTATATAGTCGATGTATGAGTTATATAAGCGTTGTATAAGTTGTACGTTCGATGTATAAGTTATATATGCGTTGTAAAAATTATAAATGTGTTGAAATAGAAGAGAAATGCTATATACAAATATATATATATATATATATATATATATATATATATACACGCCCCTCGTCCACAAACCATGGACGATATTTATTGGTTGTGATTGGTGTGAAAATTGGTTGATAGCGAATGGTTGATTGAAATTTTTTGTGGTTGAAATTGATTGATTGTGGTTGAAAAATACCCGTTTGTGGTTGAGAAATATTTGGTTGAAACCACATAGGATTAGTTTGTGGAAATGAAAAAAAATATACATACCGCCTGCGTGCGAACTAGATGCATGATTCCCCATTGTCAAAAGCTGCGAGGCTTTAAGGAGAGCGAGGAGCCATACTAGGGACGGTCCCGGTTTTAACTACCCTGCCGTTATGCTGCCGAAATTTTGAATAATATTCATGTGTTAGAATTATTTTCCTGTGTTGAAATTATATTCGTCTGTTGAATAGAAAACCTTCATGTGTTGAATAGAAATTCATTTGTTGAATTGAAATTCATGTGTTGAATGGTATTCCTGTTTTAAATATAAAAATCACATTTTTTTCTATATATATAAACTATAGAAAACCTTCATGTGTTGAATAGAAATTCATTCGTTGAATCATATTCATGTGTTGAATGGTATTCGTGTTTTAAATATAAAAATCACCTTTTTATCTACATATACAAACTATAGAAAACCTTCATGTGTTGAATCGAAATTCATTCGTTGAATTGAAATTCATGTGTTGAAAGGTATTCGTGTTTTAAATATAAAAACCACCTTTTTATCTATATATACAAACTATAGAAAACCTTCATGTGTTGAATCGATATTCATTCGTTGAATTGAAATTCATGTGTTGAATGGTATTCATATTTTGAAAGAAATTGTTTTATAATAAAATCCCATTTTTATCATCAATATGAAACATATAAAATAATCTTGTTTTGAAATAAATTGTTTTATAATAGAAATCATATTTTTATTACCTATATGAACTATATAAAATAATCGTGTTTTGAAATGAATTGTTTTACAATAAAAATCACATTTTTATTATATACATGAATTGTTAAATATAGTGAAGTGTTGAAATAGAAGACAGTTAGATAAAAATATCGTTTTTATCAAATGTATGAAAAGCATATAGTTATGAAATCGAAGAATCGATATATATATATATATATATATATATATAAAGAATTGAAATATATCGAATAACGAAGTTGCAGTTCGTATTTTGAAACCGTGATTTCAAACGATTAGTGCGGGAGATCCGACCATCGGATTTTCCCGAAATCGCAACCATTGGGTTCACTTTGGAAATATCTTTCCGATGGCACCAACTTTGTAAAAATCCAACGGTTGGATTGTCTGGAATGTTTAATTCAAATCTAAAGAAAAACAGCGCCAGAATCGATTATATTTTTATATATATAAATATAATTATATTAAATCGAATAACGACGCTATAGTTCGTATTTTGAAATTGAAATTTCAAACGATTATACCGGGAGATCCGACCGTGGGATTTTCCCGAAACTGGAACCATTGGATTCGATTTGAAAAGACCTTTCTAATGATGTAAATTTTGTGAAGATCCAATGGTTAGAATTTCAGATATGTGTAAATCAAATCTGAAGAAAAACAGCGCCACGGCCGCGTTATGGCCCGAAGCGTCGTTTGAATAAATTGGCTATTTTAAAATAAATAAAAATAGCGATAAATTGTTATAAAATATTATAAACGATGTGGATGTGAAATTTAGAAATTAACTGAAGGTTAGCTAAGTCGAGTGTGGGTTTCCTGGATTTTGATCTGATGTTGGTTTCGGCCTTCGGGATTAATATTTGGGAAATCGTTCTCTTGCTGATTGACAGTTAGTGACTAATGAATTGAAATGATGCTTATGTAGTGTTTGTGTAGCACGTGTTTATTATATACGCGAGTTGCTCAGAAAGACCGGGTTTATCCCATTCTGAATAACTGAATCGACGATAAGAAATCGAAGATGAAGACGGTGGTTGAAGACCGGAAATCTTCACCTCATTTGGATGGTAACTGATGTCCTGATTGGGAGGCATCCCGAAATATGGATAATGAGTGGTGATCGTCCAGACGTACGTGGTGATCGATGGGTTTGCGAGGTATATAGTGCCTCCGGTTTCGTTCGGACCTAGAATGGACTTGTAAATGAATTGTGTGTCTATCATTGGAATTTATTCTATGTGATTGATAGACATCAGTTGCATGGTGTGAATTGCATGTGTGACATGCTAAGATGCAGTGATCAGGGCTTCTGTTGAAAAGCAAAGTCTTGTGGTGATGATCAAAGCACTACCTGTGTGGCGTAGCTTTGTGTATAACGTGAATTCGCGAACCTCACACCCCGGTATGAACCAGAAACGGGAGAGGACATCAGGGAGGGCATGCGTTTCCTTCTAGTTAAAAGTGGCGTCAGTGGTTTTACACGCCCTGACGAGTTTGACTTATGTAATTGTTGCTGTTGCAAGGCGCCTCGGTTATATCGGTCGATCCGGGACTGATGGAGTCATTCGTTGGCTCATTGACGCCCCAAAGGGCGGGGAAACGCAGTGTTCAGGTATAATAATCCACTTCGGTGGACCGGCCCTGACGATCCGAGGGGCAGTTGCGGCTGTTCCTGAGACACGGGCTAGAGCGTCTCGAATTCGGTAAGGACTATCTTTTGCCTTGGTTCATGACAGAAATCCGATTTCCAAATACGTGACTGTGCGATTTTGATTGTATATATATATGGCGACATGATATATGGTACCCATGCCGTCTATGATTGATAGTTATGATTCAAAATTGTTTTTGAAACATATAAACACTAGTAATAATATCAAATGCTTTTGTTTTATTTGTATCAATCATATTTTGGCCATTATAATGTAAAACTCTATCCTCCGGTTTGCGTTGCATTGTGTGATGGGAACTGAGTCTTATAACGGCTTCATTTTTGTAAAAAGCATTGCGATGTTTAAAGAAAGATTTGTTTTTAAAGCACTGGCAATCCATGGAGTAAACCCGTTCCACGAAAGTGGCATGGTCCTGTGATTGGCCATATTTTAAATGTGTTGAGAAGATTTCTCATACTAGTCCCATGACTGACTCGTAGTTTGTTTCACTTTCAAACTTAGATGCCTTTTTTCCTACACGGGCAGCCTTGTATTCAGGTTTAGCAGGCTTTATCTGGATAGCTGGAGCTGAAGATGGATTCTATCATTTATCTCTTTTTATGCTGTTCAGCTCCTATTGTACATATTATGTTTGTTTTCCGATGTAGACATTTATGTATAGCTGAGCTGTATTTGTACTAAGTATGATCCTGTATACTGTGTAACTCTGATAATTATATTTATCCAGTATATTCTATTGTGCATTATCTGGGTGTATTTATTTATTTATGTTCTACTATTATCTGTTTCTGTGTTATATTCCAAGGATTACCCTTCCCACCGTCAGTACGGGGTTTGGGGTCGTCTCATTTGGTATCAGAGCTTTGGTTGAGCTTAGTTCTGGAATATAACATATTAACGAACTCGTCAGAAATAGAACCAGCAGTGTTCTAGGACGAGTAACTCATTACAGATAGGATCAGTAATATCCTAGTATGAGTAAAGCTAAATGAAATACACCCCAATAGACACATTTACATTTGAAGTATATGTTTCTATGTTCTAAAATATCTTTTCTGTGACCTGACACTTGATCTGCTGTTTGCAGAAGTACTAGAAAATGAGTGTCAGAAACAGAAGGAATGTAGAACCAGATATTGAGGCCCTATTAATCAAGTATCGAAACATGGGTGGAGTACCGTTCTCTGGTGAAGAATCTATTATGAAGAAACAGGCTTGGATTCGTTCTGCTGAAAAGATCTTTGACGGCTAAAGGCTAAGGGATGACCAGAAAAGATTACTGGCATCCTGGGCACTCAAAGATGAAGCTTTGTTCTGGTGGGATTCAGTTACTGAGAATAATCCAGAAGGTGATATCACCTGGGATAGATTCAAAGTGATTTTACTGGAAAGATTTACTCCTCCCGAAGCGACTGAGTGATTATGTGATGAATTTTCTTATCTGGTACAAGGAGATATGACCATTCCAGAATATCATAAGAAATTCAACGAGCTTTCTCACTTTGCTCCCCATCTAATTCAAAATACGAAGAGAAAGAATCTGAGATTTATTAACGGGCTTCAAAGGAAATACCAGAATAATGTGATGGGGCATGTGAAGCTTTCTTTTTTAGAAATGATTTATATGGCTTATTAGTACGAAGATCTAGACAAGAAAGGTATGTTACGCTACGAAGAGGAGGTCAGTTCTAGTAAAAAGTTGAATCAGAAACTGATCGTCCTGAGGCCAGTACGATGTCTGAGATCAGTAAGAAGCCCAGTGCTAAGAGAAAAGGGCTAAATCTGAGAAGGAACCAATAAAGACCGCCACTTGCTCTAACTGCCATCTGAAAGGGCATTTGTCGATAAACTGCGGACCCTTAAAGAAGCGATTAAAAGGTGGACTTCAATCCAAGGAGGGATTTCAAGAGAATAGAAAATGCAATCTCTTCCATCAGGCTGGTCACGTAAAGCAAGATTGCTGGCAGTTGAAAAAGACCGAAATAGTTCAAGTGAATGAAGTAGCAGAAACTTCTGATCCCTCAGCTAGTCAGGGAAGGGTTGATGTTTTGGATGGCACACTTAATGTCAAAAATATTCCAGTTAAAGTACTGTTTGATACAGGCATGTCGCGAAGCTTTATTGCAAAGAATGCGGTTAAGAAACTGGATTTGAATTTGAAGAAGCTCAAAGAACAAATGACTGTCCAAATTCCGGTCGGGGGTTCCATCGATCTCAGTTGGGTTTATGCAGTACCTGTCTCTTTTTCCTGCTATAAATTCCCTACCATCTCTATCGTCATGAATTTTACTGAATTCGATCTTATTCTGGGATTGGATTGGCTAACCAAATATGAAGCAGAGGTTAGATGCTCTGAGAGATTTGTTAGGGCTAAGATTAAATCCGGGAATTATATAACCATACCATGTGAAGGTCAGAATGCTAATAGAAAAGACTTCTGGGTAGCTTTGGATGTTTCTCCTGTTCAAATAGAAAATATCCCTGAAGTCACGGAGAATATTCCTGACCTCATCAAAGACATTCCTGTCATCAAGAACTATGCGGATGTGTTCGAAGAAGTTGTTCGCTTACCCCCGCAGAGAGAAATAGATTTCAAAATTGCTTTGATTCCGAATGCAAGGCCGGTAGTTCACGCTATTCAAAGAATGTCCTTGAAAGAGAAATAGGAATTAGACAATCAAACACGACAGCTCGTATGGAAGGGTCTGATCAGGCCTAGTTTCTCTGATTGGGGTGCAGCAGTGGTGTTTGTCCTAAAATCTGACGGTACTCTGCGGCTATGTGTGGATTAGCGTGATTCGAACTAGCAAACAATTAAGAATAAATATCCATTGCCGCGAATCGATGATTTATTGGATCGTCTGAATGGAGCACAAGTATTTTCAAGGATGGACCTAGCTACAGGCTTCCATCAGCTTCAAATTGCCGAAGAGTGTGTTCCTATGACAACATCCAGAGGTCCAGACTTATTCTATGAGTTAGTAATGCCGTTCGGCTTATGTAACGCTCCGGCTTACTTCGTCGATTTGATGAATAGAGTGTTTAGAGGAGTCCTGAATAAATTTGTTCTGGTTTTTATTGACGATATTCTAATCTTCTCTAAATCAAAGGCCGAACATGAAAAGCATCTGGATCAGGTTCTAGAAATTCTGAGAAGGAACGTTCTAAAAGCCAAACTATCCAAATGCGTATTCTGGCAAGATGAAGTGAAATTTCTGGGCCACGTCGTATCGAAAGAAGGAATTGTTGTGGATCTAAGTAAAATCATAGCTATTCAGAATTGGAAACAGCCCAGTACCCCCACAGAAGTCCGCAGTTTTCTCGGATTGGCTAGTTATTACCGGAAGTTCGTTAAAAACTCTTTGAAGATATCTGGTCACTTAACGAAACTTACAAAGAAGCACTCTAAATTCAAATGGACTCCAGAATGTGAGGAGGCTTTTGAAGAGCTAAAGTTAAGATTAACAACTGCTCCAGTGTTAACCATCATCGATGGCAATCAGGATTTGAAAGTCTGGACAGATGCTTCTAGAGAAGGCCTTGGTGCAGTGTTAATGCAAAGAGGACAAGTGATTTCTTATGCTAGCCGTCAGCTGAAGCAACATGAAAAGAACTATGTAACTCATGATCTTGAGTTACTGGCTATCGTATTCTCTTTGAAAATCTAGAGACACTATCTTCTGGGTGAGAGATTTGAACTGTTTACAGATCACCAGTCGCTAAAGTATCTGTTCACCCAGAAAGACTTGAATCTGAGGCAGCAACGTTGGTTAGAGTTCCTTGCAGCATACGATTTTGAAATTATATACACTCCAGGGAAAGCCAATGTCGTGGCTGATGCGTTAAGCCGAAAGAATGAAATGATCGCCAGTTTTATTATCACAACTTCATTGATAGATAAAATATCTGCTCTTCAGAAGGATGATCACTTCATTCAGAAGATCAGGGAGATAATTCAAAAGGGCGAACCCTCGAGTTTCCAAGTTGATAATGATGGGATTCTAAGGCTAAAAGGTCGAATCTGTGTTCCTAACATTGCTGAGCTCCGAAAGGAAGTACTGGATGAATGCCACAAGTCAAAACTTAGTATCCATCCGGGAGTAAGCAAAATGTATAATGACATCAAACGCACTTTCTGGTGGAAGTCGATGAAAAGGGACATTTCTTTATATGTTAGCCGATGCCCTGCTTGCCAGCTAGTCAAGAGCGACCAACAGAAACTGTAGGGATTATTGCAACCGCTAGACGTTCCAGGCTAGAAGTGGGAACATATTTCCATGGACTTCATTGATGGTTTGCCCAGAACCAGAAAAGGTAATGACAGTATTTGGCTGATCGTAGATCGCTTCATGAAGACCGCCCATTTCATACCTGTCAGATCAAACAGAACTGCTCAGAGTCTGGCACAAATATATTTCAAGGAAATTGTTAGACTACACGCAGTGCCGCTCAGTATAGTCAGTGATAGAGATCCAATATTTACTAGCAAATTCTGGGAGGCATTTCAAGTAGAGCTGGGAACGAAGCTAAACTTGAGCACCGCTTATCATCCTCAGACAGATGGTCAGATTGGGAGGGTGAATCGTATTTTAGAATATCTATTGCGGGCTTGTACTCTAGATTTTGGTGGATCATGGGAAGACCATCTGCATTTGGCTGAATTCTCATATAATAACAGCTACCAGGCGAGCCTGACAATGTCACCATTCGAAGCATTGTATGGTAGACCGTGTCGATCTCCTGCTTGTTGGGTCGAACCCGGTAATAGACTTGTGTTACGGCCTGATATGATCCGAGAAGCTACCGACAAAGTCGATTTCGTTAAGAAACGATTACTGGCCGCTCATAGCCAACAAAAGAGTTATGCCGATAGGAGAAGAAAAGATATATCATTTGCAGTTGGCGACTATGTATATTTCAAAGTATCGCCGATGAAAGGAGTTATCCGGTTTGGTAAAACTGGGAAGTTGGCGCCCAAATTCACTGGCCGGTTTCCTATTCTGGAACGGATCGGAACTCTCGCTTATAGGGTTAAATTGCCTGATTGGTTGCCTGGAGTGCATGATGTATTTCACATATCTCAACTTCGAAAGCACGTTCATGATCCAGAATTAATCGTGGAAGAAGCCGCTCAACAAGATATTGAAATTACTCTGGAATTAGCTGTGAGGGGAGAACCGCAAAAGATCATCGGCAAAGAAACCAAAGAGCTGAGGAACAAGAAGGTTCACTTAGTCAAAGTGCAATGGAGTGGAGATCCGCGAGATTGTACTTGGGAAACTGAGGAGAGCATTCAGAAAGCCTATCCTAGATGCCGAGTGGATATCTCTGATTGACTCCGGTGCAAGGTACATTTACCATACTTTGCATTACCAATTAGTTCTCTACTCTGTTGTTATTTTCTTTCCATGGATGTGCACTTTTAATTTTATAGTCTGAATGATTTTAAGAGAGTGTAGAAATTGATTAGTTATGTATTTGAAAAGTTAAAAACAATTTGATTGTTGTTTGTGTTGTGTGAAAGTAGATTTGATTAATTAAAATTATTAAAACGATAGTTAATTTTATCAATAATAGAATGAATGGTAGAATTTATTCGATTATATCACACATTGAACTGATTAGAAAATAGATAGAAATATATACATGTGCATTATATACGTTTGAACAGGTAAATGGATAGCTGTTGAGTAAAGATTTTATTTGCGTGCCCGACAAATAGGTAAACCTTAATGAGTTGGATGCGAAATATTATTATATCAACTCCTGTGAATGCCATTGGATGCGGAGTGCTGGTTATTCTGTGTGTAATGATAACCATCACCATAGGATAGTAACAATTAATTTTGAACTACATTACATGGCATACTTATGAAGATAGGCATACTTCATCATATACTACATAAGCATTTGGAGCTTGTGTGACGAGGTGGAAGATTTACCATACGAGCGAGAGGCTTGTATGGCGATGACTATATTTTACAGGTTGAACTGATGACTGATATGGACTATTTAAATTGTAATGATAAAATTGCCAGATTAATAAAAACCCCACATGGGTCTGGAGTTGACATTAATCACGTCTCTCTAGCTATTAGATGCGGCACATGGACTATTTATTTCCCACACGGGACGAGGTGAGGAGGATTTATCCTCTGGAGCAATTAAAATACACACTCCCTCAGGCTTTGTCAGGGTGATGAGAATTTATTCTTTGGAGTTATTATCTATACACGCTCCCCTGTAAACACCAGAATATATCACTATAAATATGTGTATGCTTATTAGGATTTATTGGGTACCTAATACGACCCAATAAATTTCCAAACCTCTCCCCGTACAAAGGAGGTTATGGAGAAATTTTTCGAAAATTCCGGGTGTTAGCCAAATTTTCGATGAATTTGAAAATTCTCAGAAACTAAAAAGTTGGAGAATGGAAGCCAGATTGAACATAGAGTTGATTAATCAAACCACTTTTGACTTTGTTCCTTATCGGGACGAAAAGTTTTAAGTGGGGGAGATTGTAACGACCCGGAAAATCTGAACCAATTTAAAAAATTTAAATTGGCTAAAATAGTGGATTTTAAATATTTAAAATAAATATTTTAAATAATAGCAATGAAAAGTGAGTTTGAATCGACGTTTGAAAACGAATATAATTAATTCAAATTATAAACAAGGCCTGAAATGGCGTGCTAGTTTCAAAATTTGAATTCAAACTTCGACTGACTGTACCGGGTGCAAAACAAAACGGATTTGAGTGAAACCAAAAATATTTAAATCCGTTAGTGAATACCTTTCTAACGAATCTGAAAAATCAAAGTTTCATAGCGGAAAGCAAAAGTTATGGCCAAATGAATTTTCAGAAAGGTCGCTATGGAATTTAGATATCCCGTGAAATTGGCCATTTTGCAAACGACATCGGAATTCAACGAAACAACTTTTGTTGGATCCGGGATGTGAAGTTATTGCTAGATTTCAAATTTCATAATTTTTGAAGCTAGTATGTGAGCGTGGCAAAGGAAAATGTGTTTTGGTCAATTACAGTTAAATTGGATCGACCAGAAATGGGCCATTTTTCAAACGGTCTTAAAATTCGACGAAACTAGTTTTGTTGGGACCGTATCGTCAAAACATAGCTAGATTTATTTTTCTGGAATTTTTCGAATCAGTTTGTGGCCCTGGCAAATTGAAATGTACGTTCAAATCAAATATTGAATGTTTTATATTTTAATTTGAAGGAAAACTGACTGAAACAGTCGAATGGGCCTACGAAACATATCCCATTGTGTTCGGAATGGGGGTAAAACGTTAGGGACGACAGTCGTTGGGTTTGGATTGGAGGTCGTGTCAGAAAACCCCTTTTAAAACTCCCGGCCAATCAGATATTTTATAAAAAAAATCTCTTTCCCTTTCCCCGACGTCAACGGCGGAAACCTTCAAGTTTCTTCCTCCCTCGATTCCTCCTCCTACACACACCTAAACGCCATGGCCCAGTTGAATTTTTTGTAGATCCCTCCGAGATCTTCAAATCCATATAGGGATTGTAATTTATCGCTCAGTATTTTGGGAGATCAGGCACCCCGAAGTCGCCTCGTTGAAACCGCCGTCGGAGCTCCTCCTCGCTGTCGATCTGAGCATCGAGCACCGCGCCTGGAAGCTCTCTCCTAGGCCTACGCTGTGGCGTTGGCCGATCGACGAATAGCTTCATGGATCGAGCAAAAATTCAAAACCTAGTTTCGAATCAAAAACTAAGGTAACGGCTTTGTTTATTTTCCACTATTTTAACACCTTTAAACCGTTGCAAACTTTGAAAAATCATATCTTTTTCATGTTTGACGTAATTCAGTGAAACAAGAGACTGTGGACTCGTGCGGACGTCTTCTACCTTCTAGAAGAGACCGCATATTTTTCTGAGCCTTCTGCTATTTTTGGTGGAGTGGAACCTAATGTGAGATTTCTAATTTATAAACGATGTGGAAAACGACGATGTATAAATTATATAGTCGATGTATGAGTTATATAAGCGTTGTACACCTCTTGTATAAGCGTTGTATAAGTTGTACGTTCGATGTATAAGTTATATATGCGTTGTAAAAATTATATATGTGTTGAAATAGAAGTGAAATGCTATATATATATATATATATATATATATATGTACGCCCCTCGTCCACAAACCATGGACGATATTTATTGGTTGTAATTGGTGTGAAAATTGGTTGATAGCGAATGGTTGATTGAAATTGTTTGTGGTTGAAAAATACCCGTTTGTGGTTGAGAAATATTTGGTTGAAACCACATAGGATTAGTTTGTGGAAATGAAAAAAATATACATGCCGCCTGCGTGCGAACTAGATGCATGATTCCCCATTGTCAAAAGCTGCGAGGCTTTAAGGTAGAGCGAGGAGCCGTACTAGGGACGGTCCCAGTTTTAACTACCGTGCCGTTATGCTGCCGAAATTTTGAATAATATTCATGTGTTAGAATTATTTTCCTGTGTTGAAATTATATTCGTCTGTTGAATAGAAAACCTTCATGTGTTGAATAGAAATTCATTCATTGAATTGAAATTCATGTGTTGAATGGTATTCGTGTTTTAAATATAAAAATCACCTTTTTATCTACATATACAAACTGTAGAAAACCTTCATGTGTTGAATCGAAATTCATTCGTTGAATTGAAATTTATGTGTTGAAAGGTATTCGTGTTTTAAATATAAAAACCACCTTTTTATCTATATATACAAACTATAGAAAACCTTCATATGTTGAATCGATATTCATTCGTTGAATTGAAATTCATGTGTTGAATGGTATTCATATTTTGAAAGAAATTGTTTTATAATAAAAATCCCATTTTTATCATCAATATGAAATATATAAAATAATCTTGTTTTGAAATAAATTGTTTTATAATAAAAATCATATTTTTATTACCTATATGAACTATATAAAATAATCGTGTTTTGAAATGAATTGTTTTACAATAAAAATCACATTTTTATTATATACATGAATTGTTAAATATAGTGAAGTGTTGAAATAGAAGACAGTTAGATAAAAATATCATTTTTATCAAATGTACGAAAAGCATATAGTTTTGAAATCGAAGAATCGATATATATATATATATAAATAGAATTGAAATATATCGAATAACGAAGCTGCAGTTCGTATTTTGAAACCGCGATTTCAAACGATTAGTGCGGGAGATCCGACCATCGGATTTTCCCGAAATCGCAACCGTTGGGTTCGCTTTGGAAATATCTTTCCAACGGCGCCAACTTTGTAAAAATCCAACGTTTTGATTATTTGGAATGTTTAATTCAAATCTGAAGAAAAACAGTGTCAGAATCGATTTTATATATATATATATAATTATATTAAATCGAATAACGACGCTACAGTTCGTATTTTGAAATTGAAACTTCAAACGATTATACTGGGAGATCCGACCGTCGGATTTTCCTGAAACTAGAACCGTTGGATTCGTTTTGAAAAGACCTTTCTAATGATGAAAATTTTGTGAAGATCCAACGGTTAGAATTTCATATATGTGTAAATCAAATCTGAAGAAAAACAGCGCCACAGCCACGTTATGGCCCGAAGCGTTGTTTGAATAAATTGGCTATTTTAAAATAAATAAAAATAGCGATAAATTGTTATAAAATATTATAAACGATATGGATGTGAAATTTAGAAATTAACTGAAGGTTAGCTAAGTCGAATGGTTTCCTGGATTTTGATCTGATGTTGGTTTCGGCCTTCGGGGTTAATATTTGGGAAATCGTTCTCTTACTGATTGATGGTTAGTGACTAATGAATTGAAATGATGCGTATGTAGTGTTTGTGTAGCACGTGTTTATTATATACGCGAGTTGCTCAGAAAGACCGGGTTTATCCCATTTTGAATAACTGAATCGACGAGAAGAAATCGAAGATGAAGACGGTGGTTGAAGACCAGAAATCTTCACCTCGTTTGGATGGTAACTGATGAACTGATTGGAAGGCATCCCGAAATATGGATAATGAGTGGTGATCGTCCAGACGTACGTGGTGATTGATGGGTTTGCGAGGTATATAGTGCCTCCGGTTTCGTTCCGACCCAGAACGCACTTGTAAATGGATTGTGTGTCTGACATTGGAATTTATTCTATGTGATTGATAGCCATCAGTTGCATGGTGTGAATTGCCTGTGTGACATGCTAAGATGCAGTGATCAGGGCTTCTGTTGAAAAGCAAAGTCTTGTGGTGATGATCAAAGCACCGCCTGTGTGGCGTAGCTTTGTGTATAACGTGAATTCGCAAACCTCACACCCCGGTATGAACCAGAAACAGGAGAGGACATCAGGTAGGGCATGCGTTTCCTTCTAGTTAAAGGTGGCGTCAGTGGTTTTACATGCCCTGACGAGTTTGACTTATGTGGTTGTTGCTGTTGCGAGGCGCCTCGGTTATATCGGTCGATCCGGGACCGATGGAGTCATTCGTTGGCTCATTGACGCCCCAAAGGGTGGGGAAACGCAGTGTTCATGTATAATAATCCACTTTGGTGGACCGGCCCTGACGATCCAAGGTGCAATTGCGGCTGTTCCTGAGACACGGGCTAGAGCGTCTCGAATTCGGTAAGGACTATCTTTTGCATTGGTTCATGACGGAAATCCGATTTCCAAATACGTGACTGTGCAATTTTGATTGTGTATATATATATATATATATATATATATATGGCGTCATGATATATGGTACCCATGCCGTCTATGATTGATAGTTATGATTCGAAATTGTTTTTGAAACATATAAACACTAGTAATAATATCAAATGCTTTTGTTTTATTCGTATCAATCATATTTTGGCCAATATAAGGTAAAACTCTATCCTCTGGTTTGGTTGCATTGTGTGATGAGAACTGAGTCTTATAATGGCTTCATTATTATAAAAAGCATTGCGATGTTTAAAGAAAGACTTGTTTTTAAAGCACTGGCAATCCATGGAGTAAACCCGTTCCACGAAAGTGGCGTGGTCCTGTGATTGGCCATATTTTAAATGTGTTGAGTAGATTTCTCATACCAGTCCCATGACTGACTTGTAGTTTGTTTCACTTTCAAACTCGGGTGCCCCTTTTCCTACACGGGCAGCCTTGTATTCAGGTTTAGCAGGCTTTATCTGGATAGCTGGAGCCGAAGATGGATTCTATCATTTATCTCTTTTTATGCTGTTCAGCTCCAATTGTACATATTATGTTTGTTTTCCGCTGTAGACATTTATGTATAGCTGAGCTGTATTTGTACTAAGTATGATCCTGTATACTGTGTAAATCTGATGATTATATTTATCCAATATATTCTTTTGTCAATTATCTGGGTGTATTTATTTATTTCTGTTCTGTTATTATCTGTTTCTGTGTTATATTCCAAGGATTACCCTTGCCACCGTTAGTACGGGGTTTGGGGTCGTCTCATTTGGTATCAGAGCTTTGGTTAAGCTTAGTTCTGGAATATAACATATTAACGAACTCGTCAGAAATAGAACCAGTAGTGTTCTAGGACGAGTAACTCATTACAGATAGGATCAGTAATATCCTAGTATGAGTAAAGCTAAATGAAATACACCCCAATAGACACATTTACATTTGAAGTATATGTTTCTATGTTTTAAAATATCTTTTCTGTGACCTGACACGTGATCTCTGTTTGCAGAAGTACTAGAAAATGAGTATCAGAAACAGAAGGAATGCAGAACCGGATATTGAGGCCCTATTAATCAAGTATCGAAATATGGATGGAATACCGTTCTCTGGTGAAGAATCTACTATGAGACACAGGCTTGGATTCGTTCTGCTGAAAAGATCTTTGACGGCTTAAAGCTAAGGGATGACCAGAAAAGATTACTAGCTTCCTGGGCACTCAAAGATGAAGCTTTTTTCTAGTGGGGTTCAGTTATTGAGAATAATCCAGAAGGTGATATCACCTGGGATAGATTCAAAGTGATTTTCCTGGAAAGATTTACTCCTCCCGAAGCGACTGAGCGATTATGTGATGAATTTTCTTATCTGATACAAGGAGATATGACCATCCCATAATATCATAAGAAATTCAACGAACTTTCTCACTTTGCTCCCCATCTAATTCAAAATACGAAGAGAAAGAATCTGAGATTTATTAACGGGCTTCAAAGGAAATACCAGAATAAACTGATGGGGCATGTGAAGCTTCCTTTTTCAGAAATGATTTATATGGCTTATCAGTACGAAGATCTAGACAAGAAAGGTATGTTACGCTACGAAGAGGAGGTCAGTTCTAGAAATAAAGTTGAATCAGAATTATCGTCCTGAGGCCAGTACGATGTCTGAGATCAGTAAGAAGCCCAGTGCTAAGAGAAAAAGGGCTAAATCTGAGAAGGAACCAGTAAAGACCACCACTTGCTCTAACTGCCATCTGAAAGGGCATTTGTCGATAAACAGTGAACCCTTAAAAAAGCAATTAAAAGGTGGACTTCAATCCAAGGAGGGATTTCAAGAGAATAGAAAATGCAATCTCTGCCATCAGGCTGGTCACATAAATCACGATTGCTGGCAGTTGAAAAAGACTGAAATAGTTTAAGTGAATGAAGTAGCAGAAACTTCTGATCCCTCAACTAGTCAGGGAAGGGCTGATGTTTTGGAAGGCACACTTAATGTCAAAAATATTCTGGTTAAAGTACTGTTTGATACAGACGCGTCGCGAAGCTTTATTGCAAAGAATGCGGTTAAGAAACTGGATTTGAATTTGAAGAAGCTCAAAGAACAAATGACTGTCCAAAATCCGGTCGGGGGTTCCATCGATCTCAGTTGGGTTTGTGCAGTACCTGTCTCTTTTTCCTGCTATAAATTCCCTACCATCTCTATAGTCGTGAATTTTACTGAATTCGATCTTGTTCTGGGATTGGATTGGCTAACCAAATATGAAGCAGAGGTTAAATGCACCGAGAGAGTTGTTAGGGCTAAGATTAAATCCGGGAATTATATAACCATACCGTGTGAAGGTAAGAATGCTAATAGAAAAGACTTCTGGGCAGCTTTGGATGTTTCTCCTGTTCAAATAGAAAATATCCCTGAAGTCACAGAGAATATTCCTGACCTCATCAAAGACATTCCTGTCGTCAAGAACTATGCGGATGTATTAGAAGAATTTGTTTGCTTACCCCCGTGGAGAGAAATAGATTTCAAAATTGCTTTAATTCCAAATGCAAGGACGGTATTTCACGCTATTTGAAGAATGTCCTTGAAAGAGAAAGAGGAATTAGACAATCAAACACGACAGCTCGTATGGAAGGGTCTGATCAGGCCTAGTTTCTCTGATTGGGGTGCAGCAGTGGTGTTTCTCCTAAAATCTGATGGTACTCTACGGCTATGTGTGGATTATCGTGATTTGAACAAGCAAACAATTAAGAATAAATATCCATTGCCGCGAATCGATGATTTATTAGATCGTCTGAATGGAGCACAAGTGTTTTCAAGGATGGACCTAGCTATAGGCTTCCAACAGCTTCGAATTGCCGAAGAGTGTGTTCCTATAACAGCATTCAGAGGTCCAGACTTATTCTATGAGTGGTTAGTAATGTCGTTCGGTTATGTAACGCTCCGGCTTACTTCGTCGATTTGATGAATAGAGTGTTCGGAAGAGTCCTGAATAGATTTGTTCTGGTTTTTATTGACGATATTCTAATCTTCTCTAAATCAAAGGCCGAACATGAAAAGCATCTGGATCATGTTCTAGAAATTCTGAGAAGGAACGTTCTAAAAGCCAAACTATCCAAATGCGTATTCTGGCAAGATGAAGTAAAATTTCTGGGCCACGTCGTATCGAAAGAAGGAATTGTTGTGGATCCAAGTAAAATCATAGCTATTCAGAATTGGAAACAGCCCAATACCCCCACATAAGTCCGCAGTTTTCTCGGATTGGCTAGTTATTAATGGAAGTTCGTTAAAAACTTTTCGAATATATCTGGTCACTTAACGAAGCTTACAAAGAAGCACTCTAAATTCAAATGGACTCCAGAATGCGAGGAGGCTTTTGAAGAGATAAAGTTAAGATTAACAACTTCTCCAGTGTTTACCATCATCGATGGCAATCAGGATTTGAAAGTCTGGACAGATGCTTCTAGAGAAGGCCTTGGTGCAGTGTTAATGCAAAGGGGACAAGTGATTGCTTATGCTAGCCGTCAGCTGAAGCCACATGAAAAGAACTACGTAACTCATGATCTTGAGTTATTGGCTATCGTATTCTCTTTGAAAATCTGGAGACACTATCTCCTAGGTGAGAGATTTGAACTGTTTACAGATCACCAGTCGTTAAAGTATCTGTTCACCCAGAAAGACTTGAATCTGAGGCAGCAATGTTGGTTAGAGTTCCTTGCAGCATACGATTTTGAAATTATATACACTCCAGGGAAAGCCAGTGTCATGGCCGATGCGTTAAGCCGAAAGACTGAAATGATCGCCAGTTTTATTATCACAACTTCATTGATAGATAAAATATCTGCTCTTCAGAAGGATGGTCACTTCATTCAGAAGATCAGGGAGATAATTCAAAAGGGCGAACCCTTGAGTTTCCAAGTTGATAATAATGGGATTCTAAGGCTAAAAGGTCGAATCTGTGTTCCTAACAATGCTGAGCTCCGAAGGGAAGTACTGGATGAATGCCACAAGTCAAAACTTAGTATCCATCCAGGAGTAAGCAAAATGTATAATGACATCAAACACACTTTCTGGTGGAAGTCGATGAAAAGGGACATTTCTTTATATGTTATCTGATGCCCTACTTGCCAACTAGTCAAGAGCAACCAACAGAAACTGGCGGGATTATTGCAACCGCTAGACGTTCCAGGCTGGAAGTGGGAACATATTTCCATGGACTTCATTGATGGTTTGCCCAGAACCAGAAAAGGGAATGATAGTATTTGGGTGATCGTAGATCGCTTCACGAAGACCGCCCATTCCACACCTGTCAGATCAAACAGAACTGCTCAGAGTCTGTCGCAAATATATTTCAAGGAAATTTTTAGACTACACGGAGTGCCGCTCGGTATAGTTAGTGATAGAGATCCAATATTTACTAGCAAATTCTGGGAGGCATTTCAAGTAGAGCTGGGAACGAAGCTAAACTTGAGCACCGCTTATCATCCTCAGACAGATGGTCAGACTAAGAGGGTGAATCGTATTTCAGAAGATCTATTGCGGGCTTGTGTTCTAGATTTTGTTGGATCATGGAAAGAACATCTGCATTTGGCTGAATTCTCATATAATAACAGCTACCAGGTGAGCCTGACAATGTCACCATTCGACGCATTGTATGGTAGACCGTGCCGATCTCCTGCTTGTTGGGTCGAGCCCGGTAATAGACTTGTGTTAGGGCCTAATATGATCCGAGAAGCTGCCGACAAAGTCGATTTCGTTAAGAAACGATTACTGACTGCTCAGAGCCGACAAAAGAGTTATGCCGATAGGAGAAGAAGAGATATATCATTTGCGGTTGGCGACTATGTATATTTGAAAGTATCACCGATGAGAGGAGTTATCCGGTTCGGTAAAACTGGGAAGTTGGCGCCCAAATTCATTGGCCCGTTTCCTATTCTGGAACGGATCGGAACTCTCGCTTATAGGGTTAAATTGCCTGATTGGTTGCCTGGAGTGCATCATGTATTTCCGATATCTCAACTTCAAAAGCACGTTCATGATCCAGACTTGATCGTGGAAGAAGCCGCTCAACAAGATATTGAAATTACTCCAGAATTAGCTGTGAGGAGAGAGCCGCTAAAGATCATCGGCAAAGGAACCAAAGAGCTGAGGAACAAGAAGGTTCACTTAGTCAAAGTGCAATGGAGTGGAGATCCGCGAGATTGTACTTGGAAAACTGAGGAGAGCATTCAGAAAGCCTATCCTAGATGCCGAGTGGATATCTCTGATTGACTCCGGTGCAAGGTACATTTACCATACTTTGCATTACCAATTAGTTCTCTACTCTGTTGTTATTTTCTTTCCATGGATGTGCACTTTTAATTCTATAGTCTGAATGATTTTAAAAGAGTGTAGAAATTGATTAGTTATGTATTTGAAAAGTTGAAAACAATTTGATTGTTGTTTGTGTTGCTTGATAGTAGATTTGATTAATTAAAATTATTAAAACGATAGTTAATTTAATCAATAATAGAATGAATGGTAGAATTTTTTCGATTATATCACACATTGAACTGATTAGAAAATAGATAGAAATATATACATGTGCATTATATATGTTTGAACAGGTAAATGGATAGCTGTTGAGTAAAGATTTTATTTGCGTGCCTGACAAATAGGTAAACCTTAATGAGTTGGATGCGAAATATTATTATATCAACTCTTGTGAATGCCATTGGATGCAGAGTGCTGGTTATTCTGTGTGTAATGATAAACGTCGCCATAGGATAGTAACAATTAATTTTGAACTACATTACATGGCATACTTATGAAGATAGGCATACTTCATCATATACTACATAAGCATTTGGAGCTTGTGTGACGAGGTGGAAGATTTACCTTACGAGCGAGAGGCTTGTATGGCGATGACTATATTTTACAGGTTGAACTGATGACTGATATGGACTATTTAAATTGTAACGATAAAATTGCCAGATTAATAAAAACCCCACATGGGTCTGGAGTTGACAATAATCACGTCTCTCTAGTTATTAGATACGACACATGGACTATTTATTTCCCACACGGGACGAGGTGACGAAGATTTATCCTTTGGGGCAATTAAAATACACACTCCCTCAGGCTTTGACAGGGTGACGAGAATTTATTCTCTGGAGTTATTATCTATACACGCTCCCCTGTAAACACCAGAATATATCACTATAAATATGTGTATGCTTATTAGGATTTATTGGGTACCTAATACGGCCCAATAAATTTCCAAACCTCTCCCCGTACAAAGGAGGTTATGGCGAAATTTTTTGAAAATTCTGGGTGTTAGCAAAATTTTCGAAGAATTTGAAAATTCTTAGAAACTAAAAAGTTGGAGAATGGAAGCCAGATTGAACGTAGAGTTGATTAATCAAACCACTTTCGACTTCGTTCCTTTTTGGGATGAAAAGTTTTAAGTGGGGGAGATTGTAACGACCCGGAAAATCTGAACCAATTTAAAACTTTTAAATTTGCTAAAATAGTGGATTTTAAATATTTAAAATAAATATTTTAAATAATAGCAATGAAAAGTGAGTTTGAATCGACGTTTGAAAATGAATATAATTAATTCAAATTATAAACAAGGCCTGAAATGGCGTGGTAGTTTCAAAATTTGAATTCAAACTTCGACTGACTGTACCGGGTGCAAAACAAAACGGATTTGAGTGAAACCAAAAATATTTAAATCTGTTAGTGAATACCTTTCTAACGAATCTGAAAAATCAAAGTTTCATAGCGGAAAGCAAAAGTTATGGCCAAATGAATTTTCAGAAAGGTCGCTATGGAATTTAGATAGCCCGTGAAATTGGCCATTTTGCAAACGACCTCGGAATTCGACGAAACCACTTTTGTTGGATCCGGGATGTGAAGTTATTGCTAGGTTTCAAATTTCATAATTTTTGAAGCTAGTATGTAAGCGTGTCAAAGGAAAATGTGTTTTGGTCAATTACAGTTAAATTGGATCGACCAGAAATGGGCCATTTTTCAAACGGTCTCAAAATTTGACGAAACTAGTTTTGTTGGGACCGTATCATCAAAACATAGCTAGATTTATTTTTCTGGAATTTTTCGAATCAGTTTGTGGCCCTGGCAAATTGAAATGTACGTTCAAATCAAATATTGAATGTTTTATATTTTAATTTGAAGGAAAACTGACTGAAACAGTCGAATGGGCCTACGAAACATATCCCATTGTGTTCGGAATGGGGGTAAAACATTAAGGACGACAGTCGTTGGGTTTGGATTGGAGGTCGTGTCAGAAAACCCCTTTTAAAACCTCCCGGCCAATCAGATTTAAAAAAAAGAAAAAGAAAATCTCTTTCTCTTTCCCCTACGTCAACGGCGGAAACCTTCAAATTTCTTCCTCCCTCGATTCCTCCTCCTACACGCACCTAAACGCCATGGCCCAGTTGAATTTTTTGTAGATCCCTCCGAGATCTTCAAATCCATATAGGGATTGTAATTTATCGCTCAGTATTTTGGGAGATCAGGCACCCCGAAGTCGCCTCGTTGAAACCGCCGCCGGAGCTCCTCCTCGCTGTCGATCTGAGCATCGAGCACCGTGCCTGGAAGCTCTCTCCTAGCCCTACGCTGTGGCGCTGACCGATTGACGAATAGCTTCACGGATCGAGCAAAAATTCAAAACCTAGTTTCAAATCAAAAACTGAGGTAACGGCTTTGTTTATTTTCCACTGTTTTAACACCTTTAAACCGTTGCAAACTTTGAAAAATCATATCTTTTTCATGTGTTGACGAAATTCAGCGAAACAAGAGACAGTGGACTCGTGTGGACGTCATTTACCTTCTAGAAGAGACCGCATATTTTTCTGAGCCTTCTGCTATTTTTGGTGGAGTGGAACCCAATGTGAGATTTCTAATTTATAAACGATGTGGAAAACGACGATGTATAAATTATATAGTCGATGTACGAGTTATATAAGCATTGTACACCTCTTGTATAAGCATTGTATAAGTTGTACGTTCGATGTATAAGTTATATATGCGTTGTAAAAATTATATATGTGTTGAAATAGAAGTGAAATGCTATATATATATATATATATATATATATATATATATATATATATATATGTACGCCCCTCGTCCACAAACCATGGACGATATTTATTGGTTGTGATTGGTGTGAAAATTGGTTGATAGCGAATGGTTGATTGAAATTGTTTGTGGTTGAAATTGATTGATTGTGGTTGAAAAATACCCGTTTGTGGTTGAGAAATATTTGGTTGAAACCACATAGGATTAGTTTGTGGAAATGAAAAAAATATACATACCGCCTGCGTGCGAAATGGATGCATGATTCCCCATTGTCAAAAGCTGCGAGGCTTTAAGGTAGAGCGAGGAGCCGTACTAGGGACGATCCCGGTTTTAACTACCGTGCCGTTATGCTGTCGAAATTTTGAATAATATTCATGTGTTAGAATTATTTTCCTGTGTTGAAATTATATTCGTCTGTTGAATAGAAAACCTTCATGTGTTGAATAAAAATTCATTCGTTGAATTGAAATTCATGTGTTGAATGGTATTCGTGTTTTAAATATAAAAATCACCTTTTTTTCTATATATATAAACTATAGAAAACCTTCATGTGTTGAATAGAAATTCATTCGTTGAATCATATTCATGTGTTGAATGGTATTCGTGTTTTAAATATAAAAATCACCTTTTTATCTACATATACAAACTATAGAAAACCTTCATGTGTTGAATCTAAACTCATTCGTTGAATTGAAATTCATGTGTTGAAAGGTATTCGTGTTTTAAATATAAAAACCACCTTTTTATCTATATATACAAACTATAGAAAACCTTCATGTGTTGAATCGATATTCATTCGTTGAATTGAAATTCATGTGTTGAATGGTATTCATATTTTGAAAGAAATTGTTTTATAATAAAATCCCATTTTTATCATCAATATGAAATATATAAAATAATCTTGTTTTGAAATAAATTGTTTTATAATAAAAATCATATTTTTATTACCTATATGAACTATATAAAATAATCGTGTTTTGAAATGAATTGTTTTACAATAAAAATCACATTTTTATTATATACATGAATTGTTAAATATAGTGAAGTGTTGAAATAGAAGACAGTTAGATAAAAATATCGTTTTTATCAAATGTATGAAAAGCATATAGTTTTTAAATCGAAGAATCGATATATATATATATATATATAGAATTGAAATATATCGAATAACGAAGCTGCAGTTCATATTTTGAAACCGTGATTTCAAATGATTAGTGTGGGAGATCCGACCATCGGATTTTCCCGAAATCGCAACCGTTGGGTTCGCTTTGGAAATATCTTTCCAACGGCACCAACTTTGTAAAAATCCAACGGTTGGATTGTCTGGAATGTTTAATTCAAATCTGAAGAAAAATAGCGCCAGAATCGATTATATTTTTATATATATAAATACAATTATATTAAATCGAATAACGACGCTACAGTTCGTATTTTGAATTTGAAACTTCAAACGATTATACCGGGAGATCCGACCGTCGGATTCTCCCGAAACTAGAACCTTTGGAGTCGTTTTGAAAAGACCTTTCTAATGATGTAAATTTTGTGAAGATCCAACGGTTAGAATTTCAGATATGTGTAAATCAAATCTGAAGAAAAACAGCGCCACGACCGCGTTATAGCCCGAAGCGTCGTTTGAATAAATTGGCTATTTTAAATTAAATAAAAATAGCGATAAATTGTTATAAAATATTATAAACGATACGGATGTGAAATTTAGAAATTAACTGAAGGTTAGCTAAGTCGAATGGTTTCCTAGATTTTGATCTGATGTTGGTTTCGGCCTTCGGGGTTAATATTTGGGAAATCGTTCTCTTACTGATTGACGGTTAGTGACTAATGAATTGAAATGATGCGTACGTAGTGTTTGTGTAGCACGTTTTTATTATATACGCGAGTTGCTCAGAAAGACCGGGTTTATCCCATTCTGAATAACTGAATCGACGATAAGAAATCGAACATGAAGATGATGGTTGAAGACCGGAAATCTTCACCTCGTTTGGATGGTAACTGATGTCCTGATTGGGAGGCATCCCAAAATATGGATAATGAGTGGTGATCGTCCAGACGTACGTGGTGATCGATGAGTTTGCGAGGTATATAGTGCCTCCGGTTTCGTTCCGACCCAGAACGGACTTGTAAATGGATTGTGTGTCTGACATTGGAATTTATTCTATATGATTGATAGCCATCAGTTGCATGGTGTGAATTGCCTGTGTGACATGCTAAGATGCAGTGATCAGGGCTTCTGTTGAAAAGCAAAGTCTTGTGGTGATGATCAAAGCACCGCCTATGTGGCGTAGCTTTGTGTATAACGTGAATTCGCGAACCTCACACCCCAGTATGAACCAGAAACGGGAGAGGACATCAGGGAGGGCATGCGTTTCCTTCTAGTTAAAAGTGGCGTCAGTGGTTTTACACGCCCTGACGAGTTTGACTTAAGTGGTTGTTGCTGTTGCGAGGCGCCTCGGTTATATCGGTCGATCCGGGACCGATGGAGTCATTCGTTGGCTCATTGACGCCCCAAAGGGCGGGGAAACGTAGTGTTCAGGTATAGTAATCCACTTCGGTGGACCGGCCCTGACGATCCAAGGGGCTGTTCCGGCTGTTCCTGAGACACGGGCTAGAGCGTCTCAAATTCGGTAAGGACTATCTTTTGCCTTGGTTCATGACGGAAATCCGATTTCCAAATACATGACTGTGCGATTTTGATTGTGTATATATATATATATTTATATTTATATGGCGACATGATATATGGTACTCATGCCGTCTATGATTGATAGTTATGATTCGAAATTGTTTTTGAAACATATAAACACTAGTAATAATATCAAATACTTTTGTTTTATTCGTATCAGTCATATTTTGGCCATTATAAGGTAAAACTCTATCCTCCGGTTTGCGTTGCATTGTGTGATGGGAACTGAGTCTATAATGGCTTCATTTTTATAAAAAGCATTGCGATGTTTAAAGAAAGATTTGTTTTTAAATCACTGGCAATCCATGGAGTAAACCCGTTCCACGAAAGTGGCGTAGTCCTGTGATTGGCCATATTTTAAATGTGTTGAGTAGATTTCTCATACCAGTCCCATGACTGACTCGTAGTTTGTTTCACTTTCAAACTCGGGTGCCCCTTTTCCTACACGGGCAGCCTTGTATTCAGGTTTAGCAGGCTTTATCTGGATAGCTGGAGCTGAAGATGGATTCTATCATTTATCTCTTTTTATGCTGTTCAGCTCCTATTGTACATATTATGTTTGTTTTCCGCTGTAGACATTTATGTATAGCTGAGCTGTATTTGTACTAAGTATGATCCTGTATACTGTGTAACTCTGATGATTATATTTATCCAGTATATTCTATTGTGCATTATCTGGTGTATTTATTTATTTCTGTTCTGCTATTACCTGTTTCTATGTTATATTCCAAGGATTACCCTTGCCACCGTCAGTACGGGGTTTGGGGTCTTCTCATTTATGCTTTTTGAATCTGACTGAAATCAAATGGTGTTATTTATGTCAACAAAGTATATATTAAACAAGTGTGAACCCGTGCTTCGTACACGGTTGTTGTGAAAACATAACTTCATTAATTACTGAACCAAATTGGAAGAACGGGTCTGCAAATTTGTATTCATGAAATTCCCCACTTGACATCAATTTTCTGACTCGTAAAAACCCAAGTTTGCAGTAAAATATGATGTTAAATTATTTTAGCATGAGAAATATGAAGGTTTTGTGTATAAATAATCACTTTTTGAAGAGAAGTTAGCAAGCACGTTACTTTACTTGAACAAACAGTTACAAACCTTGCATAACGTTAGCGGCAGGTACAATTATATAAATGCTGGAGTTAGGTGAGTAATTCTGAAATGAATTGTTACATAAATCTAAAAGCCAACAGAATTTCAAAGAAGCAGAAGTTTATTATGTAACTAAATACCATCCATTAAGCTTAGTTGGAAGCTATCAAACAGATGCTAATATTATCAACATTGTGGAAATAATGAAATATCTATGGAGACCATTACCATGGTTCATTTATATATTATTTCTAGTTTGTTTCCTAGAAGATAGAAAAACATTCATTAAAAATTAACACAAAATTTAAAGGTTTCTTAATTGCATACATTTATGAGCAAATCAATCTAGGAAAAAACATCTTCCAATATGTAGCTACTATGTTTCTTGACACTGAAAATGACTTGGAGGAGCAAGAATTTGGAGACCTAATCGTGCCCGTCCATTTTCTTGATGGAAACTTTGTAACTATCTTCAGATCTTCTAGTATGTTGAAAACCTTATTACATACATTGTAATTTCAATCAAAATTTGAATGAATCAGAAAGCTTATCTTGACTTTCAGTTGGTTTTTGGTTTTGTGGCAGCAAAATTTAACAACCTGCATAGAAAATGAGTATTTTACATTATATAGCACATACAATGCACAAAATTTCATAACCATTTTATTGTTTAGGTAAAGAAAAACAAATGACAAATTGGGCGAGGTGGAAACACAATTTACAATCAATAGGTATACTTGATGGCCAGAAATAGAGATTAGTAAACAATAAGATAGTAAGAAAGCAGTAAAAAGCCATGCAAAACTGTATAATTCAAAATGCAATGAACATAGATATCAAACATGACATGTTATGCTTTAAAAATCAAACAGAACATGCCAAGATTAACATACATTCAATATTTGAATACATGGCGATAAACATTTTGAGAAAAACAACAGTGCAAAAAGGAACCGCATTCATTTTGAATCTTATGTTGAACTTTTTAACCATTTTGTTTATCATGGATAGAAACTTGCAATCACTGAAACTTGTTGCCACAATGTATGCAAATCAGTGTGCAATATCACTACATTTAAACGATGTGGCTATATGTATAAAGTTGAAAATCAGTAATACATTTGACTAAATATGTGGAGGCTGAATTAGTCAAACAGCACATGAAAGATCTATTTATTCATGTTTTTACCAACTGACCCACTGTCGTACATGCTACCCATTGTAATGACATCGTAGCATACACTATATGTTGACTCAAAATTACCATAATTTTACCCCAATATAAACATACAATGATACTTGTGACATCGATGAGCATTGACATTCATATCACACATTATTCTTCACTACAGAGCAATCTCTAACTACCACACGTTTTTCTTTTCATATCCCTTGTATGCATGTTGACATCATCGTTAACCTTCTTTTCATGAGGTGATATATCACCAAAATGGTAACTGCTACCAATAATGAAGCAAGTTCTTCCAAAATCTAAGAGTTCTTCTCTATTTCTGTCTAATAATTTCTTTCTTATTTGCCCCATTTTTTCGAAAACAACGTTAAATTGCAAAAGCAAGAATGTTACTCGATTTAAATTTACATTTTTACATATGTTTTCTTTACAAAAATGAAAGTTGAATTTGAATACTTAATAATTTTTAGGACTCCAAGAAGTTTGTAGTTGTACAAATACGATCATTATCTGCCTAAAATAAATCTTAATAGCATTAAAATTAACCACTAACTAAAGTAATTCCTCATAATAATTTATTATATTACCGAATTCATATATTAATTTATTTGATGGTAGTATACATTCAAATTTCTAGTGTGCGCCCTTGCTTCGCACATGCATGTGAAAATAATAATGTACTCTCAATTATTTACGTTTACAATTGAAGCGAAGTGCTACATCAAAAATTATTATCTGCAAGGAAAAAGATTGCATAGATATAATTGATTTTAGGGTGTAAAACAAAACCAAAAAATTTGCATACCATAACAGTGCAATGTGAAATTACAACAGCCAAAATAAACAACTTTAAGAAACAAATAAGTTAGCGGTGCTGGTAATATAACAAAGCTTTTTAGACGGTTTTCCAATCTCCAATAAATACTACCAATCAAATAAAGTAGTATTGTATGTTAGTGTTCGTGCTTGAAATTTTGCAAGATACCGTAAAGGTTGGGAAATGCTAATACAGATAATAGTGTACCTAAAGATATGGGTGTTTATATGTTTTGTTATTATTTAGTTAGTTTGTAGTTTGGAAATACATTGATATGGAGTTGGCATATTATAATGACAGTCTAGCAAACAGAAAAACAATATGTTACTTTTAATTATATAACATCTACTAAATGTTAAACATGATAAACAAAAAATTAACCATGATGTTCCATAATAGTAACATGATTTCCACCTATTTTAGGATAATTCTATGTATTAGTAAATTTCCATAAATAATTACATGGAATTACTTCAGATGAACAATAACTTTTATTGTTTGCAGTTAAGATGGTTCTGGTAACATCAAAAATATATGACTAAGTTCACACACACACACACACATATATATATATATATATATATATATATACATACACGTATAATTTTGCTTATCATTTGCAGAGAATTTACATGTTAAAAACTAAAATGTGTGGTCCTTTTTCCACGTAGGTGCTTGTTCTAGTAGTATTTCAAAACCCATATTCTAGCCTATGTAGAGTCGAAAAAAACTTTTTTGGTGCATTGATGAGTGCACCAATGTCTAAACTTGATCATATGTGTGTGTGTATATGTACGTATATGTGTGTGTGTATGTCTACACAAGCAAAGGTGTGTACGCGTATGTGTGTATATATACATAAATACACATACATAGATATACATGAGGAAAGGTCTTCTATACAACACAACACAAACTTATGTGGTATGCATATATGTATATGTTGTAAGTGATAGATAAATTCTATGCTTCTCAAATATTTAATGGTAATTTTCTTAGTTATATGTCTTTATTTTTTTGGTTCTGGGGTTATTACTTAATTTCTTATATTGGCTTTTGATATTTTAATAGATTATTGATATTCTTTTCGAATCAAATTTCCCAAAATGTGGTCTCGTTGTGTTCTCCACAAATAATTGAGTTTTGTGGGACTTTGAACTCATGCAATGATGACACTAATTGCCTCCAACATTTCAAGTGCTAAACATGGATCTTTGTTTTATCAACAAACATTTTTATAGTTATTTGAGTTAACCTAAGTGAACTATAAATTCTTTTCTTTTGGCACATATAAGCTGATATATTAGCATCATTGTTATTTATAAGACACTAAAATGGAATATAATACATGAATGGCATGAATACCAAGCTTGAATCTTTGTATTGACAGAATAAAATGAATGTTGCTCGCACTATCTCGTTATATGTATGTTGCATGTATTATAAAAATTCATTATGATACATTATATAATAAAGAAAAACATTCACAATGTTTAGGACTTTTGTTTCTTCTTCTCCGTTAAATAAATTTGATAAGGCCATTGGCTTTGATTTCACAAATAACTTCTCAACATATACTTACCGCCATCGTTATATATTTCAGCAAAGAAATTGTTCGATGTTGCTCAAGCTTTTCATGGTTGTTAACATATGCCTAAAGCTTTTCCCGCTTTATTTAGTTCAGTGCTTGTCTAACCTTTAAGTTAGATCGACTTTTAACCTTTAAGTTGGATCGACTTTTAACCATTCACTGTAAATCTCAACTGGACCATTGAAATAAATGCCAAAATTAACAAAAAATAATCGTCCTTTCAAAGTCCACATCCATCTATTCAATTTTGTTTATAATTTAAACCAAAAATATTTTCACTATCCTTAAACATGGAAACCAAATCTTTTGGAAATTTGTAGCCAACATCTTCCTTAATTATTTTTATCAATCTAACATCTCTATAACCTATAAAAAAAGTTGCAGTCGTTAGTTCCAATTTAGAAAGCATGTCACATATCCATTTTTGAAAGCATACCGACTATTGGACCATAGTAATGATAAATTAAAAAACTACAGTGTGATAAATATAAGGATAACAAAGAGGGGTTTAAATCTTTTAACCGTTGGTTTAATTTGATTAAAATTTGGAGTGACATGTTTGGGTTTCTCTCCGAATCACACCCTTTTACATATAAATAAATTCATACATATACACACACATGCATATATACATATATTATACATAGATATCTATATGCGTGTAAAAGAAAATACGCATACATATGTATGTGTAGGTGCGTCTGTATGTGTTTATATTTTTTGACCAATAAAATATGTACTCCATCTAGTAACTTTTCTATGGGAAAAAGGAGAGACTATTGAGATACAAATAACACATAATTGGACACAATATATTTTTAAAACTGTATGTTTTTACGTTTACGTCAATGCCAGTTTACATCAAAGCCGAAGTTTGAAAGATATCAAATATTAAAGATATAACATGTAAAATTTAAGTTTATTTTTTATCCTCATAAAATGTCCCCAAAAAATGCCTATCGTTACATATTTAAGTTTTGCTACAACTTGTAGTTGCTACCAACCAAGGTTAAAGATTTCCCTATGTTGAAAATGCTATATTCTCATATTCAAATAGATCTACAATGCGATATACTTCCCAAAAATAAAGAAATATTCCTTCAATTAAGAAAGTACTTTTATAGATATGCGCATCTGATAAGTCTAATACCAGTTTTCCTATTTTGTAATTTTACTAACAATTTCAACTTTCTGAAAGAGAATAGAAATTTAAAATTAGAAGAAATTGTGTAATAAACCTAGGTTTGTTGATAATTAAAGCATATTGATATAAGCAAGTACGCGCTCATTTCCTTGAAATTAATTTTTACTGATAGCTGTTGTTCACACTTTTTTTTTCAATAACTATATTTTGTAATAGATTGGTGATTACTCCTGTTATATCGCTCCTGGTTGATTTTTTTTTCTTTTCATAAAAGCATACATATTTGTGAAATTTCAGTGATATATACTATTTATAATATTCAACAGGTGCAGTGAGTTCATGTATATCTTCAATCATTCGTAAAAGACATATATGGGATAAGGATCAGATAATTGCACTAGCTTAAACATTAATTGAAATCAATCATGCACTGCAATCAATAAGAAATGTATTCAAGTTTTAAAAAAAATGTTTTACCACATCCTACTGACATTGATCACTCTATATTCATTTTAGTTATAGCAGTAATTTAAACATCGTTATAACAGAATATTAAAAAAAAAATCATTGTGAAGTTCAAACATGCTGAAAATGGAAAATTAAAAATACATATAATGCCATGTGTTTGAGAGAGAAAAACCTGTAGAAAACATATTTCCAGCAAGCTCCATCTAAATTATCCCTATTTCTTTCTCTCAATTCCCTCTCTTTCTTTGTTTCTCCAGTCCAACCCTATTACCCAGCAGAGAAATGAGAGATGAACCTTCCAACTGTCGACGTATATGATATGACGTATGGTATGAGATCACACTATGTGGCTCTTTTGTCAATGATATGCATGATTTTGATTGGCGATGAGGTATAGTGTTATGCTGGCTTAGATAAAAGTAAAATAACATTGATATATTTCAACAACCATGTGCTGATTTTAATCTTATGATGCATGGGTACACACAGTTAGGGACTTACAATAAATATAATTGGTTGAAAATATCTAAATGAACATGGCACAAAAAGTTGTCATAGTTACTTGCCACCAATAAGAAAGGTTGCATGTTAAGGGACGGAATGTTGCAAAATAAATATGGAAGGAAGTAAGGTATATAATAAATCATAACAAACAAACATATATTTCACATAACAACCAATTTAAGCAGGTTTTCAAATCTTTCTGTCCGACTGAGTTCATATTTAATATATGAATTATCGACAAATACGGCTCTATAGCTTCTGGTCAAGTTCGATTTTTAAAATGCGAATACATAAGGGGGCAGTCGTCCACATTCAAACAAATTTGCAATTGGCATTAATATATATGGATAATTCCCTGTAGCCATTAAATTAATTTTGCAAATAATTTTACTATAACCAAATATACAGTTGTAGAAGCATGAACATGATACTGTACGATTCAAACATTTTTCCAACCAATATGTAAGCATATTTTATGCCAAGACTGTCATTACAACTGAACAGAAGGAAATATTTTAGTATAAGCATATCCATGCAGTTAAAGTCCCGCTAAAGCCTGCAAAATCCCCGCTAGAGCCCGTAGCGCTCTCCAGCTGCTACGCTATTTCAATTTAGCACTGATGAATAGTAGCTCCGCTTAAAGCCCTGCTATTTTCCGCTTCATCCGCTAAATCAACCTTATTTAGCACCCGCTTTAGCAATATTAATATAAAAAGGATGATTTAACCAATTCTCTTTTAAATTAAATCAAAAGATTTAATGTAAAGAGCTAATTTCAAGCCGTAAGTGCCTTCTATAAGATAGAAATTTGTAGCAATCCTCGAATCTAGTGTGCGTAACTATGATATTATTTGATTTTGTTATATAATATTAATTAATATTCATTTCTTCTGCACAAATGATAATTATTTAATTTTAATTATATATTTTTGCATCTAATTAATATTTTTTCACCTCTGCTATATCCCCGCTATTTCCCCGCTACAGCTTTTTACACCTCTGCCGCTATAGTCCCGCTAAGCACTTTAACTGCACAGAAGTATATATATTTTGTTGAAAACACATTTGTTAATTGTAAACCTTATGCAGAAATGATGATATCTTTATATTTTGATGTCTTATATATGAAAATATTCAATATAATGTTCAATGATTACATATGCTTAATCTTAAGTGCTCAGTTAGCCTAATATTCCCGTTATCGATCTTTTTTCATGTAGTATGACAAATTGTAGAATCAATACATTTAAATAAGGTAATAACTACTAAATGTAAAGCAAATGAATATAGTGATTCAAAGAATAGGAGAAAGAGGTAAGATGTGGATGTCAGATAGAAATAAAATGTGGATGCAAATTATTACTGACATTTAATTCAAGATATTTACATATGCACGCTTACACTACACAAATGATTTTGAATTTCACGGATGAGCAAAAATATATTTAAGGGACTCACAGTGCAGTTTGTTCATCTCCATTAACAAAACAGTGAAATCACTTCTCTCCATAAGAAGATAGAAAATTCCATCTTCTTACTTCCCACTCGAACTCGAATACTACGAAAAAGAATAATGAATTAGTTTATACTAAATATTTTACGTTCATTTGAACGATGAGGAATTTTCCAAATTACCATCTATAGCCAATACATAAGATAAATAATTTGAATACTCTTCAATTAAGCTTGAGAAAATGAAAAACAGTTAAATAATGAAATATTGATGAAAACAAAATTACTCCAAAGGAGTAAAGTAATATGGATAAGCTATTAATAAATACATACTAATTATTCAACGGTAAAATATGGATAACGATATACTCTAGTTTATGGAAAATCATTATGTGGATTTTTATTTGTTCACCATTAACTACTTATATTACTTGCATACCTAAAATGTAAAATTATTATACAGCTTACTTATTATGAAAATTTTCATACTATTTTCGTTCTTTAATCATTCTTTTAAAGCACAAATTTCCGAAGAGATAAATACAAAAAGATAAAATCTTGGAGTAGCTTGTTCCATGCATGTTCTTTAATAGTAATTAAATAAAATATAAAGTAATTTCATGCATATTATGTAACTGGAAGAAAGGAAAAAATTTAGTAAGCGAACATCACAATACTAATCGTCCGCATTACATACATGAACAATAACATATAAAATGAATAAGTTAGAAAGCATAACTATAAATGATAGAGAGCAATGATAGTTATTAAATGTTTCTGACATACAAAATACATCTACCAAAAGACTTATAGTATAGTGTTATTCCAAAATTCTAAATTAAAAAAATAGAAAGTCGACACTTAGATTGTTGCCATAAGTAGCTCCTTATACATAGATTCTAAATTTTGGTTGCTACAGTAATTGATGATGCTTGCTAAAGTGCCTTTAGATCATTATTTAGGAGACATAAACTGGCACTTTCTCCATTGCATTATGGAATTAAGTAGTCGTATTATTCACCAAATTAGTATAAGCAAAATTTTTAGTCTGGTAGATAAAGAAGATCAAAATTCAGTTGTCCAAAATTTATATATAATATAATATCACCAAATACCACTGAAGCGTGAAGTTTTGAATTATAAACTATACATATCTTTTGGTTCAATATAATGTTTAAATTGACTCATTTCAACACAATTAGTATTATTTTTTCTTCCATTTATCAACCTCTTTACAAATTGTGTTACTTTTGCTCATGTCAAAATTATGCTCTTGCCAAAATCATGATCTTCCTCTTTCATTTTAAGTCGTAAGGGAAGTGAATCTGCTAGGAAGATTAGATCGTTGTTGGACCAAAATAAAGCTAGCAAAATTGATTTGCATGTGAGTAAGTTATTCCATATCTTAGACCTATGCTAAGGTATTTGTTTGAGAAGACGAACTTTATGGATTGAAAGCTCCCTATATTTAAAAATGCAAAATTCGCATGATCCTAATTGAAAATTGAGTATGCGCATCCGCTTTGATTTATATTGCATCATTATTGTTCATAAAATCTATGTACTTCGATGAATACATAACATCAAACAGTGTAAGATAAAGACTACAAAGTTTCATTTGCAAAGACATTATAGTATTTTTAGTAAAATTCAATATTGAATTTAAATGAGTATATATCATGTGTAAATAGAATGCACATGCATAAATATTTCATGGATATTTGAGAATGAACTGTTGCATTTTACGTGAGCTAATATAGCAGCATTAAAAAGATTTTGACTTACCGAAATTTAAGTGTTTTCACATGCATATTTTATGTTCTTCTTTTAAAAAAAAAATTGAATTGAACATATTCTATAACTAAGACAATTAATATATACTATTTATAATCCTTAACAATTATAGTTTAGTTTGTACAAAGCACACTTGTTAACACTAACAAAGAAAACAAAAGCTTACTTTATGTATTTATTGCATCATTAGAGTTTATAAAATCTAGGTACTTCAATGAATACATAACAGTAAACAGTGTAAGATAAAGACTAAAAGTTTCATTTGCAAAGACATTATAGTATTTTTAGTAAAATTCAATATTGAATTTAAATGAGTATATCATGTGTAAAGGGAATGCACATGCATAAATATTTCATGCATATTTGAGAATGAACTATTGCATTTTACGTGAGCTAATATAGCACCGTTAAAAAGATTTTGACTTACCGAATTTTAAGTATTGTCACATGCATATTTTATGATTTTTTTTAATGGAACATATTTTATAACTAAGACAATAAACATATTAATATACACTATTTATAATCCTTAACAATTATAGTTTACTTGTACAAAGCACACTTGATAACACTGACAAAGAAAACTAAGCTTAATTTATGTATTAATTATCATAACTATCAATGTTCAATATAATAGAAATCAGGTAATATTTATTTTCTAGTAAAATACTGCTTTTGAATATAGTCCATATAGTAAAGCATGCACTAAAACTAAGAAGGACCAAATTGTGATTTTACCATATATGGAGCAGAATCATCTTGGAGCTTCCTTAATCCACACTGTTATCATGCCTTGGACATCCCCAAAGTTGGAAGGTTATGATTCCTACCAAACCAGAGCAATTAACCTTTTAGCTGAAGCTTGCCCTTTGATCTTTCCAACATCAATGCATTGGGAAACAACTTAAATGATACATGCTAATGTAAAAAGAAATAAATTATACATATGCAATCAAAGTTGGACTTAAAAATTAAATAGTGTATTTTGTTCGATCTCTACCAAAACCAAAATAGGGCAGTAGGAATCTAAGCATTTCAATTGAAACTATATGCGTTGGATTGAAGTAATAAGATTAAAGGAAACTTCTAATGGAAATTGATCAACACTCGAGAAAGTAAGATTGCAATAGAAGGTGGACCCTCTACAATGAAGCATAAGGGCAATGTGTGATTCATTTCTCTTTTTCATTAAGAAAAAACCCTTACTTACTTAAATTAAGATGTTAATATTTAAGCATAAGGACATGTGTGCTTAGTAGCCCTCAACAAAGTTATGTGTACCAGTGCAAACAAACAATAACAATTCAAAATATCATACAAATAATACATGTACATTCTATTGCCTAAATCTAGGGACGAAATCTACAACCACTAACTTTGCATGTTATTATTCCCACAAATATCAAAATGGGTTCCATATTTTTAAGCACCTAAATCCAATAAAGCAGCACGTAAGAAAGAAAATCTAAATCTGAATTCAAATAGTGACGGGTAAAAATATGTGACTCGAAACCAGTATCACCCGATTGCAAGTGCAGCAGAGAAAACAGTAAGAGCGCAAGAAAATCAAGAAGAAGTATAAAGATCGAACTTCCCACTGCCACAGCTCTATACATTATTTTGTTGTGGCTGCTTCAGGCACAGGCGTTAAAACTGCCTTCTAGATTATTCTAGTAATGAATGGTAGAAGCATTTAACCAACAAAACGCTTTGTCATGCCAAGTATTGGTGATAATAGAAGACTATAAACTAATTTCCACAAAACGAAGCCTAGTTAGCAGAAGAACAAATCAACGAATTATACCTAAAACGAAACTATGGAGCGCCCGGATGCAAATCAGAGAAGAAACCCTACAAAAAATTCAATAAAATCAAAACGAAGCCTAGATAGCAGAAGAACAAATCAATGAATAATACCTAAAACCAAACTATGGTGCGCCTGGATGCAAATAAGAGAAGAAACCCTACAAAAAATTCAATAAAATCGGACGAATTGAGCGCATATCGTGAAGCGTTCGTGGGCTGTCCGGCGGTGGTGCAGCGTGTCGAATATAAGCATTACATATCCCAACAATGTGATGCTGAAACGATTATTAGGTATTTGCAAAATTAGACAAAACAAGCAGTAGAGTAAATCCAGAAATTAGGGTTAAGAATGAAAATGAATAAAAGAAAAGCAAACAGGAGAAAGAAAAGGTGAAAAGAGAGAAAAATTGAATGCGAGGCGGTTCAATTCTCAAATCTACGTGGATAGCCTCACAGAAGCAGAAACAGAAGCAGAAGCTCAACTCAGTAAATATAATATAGTATAGGTATGTTGTTATTTAACTAAGTAAAGCTATGTTAATTACAATTATCTAATCAATTTATAGATCCAAATATATTATTTTTCTAAGGTAAATGTCACATTTACAATTTATACAAAACTAGTCAGTACCCATGCTACACACATGGGGTTCACAAAATATTTCGACTTATTATTTTAGAGCTTTTGTGGTTACACGAGGGTGAAACATATGCTTTATGATTATAGTATTTTTGCATCAGCTTTTCTAAAAAACAAATAACAAACCTTAAATAAAAAATGTGTGACGATCCCAAAACCCTGTGACACGGTGTTAAGGATAATCATTGGAATATAACACATTAATCATCATTAGCAGATCACAGATAATAGCATAAACAGAAAATAGAATAATTTACACACATATGACAGCGAAATCATATAGATATCATCACATCAGAGAAGCACAGTACAGGATACAACATAGTGCATAATGATACATAATCAGTCACCATCGCCTGAGGCGGAATCATACATAAAGAGTACACAAAGGAATATCAGTCTACATCGCCAATGGCGGAATCACAATATAGATACAATAATGGCGGAGAAAATCCAAGTCAGCACGGTGTAGTCAAGCCTCGCCATGAGCCAAAAGGTGCGTCAGAAATCTGTAACTAGGCTGCCCGTGTGGAATGAGGGCACCCGAGTTTGCAAGGTGAAACAAACTACGAGTCAGTCATGGGACTGGTATGAGAAATCTACTCAACTTATTAACAATAATAATAAGGCAAATCAAAGGACCACGCCACTTTCGCAGAACGGGTTTACTCCAATGAGTGCTAGTGCATGAAATAAAATAAATAATTAAATCAACGCAATGCTTTTTATAAAATGAAGCCATTATAAGACTCAGGTCCCATCACACAATGCAACGCAAGCCGGAGGATAGAGTTTTTACCTTATAATGGCCAAAGATGCTTCATACGAATAAAACAAAGGTGTTTGATATTATTACTAGTGCATATATGTTTCAAAAGCAAATTCAATCATAAATATCAATCCTAGGCGGCATAGCTACCATCTACTATGTCGCCATACTAGTAATACAATCACATCCGCATATTTCGTATTGGAAATTGGATTCCTTCATGAGTCGAGGCAAGGGGCAAGCTCCTCTCCGATTCGAGACACTCTAGCAAATGTCCCAGGACCCCACTATGATCCTTGGATCTTCAGGGCCGGTCCTCTCTTACTTTTGAGGATTAATTATTCCTGAACACACGTTTCCCGGTCCTTACAGACCTATATCGAGGCGCCTCGCATTCCAACAACCACACAGGTGAAAAGTATATATAATGTCAGGGCTGGTAGGTCACTGACACCACCTTAGCTAGAAAGAAACGTCGTGCTCTCCCTGCAGTCACTCTCCCGTTTTTGACTCATACCGAGGTGTGAGGCTCGCGAATTCACGTTATACACAAAGCTACGTCACACAGACCATGCTTTGATCATCAACCACAAGACTTTGCTTTGCAACAGAAGCCTTGATCATATGCCACTTAGGCGTGCCACACAGGCAATCCACTCCATGCGACTGATTTCTGTCAATACATAACCTCTGAGCTCGTACGTCTCAGAGAAGGGCGTTAAGCAAGAGAATAAATTCTCCTCCGCCAAACAGATATATATTTAACAGAGATCAATCAACACAGAACAAAATCCAATGTCAGACACACAGTCCATTTACAAGTCCGTTCTGGGTCTGAACGAAACCGGAGGCATCAATTCCTCGCATATCCGTACAATCAACAGTATGTTTGGACGACTACTACTTCAGTTCCTTCATGGTAGCTACTCCAATCACGAGCATCAGTAGCGCCCATCCATCCAATGTGAAGATCGTCGGTCTTCAGCCGTCTTCGACTCTTCGACTTCTCAACGTCGATCGATTATTTGAAATGAGATAAACTCGGCCTTTTCAAATAACCCACGTATATTTAGATTTTCAAATCAATTATTCACGTGGTTGGACTATTCAACATTCACATTTCAGTTATTTAGTTATAATTTTCATGTCAAATACATTCAACCATCACATATCAAGCAAACACAACAAAATTGGTTTATTTCCACTCTATATCGTCTATAGTATTTTATAACGATATATCGCCATTTTTATTTAATTAAAAACGGCTATATTTTAATTAAACGACGTTTCAGGACATGTCGATGCACTGGCGCTGCTTTTCACTAATTTTGTTTTACACATATATGAAAATCTAACCGTTGGATCTTCACATATTTTACATCATTAGGAAGGTCATTTCAAAACGTATCCAACGGTTTCAGTTTTGGGAAAATCCGACGGTCGGATCTTCCACACTAACCATTTGAAGTTACGATTTCAATTTACGAACTGCAGCGTCGTTATTCGATTTAATTTAAATTATATTTATATATCTATAAATATAATCGTTTCTGGCGCTGTTTTTCTTCAGTTTTGAATTAAACATTCCAGACAGTCCAACCGTCGGATCTTCACAAAGTTGGTGCCGTTGGAAAGATATTTCCAAGGCAAACCCAACGGTTGCGGTTTCGGGAAAATCCAATGGTTGGATTTCCCGTACTAGTCGTTTGAAATCACGGTTTCAAAACACGAAATACACGGCCACGTTTCGCTTTAATTCCATTTATATTTATATGTTTATATAAATATAGTTCATTCAAAAGTTCCTATATCGTTTCCACTTCAATTATTTCACTAACGCCTTTAAATTTCGGAAAATTTCGCCATAACCTCCTTTGTACGGGAGGGTCTGGGAAAATTCCCAAATAGCCACACGGGCGTCTCATATCAAAAAGAAAAAGAAAAAGCCAAGCGGCTAGCCAACAGGCTCATAAAATCATCACCCAAACAAAGCGGTAAATGTGTACCTATTTGTCGGGCACAAAATTTTATTTCTCTTCTCTAACCCCTTTTCTTTAACCTGTTCAATAGATATGCATGTACATATATACAATTTCTATCACTTATCATTTTCCATTCAATTTCATATTTGATTCGCTTTGGTTTAAAAACACCATTCATTCTAATGTTGCATGCATAGGCTAAAATCATATCATTAGCTAATTAATGTATATTTCAACTCATGCCCATTTATTTGAACAAGTGGCTATTTTTAACACTTCACATTTCAAAGATGATAATTTTGGCGAACTAAAATAGATTTCAACACATGACTATTTTATTTAGTTCCTATGCATGTTAAAAATAATATTTCTTCACAAATATGTATTTCAACGTCCGCATATCTCTAGTGTAATGACCCAGGTTTTTGAACGATTAGTTTTAAATATTTAATATCGTTTTAAATATTGTGTTGATAATATAAAAGAATTTTTATATTGGATTATCGATTAAATAATCGAAATACGATTTATTTTGATAATTATCGTAATATGAAACAATAACAATTGAATTCAGAGTTAAAACTGTATCAAAACAATTCTATAGATTAATATAAATTCTATTTGAATTAGAACGATAATAATAATTTATTATCGGTGAATTTAATGGTTTGAGATTGATTTATATTTTAAATCGAATTTAATTAAAAACGTTAATTTAATTTGTTATCCCTTCTATGCAGTCGAATTAAATTTTAGAAAACCGTTCCGCTGAATTTAGAATAATGGGTAATGTTGGAAACATCAGTCGTTACGGTTGAATAGCGGTTCAGGACTTCGAGTTAGGGACCACAAAATATTTTAAAGAAAATTAAATAAATATTTTCCATCAGTCGTCCTACCTATATTATTTCATTTCGCAGACCTAAGGAGTTAATCGCACAACTAATTTTCTTCTTCAAGAGCTGTAAATTCTGTCTACCTCCTTCCTAATCTAAGAGACAACAATTTAATGGCCCGTGTACGAATTGTTTCCTTTCTCTTCTATATAACCGTGACCAACCCTCCGCCTTTCGTATTCTATTCCATTTCCGAACAAAAGAATCGTTCAGAAAAAAATAGCCCCTTCCTCAGCTTTCAACTCAAATCAGATATCGCGAGTTGGAAACGCGATACCCTGAAGCTCTGATCGAGAGTCGCGATTTCCAGGAGCATTCACTAGTAGGGATTTCGATTTCTGGAAGGGTGAAGCTGGTGTTGGACGCGATGTAGTGGAGTTCGAATGGAGCGATGAGTTGAATCTCGCGATGATGTTAGGGTTCGAACTCAAGGGCAACGCAATTATTTTTGGTGGATTCGAGCTTGTCGATGGAGCGATGAAAGGGGTTTAGGTCAACAATATGGAAGTCGCGATGCCAAAAGTAGAGGATTGAGGGATGTGGGTTTTCGATTGATTCTGGAGTTCGATGGGCGGTCCTGGTCTTCGACTGTCGAACGAATTACGGAGTCGGATTTGTCTTTGAGGTGGCTTGCGAATTTGTTGATGATGGAGACGGCTGGTGGTAGCTCACGGTGACAGGAAGTTTCGTAAGGTCTGTAATGAAAATTGCTTGTTAGGAGAAAGGGGGTGTTTACATCATCAATTTAGGTAATTAATTATAATTTGTTCACTTAATATTTTTTTATTAGGATTTTAATTAGTTAAAAGGTTAGAATTTTATTACTGAAAGGGTTAGAATTAAATTAGTAAATGGTTAGGATTTTTTTTGTATATCAGTATGGATTAGTTTAAATAAATTGTTAAGCTAAATTTAATTTAGTAACAATTAAAAGAAGAGAAAAATATAGGAAAGTTTTTTTTATTTATTTAAATAATTGATTTAAGTAAATAAATGGTTAATCGGTAAATTTAAATAAAATTATCGCAGGTTCGAATTTCATTCGAGAACATTAGTAGCCGATAATTTGGAGATAAACACGATATTCGACAACTGCAATTCCGGTGAGTAAATCTCACTCACCTTTTATTTATAATCGTAAAAATAATTGTTGTTGCTTGTTTGGATTTTTCTGCTTGTTTTATATATATTAGTTATTTAGGTTATTATATATATATTGGGTTGATTGATTGGTTGGATTCCTGCAGTCTCATTAGCGGATGCCCGCAGTTTCATAGCGGATGATTACCCTATACGCCCCACGCTATGATTAGTGGATGACCTTCTATACCACGATATTCTGCCACGAAGCAGAATGGGTATTATTTAAGTGCTAACATCTTTGGATGCAGGAAAACAGGTTGGAGGAATCCAACTGGATTCCTCAAAAATATATTATCTGTTTGTTTATTTGTTTGCATATATATTGTTATATATGATGTGTTAGAAAAATAAATAATTGGTTGCTTTGTGTGTTTAAATATCACTGGGCTTAAGTAATGATATTTAAAAATATCATTAAAAAGGATATTTGAGAATTAGAAAGGAAATTCTATTTTTCTAAAATAGAATTGAAATTTGAAATTTGAATATAGAAGATTCAAATAGAATTGAATTTGAAATTTGAATATAGAAAATTCAAATAGATCCAAATAGAATTGAAAATGAAATTGAATAATGAAATTCAAATATAGAATTTGAATAAAGAAAATTCAAAGAGGAATTCAAAGGGATTTGAATAAAAGAATTTGAAATAGAATTTTGAATATAGAAATTCAAATGGAAACTTAATAAAGAAATTTGAATATAGAGAATTCAAACAGAATTGAATATAGAAATTTGAATATAGAGAATTCAAACAGAATTGAATATAGAATTTGAATCGAGAATTCAAAAGGAATTGAATATGGAATTTGAATATAGAAATTCATAAAGGAATGTGAATAAAGGAATGTGAATAGAGGATTAAAGGAATTTGAATGAATTGAATTTGAAATATAGAATTTCAAAGAAGAATTGAATTGAATTTGAAATATTGAATTTCAAAGAAGAATTGAATTGAATTTGAAATATAGAATTTCAAAGAAGAATTGAAATAGAAATTGAATAATAGAATTCAAATGGAATTTCAAGTATAGAAATTGAATAATAGAATTCAAATGGAATTTCAAGTATTGAATTTGAATATGAAATTGAAATAGAAATTCAAGTATTGAATTTGAATATGGAATAGAAATAGAAATTCAAGTATTGAATTTGAATATAAAATAGAAAAGGAAATTCAACTATAGAATTTGAATATAGGAATTTAAATGGGAGTTGAATAAAGGAAATTTAAATATAGAATTTGAATAATAGAAAAGGAAATGGAAATTTGAATTTAGAATTCAAATAGAAAAGGAAATAGAATTTGAACATAGGATTCAAATAGAAAAGGAACTGGAATTTGAATATAGAATTCAAATAAAAGCGAGATTGGAATTTGAATCAAGAAATTCAAATAGAGTTAAAATGGAGTTGGATTCATTTTAACGAAGTTTAAAAGTTTATATATATATATAAATATAATTAAAACGAACTCGCCGCAGCGCTGCAGTTCGTAAATTGGCGACTCGAACTTCAATTGAGTATACAGGACTCAATTGAAGTCGGAATTCTTTGAAACAAGAATCGTCAGGACCGGTTGAATAATAGTTTTCTAATGGAAGAGAAAAATCTGGATTTCGTCGAATAGATTTTGAGTTATGTCAAAATCAAATTTTTAAAAGTGCAGCGCCAAAAACCATTAAAACCATAATGGATTTTATATAATAAATATAGGGATTTTTAAGCAAATAAAAATCCGAATTTCCATTTAAAAACCTGGTCTTGAGTTAGAACACAAAGGTGAACTCAAGTGAAGTAAGAAAAGTGATTTTTGAAACAATAATCATATTTTTGATTATTGAATAGAATTAACTAAATCAAAGAAGAATTAGTTAATCGAGTGGTGAATTGAAGTCGAACTTTGAAAATTGAATTTTTGAATTGTAACATATATTTGAAATCAAATATAGAACTTAAATTAAAATTTGAATTCAATTAGTTGATAAGTAAGTTGAAATATATTTGAAACGTGTTATATTCATATATACAAGCGAAATGGGCAAAGAGTTAGTTAAAGAGTTACTTTAACGAATTGAGTCAAAACGAGTGTATGAAGTTGAAATGAATTGTACAGGTATAGATATACCGGAGACAGTTATGGGATAAAGTGATGAAGGTATACAATTAGTGTGCTCGACAATAAGGTACATGTTTAATTCATATATGAGATTTTATGCGCCGTATCGGCAAGCCGCTTGGCTTTTTCTTTTTCTTTTTGAGATGAGAAGTTACCGGGAAGCTATTTGAAATTTCCCGATGCTCCCGATACAGGGGAGGTTATGGCGAATTTTTCCGAAAATTTAAGGAGTTAGAAATTTTTTAAGAAAATTTGATAACTAGAAATCCATATATCGATATATATATATAGAGAATTAGATAATGAAACTAATTTAAATAGGATATTTGAAACAAGAAGGAAAACTATAACTTAGATTTGTTAAAAATAACAAGGGAAATGTATACGTGTTTTAAAAGTAGATAATTGGTTTGTATAGTATTGATTATTCGAGTAAGTAGTCTTGTCTGTTTTGACGTTATGAATGTTATTCAGTCAAGGTCTGAGAGGTAATTATACCCCAACTTAATTGGTTTCATTAACAACCGATAAATAGCAAAACTCAGTCTCGAAGATCAACGTTTAAAGAGATTTAGTTGAATGTATATATTTGGGTTGTCGTAACGATGTTTTACACAACATCCATTTTAACCCAAATAAATGTAAACTTGGAAATAAAATAACAAATGTTTTCTAAGTATAAAACTAAATGAGTTCGTAGAAGAGATAAGTGATTGGAATGTTTTCCAATTAAAAACGAAAATATTTTCTAACTATAGAAAATAAAAGGAGGCGTTACTTGTAAATATTTGGGTAACAAATATTGATAAGGAAATGGAGAAGAGATTTAATTAATGAAATATTAATTAAAGAGCCCAGTGATTTGTTTGATATGTTTGGATGAACACTTGTTTTTATTCGATAGTTAAATCACAGACTATCGAAGTTTTTGACCATCGTTGTCAATATGGAGAGACCGGTTGGATTATTATCCGAAGAACCACTCCGTATCGACATAAGCGTTGCGAACCAAGTATGCTGAATATATTGAAGACGGAGTAAAGTGCAAGGACTCTTTCTATTAAATAGAAATAGTGCCTTCGGTTTCGTTCAATCCCAGAACGAACATAAATGGACGAATGTCTGACAGAGTATTTCCAATGATCAAATGGGTTGGTCTGTATAAATATATATGGTGGCAACGGATTTATTCCCTTAGCATAACATCCAGAATATTTGTGCAAACTCAACTAGTGATTAACGGATCTGACAATGTGGCATTCAAAGTGATTGTGCTATCAATGAATGGTAAGTATTCGTAGCCTCAGGCCTCAACAACCGGGAAAGGACAAAAATCGGGCAGGCAGCATGGCTATGTGGGTCGCACCCATTAGGACGTATAATCACCTATCTAGAGGTTCATTTAATTTCTTATTCTATTCGATGCTGTCCCAGTTGGGAGGCGGTTGCTGATCCCAACCGTTGGTGATATACATTCGATACACTCAAGCGAAATGAGTGGTCGGTCATGTGTGGGTCGGGTTACAAGATGTTCTTGTTGAACCCAGTGTATTCCTCTCTAGAGATACACTAGCGGAAGGTGGTTCCATACCTTGTCATGTTGGAAATCCAATCTCCAATAAGCGCCATGCTGTTTTTTTTGATTTTATACTATATATGAGGAGCGTGAGATGCAAGCGTTCAGCTATTTGGTTATTTACTTGTTGTAAACATTATTATAATATCACTGGATTTTAGTATCAAAGTGTTTTGGGTTATAGTAAGGTAAAAACCGTCCATGTTTATGTGTGGGTTAGTCTTACTATTATCTTTTCTTTTGAAAGGATTTTAAAGGTTAAACCAATGATTTGAGTTTACTCACACCAGTCCCATGACTGACCCAGATTTTATTTTGTTTTGTTTTCCCTAAACTCTTGGGTGCCCAAATTTGTACGGGTAGTCAAGTAGTCGGGATTTCACAGATTCAATTGGAGGAGCTGGAAGCAGGAGGCTTCACCAATTAGCTGTAGATTATCGTATTTCCGTTGTGTACTATGTTGTATCTGGAAACATGTGTTTATAACTGTTCCAGAAATGACTGTTGTGCTCTGATGATGGTATGTATATAAAGTTACTGATTTGTATTTCAAAAGTTATGTTATATAATATATTTTATTCGTTCCGCTGTGAGTTTGTGATCTTCGTTTTTCTTCTATTCTAATATTTCTTTCTTTCTATTTCTCATCCTCTAACTTCTTTCTAAAAATGATTCGTATTTCTGTGCAATTTGGGTTGGACGTGTGGTGTTTTTAGTCAACTCAGATAGCACGGATTTGCGGGTCGTTACAGTTGGTATCAGAGCTGGTTGCTTAATTGGTACGGATGATAGGGGGTTCTCGCTTCGCGTTTGGTGGCGAACGGGAGACTCTTACCCCTACATCTCCCGACAATGTGGGTCGGTCGAGTCGCGAGGCTGGCCGTAAAAGCAGTTCTGAGGTATCTCTGTAAGCCACGGTGGGAGGTTAGCCCACTGCCGTTAGGTCGTTACAGTTGGTATCAGAGCTTAGGTTGAGCGAATACCTAGGCTTTGGTGGAATGTGCTCATTAGAGATAGGGTCAGCAGTACCCTAGAATGAGTTGAGTGTATGTATATACGAGAGCGCGTATTTGTTAGTTGATATAAAAATTGTTTTATATTGTGTTGGCTGGTCTGTTGAGTGGTTTATGAATTCTGGTCGAATAGTGGGACACCACAAAGTCGATATGAATTTATAAACACTTGAACAGAGGATTGAACACGATATTGTTTTAAGTGGGTAGATGAAATAATTTTACCCAAATTTCTATTTTGATATAAAAAGAATAATTTTCTGAAATTATTATATTATATGGATGTGTTGATTGTTAGGATTATAATCAAACGAGATTATAAAAATTGGAATGGTTATTTATAACCAAAACAGAATTTGTATATGAATTAAATATACAAAGGAGATGAACTAATATTGAATTCAAACCAGAATTCAGAATTTAAAATCCTGTGAGATTTGAAATTATTTTCTGAAGTATATTAAGATAATATAGCTTTGTTTTCGAAGGATTTGAAAGAAAATCATTTTAGATGAATTTTGAAATAATAAAGCACTGAACTCACTTCAGTGGCTGGGAAATAATTCTGATGATGATTGCAACATCATCAGTGTTCATTTCCGAGTTTCTAAGTGATGAATTGCTACCTTAGAAAAAGTTTTTGATGGAAATTTGTTTAAAAGAAAACAGATTGGTTTGAATATTCAAATGTTTTGAATTTGAGATGGAAATAAATATATGTATATATGTATGTGATTTCAGAAGTGATTTGAAATCAAAAACACGGGGATTTGAATTCTGGAATTAAAATTTAACTTCAAGCAAGTTAAATGAATCGAAGTGGATAAATTAATTTAGAATCAATTTGGATGCATGTGAAAGGAAACAAAAAGTTTTGGTAGAACTAATAGTTATTAAATTATGTAGAGTTGAGTTTCAACAAGGTAGATTTTGAAAAGTAATAGATTTGTACCATTTTTATACCATAGCAATTTCGGGGACGAAATTATTTTAAGGGGGGAAGAATGTAATGACCCAGGTTTTTGAACGATTAGTTTTAAATATTTAATATCGTTTTAAATATTGTGTTGATAATATAAAAGAATTTTTATATTGGATTATAGATTAAATAATCGAAATACGATTTATTTTGATAATTATCGTAATATGAAACAATAACAATTGAATTCAGAGTTAAAACTGTATCAAAACAATTCTATAGATTAATATAAATTCTATTTGAATTAGAACAATAATAATAATTTATTATCGGTGAATTTAATGGTTTGAGATCGATTTATATTTTAAATCGAATTTAATTTAAAACGTTAATTTAATTTGTTATCCCTTCTATGCAGTCGAATTAAATTTTAGAAAACCGTTCCGCTGAATTTAGAATAATGGGTAATGTTGGAAACATCAGTCGTTACGGTTGAATAGCGGTTCAGGATTTCGAGTTAGGGACCACAAAATATTTTAAAGAAAATTAAATAAATATTTTCCATCAGTCGTCCTACCTATATTATTTCATTTCGCAGACCTAAGGAGTTAATCGCGCAACTAATTTTCTTCTTCTCGAGCTGTAAATTCTGTCTACCTCCTTCCTAATCTAAGAGACAACAATTTAATGGCCCGTGTACGAATTGTTTCCATTCTCTTCTATAAAACCGTGACCAACCCTCCGCCTTTCGTATTCTATTCCATTTCCGAACAAAAGAATCGTTCAGAAAAAAAATAGCCCCTTCCTCAGCTTTCAACTCAAATCAGATATCGCGAGTTGGAAACGCGATACCCTGAAGCTCTGATCGAGAGTTGCGATTTCCAGGAGCATTCACGAGTAGGGATTTCGATTTCTGGAAGGGTGAAGCTGGTGTTGGACGCGATGTAGTGGAGTTCGAATGGAGCGATGAGTTGAATCTCGCGATGATGTTAGGGTTCGAACTCAAGGGCAACGCAATTATTTTTGGTGGATTCGAGCTTGTCGATGGAGCGATGAAAGGGGTTTAGGTCAACAATATGGAAGTCGCGATGCCAAAAGTAGAGGATTGAGGGATGTGGGTTTTCGATTGATTCTGGAGTTCGATGGGCGGTCCTGGTCTTCGACTGTCGAACGGATTACGGAGTCGGATTTGTCTTTGAGGTGGCTTGCGAATTTGTTGATGATGGAGACGGCTGGTGGTAGCTCACGGTGACAGGAAGTTTCGTAAGGACTGTAATGAAAATTGCTTGTTAGGAGAAAGGGGGTGTTTACATCATCAATTTAGGTAATTAATTATAATTTGTTCACTTAATATTTTTTTATTAGGATTTTAATTAGTTAAAAGGTTAGAATTTTATTAGTGAAAGGGTTAGAATTAAATTAGTAAATGGTTAGGATTTTTTTTGTATATCAGTATGGATTAGTTTAAATAAATTGTTAAGCTAAATTTAATTTAGTAACAATTAAAAGAAGAGAAAAATATAGGAAAGTTTTTTTTATTTATTTAAATAATTGATTTAAGTAAATAAATGGTTAATCGGTAAATTTAAATAAAATTATCGCAGGTTCGAATTTCATTCGAGAACATTAGTAGCCGATAATTTGGAGATAAACACGATATTCGACAACTGCAATTCCGGTGAGTAAATCTCACTCACCTTTTATTTATAATTATTTTTACTTCGTAAAAATAATTGTTGTTGCTTGTTTGGATTTTTCTGCTTGTTTTATATATATATTAGTTATTTAGGCTATTATATATATATTGGGTTGATTGATTGGTTGGATTCCTGCAGTCTCATTAGCGGATGCCTGCAGTTTCATAGCGGATGATTACCCTATACGCCCCACGCTATGATTAGTGGATGACCTTCTATACCACGATATTCTGCCATGAAGCAGAATGGGTATTATTTAAGTGCTAACATCTGTGGATGCAGGAAAACAGGTTGGAGGAATCCAACTGGATTCCTCAAAAATATATTATCTGTTTGTTTATTTGTTTGCATATATATTGTTATATATGATGTGTTAGAAAAATAAATAATTGGTTGCTTTGTGTATTTAAATATCACTAGGATTAAGTAATGATATTTAAAAATATCATGAAAAAGGATATTTGAGAATTAGAAAGGAAATTCTATTTTTCTAAAATAGAATTGAAATTTGAAATTTGAATATAGAAGATTCAAATAGAATTGAATTTGAAATTTGAATATAGAAAATTCAAATAGATCCAAATAGAATTGAAAATGAAATTGAATAATGAAATTCAAATATAGAATTTGAATAAAGAAAATTCAAAGAGGAATTCAAAGGGATTTGAATAAAAGAATTTGAAATAGAATTTTGAATATAGAAATTCAAATGGAAACTTAATAAAGAAATTTGAATATAGAGAATTCAAACAGAATTGAATATAGAAATTTGAATATAGAGAATTCAAACAGAATTGAATATAGAATTTGAATCGAGAATTCAAAAGGAATTGAATATGGAATTTGAATATAGAAATTCATAAAGGAATGCGAATAAAGGAATGTGAATAGAGGAATAAAGGAATTTGAATGAATTGAATTTGAAATATAGAATTTCAAAGAAGAATTGAATTGAATTTGAAATATTGAATTTCAAAGAAGAATTGAATTGAATTTGAAATATAGAATTTCAAAGAAGAATTGAAATAGAAATTGAATAATAGAATTCAAATGGTATTTCAAGTATAGAAATTGAATAATAGAATTCAAATGGAATTTCAAGTATTGAATTTGAATATGAAATTGAAATAGAAATTCAAGTATTGAATTTGAATATGGAATTGAAATAGAAATTCAAGTATTGAATTTGAATATAAAATAGAAAAGGAAATTAAACTATAGAATTTGAATATAGGAATTTAAATGGGAGTTGAATAAAGGAAATTTAAATATAGAATTTGAATAATAGAAAAGGAAATGGAAATTTGAATTTAGAATTCAAATAGAAAAGGAAATAGAATTTGAACATAGGATTCAAATAGAAAAGGAATTGGAATTTGAATATAGAATTCAAATAAAAGCGAGATTGGAATTTGAATCAAGAAATTCAAATAGAGTTAAAATGGAGTTGGATTCATTTTAACGAAGTTTAAAAGTTTTTATATATATAAATATAATTAAAACGAACTCGCCGCAGCGCTGCAGTTCGTAAATTGGCGACTCGAACTTCAATTGAGTATACAGGACTCAATTGAAGTCGGAATTCTTTGAAACAAGAATCGCCAGGACCGGTTGAATAATAGTTTTCTAATGGAAGAGAAAAATCTGGATTTCGTCGAATAGATTTTGAGTTATGTCAAAATCAAAATTTTAAAAGTGCAGCGCCAGAAACCATTAAAACCATAATGGATTTTATATAATAAATATAGGGATTTTTAAGCAAATAAAAATCCGAATTTCCATTTAAAAACCTGGTCTTGAGTTAGAACACAAAGGTGAACTCAAGTGAAGTAAGAAAAGTGATTTTTGAAACAATAATCATATTTTTGATTATTGAATAGAATTAACTAAATCAAAGAAGAATTAGTTAATCGAGTGGTGAATTGAAGTCGAACTTTGAAAATTGAATTTTTGAATTGTAACATATATTTGAAATCAAATATAGAACTTAAATTAAAATTTGAATTCAATTAGTTGATAAGTAAGTTGAAATATATTTGAAACGTGTTATATTCATATATACAAGCGAAATGGGCAAAGAGTTAGTTAAAGAGTTACTTTAACGAATTGAGTCAAAACGAGTGTATGAAGTTGAAATGAATTGTACAGGTATAGATATACCGGAGACAGTTATGGGATAAAGTGATGAAGGTATACAATTAGTGTGCTCGACAATAAGGTACATGTTTAATTCATATATGAGATTTTATGCGCCGTATCGGCAAGCCGCTTGGCTTTTTCTTTTTCTTTTTGAGATGAGAAGTTATCGGGAAGCTATTTGAAATTTCCCGATGCTCCCGATACAGGGGAGGTTATGGCGAATTTTTCCGAAAATATAAGGAGTTAGAATATTTTTAAGAAAATTTGATAACTAGAAATCCATATATCGATATATATATATATAGAGAATTAGATAATGAAACTAATTTAAATAGGATATTTGAAACAAGAAGGAAAACTATAACTTAGATTTGTTAAAAATAACAAGGGAAATGTATACGTGTTTTAAAAGTAGATAATTGGTTTGTATAGTATTGATTATTCGAGTAAGTAGTCTTGTCTGTTTTGACGTTATGAATGTTATTCAGTCAAGGTCTGAGAGGTAATTATACCCCAACTTAATTGGTTTCATTAACAACCGATAAATAGCAAAACTCAGTCTCGAAGATCAACGTTTAAAGAGATTTAGTTGAATGTATATATTTGGGTTGTCGTAACGATGTTTTACACAACATCCATTTTAACCCAAATAAATGTAAACTTGGAAATAAAATAACAAATGTTTTCTAAGTATAGAACTAAATGAGTTCGTAGAAGAGATAAGTGATTGGAATATTTTCCAATTAAAAACGAAAATATTTTCTAACTATAGAAAATAAAAGGAGGCGTTACTTGTAAATATTTGGGTAACAAATATTGATAAGGAAATGGAGAAGAGATTTAATTAATGAAATATTAATTAAAGAGCCCAGTGATTTGTTTGATATGTTTGGATGAACACTTGTTTTTATTCGATAGTTAAATCACAGACTATCGAAGTTTTTGACCATCGTTGTCAATATGGAGAGACCGGTTGGATTATTATCCGAAGAACCACTCCGTATCGACATAAGCGTTGCGAACCAAGTATGCTGAATATATTGAAGACGGAGTAAAGAGCAAGGACTCTTTCTATTAAATAGAAATAGTGCCTTCGGTTTCGTTCAATCCCAGAACGAACATAAATGGACGAATGTCTGACAGAGTATTTCCAATGATCAAATGGGTTGGTCTGTATAAATGTATATGGTGGCAACGGATTTATTCCCTTAGCATAACATCCAGAATATTTGTGCAAACTCAACTAGTGATTAACGGATCTGACAATGTGGCATTCAAAGTGATTGTGCTATCAATGAATGGTAAGTATTCGTAGCCTCAGGCCTCAACAACCGGGAAAGGACAAAAATCGGGCAGGCAGCATGGCTATGTGGGTCGCACCCATTAGGACATATAATCACCTATCTAGAGGTTCATTTAATTTCTTATTCTATTCGATGCTGTCCCAGTCGGGAGGCGGTTGCTGATCCCAACCGTTGGTGATATACATTCGATACACTCAAGCGAAATGAGTGGTCGGTCATGTGTGGGTCGGGTTACAAGATGTTCTTGTTGAACCCAGTGTATTCCTCTCTAGAGATACACTAGCGGAAGGTGGTTCCATACCTTGTCATGTTGGAAATCCAATCTCCAATAAGCGCCATGCGGTTTTTTTGATTTTATACTATATATGTGGAGCGTGAGATGCAAGCGTTCAGCTATTTGGTTATTTACTTGTTGTAAACATTATTATAATATCACTGGATTTTAGTATCAAAGTGTTTTGGGTTATAGTAAGGTAAAAACCGTCCATGTTTATGTGTGGGTTGGTCTTACTATTATCTTTTCTTTTGAAAGGATTTTAAAGGTTAAACCAATGATTTGAGTTTACTCACACCAGTCCCATGACTGACCCAGAGTTTATTTTGTTTTGTTTTCCCTAAACTCTTGGGTGCCCAAATTTGTACGGGTAGTCAAGTAGTCGGGATTTCACAGATTCAATTGGAGGAGCTGGAAGCAGGAGGCTTCACCAATTAGCTGTAGATTATCGTATTTCCGCTGTGTACTATGTTGTATCTGGAAACATGTGTTTATAACTGTTCCAGAAATGACTATTGTGCTCTGATGATGGTATGTATATAAAGTTACTGATTTGTATTTCAAAAGTTATGTTATATAATATATTTTATTCGTTCCGCTGTGAGTTTGTGATCTTCGTTTTTCTTCTATTCTAATATTTCTTTCTTTCTATTTCTCATCCTCTAACTTCTTTCTAAAATGATTTGTATTTTTGTGCAATTTGGGTTGGACGTGTGGTGTTTTTAGTCAACTCAGATAGCACGGATTTGCGGGTCGTTACATCTAGCATATCAAATATATGATAAAAATGATATTTTTATCATTTAAAATATTCATTCGACAAATGGATGTTTTCAACACTTCATAGTTTCAATAAAGATGTAATTTTTATTGTTCGATCTTTTTATTCAACACATGAACTTTTCTACTACACACACTTCTCAACACATGAGCATTTCCACACATGGATATTTTATTTATGTTGTTCATATTTGAAAGATGGAATTTTTATTGTTGAAACTATTTATATAAGGCGAATATTTTTCATACTTCATATATATTATAAAAAGGTGATTTTTATTGTTTAAACACTTCATTCATTCACAAATGAATTTAATTTTCACACATCACTTTTCAACACATGGATATAGTTTCAACATATGACTTTAATTTCAACGCATAAAAATAATTTCAACATATGAAAATAATTCTAACACATAAAGATTATTCAAAATTTCGGCAGCATAACGGCAGGGTAGTTAAAACCGGCACCGTCCCTAGTACGGCTCCTCGCTCTACCTTAAAACCTCGCGGTTTTTGACAATGGGGATTCATGCATCTAATTCGCACGCAGGCGGCATGTTTATTTTTATTTCCACAAATATTTCCAATTCATTTCAATCACCAATGGGTATTTTTCAACCACTACCAAACAATATCAACCACAAACAATTATTCAACCATTCGTATTTTTCATCCAATATTTCACACCAAATCACAACAATAAATATCGTCCATGGTTTGTGGACGAGGGGAGTGTATATATATATATAATTACTATATTTCGCTTGCATTTCAACGCATATATCAATTATTCTATGCATGTAAAATTCATACTTCGCTTATATAGCTTACACTACGCATGTACATGAGGTATACAACACGTATGTAATTTATATTTCGCTAATATAAATTATACACGACATTTTCCATTATATTTTCCACCCTGCACAGTCAGTCAAAGTTCGAATTCAAATTTTCAAACCGACTCACTATTCCTAATTCACTATTTTATTGAAATATTCTATTTCAATGGTTCAAATTCCTTTGAAATCACCATTTTAAAAAATTTAAATTGGCTCGTATTTTCCGGGTTATTACAAAATGTGCTCAAATAATTTCAAAAGGGCACAATGTAAAATTAAATCATTGGATACAACAATGCAATACAACATACATTAACATAAACTATAGGACATTCTTAGATTCATTCCAAATTCTTAAATTGAACAATTGGATATTAAATCCTTTTCTCAACTACATGACAATATAATATTACTCTATTCGATGTGGAATTAACTTAGATAGTTGAAAAAGATGATTGGCAAGAGCTAAATGTATCATATTATAGCTAAAATTTTGGTTCTAAATTTTTTTTATCGTAGTCAAAAATTCGGTACAAACGATATTAAATTCACTTTGATTTACATACGGATATAGATATGCTTACAAAATTCCAATGCTACTCAACTTAAAATATGTACCATGTTAGAATAAGTACACATGTTTTCATGCCCATTATGAGATTAAATTATAATAAATATATTTCTTTTTAAATTTGAGTTTATACGAAATAGATAAAAGGCACATAATTATGGTTGGTTATCTATTATATTATATGAAAGCACAATCTTCCTCCAATGATCTTTGAGTTCCATTTTTGCCAAAAAATCAATACGCTGACATGTGTCCAAAGAAATTAATCAATGGTGGAAAATGAGTCTAAACATTTGTGCCTCTTGGTTTTCTACAGTAACATTCCTTCCTTCTGTTGTTAGACATTCACAATTTGAAACTTCCCCCGTTAATGTTAAACTTACAATCCCAATTGTTTTTGACATACTTGCTAAATTTTTTGCCAATTGAATGCTTCTTTATCATTCTTATTATTAACTTTTATTATATATAAATAAAGTTCAACAGAATTGATTGTAATTCTTTCATATCTACGCATTATTTCTTCATAGTTTGCCTCCTTGCTCCATTCAAATATGAATTAAGCTATTAACATTCAAAAGTTTTAACTTCTATATTTTTAACATCTACAAATTCAAATTGTTGTTAATCACATGTATCTACTCTAATATATATGTCAAAATTCAATACGCTAACCTGTGTCTAGAGAAAATAATAAATAGTGGAAAAGTGATTTTAAAACATATGCTACTTTTGGTTTTCTACAGTAATGTTTCTTCCACCCACCTTTGGACATTAACAATTTAAGAATTCCCTTATTAATGTTAAAAACATACAATCTTTAAAAAAAATCACATACTTGCTAAAATTATTATTATCAATTGAATGCTTCTTTAAGTGAGTTTAAAACATATGCAACTCTTGGTTTTCTACAGTATTTTTTCTTCCATCCACTTTCAGACACTAACAATTTGAGATTCCCTGATTTATGTTAAAAACTTACAGTCCATATATTCTTTTCGCATACTTGCAAAAATTATTATGAATTGAACGCTTCTTTCCCATTCTCATTATTAATGTTATTATACGCGTAAAACTCATTAGAATTAATTTTAATTCTTTCAAATCTACACACTTTGTGTTCATATTTTGGCTCCTCATTTTTTTCCTTCCAGCACTACTCCATTCTAATATAAATTCAACCATTAATAATCAGATATTATCATTAGGTTTTATTTATTTTTCTACTTTAATATTATTATAAGTTTCATTTTCATGAAAAAAATATTAAAGTATTATGTAAATGTAATATGATAACGGATCTTTAAAACACAATTAAATTATCTTATTTGTTTTTTCTCTTTAATTACTATTGTCTCTACCAATAATTTGGATTTTAGATGTTATTTTCTTCCAATTTCGGCTTTTTCCTGGCAAGATACATATTATAATAACATAAAAAATACCTAATACAGTTCAAATATTTATTTCTAACTTTTCCTCTTAAATACAAGAATTCTCTTTATTTCTAGCTCAAACTTTTCACTTACCCGCTTTAAACATTTATTCAATGGTTTTCACATTGTCCTTATTTGCAAAAAATTGTCCAAGATCATTAATGATGACTGTTTCATTTCTTTATATTCTATCCCTAAATGTGGCCTTTTCATTATCTCTTCTATTTTCATTTCTTGCATGTTGGCATTATTGGTTGCTTTTATTCTCATTTACTAAATTCATTTTCCAGTTACTATTTTCAGTATCAATTGTTAATTCCTCCTCTCAAATATAGTTCACTATACAAGAAATCAAATATTGTTTGATTGGTTATCGATTTCCAACTCAAGTTTAGGTATTTCTTCCTTTGATTAAGTTCTATTGCTTTATACTTTTTGTTTCTTCACTAAAATTTATGTTACTCATATTAATCTGCTTAATTTTTTGCTTAACTTCAGGTATGTTGTTCCTTTTGTTATGTTCCATTGTATTATGCTTTTTGGTTCATCAACAATATTCATGTCTCGATCGTGATCTAATTGACTTTCTAATCTAAATAGGCAGATGTTATTCTTATTCGTTCCTATTTTTGGACATCGGCTTTGTTTCCAGTTATTGACTGGTTTTTAAATTTATAGATCTTCAGTATGTAGGTTGCTGTAAATATAATTAATGATTTCAATGATTTTGAAAATTCTGTGATGTTTGTTTATCTATTGATCGCTTCAATGTTTGACTTAATAACATCTATTTTATAAACTATTTTAAAGCATAAGTTTCATCGTTCCTTTTGGATTTCTGTTTGAAATTATATTTCTCCATTTGTGTTTATTGTGTTCCAATTATCTAAGTACAAAAAAATAACGATTGATTTTGATGAGAATTTATTTTGTAGTGAAAATGTTGTACAAAAATAATTTTTGGTTTTATGTTATGATTTATTTTCAATTAGAATTTTCAGAACGTATTATATATAAAATTGAATATGGCCTCCGTAATTATCTCTCATCTCATTTGTTTTTACCTTAAAGCTAAATTCTCATAATTTTTAACATATAGTTTTCGTTTACCATTTTCAAACATAGATTTAATGGTTTACTTCACATTTTCTCTAGATGCAAAAGTTACCCAATATTATTAATAATGATCAATTCTTTCTTTAATTTACTATGTCTATCTAACTTAATGTCATCCTCTTTTGTTTTTTCATTTTCATATTTCCAATTTTCAATTTTTTTTTTGAGAAAAATTTATCTTGCAATTTGTTATATTTGTTTTTTTTTCATTTCATTTACCTAATCGCATTTTCAATCAATACTACAGTATTAGTTTTCAATGTCTTCCCTCAAATCTACTTCATTATATGAAAAATTGAATATGGTTGAATATTTTTCGATGCCCTACTTGATTTTAGGTACCTAATATTCAACTCATTTTAAGTATGGGTTTAAATATTAAATTGTGCATTTTGTTTTTACCAATATATATATATACATATATATATATATTTCTATCTTAATTAATTCACTATCTACCTTAAATAGAGATATGTCGTCCTTCTTCATTGCTATTTTTGGGTTTTAACTTTGTTTTCCAATTTTTATTGCTTTCTAAGTTTATAGATTTTCATTTTGTTTTATGTACAATTAACGACTTTCACGATTTTTGACGACTGTATGTTGTTCCAATGGCATATGCCTTAAGATTTTCTTTATGAACTATTTTTAGGCATTTTCACCTTAAAAACTGAATTATTCTAATTTTTAACTTATAATTTTCATTTACCTCTTTCAAACTTGTATTCAATAGTTACCTTAGCATTGTCCTTACATGCAAAAATTGCTCAATATTATTAATTATGACTACTTCCATTCTTAAATTTTCTATCTTTAAAAATGCTCGATTTAAATTTCCCCTCTTATGTTCTCTTATAATCAATGCTTTAGATTTCATCTTAAGCTAAATTTAACTTGCAATCTATTAAATTTTTTATTTACTTCATTTTCATTTATAAAATTCCATTCTCAATTACTGTTTTCAATATTATAAGATAAAATTTTAATACCTTTCTTCAAATCTGCTTTGTTATAGGAGAAAATAAATATAGGTTGAATATATATCGATTTCTTGCTCAATTTTAGCTATGTGTTTCCTTCAATTATGTTTTATTATTTTATCCTTTTTGTATCTTCACCAGTCATATTCCAGTTTATCCTAATTCATTTTATATCTTAAAGAGATAAATGTCATCCTTCTTTATTCCTATCATGGGTTATAACTTTGTTTTGAAGTATTTATTACCTTCTAATTCTAGAAATTATCATTTTGTTCTACATCAAACTAAATGAATATGCATATGAGATTTAAAATCATATGCATATGCATCTTAATGCACATAAAATACTATTTTGCTATTTGTTTGTTTGTAAGCTGACTAATAAGTTATATTTGCAATAAAACCAATACTTTATTTTTTTTATAAGTACATGGTGTCCTGAAATTGTTATGAACTGGAAAAATATTTGTTTTATTTATCATGGGCATTCCTCCTTGAGAATAGGTCCATTATGATTTTGAGATCTATTACTTCTGAATTTTAAATGATACAAATATTTGTCAAATAGCATCATAAATTTTTAGTTCTATATAATGATTTGTTTGTTATTAGGATATTTAAAATTTCCAATTATTATTTATAATGATTTTTCCCATTTAACTAATGGTATGTTAGAAATTAATTAATTCTTTGTAACTCTATTACATATTGAAATAGACGTGGTATTAGAATTTTGAATTCAATGTTATTTTTTTCATAAATTATGATTGCTTGAAGCTACTAATTTGGTTGATTGTATGATTAAGTGGTGCTTAGGTAGCAAGCGACGAGTAAATTGGTTTTATATTTCCAACGGGGATTGTTAAAGGGACTCCACTTTTGGTTAAGGGGAGGACAAAATTTGAATTATTGTTCAATTGTTAAGGGGAGAATGAAAAAAATTAGCCTTCCCTTAAACATTTAATTAAAAATAACAATATTAACCCCCATAATCTTATTTAATGTAAATTTTAAAAGCTAAACCCTAAATAATGAGCACAATTTAATGAAATAAAAAATGGGATATAGTTAACATAATGGAGACATATGAAAGTTGTGTGGATGATCAAAAGATATTAGATTAGGTAAGTTAACGAATATCATTTTGGAATTCGATGTTTCAATTTAAAATACTTAAATATTCATAAACAAATCTGATCAAATATGTATAATTGGAACATTAATTGAGATGCAGATGTTTTTGCGCCTTGGAAATGATAAGAAATTGTACTCGTGCGTATGCAAATCAGCGCGAAATATAAACAGAATGATAGTGAATTGTATGTTGTGACAAGGGGTAGTTTAATCCATGTTTTTTCTAAAATAAAAGAAACCAAACCCTCCCTTAACAATTTCTTTATAAAGTGGAGTCCCCTTAAAATTGTCCTCCCCTTAACCAAAAGTGGAGTCCCTTTAACAATCCCCTTTCCAATGACGTTTGTACTTAGACATATTATAGATTTGAAAGCAACTTGTCGTATAATGTTGGATAAAAATTGGTTACTCATTTATATTCCCAGAAAAGTTCCAATAAGTTCATATGTTTTTGGGATTATTCCACATCCGTACAGTACATGAATTTTTTTCCTACTAAATTTAAAGTTGTACCTTTCTCTTTTCCGAACATTTTGTCCTTCATAATTTGTGTCTTTCCATTTTGCTCTATGCTTCATAATTATTCAAAGAAGATTTCTTATGCCAAGGGTGGATAAGCCTAATCAATTGATCTATAAAACAAACTATGAAAGTTTCATGGTTTGAAAGGCAAATAGAAGCATGATACAGAAATTGATCATATTTGTAGCAAAAATCATGAAATTAAAAAAAAAGTGCAAATAATGCGTAGACTAGAATGCAGATTTGCTGTTAGCATGGTTAAATTTGTAACATTATGCCTTCGAATTGTGCGAGTTTTCTTCAAAATGGCAATGTTGCATGAATCCAAATTTTATTAGCTTGAATTTTTTAATTGTATTTAATGTATAGTTCTTCTGTAGTTTTGATAGACTTGAAATATGATTTAGATATACAGTGTTTTTCTAATTATTAATCCAAATATTAAGATTGTTTTACACATGAATATTTATATTATGCATAAATTGAATATGGTTCCAGTATTTATCTCTCACCTTTATCATTTTCACCTTAAAAACTTAATTCTTCTAAATTCAAACTTATAATTTTTAACTGCACCTTTCAAATATTCAATGGTCTTCTCAACGTTGTTCTTAAGTGCAATACTTATGCAATATCACTAATAACATGGTGTTCATTTTTTAAGTTTCTATCCTTAAATATATTGAATTTAATGTCCACATAAGTTATAATTACTACAAAATTTGTTTCATAATAAAACGAAATCATTTGGACAGCTTTTCACATTTTGCTACATAACATTCCAACTTCTATTTAATATCAGTTTTATGGTGCGTATGGTGTCCGTTTTACAGTGTATTGTCCTTGAAAATAAATTTTTGATGGGTTGATCTTGAATTAAAAAAAAAATGGAACTTATCCTTCACAATAAACTCCCCTACAAAAATCGTTTTGATAATAATCTGAATTTAATATATATTTTTATAATAAAGTTGATACTTTAGTTAAGTTTTGCTCTCATTATGATATCTTAAGGGATCCAAACGATACATCTAGAACGATCGTGTAAAACGCCAAACTTCTAACCACTGATACTAGAGGTCTTTGACTTTATTTCTAACAATTCAACGTGTTTATTGTGGTTCTTTACACTGTTCATCTTATTCTGTTTATTTTAATGAAATGTTATCAACAATTAGCTTTATGCATGTTACATGTATTTCATTTTATGATGTACAATTTTGTATTAAATTACGTTAATTGCTATGTTGGTCTAGTTATTTCATGTATGAATAATTAAATTAATGGAAGATGATTATTATCAAGTTGTTCTAGAATTTTAATTGTATACTCATATTCTACACATATTTTTTTTTATTTCATATTATCCTATGGATGTTAAGAAATATGATGTGTTAAAGTTACTATAATATTTTTACAGTGCATTTAGTATCGGGTAATGTCGAATAGTGGACATGATCTAATCTTAGATGGTATTTTTTTAAAACAAAATTTTAGCAATAATTCGACTTAAGTGTTATTTTTGGTTAAGTATGGAAAACATCTATTAACCGAACTATGTGTATACATATATGAGTATGTATTATAGAATAAACCTATATTAGATATATTTCTTAGATTGCGAAACGTAACATAGTAACGCATTTCTTAACATGTTAAGAATAATTAATGGCTAACATTATCTTTTGTTGGGCGCAATTAATGTGCATTAAAAATGTGTTCTATGTTGTATGCTTTGAGATTACTCAAATACATTTTTCAGCAGATATTTATCGATAGTGTTTAAAAAAATGTAATCTATTTCAAAAGTATAAAATATATAAACATACTTATTCACCATAGAAATTTAAAAAGTAAGAAACATAAAAAAAGATGTTGTGAATTCCGTGTGCGTAGCACGGGTTCGCACTAGTAATTATTATACCTGATTGTCATTTCAATAATCTTCCAACATTTGTTTTGAATATGCATATTCTCTAACATCATACTTCTTTATGAATATATTTGTTATATTACCAATACATGTTTTTTAAACATATGGTCCCATGGTCTAGTGATTAGGACATTGGACTCTGAATCCAGTAACCCGAGTTCAAATCTCGGTGGGACCTTTTTAGATTCTTTTAATCAACAATATCATATTTTTATGTTGTTTATGCTTTTTGAATCCGATTGAAATCAAATGGTGTTATTTTCATTAACAAAGTATGTATTAATTTTGTTGTTGTTTAACTAAGTAAAGCTATGTTAATTACAATTATCTAATCAATTTATAGATCCAAATATATTAGTTTTCTAAGGTAAATGTCACATTTACAATTTATACTAACTAGTGAGTACCCGCGCTACACACATGGGGTTCAAAAAATATTTCAACTTATTATTAAAGATCTTTTGCGGTTACATGAGGGTGAAACATATGCTTTAGGATTATAGTATTTTTGCATCAGCTTTTCTAAAAAACAACTAACAAACCTTAAATAAAAAATGTGCAAAAATAATTTCCAAAGGACCCAATGTAAAACTAAATCATTGGGTAAAACAATACAATACAACAGACATTAACACCAACTATAAGACATTCTTAGGTTCATAACTTTACATTTCTTATAATTCCAAAGGTGTGCTAGAGCTAAATGTATCGTATTCTAGCCAAAATTTAGGTAGTGAATCTGTTTATCGTAGTTAAAAATTCTACAAAAAAGATGCAACGACACCCATAACTCCTGCACTAAATATGAGGAATAATGCACTGAAAGGTGTGCTAGGCAGCTATGGACGATCATCAAGGTAACATAACACAATGTGGAACCTATCGTATAACTCATAAAACAAGGATAAAATATAATAGAATATATACAACAGACTATAATTATGAAGCATACTTGAGCAAAAACTTGAAATTTCATAACAATTAGAAAGAATATCCATCCATCTTTGGATTATGACACATGTATCTGTACAAATTCGCCTCACTACAACACTCAGAATCGAACCTGGAACAACAAATACTAGGTAGTACTAAAGTAATACACCAACCTCCTGCTCGTCACCACACAACAACTTCGTCCTCATTGAGATCAATCATCTGTAACCTGCAACTCAGTCTGCCCATTCAAAACCAGATGAACAACCCAAGGTTATAAAAAGAAACATAAAACCTTGAGTCAGACAATAGTCTTAATGAGCGATAAAACAACTATCTAACATCATCAATAAGTATATGATAACAGGTAGATTAACCAACCATTCTACCAAACACCAAATAAGAACCCAAACCTATCTTCCTTACATCCGACAGTGATAGCCTTTACAAACAAGCATTAAAAAACAATAGTATGTTCATAACAAACGACTATCAAGCATAGACCATCCTAATCGATTTTGAAATCTTCCAAGCACAAGCCCAGAAGGCCTAAACCAACATCAAACAAGCACCCAAGAGATATCTCCTATGACGTCTAATAATCTACATAAGACAATACAAGCAAAACAGACATCACTCATGATTATGGCTACCACTGCCAATCCTACTTTGAAACCATCGTTAATCGTATGATCGGATACACACCTTTCCTTCAACTATCAAGGGAAAATGGTAACCCCAGTTCTAGCAAAATTCCATACGCCATACAAAGAAACATATCTAGGCCTGTCGAGCTGCCCAAGATGCTCGACCAGTCAATTCTAGTATTTTAGGCATACCTATTATACCCCTGCTTTAAGTCCGCTAAAACTTACGACAACGATGATCCCTCAGCCTTCGGTATCTCTATCCACCCAACCCCACGACTGTTAATAATCTCAAGCCTTTTCTCGAGCAACCATTATCCATGAGCTCACCACCATGAGTTGTCTTCACATTCGTTTCATTACAATAGTCAACAAATGCTTCACAACACTTCGAACATTCCTACTTGAATACACTTCGAACTCACGTTCATCACCAAACCAATATAACATCATTATGGTCCAATTTAGTCAGGTCGTTCTCACCTCATATCACAAGCGACCTGTAATCAATGACCTAACTACCCTTGAGTCACTCCATATGTTACGTTACAAGATGTGACGGCCCTCCCTGCACTAGCCGACATTTCCAATGAAAGTGCGATGTGCCAATGCCCGACTAACACGGGATGGTCGCCAAAGAAAGGAAAAGAAAGGAACTTAAAGGAGAACTAACAAAAACATATAGAATGTCTCACAGCGCATGGAATAAAATATAATAATAACATACTTGACATAAAACAGGTGAGATAATGCATAAGCTAAAAACTAGACCATAACCATCATAGCAGCGGAAATTCAAAATATAGCTTATTACAACTCCAACATACTTTCTCTAAAGCAAAGATAAAAGCACACAACTAATGCCCAAAGTAGTGACCAGCAGCGACACATGGAGAATATCTATATACATCATACGTGGAAGCCTCCTGCTCGTCTCCGGTACAGCTACTCGTGCATAATCACCTGACTTGTCTCTAGTCTGCCCGTTTAAGAGCACCCAGAGTAATAAGAAGAGATATAAAACTCTGGGTCAGACAAAAGTCTTGTATGAGTGATAAGCAGCAAAATAGAACAATAACAGGTATACTAAACCATACCTAGACCTGGACCTGCAACCAAAGAGTTAGCACTACATACTGTACAATGCTCTAAGGTGCCACTAACATATAGTGTAAAGATACGGGGAAGCGGGTGTGCATGTCATAGTGATGGAAAACAATCAAGCATAGCAACCATCCTCACATCTCTCACTCAGTGTGTAAAGCATACGATATCCATCGTTTTGACCACCCATTCTTTTGCCATGATCACTCTGCCCCATGGAGTCATGATGACACCACTGCACTGATCCATAGCCACTAATCCCTTGCTATGTCCACTCTGCCCAATGAAGTCATGACGACTCCACTGCACTGGCTCATAACCTTGCTATGATCACTCTGCCCTATGGAGTAGTAACTACCCCCACTACACTGATACGTAGCCTAACATTTGCCTTTTGGTGGTGGATCAAAGTTATGGACGTCGATAACTCCTTAGCACACACCCCGCAGCAAAGCCCAACCACGAAGTTAACTCGTTAGTTCCAAAATGGATCCTGAGTGCAAACTTCCTACCTGGACTACCTTTGCATCTCGGGTTTTGGTCATCACCTTATCGGTCTTCATTTGGTTCATAGCTCATGCTACGGGTCCAAGCTCCTTGGTTCGATTCGCAGTCGCCACTCAGGTTCGGTTTGGATCGCGCCATACGGATCGGTTCGGGATTCTCCACTTCGTAGCCACCAAGTGGTTTGGTTCGTAGCACCCTCTCTGGATCAGTTCAGGTCGTGGCTACTTATCCGGGTCGGGTCGTGGTGTATTGCTCCGATTCGTGATCTCCTTTGGCCATCAGCTCATGGAAGGGTTTCGGGTCGAGTGATGCAGTTTGGATCGTGGGGTTGTCCAGGTGAGCGGTTCGGTTCGGTCATGATCTCCCCAATTCCTCAGATCGGCTCGTGATGCAACCGTTTGAAGGGAGCGTGTAACACCCCACCTCCGCCAGGGTGACTCTTGCAAGCACTCTGACTTTGGAGGGGCGTTTGAATCAGGTAAACATGCATAATGATATATCAAGGCAGAACAAGAACATATGTGTATATGTAAACAGAGTAAATAACATAGATAAAACAGCGGAAGATTTCAAACCATTTCAAAACAAGTCTGGTACAACATAATGTCAACTTTCCAAATACACAAGTCTAGATAAAAACAACATTACTGAAAAACTGAAATACATAAGAACTATCCCCAAAATAAGTGATAACCATAGCTAGCTTCATGTCAAGACCGTACATGAGCTAAAATCCCACAAGCAAGCGATCAGAAATCCAAGCTAAGCTCCAATATTCCCACCCTGAGAACCTGGGGGGGAAACGGAAGAAAAGAGGCGAAAGAAAATAGGTCAGTCAAAAAGACTGAGTAAGCCCTACTACAATCAATGTAAACTGATAAAGTTAACTGGCATGAGAAGCAGGGATGAACATAAGGATAACAACATACTGGCATGATGATTAACTAACAAGGTAGATAAAGGTGTCATCGCATAATCAGGTTTAAGGTTTTTGCACCACAGGTGTACTAGCAAACTAACATGACTTGGATAAACAAATATTGATCCCTTGGCCCAAGCTTTGGCCCAATAACATGAAGTGACCCTAACACGAGGTCCAATAGCATGAAATGACCCTACGAGGTCCAACCAAACGGTCTAGTCGATCGGCTCCCTAAGCCTAACTCGTCACGTGTTGGTGTCAATGCGGCCCAAACATAATTGTAGTCAGACTGTGCAGGGTCTCCCGTCGGGTGTATCAAGCCCTAGGGTGGCAAGCCCTGGACACCATAAGCATAAGTGCACAGTCTCGATCTACCGGTACCCGTGCATGTTTTCCCCGGCTTCGGACTAAGTGCACGACCATAGTCCGCCCGGAACTACACCGGCATACCCATCTGCCGTCGTTTTTGGTCACTTACCTCCAGTCCAGTAATCGTGCTCCCTCCCTAGCCTAGACCCTAGGGCCTTAATGATACAAACTTGGGATTACTGATGGAGTGGACCCCCATTGCTAGGATTTTTCTAGTGGGTTAAGTACGGTTTAACCCTCTTGCTAATCATGGATTAACTTGGTTAAGTGTAACGATGAGTTCACGACTTAACCCTGATTAATCTACCAAGCCCAAATTGGTTAAGTATTAAGTGGACCATGACTTAACCCTAATCACGAGGCATTAATTAATTTAATGCGCCTTAACCTCTCACATTAGACCTTGTTGTGGTTACTAGTTAAGCCGGGCGGGTCCGGGTAGCTTTACACCACAACTTGGTCTAACCTCGGGTTCAAGGTACAACATGACCAACTTCTCACATTGGGTCCTATTGTTTGTAGCAACTAGTTAGGCCGGTAGGTTCCGGGTAGGTTTACGCTACAAACTCAACCCAACCTCGAGTTGGTCACATTTATATTTTCTAAGTGGCATGTCCATCGTGTTTCCAAAACACATTACAAATTTTCAAGCAATTGGGTAGACCTAACTTAATAGGTAAATTCCCAATGGGTAGACCTAACTTAATAGGTAAATTCCTAATCTTATGTTTTTATGTCTTTTAAGTTTACCCAACCCCAAACGCAATCCCATCGCTTACATATCGCAATAGCGCATAAAGGATAGAAAGAGGGAACTTGGCATAATCATGACATAAAGGTGTTGAAGCCACAAGTTTAACATGGTGGCATATGAAATGTACATATGTTCATATACTTGCATATTACATTTTTAGGCCTCAAAAGCATGCATAAAACCAAACTTAGCATATTGGTGATACATGGTGATAAATGACATGTAGAAATGGCCATAAGTTCGCATTTAGCCTCACATGCAAGTTATCATAAGAGATATGATAACTTACATGTTGCCAAAATGCAACCTTTAGCATAAAGCTTGAAGCTTTATGTCCATATACTCAAGATAAGCTTGCATAACATGATAACATGAACAAAATGATCACCCCAAACTTGCATAACATACATGGCAAACTTGCATATCATAACATAGCAAACTTGCATAACATAACATGGCAAACTTGCATACAAACTTGCATATCATAACATGATAAACTTGCATATCATAACATGGCCAACTTGCATATAAACTTGCATATCATAACATGATAAACTTGCATATCATAACATGGCAAACTTGCATATAAACTTGCATATCATAACATGATAAACTTGCATATCATAACTTGGCAAACTTGCATAACATAACTTGCATATCATATGACAAACTTGCATATCATACATTTAACTTTAGAGTTTAAGTATGAAAGTAGAATAGGGCTTACAATGCTTAGGAAGTCACAAAAAATATGACAAAGCCCTTATGCAACCAATTAAACCCAAAATGCAAGCCAAAATGATCAAAACCCTTGCTTTATGATGCAAATATAGAAACTTGACTTGAATGCAAGCTAATGATGCTCATACAAGCTTGAAAACACTTGTATGCATGAAAAATCTCATAGAAATTTATTTAGGAATTTTATGAAGAGAGTGGAGGCCATGAGAGGATTGATTTTGCCATAGTTTAGTTGTATGAATGAATAATGATGATTTAGGGTTAGGTTAGGGCCTTATTTATAGAGACTAGGACTAGTTCTAGCCTTAGGATTAAACCCTAGTTCCAATCTCAGCCCTTAAAACCGAATCTGGCCCCCAAACTCAACATAATCCCAAAATGGTGCACCAGGCAAAACTGCCCGGCTGAGCCAAGTCGACAGCCAAGTCGACAGGGCTGTCGACTTGGGTCAACCAAGTCGACTCCCAAGTCGACAGGGCTGTCGACTTGGGTGCTCTGGCGGGAATTTTCCCGCCTGCCCCAATATGACCCAATTTCCCAAATTCAAACTTGAATTTGAAATCTGTTTTTACTTTGAAATTTTCTGAAAACTTCGTTGGGCCTTAATCGGGTCATACGGACTCCGATTTTCGAAAACTCGGACTCTATTTCGCGTATTTTTCTGAGACGAACGCAATGGCATAGCCCGTTTCCCTTGATTAAGATTTTAGAATTAAATTCTGCCTCGATTTACGTTATAACAGGTTATTGAAAATACGGGTTGTTACATTCTCCCCTCCTTAAAGGATTTCGTCCCCGAAATCTTCAAGTTAGGAAGAACGTATCCTACCATCCAACATCCATCTACTCAAAACATCATCCACGAGCAATCATTGTCCTTACAAGATTCTAAATGTTGTATGAACATATGCAAAGGTGTGTGTATATGTACTTATCTAATGCAAATATCATCAATGCAAATTATGTTAGTGAAATGAATCCATATGTATGCAATTCCTAACATAATGTATAACATCTATATGTGTGCACATAACATATATCCATATGCAACATCCATGTGATAACACAAAAAATTTCATCCATGAATAAGCATAAACACTCATGCATATGCAATATGAGGAGTGTGTGAGCCGATCTAGTGCCTAACGTGTATAATGCATCCACGAGTAACCACTTGCAAACACTTGCAACCACTTGCAACCATCAAGCATAACATGCTTCAAACACATGTTTCATCCAAAGGGTTTATACCTAAGGTTCTCATGACAAGATTAACACGATAAACTAGATAAACATGGATAGCAAAGAGAAAGATATGCTAACAAAGAAAAGAGATTGAGAGTGTACCCTCAAAAAGGAATGGATAAAGCCCACGCATCTTCTCCTCGGTTTCCCAAGTTGCGTCTTCTTCGGCTTCACCCCATTGAACCTTCACCAACTTGACCTCTCGATTCCTTAGCTTCTTGGTCTCCGTCCCCAAGATACGAATCGGAGCTCTCCTCAAAGTAGCCTCTTTCTCCACTTCCACATCTTTCAGAACACTTGGCTCAACAACCTCTGTTGATTCATGTAAACACTTCCGGAGATGCGAGACATGAAAAACTTCTTGTACTCCGGCAAGCTTCTCGGGCAACTCCACTCTATAAGCCATCTGCCTGATCCTCTCTATAATAGGGAATGGTCCAACAAACCTCGGTGCTAACTTCCCAAAGGCTCCAAATCGGACCACATTCCGCAAAGGAGAAACCTTCACGAAAACCATATCCCCAACATCAAACTCCAAATCAGTTCTTCGCTTATCAGCATAGGATTTCTGTCGGTCTTGGGCCGCTTTCATCCGTCTCCGAATCAACTCGACCTTCTCGGATGTATCTCTAATTATATCAGGCCCAAGTATAAGCTCATCTGTAGTCTCCCACCAACATGTAGACGACTTGCACGGCCTCCCATATAAAGCTTCAAATGGTGCCATCCCTATGCTTGCCTGATAACTGTTATTATATGCAAACTCAACAAGAGGAAGATGGTCTTCCCAAGTACCACCAAAATCCAGAATACAAAGCCTCAACAGATCCTCGAGTACCCTATTCACCCTTTCGATTTGACCGTCCGTCTGTGGGTGATAAGCCGTACCTAGATTCAACCTCGTGCCCATAGCTTCTTGCAAGCTATTCCAGAATTGACTTGTAAAGATTGGGTCATGGTCACTGACTATACTAGAAGGGACTCCATGTAGTCTCACAATCTCACGAAGATATACAGACGCTAGCCAAGATGCGGTCCTCTTGCTCTTCACCGGAATGAAATGAGCACTCTTCGTAAGTCTATCCACAATAACCCAAATGCTCGTATTCCCTTTCCTTGACCTTGGTAGCCCATCGATAAAGTCCATGGAAATACTCTCCCACTTCCAAAGTGGAACGTCTAGAGGATGCAATAGCCCACCGGGCTTCTTCGACTCGGCCTTAACTTGCTGGCAAATGATACATCTAGAGACAAACTCTGCCACATCCTTCTTCATCCCAGGCCAAAAGAAAATGCGCTTCATATCTTTATACATCTTATCTCCGCCCGGATGTATAGTCAACTTAGAGCGATGCGCTTCCTCAAGAACTTTTCTTACTAAATCTTCTACCATTGGAACACATAACCTTCCGTCTCTCCTCAGCCAACCCTTGTCATCAATAGAATATCGAGCGAGATGACTAGACGTCTCTCCTCGAATCAGCTTATCCATAATCTCAACTATCTGAGGGTCTTCTCTCTGCGAAGCCCCAACTTGATCAAGAAGGGTAGGTCTGAGTTCCAGAGATGCTAAAGAACCGGTCATCGACTCAATAGCCAAAGAGAAATCAAAGGTTGCCACATACTCTAAATTCTTCATCTCAACGAATAGAGGACTCCGAGTCAACCTTTTTCTACTCAATGCATCTGCTACCACATTCCCCTTGCCAGGGGTATAAGCTATCTCAAAATCGTAGGACGCCAAGAATTCCATCCATCTTTGTTGCCTCAGATTCAGATCCTTCTGAGAAAAGAGATACTTCAATGACTTGTGATCGGTATAAAGCTCAAATCTTTCTCCCAAAAGATAATGGCGCCAAGCCTTGAGTGCATATACTATTGCTGCCAACTCTAAGTCATGAGTGGGATAATTCTTCTCATGCACTTTGAGTTGTCTACCGCCAAAGCATATTACTCTTCCTTCTTGCATCAGAACAGCTCCTAACCCCGTGCCACATGCATCGGTGTATACTGTAAATAACTTCCCTCCATCGGGCAAAGCTAGAACAGGTGCCGATGTGAGAGCTCTCTTGAGCTTCTGAAAAGCAAGCTCGCCTTCTATGCTCCAAGCAAAAACTAAATTCTTCTTCGTCAATTTAGTGAGAGGAGCGGAAATCTTAGCGAAGTCCTTGATGAACTTCCGGTAAAAGCCTGCAAGACCTAGAAAACTTCTCACTTCGGTTGCATTCCTTGGAGTCTTCCAATCCTGAACTGCAACTACCTTAGCAGGATCCACCGCTAAGCCTTGCTTAGATACTATATGCCCAAGGAATCTAACTTCCCTTCTCCAAAAGTGACACTTGGAGAACTTGGCCTTCAACTGATGCGCTCTAAGCGTATCCATCACCTCCACGAGGTGCCTTGCGTGCTCTTCCTCATCCTTAGAGAAGATCAGAATATCATCTACGAAGACCACGACAAACTTGTTCAAGAACTCCCTGAACACCCTACTCATCAAGTCCACGAAATATGCGGGTGCATTAGTCAAGCCAAACGGCATGACAAGCCATTCGAAGAATCCATCTGGAGTTCTGAACGCAGTCTTGTCTATACTATCTTCAGCTACCCTGAGCTGATGGAATCCAGTAGCAAGATCAAGCTGAGAGAAAACAGAAGCACCGACAAGCTGGTCAAAGAGATCATCAATCCTCGGTAACGGGTGTCTGTTCTTCTTAGTCAGCTTATTCAACTCTCGATAGTCAACACAAAGTCGGAGAGAACCATCTGCCTTGGTAGCAAATACCCCAGGCGCTCCCCATTCAGATATACTTCGTCTAATGAAGTTCTTCTCAAGCAACTCCTTCACTTGCTTACTTAGCTCCCGCCTTTCACGCGGAGCCATGTGCCGAACGGGCAAAGAAACCGGCTTTGCATTATCCACCAGATAAATGCGGAAATCAATCTCTCGCTTAGGGGGCAACCCCCTAACTTCATCAAAAACATCCGGATATCCTCGAACCACTCTTACAGACTGAAGAGTTTCCATTGACGAGTCGAGTGATTCAAGATAGCACAACATGACGGGACCTCTCGGATTACAAGAAATTTCTAGGGTGTTTCCGAGGCGAGTCACGAGCCTCACAACCCTATGCTCACAATCAAGGATGGCTCCATATCTGGACAACCAATCCATGCCCAATATCAATCCGTATCCCCTAAAACCAAGAACATAAGCACTACACAAGAACTCTACACTCAGTATAGAGATCCTCAAATCCCCACATATCATAGACAGATGGGCGGAACCCCCAATAGGATTTGAAACACAAACGGGATCCTCCACCAAGCTAGTACTAAGGTGCAAACTATCAACAAGATCAGATGAGATAAAGCTATGCGATGCACCAGAATCAAACAAGGTACGAACTGGAAAATCAGAAATATATACAAGGCTCTCAACAAAAATACTACCTCGATCGGGAACTGGAGCGGTATTGAGAGCATGAACTTGCCCTCCTGAAGGTCCAGCACGCTGAGTCTGACCCTGGCCTTGCCCTCGCTTCCTCGGGCAATCCTTACTGAAATGTCCAGTCTCACCGCAGAAAAAGCATTCACCATTCTTCCTTTTCCTCTTCTTACAATCCTTAATAAGATGACCAACTGAACCGCAATAATGGCACTTCCCCTTGTTGTTCTTGCCCTTGTTGTTGTTCCCCTTATTGCCTTGACTCTTGTTCTTGTTCTGATTGCCTTGACTGCTCTGACCACTTGGATTACCCTGATTTCCTTTCCCATGGGAATCAGTCTTCTTGGCTTGAGTATCATTTATCTTGATCTCTTTCTTGACATCTCCCTGGAGTAACGCCATATCAACCAAGCTCTCAAACGTGGCCCCATGGGGAATATGTGACATAGCCAATCCCTGCAACGGCTCATTCAATTGTCTAGCAAAACGAAGAGCCTTCTTCTGAGGAGTATTAACCATATCCAAGCCAAAATGAGCTAACTGATTGAACTTGTTCACATATTCTTTGACAGACATATCTCCTTGTTTCAAAGTTATGAACCTCTCCATTTGCAGATTCTCCTCAGCAGAAGATAGAAACTTAAGCACGAACCTTGCCCTGAAATCGGCCCAAGTCTCAACAGGCCTAGTACCATTGGTGACTTCCCACCAATAAGCGGCTTCATCCTTCATAAGCCAAACTGCCAACAAGATCTTCCTCTGATCGTCTAACCCAAAGATAGCAAATAAATCCTCGGTCTCTTTCAACCAATTTCTGGCCTCTACAAAAGTCTCAGTGCCTTGAAAGTTCTTGCCACCCATTGCTTTGAAATCTTTGCAAGTCTTTGCGAAGTCAGCTTGAGGATGCTGAGGGGGAGGAGGAAGAGGAACCTCAGCGACAGGAGGAGGAGGAGGAACATTAACTACCGGAGGAGGAGGAGGAGGGACATCTGCGGGGCCGGCTTCGGTCGCCCTAGCCTCCAAAAGTCTCCTATACCAAACAGGTACGTGTAATCCCTCCGGAATAGCAAAGTTATCGGCCATACTGAAAATGAAGAAAAAGACAGATTCAGAATGGAGAAAAAAACGAAGGAATTTTGCAAAGGGTTTTTGGGGAATAGCCTTTTAATAACTAGACTTCTCTTTGGAAAATACTTTATACTTTGTTTTGAAAATAGTTTTCCAAAATTTTTCTAAAAACCTTTTTGTTCCTTCTCGTAAACCATATGCTCTGATACCAAATGTAACACCCCACCTCCGCCAGGGTGACTCTTGCAAGCACTCTGACTTTGGAGGGGCGTTTGAATCAGGTAAACATGCATAATGATATATCAAGGAAGAACAAGAACATGTGTGTATATGTAAACAGAGTAAATAACATAGATAAAACAGAGGAAGATTTCAAACCATTTCAAAACAAGTCTGGTACAACATAATGTCAACTTTCCAAATACCCAAGTCTAGATAAAAACAACATTACTGAAAAACTGAAATACATAAGAACTATCCCCAAAATAAGTGATAACCATAGCTAGCTTCATGTCAAGACCGTACATGAGCTAAAATCCCGCAAGCAAGCGATCAGAAATCCAAGCTAAGCTCCAATATTCCCACCCTGAGAACCTGGGGGGGGGGGGAACGGAAGAAAAGAGGCGAAAGAAAACAGGTCAGTCAAAAAGACTGAGTAAGCCCTACTACAATCAATGTAAACTGATAAAGTTAACTGGCATGAGAAGCAGGGATGAACATAAGGATAACAACATACTGGCATGATGATTAACTAACAAGGTAGATAAAGGTGTCATCGCATAATCAGGTTTAAGGTTTTTGCACCACAGGTGTACTAGCAAGCTAACATGACTTGGATAAACAAATATTGATCCCTTGGCCCAAGCTTTGGCCCAATAACATGAAGTGACCCTAACACGAGGTCCAATAGCATGAAATGACCCTACGAGGTCCAACCAAACGGTCTAGTCGATCGGCTCCTTAAGCCTAACTCGTCACGTTTTGGTGTCAATGCGGCCCAAACATAATTGTAGTCAGACTGTGCAGGGTCTCCCGTCGGGTGTATCAAGCCCTAGGGTGGAAAGCCCTGGACACCATAAGCATAAGTGCACAGTCTCGATCTACCGGTACCCGTGCATGTTTTCCCCGGCTTCGGACTAAGTGCACGACCATAGTCCGCCCGGAACTACACCGGCGTACCCATCTACCGTCGTTTTTGGTCACTTACCTCCAGTCCAGTAATCGTGCTCCCTCCCTAGCCTAGACCCTAGGGCCTTAATGATACAAACTTGGGATTACTGCTGGAGTGGACCCCCATTGCTAGGATTTTTCTAGTGGGTTAAGTACGGTTTAACCCTCTTGCTAATCATGGATTAACTTGGTTAAGTGTAACGATGAGTTCACGACTTAACCCTGATTAATCTACCAAGCCCAAATTGGTTAAGTATTAAGTGGACCATGACTTAACCCTAATCACGAGGCATTAATTAATTTAATGCGCCTTAACCTCTCACATTAGACCTTGTTGTGGTTACTAGTTAAGCCGGGCGGGTCCGGGTAGCTTTACACCACAACTTGGTCTAACCTCGGGTTCAAGGTACAACATGACCAACTTCTCACATTGGGTCCTATTGTTTGTAGCAACTAGTTAGGCCGGTAGGTTCCGGGTAGGTTTACGCTACAAACTCAACCCAACCTCGAGTTGGTCACATTTATATTTTCTAAGTGTCATGTCCATCGTGTTTCCAAAACACATTACAAATTTTCAACCAATTGGGTAGACCTAACTTAATAGGTAAATTCCCAATGGGTAGACCTAACTTAATAGGTAAATTCCCAATCTTATGTTTTTATGTCTTTTAAGTTTACCCAACCCCAAACGCAATCCCATCGCTTACATATCGCAATAGCGCATAAAGGATAGAAAGAGGGAACTTGGCATAATCATGACATAAAGGTGTTGAAGCCACAAGTTTAACATGGTGGCATATGAAATGTACATATGTTCATATACTTGCATATTACATTTTTATGCCTCAAAAGCATGCATAAAACCAAACTTAGCATATTGGTGATACATGGTGATAAATGACATGTAGAAATGGCCATAAGTTCGCATTTAGCCTCACATGCAAGTTATCATAAGAGATATGATAACTTACATGTTGCCAAAATGCAACCTTTAGCATAAAGCTTGAAGCTTTATGTCCATATACTCAAGATAAGCTTGCATAACATGATAACATGAACAAAATGATCACCCCAAACTTGCATAACATACATGGCAAACTTGCATATCATAACATAGCAAACTTGCATAACATAACATGGCAAACTTGCATACAAACTTGCGTATCATAACATGATAAACTAGCATATCATAACATGGCCAACTTGCATATAAACTTGCATATCATAACATGATAAACTTGCATATCATAACATGGCAAACTTGCATATAAACTTGCATATCATAACATGATAAACTTGCATATCATAACTTGGCAAACTTGCATAACATAACTTGCATATCATATGACAAACTTGCATATCATACATTTAACTTTAGAGTTTAAGTATGAAAGTAGAATAGGGCTTACAATGCTTAGGAAGTCACAAAAAATATGACAAAGCCCTTATGCAACCAATTAAACCCAAAATGCAAGCCAAAATGATCAAAACCCTTGCTTTATGATGCAAATATAGAAACTTGACTTGAATGCAAGCTAATGATGCTCATACAAGCTTGAAAACACTTGTATGCATGAAAAATCTCATAGAAATTTATTTAGGAATTTTATGAAGAGAGTGGAGGCCATGAGAGGATTGATTTTGCCATAGTTTAGTTGTATGAATGAATAATGATGATTTAGGGTTAGGTTAGGGCCTTATTTATAGAGATTAGGACTAGTTCTAGCCTTAGGATTAAACCCTAGTTCCAATCTCAGCCCTTAAAACCGAATCTGGCCCCCAAACTCAACACAATCCCAAAATGGTGCACCAGGCAAAACTGCCCGGCTGAGCCAAGTCGACAGCCAAGTCGACAGGGCTGTCGACTTGGGTCAACCAAGTCGACTCCCAAGTCGACAGGGCTGTCGACTTGGGTGCTCTGGCGGGAATTTTCCCGCCTGCCCCAATATGACCCAATTTCCCAAATTCAAACTTGAATTTGAAATCTGTTTTTACTTTGAAATTTTCTGAAAACTTCGTTGGGCCTTAATCGGGTCATACGGACTCCGATTTTCGAAAACTCGGGCTCTATTTCGCGTATTTTTCCGAGACGAACGCAATGGAATAGCCCGTTTCCCTTGATTCAGATTTTAGAATTAAATTCTGCCTCGATTTACGTTATAACAGGTTATTGAAAATACGGGTTGTTACAGAGTGGTTCGGTTCGTGCTCCCGTTCTCCGATCCGATCCGTTTTGGTTAATTTCCTACACGTCTTTCCAATGACTGTTTTATGCCATACGAAGGCGTTTTAGACCATTATAACTCTTATAATCAATCACAAAGCATACCATACAGTCATAGCAACATATATATTTAACTATAAACACCAAAACAACAATCTAATGTATTGAAATGGATCAAACGTACCCAAAAACCCATATTTTCCCTTTAATCATGTTTATGCATAACTAACGATAGGATTAACAAAACTTATCCGAATTAGTTCAAATTTCTATCAGAGCCCTAAAATAATATTTTAGAATTTTGCAAATTTTTTCCAGATTTTTCTGAGTTATAATTTCGCTAATTATCACTAATCACTCCTAATTAGCCGTAATTAGTGAAAAACAATGCAAATCACTCACCTTTGCTACAATTAAAATTTTCAGAACTGAAACTTTGCTTGTTTGGGCGAATACTGATGTCTAACAGCGTCTCTAACACTGATTTGGTGAAGACCTTCCTTGATTTGGCATTACTAAGCTTAATCCTTGATTAAAGAGCGATTTTGGATTATTTTAGAAGGTAGAGGCCATGGCTAGGGTTAAGGAATAGTTTTAGAAGGCTGAAAAATGAAATAAATTCGTTTCCCTACTGTTCTTAGCCTCCCCATAACCCTAATCCCAAAATGGGTTATGGGCTCTCTCGCTAACCATCCTAATTAGGCCGGGTTAAGGTGTTTTTCACCTTCTAAACCTTGTTTCAGCCATATTTCCCAAACGGTGAGTCTGCTTGGCAAATGTGACCACTCTATGGAAACGTAAAACATCATCCGGGTCTAATGGAAGTGGTTTCAGGTCAAAACTCCTTTCCAATCAAAAGTTATGGCCGAAACAAGATCAGCTAGGGGCAAAACGGTCATTTAAAAATCGGCAAAAATCATGAACATGGGAAATGACCCCAATAGTCGTCTCTTAAAGTTACATGACCATACGACTTCGTATAAGAAATAAATAAATATTCTACGGTCTTCCGATGCGTAGAATGCGGGTCGTTACATTCTCCTCCCCTCCCCCTTTTAAGAAATTTTGTCCCCGAAATACCTTAACCAAAGCATACAAAGGATCTCGCATGCCTACCAATCACTTACAAACAATCAAACATATATAACAAACAAGCAAGTCTATCCTAGCATGCGAAAAACTATATCGCAATTAGAATCTTACCAGACAAAGAGTTTTGGATACACCTTCCTAATGCTCTCCTCTGTCTCCCAAGTACAGTCATTTTCATGCTTGCCCCATTGAATCTTTACTAGTTTCACCGCTTTCCTTCGAAGTTGTTTCGTATCGTGCTCGACAATATGAATCGGCTTGCGGTTCCCAACCGCCTCGGGTTCTACTTCGATATCATCCCACTGATCAGGTGAAACAGTCATATCGGGTTCGTATACGAACTTCCTAAACTGGGAAACATGAAATACGTTGTGAACTCCTGCCATCTTGTCAGGCAACTCGACTCTATATGCCAAATTCCCAACTTGCTCGAGAACTGGGAATGGACCAACAAATCTTAGTGCCAACTTTCCTCTCCTACCAAATCGAATAACATTCTTTAATGGAGAGACCTTGACAAATACTAAGTCACCAACGGAGAATTTTAATTCTCTTCTCCTTCTATCAGCATAGCTCTTCTGCTTATCTTGGGCAGTCTTCATTCACTATTGAATGATCTTGATTTTGTTTGAAGTTTCTCTTATTACTTCTGGTCCAAGCACGAACTTCTCACCAGTCTCCAGCCAACATGATGGTAAGTTGCACAGTCTTTCGTACAAGGCTTCAAATGGAGCTATACCAATACGGTTGATAACTGTTGTTATAGGCAAACTCTACTAAATGCAAATGGCCATCCCATTATCCACCAAAATCCAGTACACAAGCTCTCAAGAGATCTTCTAATACTCAGTTCACCCTCTCTGTTTGACCGTCAGTCTGAGGATGGCACGCGGTACTGAGATGTAATTCTGACCTAGAGCCTCTTGTAATGTAACACCCCATATCCATTAATGTCACTCTCAAAGGGAATGCATTAACTTCCATGGAGCGTATTTAGTGTATAGAACAGAATATAACAAGACAAATACATATATTGGTACTTGAAAATTTTAAAACAATTTTTATTGCGGCGGAGAAATAGTTTGATTACAACAACTTCATAAACCAACAGTAAAACCAAGTACTTAATATCCATCTTGACAAATTGTTTTCTAAGTACATAAAGTAAAAAGCATAAACCCCAGCACAAGTAGCCATAAAAGAGATGAGCTGAACTTTACTTTCAGCAATCCAAGCACTTCCAAAAGAGAGAGAAAGAGATCCAAGATCAAGCTCCACTAGTACGAGTCCTACCTTGAGAACCTGGGGGGGGGAAAGGAAGAAAAGAGGAGAAAACAACGGGGGTCAGACATAAAGTCTGGCGAGTATAATAACTTTAACAATATAATTATTAATGTAAATAGGATAAGGCATAAACTGGTAAAACAAGAAATGACTGTGAAGCAAGTGGGCATGATAGAGCAAACAAGAGGAATATTCAGGCGTTAATCTCGTTCTTGATCACTATTGGATAATTACTATACTGCACCATTACTAACTACACTGCACCATTACAAGTCACCCTAAAAGTTGATCCTGCCTACAGAACATAATAATGAAAATGGTAGTTTCGTGTACCCTAGCTGCCTTCATAGGTGCCGCCTGCCCCTATCTCCACTATTTGTACCCACTACCCCCATGCGATCGGCTCCCTATGTAACAACCCGGAAATGCGAGCCAGTTTAAAAATTTTATTTTGGCAATTTTAGTGAATTTTGAATATTTAAAATGAATTATTTTAAATAAAATCGATGAGAAATTTATTTTGAATATATTTATAATGTATGTAGTAATATAGATCGTCGTTAGAATATAAATAATTATATATAATTATAAAAGGAATTGAAAATGGCGCGGTAGTTCTATAATTCGATTTCAAACTTCAATTGAACATACCGGGTGCAAAACAAACCGGATTTTAGCGAAACCAAAAACAATGGAATCAAATTGAGGATATCTTTCCAACGAATCCGAAAAATCAAAATTTCATAGCGGGAATCAAAAGATATGTCCAGTTGAAAATTCAGAATAGTCGCTATGGAATTTCGGCCCTTAAAAAATGGGAATTTTGCAAACGACCTCGGATTTCGACGAAACCACTTTTGTTGGATCCGTGATGTCAAATTATTGCTAGGTTTCAAATTTCATATTTTTTCGAATCAATATGTGAGCGTGGCGAAGGAAAACGCGTTTGACCAGTTTTAGTTGATTTTAATCGACTGGAAAATGGCCATTTTTCGAATGGTCTCAGAATTCGACGAAACTAGTTTTGTTAGGTCCGTATCATCAATACGAAGCTAGGAAATATTTTTCAGGAATTTTTCTTGTTAGTATGCGGTCCCGGTAAATTGAAATGCGCGTTCAAATTCAATATATAGAGTTATATTTTGATTTTGACGGAAACTGATCGAAACGATCAAATCAGCTTATGATACATATCCATTATGTTCGGAATGGGGGTAATTGGCTATGGACGATAGGCAGTGGGTCCCGTTTCGAGTTCGAAAATAAAAGCACCTTTTTGAAATTAAATTAATTAAAAAAATATCTCCCTTCTCCTTAATTCCTCTCAGCCCCCCCCCCCCCCCCGATTTCCATTTCTCCAGAAATAAAAAAAGAAAAGAAAAAGAAAAAAAGGGGTCGGGCTCCTCCAAATCGAAGTGGCGCGCCTCCCCATCGTTGGCCACCATCGAGTGCGCCCCTCCCCCACTGATCGCCGCCCCCGCCATCGACTATGCCTCCCCTTCTTCCCCGATCCCTCCTCCCTTCTTTCTCCGCTACAACCCCTCCTCTCAAAAACACGCGACGTCCCAATCCGAACCCGCTTCACCCCCTTTCCTCATCGCTGCAGCACCCTGCCGTCGACCCCGACCACCAGCCAGCCGAAGCCCCTCCTCCGACGCCAACAACCGCCGTGGGTCCCCCCTCTTTAATTAAAAATTCTATAAGTTTTTTTTTCTTTTCTTTTATTATTTTTCTTATGATGAAAACTGAATTTTTCTTAGAATAAAAACTGATTTTGTTTATGTTAAAAACTGAAATTATATATATGTAATTGTATATAAAAGATTAGATTTTTAGAAGAGAATAGGATTCGATTTTTACTAGTATAGAGATTCGACTTTTACTAGTATAAAGATTAGATTTTCACTTGTATAAAAATTAGATTTTTATATATGGAGAGATTACAAAAAAAATGTGATTTTTATATTATAGGAATTATAAAAAATATAATTTTTATAATATAGAAAGGATAAAACTATAATTTTTATATTATAGTAAGGATGAAAATATAATTTTCACAAAGTAGAAGTAATAAAAATATGATTTTTATAAGGTAGAGATATTAAAAATATGGATTTTATCAAAGTAGAAATATAAAAATATAATTTTTATATAGTTATGATAATAAAAATTCAATTTTTATATAAGAAGTCGACATATAAAAATATAATTTTTATATAGAAAGACGCAATGTAAATATATACGAAGTAGAAATAAAAATATAATTTTTATTTATTGAAATGAAGTAATAAAAAATAATTTTTATTTGAACAGCGTAAAAAGAACTGCATTGGAATTGCAGACAGACCCAGATGATTCAGCAGTTCAAAAAGCAAAGCAAGACAGAGTGGAACCCTCTGTGAGAACTTCTCACGTTTTAACTTTTCTTTTCTAGTTATATAAATATATACTAGGATGCAGGCGGTGTTTAGTAGCACCCGACACCATCGTCCATAGACCATGGACTTGTTTGTTTGGTTGTGTAGTTGGTTAGATTATTTGATTTAAATTTGATTGTTTGGTGAAGTGGAATGGATTTGATTGATATGTGTATGGCATGGGCCATTATTAGACCGGGGATAAGGCTAGGCCTTGTCCCGTTTCTAGTATCGTGCCGTTATGCCATCGAAATTTTCTAAAATAAGTTAGAAAAACAAAGATATCATTTTATTTAATAAATGAACCGAATAGAATATTAATAAGTCTAATAAAATAATTTGGTCGTTAAAAATATAATTTTTAACGTGAATGTGAATAAATAAATATTCATTTACAAACCGGACGGTTTGTTTATGTACACCTATTTGAAGGACTTTGATTGGGACGATAAATTTTACACATCACCCAACTGCATAAATAAAAATCTGTGTTTGTTGATTTGAAACCCCACATGGGTATTGGGATAAAATACGGCATACACCAATCCCAGTAATTAGTTGTATGTCGATCGATTGATTGACAGGCTGTTATAAGCGTTAGATATCTATATTTGATGCTTATACAGAGTAGTGCACTTTGGATGATGGTTGATTATGTATCGTTGCTATTATATACATGTGTTGTATGGAGTCCATATAATTAACTTTGCATGGTAATTGATTGGGCCTCATTCCAAATTAGAAAATAAAGAATATTATAAAATAAAGGTTCATGTGTTGACCATACTCATCCGTTGAGATTAGTCATGTGTTGAACGAAATATTTTAATAATAAAATTTACATCTTTATCATTATAAAATAAAGGTTCATGTGTTGACCGTACTCATCCGTTGAGATTAGTCATGTGTTCAATGAAATATTTTAACAATAAAATTTACATCTTTATCACATATAAAATTAGAAACTAACTGGAAAATAGATAAGATGAGTGGTCTCCTGGATATTGACCTGATGTTGGTTTCGGCCTTCGGGGTTAATATTCAGGGAATCGTTCTCTTACTAATTTACGGTTGGAGTCTGATTTGAAATGAAATGATAAATACCATAATTTTTATAAAATATATTAAATAACAAAAATAGTCATACGTGGACAGTACTCATTCGTTGAGATTAGTCATGTGTTGACAAAAATATAGATTCATTTGTTGAATAGAATAACGGAATTATTGAAATATATAAAGCCGTGTTGATTAGAGATGCGCTATTTTGACGCGAACGATATTCATATCGATTATATTCGTTTTTATATAATTGAATTGAATATATAACGAATTCGAATTGAATTGAATACAAAACGAATTCGAATCGAATTGAAAACGAATTGAAATAGAATAAAAATCGATTTGAAATGAATTCAAATTGAATTGAAATTTGAATTGAATTGAAATGAATTTTAAAACGAATTTATAAGGAAAAATTCAATTTTGATTTGAATTGGAAATGGAAGTTGAAATGTTTTTGAAATGAATTTAAAACTATTTATAAAATTCATTTTAAAAAGAAATCGACGGAATATATATTATATATTATATATATATAATATAATGGCCTGAATAGAACGCGCCGCGGTTGTTCGTGAATTTCGACAATTGATTTCGAACGGACATTACGGGAGATCCGACCGTCGGATTCTCCTAAAACCAGAACCGTTGGGTTCGTATCGAAAAGAGATTTCTAACGAATATTAGAAATTTGAAATCTAACGGTTGGATTTGGAATTATGTCCAAATCAAATTTGGAAAAGGTCGTTGTAGGTGCAGTTCGATGGCCGTTGTTGGAAATCGACTGTACGGGCCTTGATAAAATTATCAAAAATATCAATAATTTGCGTAAAATCATAAGAAATGATTTAGGAAAAACTGGGATGAAAAATCCCACATTTGTAAAGATAAAAATAGAATTTTATCGAAATGAATTAGTTTTGAACTAAAATTAAAACTCAACTATTTTTAAATAAATAAATTGGAATTGAATTAGAATTGATTTGTGGGTTTATTGTGAATGGTGTTTTAAATAACACTTGTTCTTTAACCCGATAATAAATAGAATGTGATTTGGGTTTATAGTGAACTGTGTTTTAAATGACATTAGTTCTTTAACCCAGTAAAGGGAGTTTTAATGAATCTGCAATTTGATTGAAATGTGAATTGATAATTTAAATCATCAAATTTGGAAAATGAGCGAGAATGGAGTATCGCCAGTTTTTCTCCAGGCGATAGTTAAATCTTTAATTAGATTTGAACGTGAAATGGTAATTAAATTTACCGATAACACCATGGTGTTAGATATCGAGTATTACTAGTTTTGCTTCATGGGATGAATAGGTTGGGATTGGGAAATAAAATAAATAATTACTTCGGTGCGGTTCGCTAATCCCGACTAGTTTGGAAAACCATGATTTGGTTTGATATGACATCCAAAGGAAGATTAAAGAATAAATTTAAAGAATTTATCTTTGATAAAATTAATGGGAACCTTTCCCTCAGAATGTGAAATTTAGAAACTAGCTGTAGGTTAGTTAAGAAGAATGGTTTCCTGGGTATTGATCTGATGTTGGTTTCGGCCTTCGGGGTTAATATTTGGGAAATTATTCTCTTGCTGATTTACGGTTAGTGGCTGATGAATTGGAATGAGGCGTATGTTGTGTTTGTGTAGCATTTGTTTACTATATACGCGGGTTGTTCGGAAAGGCCGGGTTTATAACCATTCTGAATAACCGATTCGACGATAAGTCGAAGATGAAGACGGTGGTCGAAGACCGGAAGTCTTCACATCGTTTGGGTGATTACTGATGATCTTGATTGGGTTGTACACCCAAGATGAGGGAATCAGTTGGTGGTCGTCCAGACGTACTTGGAGATTGATGGATATGGGAGGAAAGTGCCTCCGGTTTCGTTCAGACCTAGAACGAACTTGTAAATGGATTGTGTGTCTAACATTGGATTTTATTCTGTGTTGATTGATTTATGTTAAATATATATCTGTTTGGCGACAGAGTATTTATTCTCTTGCTTAACGCCCTTCTCTGAGACGTACAAGCTTAGAGGTTATATATCGATAGATATCAATCGCCTGGCATGAATTGCCTGTGTGGCACGCTGAGTTGCATGGATCAAGGCTTCTGTTGAAAAGCAAAGTCTTGTGGTTGATGATCAAAGCACGACCTACGTGGCAGCTTTGTGTATATCGTGGATTCGCGAGCCTCACACCTCGGGTATGAGTCAAAAATGGGATACGGACCGTTGGGAGAACACGACGTTTCTTTCTAGCTATGGGTGGTGTCAGTGACTTACCAGCCCTGACATTTATATACTTTTCACCTTTGTGGTCGTTGGAATGAGGCGCCTCGATATTAGGTCTGATAGGACCGGGGAACGTGTGTTCAGGAATTGCTAATCCTCAAACGTAAGAGAGGACCGGCCCAACCGATTCAAGGGTTACCCAGAGTGTGTAGTCCTGGGACATTTGCTAGAGTGTCTCGAAGTGGAGAGGAGCTTTCCCCTTGCCTCCACTCATGACGGAAATCCAATTTCCAATACGTGATATTGCGGTTTTAATTGTAGAACTAGTATGGCGACATGATATATGGTACCCATGCCGTCTATGATTTATATTTATGATTGAATTTTTTTTGACACAATACACCTATAATAGTATCAAATGATTTGTTTTTAAACGTATCAAGCATTATTTTGCTATTATAAGGGAAAACCCTATCCTCCGGCTTGCGTTGCATTGTGTGATGGGGCCTGGGTCTTATAATAGCTTCATTTTTTCGAAAAAGCATTGCGTTGTTTATCCTATGCACTGGTATTCTTGGGAGGAAACCCATTCCGTGTTATACGGCGTGGTCCATTGAATTACTCTCTTTTAAAGTAAAGTTTTAAATAACTGTTTTAGTTCTCACACTAGTCACATGACTGACCTGGAGTTTATTGTTTTAACCTAAACTCTGGGTGCCCCTATTTTCGAAACGGGCAGCTAGTAGTTTTGGTTTTGCAGATTTATATTCACAGGATCCTGATTTACAGCTGGAACGATACTCGGAAAGCTCTGTATCCGTGTATTACTTCTAGTTGTGTTTTGCATTATTTTTCCGCTGCAGTACTGTATTTAAATCTCTGATATTCTTCGTTGTATAATATTTATTCATACTCTGTATATTCTTGTGTCTGATGCAAATTGTTGTAATATACAATGAAATGTTCTTCTGTTTGCGTTCTATTTCGTCGTGTTCTCAAGGTAATCCGGGCTTTCCTTACTGGGGAAGTTACGGGTTATCACACCCTAACTCGTAGATACCCGTGCTGGTCCCACGGTGGGGTGTATCACTCCCCAAAGTGGCAACCTGATACCACAAAAGATGCACGGCTTATATCTACGTGATGCAACAACGTCTTACCTACCAGCCCGGGTCCATGCACGCACATGACCCCGTTGGACTTGCGTTGCCACCGCTAACCCATTTTGACCTCTTATAATCAAACCTAGTAAGCATGTCCCGTCCTCGACTTGGGTCGAGCTCACAAAGATACTTAATGGGTTACTGGTTTGAAAAGGGGCCCCATGCCTGACACAAACTTTCCACCTATGCTTGGTCCCCACTAGAATTTCCCACTTAACCCCTTCTTATTCATGTCTTCTTACATGTTTTCAACTTGGTTAATTGTTTCTGATCGTATTTCAGAAGCCACCCAAGGCCCGCCACTTAACCACCATGCCCCACCACATGTTTATCTAGTTAAGTGTTACTTAATTCATTAGAACCGTAACCTTGTAAAGACCTCCCACATTAGACTGACATTTTCAGTTGCTGGATTTGCCGGGCGGGTCTGGGCTGTCTTATACCGCAAAAGAGCCTAACCTTGTGTCTTTACAATTGTTATGCATTTAATTCGTGCCTTTGACCTCTCACATTAGACTACCGTTTGTGGTTGCTGGATTTGCCGGGCGGATCCGGGCAGTCTTACACCCCAAACGAGTTTAACCTCGTGTCTTAGGCGGTTAATTATTACACATCTTTATTTAACCCCAAATTAGATTAATATCCCTATTCAAATTTGTTAATAAATTCCAAATTTATTTATGTCCATAAATGTCACCTAAATTATGTCCATAAATACCAATTATACCAAATAATGTCTCAAATTGACTATATGCCTTTAAGGCCATTTTATGCCAATTTACAATTATGTATATTCAATATTTTTCCATCGTCCCCACGCTATTTGTACATTTTAATATGACATATGTTAGACTCGCAAAGAGTCTAACTTATAAAAAGAAAAGCAACATCACAACTTGCATAACACATAAAATAGATCTAAGAATCATGACATAAGTTTACATAGCCAATAACTTGCATATATGGATATGGTTTTCCTATAACTTGCATATGAATTTCTAGCATATGATTCACATATGAAACTAGCATAGGTAATGGGCATAAATTTGCATATGGATCCAAACATAAAGATGTGAACTTGCATATGGATCCAAACATAAAGATGTGAACTTGCATATGGACCTAAACATAAAGAGGTGAACTTGCATATGGATCTAAACATGTAGATTAATGTCACATAAACTAGCATGTGTATATACATGATTCACATATGTTTTAACTACCCAAACTTGCATAAGATTCATATATGTTTTAACATCCCAAACTTGCATAAGATTCATATAATAACATATGATCCAACATCACAAACATGCATAAGATTCATATAATAACAATCATATGATTCAACTTGCATGAGATTCACATAAAAACTAACATATGATTCAACTTGCATAAGATTCACATAAGAACTAACATATGATTCAACTTGCATAAGATTCACATAAGAACTAGCATATAATTCAACATCACATGATTCAAAAGCATATTCTCATAATCCCAATTATAACTTATCATAATTAAATTAATTAATTAATTTATGAAAGGTATTATACTCACAAACAAAAGAACAGTCTTGTCTTTCTGGGATCTGTATTCTAAAACTGAATTGCTCGCCTTTGATGTAGACTAATTATTAATTAGATTTGATTCTAGCTTCTATCTTGTTTTTGAGTTGAAAGAGAATGCGGCTACTCTAGGTTCTCCATTGACGGCATGGCGGCTCTTGATATGAATTAGTATGATTTTAGGTTAATATTTAGGTTGCTTATATAGAATTTTAATTGATTAAGAGCCGTCCGATTAACCTAGAATCAATCAAGACCATCCAGTCAAGATAGAATAACACCTCAGCCCTAATGACTCAGCAACAGGTCAAAACAGCGTCATCTTTCAGATCTACCTGACCCGGGAGGGGAGGGGGCTCAGGTCGACCCCCTGGTCGACCTGGCCTTGGGCGGGAATTTTCCCGCCCAGACTGCTTCCCTGTTTTGAATTTTGAAATTCAAATTTTCTGATTCGAGCCCTATTTAAATTCTAAAAGTTCTAAAGGCCATAACTTCTTCATACGAAGTCCAATTCACATAAACTCGGACTCTATCTCAAGCACAATTCCGAGACGAACGCAATGGCACAACCCGTTTCCCTTAATTCCCATATTTGAAATTAATTATTCTTTAAATTGTTGACTTTAATATTAAAAATCATGGGGTGTTAAATTCTCCCCTCCTTAAAGGATTTCGCCCCCGAAATCTCCAAGTTAAGGAGAATGCATATCCTAACATCCAATCATACATCTACTCAACCATCAAACACAGGCATCCATTGTCCTTACAAGATTTCTAATGCCGTATGAACATATGTGAAAAGTGAGTGTATATGTTCCTTGTTTAATGCAAAATCAGACAGTCAACTGATTCAGTTGACCTCCTTAATACAAATCATGATAGTGCCATGCGTCCATTACATATGCGAAAGAATCCTATCGATACACATTATTTCTACATGTGTGCACAACCATTCATCGAAATGCAGCATCCATATGATAACACAACCATTATACATCCATAAATTTATATATGCACACACAATTATATGCAATATGAAGGTGATTGAGCTGATCTAGCGCCTAAGATGTGTGTAAATGCATCCACGAGCAACCACTAGCAACCACTTGCATCCATTTGCCGCCACCAAACATAACATGTCTCAAACACATGTTTGCAACCATAGGGTTCTTCCTAACTAAAGACCGAAGATGTCATCGCAAAGATAATACTAAATGATAGGACAAGTATCAACAAAACGGTAGAAAAAGGAGGAAATAAAACATACCCTCAAAAAGGAATGGGTACAGCGTACACATCTTGTCTTCCATCTCCTAAGTCGTGTCACTTTGATCATCTCCCCATTGCACTTTGACCAACTTGACTTCTTTGATGCATAGCTTTTTGACCTCCGATACAAGGATGCGTGTAGGAGCTTGTCTAACCGTGGCATTTCGCTCTACTTCCACTTCTTCGAGCATGCTCGGCTCCACCACTTCCGTCGTATCGTGTAAACACTTACGCAAATGCGGAACGTGAAACACGTCATGAACTCCACTGTGCTTCTGTGGTAACTTTACTTTATACGCCATCTGCCCAATCCTCTCTGTAATTGGAAAGGGTCCTATGAACCTCAGTGCCAAATTCCCTACTGACCCAAAGCGGACTACGTTCCTTAACGGTGACACCTTAATAAAAACCATGTCCCCAACATCGAACTCAAGATCGGTTCATCTCTTATCAGCTTATGACTTCTGCCGGTCCTGCGCCGTCTTCATTCGTCGTCGAATCAGGTCTATCTTCTCTGAAGTCTCCCTAATCATGTCGGGTCCAAGAAAAATCTTATCCATGGATTCCCACCAACAAGTAGGTAATCGGCACGGTCATCCATAAAGAGCCTCAAAAGGTGTCATGCCAATGCTAGCCTGAAACTATTATTATAGGCGAACTCCACTAGTGGAAGGTGTTATTCCCAAGTTCCTCCAAAGTCTAGGATGCATAGCCTTAGAAGGTCTTCTAGAATCCGATTTACTCTCTCGGTCTGGCCATCTGTTTGAGGGTGATAAGCGGTACTTAACCAAAATTGCGTTCCAACCGCCTCTTGAAAGCCCTTAAAGAATCCGCTCGTGAAAATGGGATCTCTATCGCTTACAATGCTAGAGGGTATGCCGTGCAAATGAACTATCTTTCGAAGGTAAACATATGCTAACCATGCGGCGGTCCTTCTATTCTTACCGGGAATAAAATGGGCACTTTTGGTAAGTCTGTCTACACTTACGCAAATCCCTGTATTACCCTTCCTTGATCTTGGCAACCCATCTGCAAAATCCATGGAAACACTTTCCCATTTCCACTATGGAATCTCTAAAGGGTGGAGCAAACCTCCGGACTTCTTTTGCTCCGCCTTGACTTGCTGGCACACTAAGCATCTAGAAATGAACTCAGCCACATTCTTCTTCATTCCGGCCCAAAAGAAAACTCGCTTCATATCCCTATACATATTGTCACCACCGGGATGTATGGTCATCTTAGAGAGATGTGAGTCTTCAAGAATTGCCTTCTTTAAACTCTCGTCTTGTGGTACACAAAGTCTCCCATCTCTACGGAGCCAGCCTCTCTCATCTATAGCATATCTATTAAGTTGACTCGAAGACTCCCCTCCTATAAGCTTGCTACTATCTCAACCAACTGTGGGTCATCACGTTGTGCCTCTCCAGCTCGACCCAAAAGTGTAGGTTGCACCTCTAACGATGCCAACAGTTCGGGTACATAATCAACGGAGGGTCTGAAGTCAAAGGTAGATATATACTCCAAACTCTACCGCTCTACAAACAAAGGACTTAAAGTCAACTTTTTTCTACATAAGGCGTCAGCTATAATGTTACCCTTGCCAGGGGTATATGCGATCTCAAAACCGTAGGATGCCAAAAACTCCATCCGCCTGTGTTGCCTCAAGTTTAGTTCCTTCTGAGAGAATAAATACTTCAGCGACTTATGGTCTGTATACAACTCAAACCTCTTGCCAAGCAAATAATGACGCCATGACTTAAGTGCAAAAACTATGGTAGCCAACTCTAAGTCATGGGTAGGGTAATTTTTCTCGTGGGCTTTCAACTGCCTTCCTCCATAGCATATCACCCTTCCCTATTGCAATTAAACTGCGCCAAGCCCGGTCCTGCAAGCATCTGTATATACTGTGAATGGCTTATTCCCGTCTGGCAAAACTAAAACTTGAGTCGTCGTCAAAGCCCTCTTCAGACGTTAGAAAACATCGTCACGGTCAATACCCCAAGCAAAAGTCAAGTTCTTCTTTGTTAATCGAGTGAGTGGGGCTGATATCTTCGCGAAGTCCTTAATGAACTTCCTATAATAACCAGTCAGCCATAAAAATCTTCTTACTTTTGTTGTGTTCTTAGGAATTTTCCAATCTTGGATTGCCACCACCTTTGCGGGATCCACAGCTATCCCTTCTTTAGAGACCACATGTCCTAAGAACCTCACTTCTTTTCTCCAAAAATGGCACTTGGAGAACTTCGCTTTAAGTCGATGCGTTCATAGGGTATCTAAGACTTCCCTAAGATGTAGGGCATGCTCTACTTCATTTTTAGAGAAAATCAGAATATCATCCACAAAGACTACCAAAAACTTATTCAGAAACTCACTAAACACCCTAATCATTAAGTCAACAAATTATGCGGGTGCATTCGTCAAACCAAAAGGCATGATGAGCCACTCGAAGAAACCGTCAGGAGTTCTAAATGCAGTCTTATCTATGTTGTCCTCAGCCACTCTTAGCTGATGAAATCCCGTAGCCAAATCCAGTTGCCAGAAAACTGAAGCACCCACCAACTGATCGAATAGGTCATCTATCCTCAGCAATGGATGTCTGTTCTTCTTTGTTAGCTTATTCAGCTCTCTATAGTCCACGCACAACCTAAGTTAACCATCAGCTTTCATAGCAAAAACGACTGGAGCACCCCACTCCGAAATACTTCTTCTTATGAACCCCTTCTCAAGCAGCTCTTTCACTTGCTTACTGAGTTCTCTTCTCTCTCTCTCGGAGCCATGTGGCACACTGGTAATGCAACTGGCTTTGCATTATCTACTAAGTATATTCGAAAGTCTATCTTGCGCCTCGGGGGTAAACCTCGAATTCATCGAAGACGTCACTATATTCATAGACCACATGAACAGATTCCAAATCATCATTGGATGCGTCAAGGGATTCTAGGTAGCTAAGCATTACCGGACCTCTAGGGTCAAAAAAAATATCAAGGGTCTTTCCACAATGAGTCAACAATCTAACTACCCTTCTTTTACAATCTAGGATGGCACTGTATCTAGCTAGCCAATCCATACATAGAATCAAGCCGTAGCCCATGAAGCCAAGAGCAAAGGAGTTGCATTCAAACCCAACGCCTAAGATAGGCACTCTCAAATCCCGAAAAATCATAGAAAGATGAGCCGAACCACCAATAGGATTTGAGACTACTATGGGATCCGTAACTAGACTAGTATTTAGGTGTAGTGTTTCAACTAACGATGCAGATACAAACGAGTGTGAAGTGCCAGAGTCAAACAAAGTATGAACATGATGATCAAACAGAAAAACTAAACTTTCAATGGAAATGTTTCTACCTCTCTCCTGTCCTAGTGCCATGAGAGCATCAACCTGCCCTCTTGCCTTCCCTAGTGCTATGAGAGCCTGAATCTGCCCTCTAGAAGTGGACCCTGTCCTTTTCCCTTGCCCTTGTTTCCTTGGGCAGTCTTTAATTAGATGTCCTGCCTCTCCACAGTGGAAGTAGGTAGTCTTCTTCTTTTTCCTACAGTCCTTGCTCGGATGGCCTGGTGTCCCATAATTAAAGAAGCTTTTCTTTCCTTTGCTATTGTTATCCTTACCACCCTTCTTATTTTGCTGTTGTGATTTCTTTTGATCCCCTTTCTTCTTCGGTGCCTTATTAGCATTAGCACCTTTCTCCTCTTCATGCATAAGCACCTTGTCGACCAATCTCTCAAAGGTATCCCCCATTGGAATGTGGGTCATAGCCAACCCATGTAACCACTCAAGCCTTTAACGAACCTCAGAGCCTTCTTCTCAGGTGTGTTTACCAAGTCCAAGACAAATCTCGCCAACTGATTGAACTTGTTAACGTAATCCTTTACTGATAAATTTCCTTGCTTCAACGCTAAGAACCTTTCCATGTATAAATTCTCTTCTGCTCGTGAAAGAAATTTCATCTCGAACCTACGCCTGAAATCCATCCATGTATCTATTGGACGCTCTCCATTCGTGACCTCCCACCAAAACGAGGCTTCGTCCTTCATCAACCAAGCGACCAATTAGACCTTCCTTCCATCTTCTACCTCGAAAATACCAAATAGATCTTCTACCTCCTTAAGCCAATTTCGGGCTTCAACAAACGTCTCTGATCCATGAAAAGGTTTCCTTCCTATTGCCCGAAAATCTTTGCATATCTTCGAAAAAGTATCAACGCGAGGCGGGGGAGGAGGAGGAACGACTACAGCAGGGTGAGGAGGAACATTCGCTGGGCCTGCGGCATTGGTCCTAGCCTCCAGATACCTTCTAAACCAGCCTGGTATCGGTATGCCCTCGGGTATCTCTGGTTCCCCAGACATGCTGAAAAAGAAAAAGGAAGAGATTCAAAATGGAGAATCGAAGGAAAAGATCTATGGCTCTTGGGGGTTATGTTTTTAAAACAAACTTTTATCTTTAAAATACTTTCCTTAAAACTTATTCTTGAAAGTATTTCTTTATAAAATGCTTTTGAAAAACAGTTTTTTCAAAATTTATATTTGTTCTGGTAACCTTCAGCTCTGATACCACGTGTAATACCCTACGTCCATTAATGTCACTCTCAAAGGGAATGCATTAACTTCCATGGAGCGTATTTAGTGTATAGAATAGAATATAACAAGACATATATTGGTACTTGAAAATTTTAAAACAACTTTTATTGCAACGGAGAAATAGTTTGATTACAACAACTTCATAAACCAACAGTAAAACCAAGTACACTTAATATCCATCTTGACAAATTGTTTTCTGAGTACATAAGGTAAAAAGCATAAACCCCAACACAAGTAGCCATCAAATAGATGAGCTGAACTTTACTTTCAGCAATCCAAGCAATTCCAAAAGAGAGAGAAAGAGATCCAAGATCAAGCTCCACTAGTACTAGTCCCACCCTGAGAACCGTGGGGGGGGGGAGGAAGAAAAGAGGGGAAAACAACGGGTGTCAGACATAAAGTCTGGCGAGTATAATAACTTTAACAATATAATTATTAAAGTAAATAGGATAAGGCATAAACTGGTAAAACAAGAAATGATTGTGAAGCAAGTGGGCATGACAGAGCAAACAAGAGGAATATTCTGGCGTTAATCTCGTTCCTGATCACTATTGGATAATTACTATACTGCACCATTACTAACTACACCGCACCATTACAAGTCACCCTAAAAGTTGATCCCGCCTATAGAACATAATAATGATAATGGTAGTTTCGTGTACCCTAGTTGCCTTCATAGGTGCTGCCTGCCCCTATCTCCACTATTTGTACACACTACCCCTATGCGATCGGCTCCCTAACTCGTAGATACCCATGTTGGTCCCATGGTGGGGTGTATCACTCCCCAAAGTGGCAATCCGATACCACAAAAGATGCACGACTTATATCTACACGATGCAACAACACCTTACCTACCAGCCCAGGTCCATGCACGCACATGACCCCGTTGGACTTGCGTTGCCACCGCTAACCCGTTTTGACGTCTTATAATCAAACCTAGTAAGCGTGTCCCGTCCTCGACTTGGGTCAAGCTCACAAAGATACTTAACGGGTTACTGGTTTGAAAAGGGCCCCCATGCCTGACACAAGCTTTCCATATGTGCTTGGTCCCCACTAGATTTTCCCACTTAATTCCTTCTTATTCATGTCTTCTTACATGTTTTCAACTTGGTTAAGTGTTTCTGATCATATTTCACACGCCACCCAAGGCCCCCCACTTAACCCCCATGCCCTACCACATGTTTATCTGGTTAAGTGTTACTTAATTCATTAGAACCGTAACCTTATAAAGACCTCCCACATTAGACTGACATTTGCGATTGCTGGATTTGCCGGGCAGGTCGGGGCAGTCTTATACCGCAAAAGAGCCTAACCTCATGTCTTTACAATTGTTACACATTTAATTCGTGCCTTTGACCTCTCAAATTAGACTACCGTTTGTGGTTGCTGGATTTATCGGGCGGGTCCGGGCAGTCTTACACCACAAACGAGTCTAACCTCATGTCTTAGGCGGTTAATTATTACACATCTTTATTTAACCCCAAATTGGATTAATATCCCTATTCAAATTTGTCAATAAGTTCCAAATTTATTTATGTCCATAAGTGTCACCTAAATTTTGTCCATAAATACCAATTATACCAATTAATGTCTAAAATTGACTATATTCCTTTAAGGCCATTTTATGCCAATTTACAATTATGTATATTCGATATTTTCCCATCGTCCCCACGCTATTTGTACGTTTTAATATGACATATGTTAGACTCGCAAATAGTCTAACTTATAAAAGGAAAAACAACATCACAACTTGCATAACACATAAAATAGATCTAAGAATCAAGACATAAGTTTACATAGCCAATAACTTGCATATATGGATATGGTTTTCCTATAACTTGCATATGAATTTCTAGCATATGATTCACATACCAAACTAGCATAGGTAATGGGCACAAATTTGCATATGGATCCAAACATAAAGATGTGAACTTGCATATGGATCTAAACATAAAGAGGTGAACTTGCATATGGATCTAAACATGTAGATCTATACATGATTCACATATGTTTTAACTACCCAAACTTGCATAAGATTCATATATGTTTTAACATCCCAAACTTGCATAAGATTCATATAAGAACATATGATCCAACTTCACAAACTTGCATAAGATTCATATAAGAACAATCATATGATTCAACTTGCATGAGATTCACATAAGAACTAACATATGATTCAACTTGTATAAGATTCACATAAGAACTAACATATGATTCAACATCACAAACATGCTTAAGATTCACATACGAACTAGCATATAATTTAACATCACATGATTCAAAATCGTATTCTCAAAATCCCAATTATAACTTATCATAATTAAATTAATTAATTATTTTGTAAAAGGTATTATACTCACAAACAAAAGAATAGTCTTGTCTTTCTGGGATCTGTATTCTGAAACTGAATTTCTCGCCTTTGATGTAGACTAATTGTTAATTAGATTTAGATTTGATTCTAGCTTCTATCTTGTTTTTGAGTTGAAAGAGACGGCGGCTACTCTAGGTTCTCCATTGACGACATGGCGGCTCTTGATATGAATTAGTATGATTTTAGGTTAAGATTTAGGTTGATTATATAGAATTTTAATTGATTAAGAGCCGTCCGATTAACCTATAATCATTCAAGACAATCCAGTCAAGATAGAATAACACCTCAGCCCTAATGACTCAGCAACAGGTCAAAACAACGTCATATTTCAGATCTGCCCAGGGAGGAGGTCGACCCCTAGGTCGACCCCCTGGTCGACCTATATAGGGAGGTCAACCCCCTGGTCGACCTGGCCTTGGGCGAGAATTTTCCCGCCCAGCCTGCTTCCCTGTTTTGAATTTTGATATTCAAATTTTCTGATTCGAGCCCTATTTAAATTCTGAGATTTCTGAAGGCCATAACTTCTTCATACGAAGTCCAATTCACACAAAATTGGACTCTATCTCAAGCAGAATTCCGAGACGAACGCAATGGCGCAACCCGTTTGGCTTAATTCCCAAATTTGAAATTAATTATTCTTTAAATCGTTTACTTTAATATTAAAAATCATGGGGGTTACATGTAAGCTCTTCCAAAATCCACTAGTAAAAAATGGATCTTGGTCACTCACAATGCCTTTTGGTACTCCATGAAATCTCACTGCCCACTTCATATACAGTTCCGCTAACTTAGCTGCGGTTCTATTCGAATTGACGGGTATAAACTTCGCACAATCGGTCCACAATCACCCAAATGCTATCATGGCCCGATCTAGTCCTTGGTAACCTATCAATGAAATCCATTGAGACTTGTTCCCATTACCATTTAGGGATTTCCAACGGTCATAACAAACCACTGGGCTTCTTTTGCTCATCTTTAACTAGCTAGCAATTCATGCACTTGGATATAAACTTCCCAACGTCTCTCTTCATCCCTTCCCAGTAGTAGGTCTGCTTCATGTCTCGATACATTTTGTTACCACTGGGGTGTATGGTCAGCTTTGAGTGATGACATTCTCTAAGTACTTCATCTTTCAATCCATTGACATTGGGTACAACCAGTCTTCCATTCTTTCTAAGCCATCCATCTCGATCAAGCTTATACTCGTTCATCTCTGCATCGATGCCCATCTCTAACTTGGAGATGATCTTCAATGAGATAGGATCGTCCCTCTGACTGGAACCAATCCGCTTAATCAAAGTGGGTCTGATCATCAAACTTGCTAACATTACTGGATCCAACTCGCACTTTGGTCTAAAATCATACACTGCGATATACTCCAGTTGCTTCCATTCAAGAAACATAGCCCCTAAACTGGCATGTCTTCTACTCAGTGCATCAGCAACCGCATTGCCCTTTCCTGGTGTATATGCGATATCGAAATCATAGGAAGCCAGGAATTCTAACCATCTTTGTTGACGGAGATTTAAATCCTTCCGGGAGAAGAGGTACTTTAACGACTTATGATGAGTAAACAACTCAAATCTTTCTCCCAAGAGATAATGTCTCCACATCTTCAATGAGAACACGATCGCTGCCAATTCCAAACCGTGGGTAGGGTATCTTTTTCTCATGCGGTTTCAGTTGCCGACTTGCATAAGCTACAACCTTACCTTCTTGCATCAATATCGCGCCTAGTCCGGTACCGCATGCGTCCGTGTATATTGTCATTTCTCCATTCCCTTTAGGAAGGACTAATACTGGCGCACACGTCAACTTTTCCTTTAAACTCTTGAACGCATTCTCGCACTTTTCGTCCCAGACGAAGGCTTGATTCTTCTTGGTCAACTGAGTCAATGGTGCTGCTATCTTGGAGAAGTCTTGGATAAACTTGCGATAATATCCAGCTAATCCCATGAAACTTCTTATGTCTGTTGCATTCTTGGGCGTAGACCAATCTTGTACCGTAGCCACCTTCGCAGGATCCCCGACGGTACCCTTCTCTGAAACAACATGGCCCAAGAATCTCACTTCCCTCCTCCAGAAGTGACATTTAGAAAATTTCGCTTTCAGTTGGTGTTTTCTCAACACGTCCATTACTATCCTCAAATGTTCCTTATGTTCTTCCTCTGTCCTCGAATAGACAAGTAAATTGTCCACGAACATAAGAACAAACTTATTTAATTGATTTCTGAATACTCTATTCATAAGATCCACAAAATATGCTGGTGCATTGGTCAACCCGAATGGCATGACCAACCACTCATAGAATCCAGACGGCCTCCGAAATACCGTTTTAGCTATACTCTCAGCCTCCACCCTGAGTTGATGAAAACCTGTCGCGAGATCCAACTGGGAGAACACTCTCACGCCACTCAACTGATCAAACAAATCATCTATACGCGGTAGAGGATACTTAATATTCCTCGTCACCTTATTCAACTCGCGGTAGTCTACACGCAATCGAAGGGAACCATCTGCCTTTGTAGAAAACACAACTGGTGCTCCCAACTCAGAAACACTTCTTCTGATAAACCCCTTCTTCAAAAGATCGCTCACTTGCACCCCGAGCTCTCGCTGCTCCCTTGGTGCCATACGACGAAGTGGCATCACTATAGGTCTGGCATCTTTCACTAAATCAATATGGAACTCAATCTCTCGGTGTGGTGGAAGTCTGGTCACTTCCTCGAAGATGTCCGGATACTGGCCAACAATGGGAATTCCTGCTAAATCGTCCTACGGGATGTCGAGGGAATTTATAAAACTAGCCATCACCTCATCACTAGGTAGGCTACCAAACACTAACCTCCGCCCATCATCCGCCCCAATAGTCACCGAAAATTCCTCAAAGTCTACCACCACCCCATATCTTTAGAGCCAACCAACTCCCAAAATAATGCCAAACCCGGTAAAGCCTAAAACAAAGCAATCACAAGCAAACATGCATCCATGACTCGATAAAACCAAATTTCGACAAATCATACTAAGGCTAGTCGAATCACCAATCAGGTTCGTCACCGCTAAAGTTCTATCGACTATCTCAGGATCCCATCCCAACTATCTACCAGGTCACTAGATATGAAGGAACAGGAAGCCCCGGTATCTAACGGTACTCGAACAGGAACATCACAAATAGAAAGCATACCTTGAATGATGACATTCTTTCCTTTCTCCGCCGAAGTTGGGGCATTCGACGAAGAAGGGACATCATTGATGACATATGCTTTCACAATCTGCTTCTCTTTAGGGGGATGCAGAAATTTATCCTTGTGATGTCCCGCTTGGCCACAGTTGAAGCACCTCCTGTCCGCTGGCTTTGCTCGACATTCTTTAGCATAATGGCCCTTCTTTCCATAGCTAAAGCACCCAACATCTTTCTTATTCTTCTTCTTCCGGCCAACCTTGGTCTAAATCTGCTTTCTCTTATTCTGAGAAACATTCTTGCCTCCATCGCTTGCTTGCGGCTTTGGCTCTTCTGCAGATGCAACCTCAGTCTTGGGCTTAGGATAAAGGCTCTTTGACCTCAATGCTTTTCCAACAATCGATTCAAAAGTCTCATCAATATGGTTTATAAGCCTTTCTCCCAAGTACTGATCTAAACTAGTTATGAACTTCTCATTTTTCTTCTCGGGAGTGTCGATAAGGGATAATCCATACTTCAATAAAGTATCGTACTCAGTAATATATTCAGAGACTGCCCAACCATTCTGCTTAAGCTCTAAGAAATTCCTAAACAATTCTGATTTCTGAGCAGCTGGGATAAACTTTTCACTGAATCGGGCCTTAAACTGATCCTATGTTACTTGATCCTCTGGAGTAGCTGACTTAATAGCATTCCACCAATTCATCGCCCGTCCTTGCAGCTGACGGGATACTAGCTTTCTCTTTATCGAATCCTCAATACCCAAATCTTCGAAGATGCGCTCACAACTATCAAGCCAATCCTGAACTTCTACAGCCGACTCCATTCCATGGAACGGCTTTCCACCAAGAATTGTGTAGCCCTTACAGAGCTTGGCGAAATTGGTCCTAGGCGCCTGCACTGCTGCACCGCCACCATTAGCAACATTAGGAACTGCTCCTTGCACATCTCTAAGCATCTCTCTCATGAAGTCAGTGAACATCGTCCTCGTATCAGTAGCATTCCCATTATTGGCTCCTCTACCAGTATTCCTCGAAAGTCGGCTCATCGTTCAGTCTGTAAAGAGAAAACGATCAACCATCTCTTCAGTGGTGCCAATGTAGTGTGACTCCATCCTGAAATATACTAATAGTATATATATATAACTTTTGAAAACTAAAATAATCACAAATATGCGCTCTCATATACATATTATCTCTCCCTGATACCAAGTGTGACGGCCCGCCCGCACTAGCTGACATTTCCAATGTAACTGCGTTGTGCCAATGCCCGACTAACACGAGACGGTCGCCGAAGAAAGGAAAAGAAAGGAACTTAAAGGAGAACTAACAAAGAACTTGTAGAATGTCTCACATCGCATTTATTTTGAATTTGGACAATCCGCTATATAAAGATTTTGTATATACGCGTCATGAACGTATATTCGAAGTTTTAATATACCGGATAGATATAGAACCGCACTCTAGTCGCCCGGACATGATTCTGATGATGGCGCGCCATCACCAGTATTTATTTTCGTGTTTCGAAGGTGTGATATCTATATATTTCCATTAGACTGGTGTGAGAACCAAAACTTATATAGATAGATTTATTTGTTGTGATTGGCATCAAAAACATGATTTTCTGTATATATATCAAAATTATGAATTTGAAACTTTAATTCACAAATCGAATATAGTTTATTCGAAAGGGGTTAAGTGAATAGAGTAAATCAAATAGAGTAAATCAAACAGAATAAATCGAATAGAGATTTATTCGAACGAGAGTTAAATAAGGAAGTTAGTTAAAGAAATATAAAGTGAACTTTGCCTATTTCAAAGATAGAAATGTTGTTCAGTTAAGGTCTGAGAGGTAGTTCTACCCCAACTTGATTGGCTTCGTTTTAACTAAGGAATAGTTAAGGTTTGGCAGTAAAGGAAATGGTTTGAGTTGGCATCGCGATGGTTTGTTTAAACATCTGTCTAAGTCCAATGAAGAAGCTTTGGAAATGTTTTCCAAATAAGAAACCAGAAATGTTTTCAAATTAAGAAAACAAGAAATGGAAATGTTTTCCAATGTTAATCACATATATTTTCTAAATTTAGAAAATAAGAAATGTTTAATATAGGGAAACAGGAGATGAATGTTAAATGATGTTTGATCGATATAATTTCCATTTGGAAATAATATCGTTAGTTGCACACCTGTTTTTCTTCAATAGTTAAATCACAGACTATCGAATTTTTGACCATTTTAACGTTGTTAATATGGAGAGACCGGTTGGATTATTATCCAAAGAACCACTCTGTATTGGCATAAGCATTGCGAATCATATATGCCAAAGGAAATTGAAGACGGAGTTATGCAAGGGCTATCTTGTTTACAGAATAGTGCCTTCGGTTCATCCTGTTCTTGGGTGACTTGTATGGACGGATGTCTGACAGAGTATTTCCAGACGATCACGTATATTGATTTCTCCAACCGTACCAAGAGTGGAAGCAAAGAAGGAAACTTCTTTTAGCTAACACATAATGTATGGTTGAGGACGCCAATTGGTGATTTGATGGATTTGACGATGTGACATTTAAAGTTGAATCTGATGTGATGATAAAGCGTAGCTTCTAGCCTCAACATCCGGTAAATGACAGAAATCGGGCAGGCAGCATGGCTAAGTCGGTCGCACCGAAGTAGGGTGTGTAATCACCTGATCTAGAGTTTCATTTATTTCCAAAAATCTATTGTTGATGCTGTCCCATTCGGGAAACGGTTGCTGATCCCAACTGTTGGTGATATACATTCGATACACTCAAGCGAAATGAGTGGTCGGTCATGTGTGGCCGGGTTGCAAGATGTTCTTGTTGAACCCAGTGTATTCCTCTCTAGAGGTACACAAGCGATAGGTGGTTCCATACCTTGTCATAGTTGGAAATCCATTTCCCAATACGTGCTTGCGGTTTTGATTGTATACTATATATGTAGGACGTGAGATGAAAGCGTTTCTGCTAGATGATTATATATACTGTGGTTGAAAGACATTAATATAATATCAAAAGGTTTTTGATATAAAGATATTTTGGATTCTCATAAGGGAAAAACCCGTTCCGTTATGCGGCGTGGTCTTATGAGATATCGTTTACTTTTTCAACTGTTTTTAACTGTTTTACTCACACCAGTCCCATGACTGACCCGGAGTTTACTTTGTTGTTTTCCCTAAACTCTTGGGTGCCTAAATTTGTATGGGCAGTCAAGTAGTCGGGATTTTACAGATATAGTTGAAGAGCTGGAGCAGGAGGCTTCAGGATCATATAGCTATAGTTATTTCCGCTGTGTTGTAAGTGTTGTACTTTGATAATGATGTATATTTCAAAGTTATGTTACATATATTATATGTTATTCGTTCCGCTGTGAGATTCGTGTTACTCTGATGTTGTGTTCTTCTTCTTCTTCTATTCTAAGTTTCTATCTTATCTTTTCTCACCCTCTAATTTCTTTCACTAATTACCAGGATTTTTCGATGTTTTGGTTATCGACATCGTGTTTATGTCGATAACCAAAGTCGCTCAAAATCCGGGTCGTTACAGTTGGTATCAGAGCAGAAGGTTAATTGATTAACTTGGCTCTGTGGCGTGACTCGGTAGAGATAGGGTTAGTAATACCCTAGACTGAGATTGAGTGTATATATACGAGTGAACGTATTTGTTATTGATATAAAAATAATTTTATATTGTGGAGATTCATTGGTTGAGTTGTTTATGGGTTCTGGTCGATCAGTTTGATCCACTGTATCGATAGGAGTTGATAAACACTCGAATACGATGGGTCGGCACGATATGTTTTGAAAAGAGGGTAAATAAAAATAATTTTACCCAAAGTATATTTTGATATATGTTGGATATATTGGTTGATATTATAATCGAGTAAGATTATAAAGTGAAATGGTTATGTAAATAACCAATCAGAATTCATATAAGTGAAATACGTGAAATCAGATAAGTTAAATCTGAATTTAAACCAGAAATTGAATTAAAACTCTGGAAAATTGGATAAGTGTTTGTAAATGGATTTGGATTAAAAGTAAGGAAAATTTAAGATCCTGGGAGATTTTAAATTGTTTTACAAGCAGTGTGAATTATATTTTTGAAATGAATTTCAAAGTGGAAATGTTTAGAAATGGTTTTATGGTATTGTACTCACTTCGATCACTGGAAAATAGATTCTGATGATGACAGCTGCATCATCAGTATTCATTTTCGAGTTGTAAGTGACGAATTACTACCAGAGATACTGTTTTGAATTTTTTTTGGGAAAGACAAGTTGTGTTGAATTTCAAATGGGATTTATAATAAAGAATGAATAAAGAAAGTTTGAAATAGGAATTGAATATAGAAATTCAAAGGGAGTTTGAATATATGAAATTCAATGGAATTGAAATAGAATTTAAATATAGAAAATTCAAAGGGGATTTGAATACAGAAAATTCAAAGGAGGTTTGAATATAGAAATTCAAATGAGATTTGAATAAAGAAGATTTAAATAACGGAAAATTGAATATAGAATTCATATAGAGTAATAATGAAATTTGAATATAGAAATTCAAAGGGAGTTTGAATATATGAAATTCAATGGAAGTGATATAGAATTTGAATATAGAAATTCAAATGGCGTTTGGATATAGAAAATATAAGAGATTTCAAATATAGGATTTGAATATCGAAAGTGAAATGAAATTTGAATGTAGAGGATTCAAATAGAATTGAAAACGAAATTTGAATGTCGAGGATTCAAATAGAATTGAAAATGAAATTTGAATAAAGAGAATTCAAATAGATTTGAATATAGAAATTCAAATGGAGTTTGAAAATAGATTTGAATAATGAAATTCAAATATGGAATTTGAATAAGAAAATTGAAACGAAATTCATATATGGAATTTGAATAAGAGATTTGAAATGAAATTCAAATATAGAATTTGAATAGGAGAATTGAAATGAAATTCAATTAGTTGATAAACAAGTTAAACCTATATTTGAACATGTATATTCAAATAAAAAGGTGAAATGGGCAAACCAGTAATTTGAAAATCACTTAACGAACTAAGTTAAAATGATTGGATTAAGTTGAAATGAATTAGAAATGTATAAATATACATGAGATAGGTATGGATAAGGATAATGCAAGAGTTACAAATAGATTGCTCGACAAAAGGTATGTATTTAATTCCATATGAGATTTTATGCGCTGTATCGGCTAGCCGCTTAGCTTTTTCTTTTTCTTTTGGATTGGTGAGGGCCATGGGAGGCTATTTGAAATATCCCAATGCTCCTAGTACAAAGGAGGTTATGGCGAATTTTTCCGGGAATTTAAGGAGTTAGAATATTTTTAAGATAAATTGATAGTTAGAAATCAACGTATCGATATATATATAGAAGTCGATAAGAAAACGAACTTAAAAATAGAATAGTAAAATCAAAAAGGAAGTCTAGAATAAAATCTAGTCAGGATAGAAAGAGGAAGCGTATACGTGGTTAAAAGTGAATAAGTAGTTGTATGGTATTGATTATTCGAGTAAGTAGTCATATCTGTTTTGACGTTATAAATGTTATTCAGTCAAGGTCTGAGAGGTAGTTATACCCCAACTTGATTGATTTCATTATTAACAAATAAATAGTAAGATTCAGGCTCGAAGATCAATGTTGAATAAGAGTTAGTTGAATATAGTATTTGGGTTGTCGTAACGATGTTTTACACAACATCCGTTTTAACCCAAATAAGTGTAAGCTTGGAAATATAATAAAGAATATTTCCTAAGTATGGAAATAAACGAGATCAGAAGAGAGATAAGTAATTGGAATATTATCCAATTATAAATAGCATATATTTTCTAAAGTTTAGAAAATAAAGGAAGGCGATATTCAGAAATGTTTTCCCAATAACATAAAAGGGCCAATATGGTTATTGCAAATATTTGGTTAACAAATATTGATAAAGAAATAGAGAAGTGATTTAACTAATGGAATATTGATTATGCGCTCAGTTGAATTTCAAAAAGGAAAATTTGATTTTTGAAAAAGTAAATTGTTTAAAATTCCCAGGAAGAGACTGTTTGGATTAAGAACAAATTTAAATAGAAGTTTGCTGAAGTAAGCTGAAATTGAATTGAAACAGTTAAGTGAAAACTGAATAGAAATAGAACGATATCAGAAAAAAATTATTCTTGGATAAAATTGGATTGTCGAGATAAGAATCTGAAATGAAAATTGGATTGGGAAGCTAAAAGTTTGAAATCGAGAATGGAACTCGAATTTGAAATAAAATTCGACTTAGGATATAAGCGAATGGTTGTGTCGTGGATAAAAGAAGATGGGGATTTGATTGGGATAACCCTTGTATCTGCTGAATTGATAACAGGTGGAAAGGATATAATGATATGCCGATAAAAGGAACCAATTTATATTATATATTGGGTTTGAGATTTTGATGAGCCGAATTGGCAAGCCGCTTGGCTGTTCGATTTTCTTTGTGGTTGGAGATGGCCCAAAGAGGCGAGTTGGAGTTTGACCGATTGACCAGTACAAAGGAGGTGCTGGCGAAATTTTTCGAAGAGTTAAGGTGTTAGAAAATTTTCAGGATTTTTGAAAATTTTCGTTGGTAAGAATTAATTAATATTTTAATTGAAATTAAATTGGTTCAGTTGAAACTGAAGTTAAGAAGTGAACAAATATGTTCTAACCAGTCGATAGGGTCGTCCCCTACTTTTTAGCAATTTCGAGGACGAAATTATTTTAAGTGGGAAAGATTGTAATGACCCGCATTGGCAGGGGTATTATGATTTATTTATTTAATTATATCAATGGTGATATAGTGAATTAAATGGTCGTGGAATCAAATAATAATGAATATTTAATTAAAATAATAAATTAAATTCTGAAATAATCAGAATTGGCTGAAATGGCGATATGGTGTGAACCGGATCATCTGTGATATTTAATTCAGCTTGGAATTGAATTTGAATAACGAATATATCCAATCGTCGACAGTTGAACGTATAGTTTATAATATAATTATAAACGAGCTCGAAATGGCGCTGTAGTTCGTAGATTGGCGATTCGAACTTCAACTGAATGTACAGGATTCGTTTTAAGCCGGATTTCTGTGAAACAAGAAACGTGTGGAGCTGGTGGAGTATATCTTTCTAGTGGAAGAGAAAAATCAGAATTTCATTGTGTAGATTTTGAGATATGTCCAAATCAAATTTCAGAATAGTCGCTATAGAATCATTTATCGGCCATAACGGTTATTTCAAAATAACTAGATATCGGGTGTGAATTCAGACAAGGTTCTTTTGGGACATAACGATAATTTAATTTTTAGAATTTTACTGTAATTTTTAATTAATTAAATAAGCGATTTTTTTATTTGGAGTATTTTGCACCCTGTAATCAACATTTTGAGGTTTCACAAAATGAGGTAATCTACCGATGATATTATATTTTTGGGACCCTGGGGCATTGCTTGTCAAAACGGTACGTTCACGTCTGTCTGTGGATGACTATATAACGGCGCAGATTCCTTTACTTGGCAAATAAGGAACTCACAAGATTTGAAATAAAAGCCTACCTTAGTTGATATATTTAAACCATGGTTCTGTGTAAGAACCCGTAACTTCCCCGTTAAGGAAAGAGCGGATACTTTGAGAACAACACACAAATGAACGCAGACGGAAGAACATTTCATTGTATATTACAACAATTCCATCAGAATACAAGAATATACAGAGTATGAATTAATATTACACAGAAAATATCAGAGATTTAAATTACATTTAAATACATCGCAGCGGACAAACAATATAAATCACAACTGAAAATAATGCGCGGATACATAGCTTTCCGAGCATCGTTCCAGCTGTAAATCAGGACCCTGTGAATATAAATCTGCAAAACCAAAACTACTAGCTGCCCGTGCGGAAAATAGGGGCACCCAGAGTTTAGGTTAAAACAATAAACTCCAGGTCAGTCATGTGACTGGTGTGAGAACTAAAACAGTTATTAATCTTTGTTTTTAAAGTTAGGTAAATCAAGGGACCACGCCGTATAACACGGAACGGGTTTCCTCCCAAGAATACCAGTGCAGAAAACAAACAGCGCAATGCTAAATAAAGAACAATGAAGCTATTATAAGACCCAGGTCCCATCACACAATGCAACGCAAGCCGGAGGATAGGGTTTTCCCTTATAATAGCCAAATATGCTTGATACGCGAAATTTCATCTTATATTATCACTATAAGTGAAGAAAACATAAATGTATCAATCATAGACGGCATGGGTACCATATATCATGTCGCCAATACTAGGCTCTACAACCAAAACCGCAAAATGTCATATTTGGAAATTGGATTTCCATCATGGTGGCTCCTGATTCGAAAGATCGATCGCGTAGTGCCATCTCAACGGCTTACGTCTCGGCTAGAGAAAACACCGTAATGCACATCCGCACCTTTGGGAAATCGAGTATCACTGCGGCTTACGTCCCGGCGAGAGAAAACACCGCTTACCCTATCCCTCTGAGCACTAAGCTCAATCTCGGTCGACCGAATCCACGACACCACGAAGGTGCCCATCCACGAAAAAGCATACTGATCAAACCATCAGTTTACCACCATACTGGGGTGTGAGGCTCGCGAATCAACGCTATACACAAAGCCATGCTATATTAAAGCTACGCTTTGATCATCATCCACCAAACTTTGCTTTTCAACAAAAGTCTGGATCACTGCATCTCAGCATGCCACACTATCAATCCATATCGTACCACTGATTTCTGCCAATATATAACCTCTAAGCTCGTATGTCTCAGAGAAGGGCGTTAAGCAAGAGAATAAATTCTCCGCCGCCAAACAGATATATATTTAACAGAGATCAACGAATACAATATAAAGGAATACAATGTCAGACACACCATCCATTTACAAGTCCGTTCTGGGTCTGAACGAAACCGGAGGCACTTTCCTCGCATATCCGTCGACCTCCAAGCACGTCCGGACGGCTACCACTTCAGCCCCCTTCAAGGTAGCTACTCCCATCGTGAGCGTCAGTAGCACCCATCCATTCGATGTGAAGATCGTCGGTCTTGCACCGTCTTCAATCTATTCGACTTATCGTCGAATCAGTTATTCAGAATGGGTATAGACCCGGCCTTTCTGAATAACCCACGTATATAATAAACAATGTTACACAAACACAACAAACGCCTCATTCCAATTCAGAATATTCTTTTATTCACAAAATCACATTCTTAGGGAAATGTTCCCATTAATTTTATCCAAGATAAATTCTTCTAAATTTATTCTTTAATCCTCCTATGGATATCATTTCAAGCTAGTCGGGATTAACGAGCCACACCGAAGTAATTATTTATTTTATTTCCCAATCCCAACCTATATATCCCATGGAGAAAACTGGTAATACTCCACATCTAACACCACGGTGTTATCGGTAAAATTAATTACCATTTCACGTTCAAATCTAATTACAGATTTAACTACCGCTTTGGAGCAAAACTGGTGATACTCCATTCTCGATCACCTTTCAAATTTGATAATTTAAATTATCAATTCACATTTTCAATCTAATTAAAGATTCATTAAAACTCCTCTTAGTTTTAATCTTTTCAAAAATCGACATCCTGCCTTTAACTGGGTTAAAGAACCAATGTCATCTAAAACACGATTCACGATAAACCCAAATCACATTTGATATTATATACAAGGCTCTGAATAGAAAATATATCGGCTTATATACAATATCAAATTCTAAAACCAACAAATATCGTATTGGAAATAACGATATATAACATATCTTTCAAATTCCCCAAAACAATATCTGTATAGTCACGAAATTCAACATCGAAATATTCCGAAGATAATTTCGATTCAACTCCACTTCCACTTCACCTATTGGGAATATTGATTATTTTTAAAATCACTTTCAAATTCAATTTATTTATTTCAAAAATAAATTGATTTTAATTCTAGTTCAAAACTAGTTCATTTCGACAAAAATATATTTTTTTCCTTTCAAATGTGGAATTTTTCAGCCCAATTCTTTCCAAATCACATATTATGATTTTACGCAAATTATAGATATTTTTAATAATTTTATCAAGGCCCGTACAGTCGATTTCCATCTATGGCCATCGAACTGCACTTACAGCGACCTTTTCTGAAATTGATTTGGACATAATTCCAAATCCAACCGTTAAATTTCAAATTTCTAATATTCATTGGAAAGCTCTTTTCGATACGAACCCAACGGTTCCGGTTTTAGGAGAATCCGACGGACGGATCTCCCGTAATGTCCGTTTGAAATAAATGGTCGAAATTCACGAACTACCGCGGCGCGGCGCGTTCTATTCAGGCCATTATATTATATATATAATATATATAATATATATTTCGTCGATCTCTATTTAAAACGAATTTTATAAATCGTTTTAATTTCGTTTCAAAAACAATTCAACTTCTATATTCAATTTCAAATCGATTTGATTTCAATTAGGATTCAAATTCTCTTTCTATTCAATTTGAATTCAAATTCACATTCTATTCAATTTGAATCGAATTCACTTTTTATTCGATTCGAATTCATTTCAAGTTGATTCACTAAAATTTCGATTTCAATTCTTATCTAATTCAATTGGAATTTCATTTCAAAATATTAGATTTTGAAATCACTTTTCAATATTCATTATAAAACGAATAAAATCGATATAAATATCGTTCACGTCAAAATAGCGCAACTCTAATCAACACGGCTTTATATATTTCAAAAACTTCTTTATTTTATTCAACAAATGAATATTTATTCCTTCAACACATGAATCTATATTTCTTTCAACACACGACTAATCTCCACACATGAGTACTGTCAACACATCACTATTTTGTTATGTAAAATATTTTATAAAACTATGGTATCTATCGTTTGATTTTCAATTAGACTTCTACTGGGAAGTAGTTCTAATTTTAAATATGATAAAGATGTAAATTTCGTTGTATAAAATATTTCACTCAACACATAATATTTTCAACTCAGGAATATCGTCAACACATGAATATTTTTATATTCGACACAGGAATCTTATTTTATAATATTCATTATTTTCCCGATTGGAATGAGGCCCAATCAATCACCATATAATGTTAATTATATGGATTTCCATACAACACATGTATATAATAGCTTTGAAAAATAATCAACCATCAACCAAAGTGCACTACACTGTATAAGCATCAAATATAAATATCTAACGCTTATAAAAGTCTGTCAATCAATCGATCGACATATTTAATCAATCAGGATGAGTGAACTTCAAATTTCATCCCAACACCCGTGTGGGGTTTCAAACAATCAAACACATATTTTATTTGTGCAGTTGGGCGATGTGTAAAATTTATCGGCCCAATCAATATCAGTCAAATCAGTGTATATAAACAAATCGGCCGATTTGTTTATAAATATTCATTTATTCACTTTCACGTTAAAAATTATATTTTTAACGATAAAATATTTTATTTTAACACTTGGATTTTTATTCAGTTCATTTACAAAATAGAAATGATATTTTTATTTTTCTAACTCATTTTAGAAAATTTCAGCGGCATAACGGCACGATACTAGAAACGGGACGAGGCCTAGCCTTATCCCCGGTCTAGTGAAGGCCCACGCCATTCACACATCAATCATATCAATTTCATTTCACCAAACAATCCAATTCTAACCAGATAATCTAACCAACTACACAACCAAAACAATCAAACAAACAAGCCATCCATGGTCTGTGGATGACGGGTGTCGGGTGCTGCTAAGCACCGTCTACATCCTAGTATATATTTTTAACTAGAAATTTAAAATAAAAGTGAGGAGTTCTCACCGATAGCTAATCCAATACCACGACTCTTCCTATGTAGAAAATCTTGTCGTTCTTGCCTTTCTTCACTTTCGTTGCCCGTAGCCACTACACATATAAAAATCACATTTTTAACCTTTCTATATTATAAAAATTATATTTTTATTTTCTTCATCATACAAAAATTATATTTTTATCGTCATACATATATAAAAATCATATTTTTATATGAATAAAAATCTCGTCTTTATATTATTAAAAATCCCATCTTTTCTAAATCAAAGATCTAATTTTTCAAATATAAAGAAGCAAATCCTTTTCAAATTAAAAATCTAACTTTTTCAGAGCTAAAAGTCAAATCTTTATTTTATAAAACTCAAATCTTTTCCTTTATAAAAATCCTTCCTTTTCATGCTGTTTATAATAAAAATGTTCATATATATTTTCTTTCGACAGTTATTACTATATAAAAATTATATTTTTATTTTTCTACTTCTTCCGTAAAGATCGTATTTTTATTGCTATTATATATATATAAATCAAAAAAAAAATTCCGCTATAAAAATCCTATCTTTTTAATTACAAAAATCCTGTAAATTCAGTTTTTTTAAAAATCAAAGAAATCGGTTTTAAAACTCACCTCGAAGAGAGGGGCTCACTGCGTCAATCCAGAAGGGGGGCTGCGTCGTCGCGGTGTTGGAGCTGGGGGCACGGATTCCGACGTTGTGGAGGATTCGCGAGCGAGAGGGCCTCGCGGTGGAGCAATGGCGGTTGGCTGCGATGCGGTGGAGTTTGTGGTTCGTCAGGGCAAAGGGAGGGAGCGTGCGGCGTTCGATCTGAGAGAAGGGGGGGTTTCGATCGTAGGATGATGCGCGAGAGGTGGTGGCGGCAGGCTCGACGGAGGCGCCTTCGGTGGGGTGGGGCGGCTACAGTGGAGGCGGGGTGGACAAGCGCGCGGTGGAAGGTGGCAGACACGGACAGCGACGAGATCGAGAGGGTTTTTTTTTTATTTCCTTTGGATCTGTCGTTGACTAAGGAGAGGGGAGAGGTTAAGTATAAAAGGAATTATATATTTAATATTTTAATTTATTTATTTTATTTCAAAAAGGTGGATTTTTATCTGAACTCCAATTCACATCCAACGACTGTCGTCCCTAGCGTTTTACCCCCATTCCGAACACAATGGGATATGTATCGTTGGCTGATTCGATCGTTTGAATCAGTTTCCGTTAAATTTACGTTTAAATCACTACATTGAATTTTAAACGTACATTTCAAATTACCGGGGTCACATACTAACTCTAAAAATTGCAGAAAAATATTTTCTAGCTTCGTATTGACGATACGATCCTAACAAAACTAATTTCGTCGAATTCCGAGACCGTTGGAAAAATGGCCAATTTCCAGTCGATTAAAATCAACTGAAACTGGTCAATCGCGTTTTCCTTTGCCACGCTCACATATTGATTCTAAAAATTATGAAATTTAAAACCTAGCAATAATTTGACATCACGGACCCAACAAAAGTGGTTTCGTCGAAATCCGAGGTCGTTTGCAAAATTTCCATTTTTAAGGGCCTGAATTCCATAGCGACTATTCTGAATTTTCAACTGGACATATCTTTTGATTCCCGCTATGAAATCTTGATTTTTTGGATTCGTTGGAAAGGTATTCTCAAATAGATCCTATTGTTTTTGGTTTCACTAAAATCCGGATTGTTTTGCACCCGGTACATTCAATTGAAGTTTGAAATCGAATTATCGAACTACCGCGCCATTTTCAATTCCTATTTATAATTATATATAAATATTATATTCTAACGACGACGAATATAATATATACGTTCGAAGTATATTCAAAATAAATTTCTCGTCGATATTATTTAAAATAATTCATTTTAAATATTCAAAATTCGCTAAAATTGCCAAAATAAAAATTTTAAACTGGCCCAGATTTTCCGGGTTATTACATTCTGCTTGGTCCACCGCACCTACAATACATACATTAACATATGCTCCTATACAAAAGGATTTTTGGGCATAAATCTTTTAGATGTTTGGTTTAAACAAGTGCCACCGTTCAACAATAAGGTTCGGATAAAATAAAATAAATAAAAAATTTAACAGATGAGTGAACCAAACAAAGGCCACATACACCCCTTCTCAACCACACAACAAAGTATGATCCCCTATAAAAATCATTCCTCAGCCGCCACAATTCTGGTTACAGTAAACCAAATCGATTTTCACAAATTAAAACAAAATCAAAACAAATATAAGTAAAATCCCATAAATCACGTTGGATTTATAATTGGATTAATGGGGGGGTTGGCATACATTTCAGTATGGTTTTGTGGAGTTCGAACTAAACAAAGTTCGCTGCGGCTTTGAGACATCAGCTAGGGTTGACCGGAATTCTCGTTTCAGGGAACTGGAGACTGGCGCAGGGATGGTATCGCGTTGGTAGTAAGGAGGCTCTCATGAGGATCGGCGTGGAGGTGTACGGTGACATTTGGGTTCACTGTTCTCAGCATATGGCGAAAGGGGTCTCGAAACTAAATCGAAATACCATATTTCGAGTTTGTTGATTTTAGTGCTGGGTGATAAAGGTTTAAACAGGGAGTAATTTGGTGTATGCGTTCGAGTTGTCTTGGATTATAGGAGGAGAAAGTGGGGTTGGGAGTCTCGATAATGGCCATTTCAATGAGCAGGCGACGGGTTTATGTTTGGGGAAGAAGGGGAGTAGACGCGCTGAGTTGAACGACGTAGGTAGCAGCATCGATGGATGAACGAGGTGGAGGGCGGCAGAGGTCAAAGCATCGGTCAACGTGACTGAAGCTGTTACGGGTTCTTGAGTTTGGATTTGGGGAAGATGGCCTTACGGGTGCGTTATTTAACGTTAAGGAAGGGGCTCAAATATTGGGCTGAAATGGAGTGGGTGAGCCCAAGTACTATTAAATAAAATTAGTTAGTTTAATTTAATTAATGCATGAAATTTGTAAATCCAATAACTATCTCATACGATATCAGATTCAGACGAAACAAGATCCAACAGGATCGTATGGATGGGAGCAACACAATGAGACTGACCGGGAGTGAATCCGAGCTCGTTACAATTTATGGAGAAATAAATTGTCCAGTCTGAATCAACGACAATTATCGTTAATTAACGATTAACGCACCAATGTGAGTAAATCTCACTAACTCTGAACAGTTTATAATTTCATGTTGTATTTTTAGAACTGTTAGATATTGGCTGTTTGACTGTGTGTTGACTGTTGATTGAACAGCTAGTCAGTTAGTTAAATTTCTATATTGATTCTGTTTAACAGAATATATCATATTGAAATGAAAGTGATGTTATATTATATTGTTTAACATCTGTGATGCAGGGAAACAGGTTGGAGGAATTCGACTGGATTCCTCAACAGTTATTTTATTGTTTTTCATATATTGTGATATGTGATGTGATATATAATCTGTTGTCGATTATATGTGTTTGGGCGATACTGTTCATCGTGATTTGATATGTTGAATACCATAACATACCGAATGTTGATAAAGGAATATTTTCAAAGTGTAATTTGAAAATGAATTATTTATATAAAATCGATGGATTTTATATAGAAAAGGAAAAGAATTTTTATAAAAGAAATATTTATAAAATCAAAGGATAAGTTAGAATAAAAAGGGAAATCATTTGTAAAGTGAAGAACCGTTACTAAAAGTAAATCTTTATAAATGAATAGTTTATTCGAAAAAGAGTTAATCGATGTTAGTTAATCGATTAGAGAATAACGTTAAAATGAGTTAATCGAATATAGTTATTCGAATAGAAAGTAAAATGAGTTAATCGAATATAGTTATTCGAATAGAAAGTAAAATGAGTTAATCGAATATAGTTATTCGAATAGAAAATAAAATGAGTTAATCGAATATAGTTATTCGAATAGAAAGTAAAATGAGTTAATCGAATATAGTTATTCGAATAGAAAGTAAAACGAGTTAATCGAATATAGTTTATTCGAATAGAAAGAAAAGGAGTTAATCGATGTTAGTTAATCGATTAGTGTTAAAGTAAAAAGAAGTTAATCGATGTTAGTTAATCGATTTGTGTTAAAGAAAGGGAGTTAATCGATGTTAGTTAATCGATTAGAGTTAAAGTAAAAGGAGTTAATAGAATATAGTTTATTCGAATAAAGTTAGTAAATCGAATATAGTTTATTCGAAAGGGGTTAAGTGAATAGAGTAAATCAAATAGAGTAAACCAAATAGAATAAATCGAATAGAGATTTATTCGAACGAGAGTTAAATAAGGAAGTTAGTTAAAGAAATATAAAGTGAACTTTGCCTATTTCAAAGATAGAAATGTTGTTCAGTTAAGGTCTGAGAGGTAGTTCTACCCCAACTTGATTGGCTTCGTTTTAACTAAGGAATAGTTAAGGTTTGGCAGTAAAGGAAATGGTTTGAGTTGGCATCGCGATGGTTTGTTTAAACATCTGTCTAAGTCCAATGAAGAAGCTTTGGAAATGTTTTCCAAATAAGAAACCAGAAATGTTTCCAAATTAAGAAAACAAGAAATGGAAATGTTTTCCAATGTTAATCACATATATTTTCTAAATTTAGAAAATAAGAAATGTTTAATATAGGGAAACAGGAGATGAATGTTAAATGATGTTTGATCGATATAATTTCCATTTGGAAATAATATCGTTGGTTGCACACCTGTTTTTCTTCAATAGTTAAATCACAGACTATCGAAGTTTTGACCATTTTAATGTTGTTAATATGGAGAGACCGGTTGGATTATTATCCAAAGAACCACTCTGTATTGGCATAAGCATTGCGAATCATATATGCCAAAGGAAATTGAAGACGGAGTTATGCAAGGGCTATCCTGTTTACAGAATAGTGCCTTCGGTTCATCCTGTTCCTGGGTGACTTGTATGGACGGATGTCTGACAGAGTATTTCCAGACGATCACGTATATTGATTTCTCCAACCGTACCAAGAGTGGAAGCAAAGAAGGAAACTTCTTTTAGCTAACACATAATGTATGGTTGAGGACGCCAATTGGTGATTTGATGGATTTGAAGATGTGACATTTAAAGTTGAATCTGATGTGATGATAAAGCGTAGCTTCTAGCCTCAACATCCGGTAAATGACAGAAATCGGGCAGGCAGCATGGCTAAGTCGGTCGCACCGAAGTAGGGTGTATAATCACCTAATCTAGAGTTTCATTTATTTCCAAAAATCTATTGTTGATGTTGTCCCATTCGGGAAACGGTTGCTGATCCCAACTGTTGGTGATATACATTCGATACACTCAAGCGAAATGAGTGGTCGGTCATGTGTGGCCGGGTTGCAAGATGTTCTTGTTGAACCCAGTGTATTCCTCTCTAGAGGTACACGAGCGATAGGTGGTTCCATAGCTTGTCATAGTTGGAAATCCATTTCCCAATACGTGCTTGCGGTTTTGATTGTATACTATATATGTAGGACGTGAGATGAAAGCGTTTCTGCTAGATGATTATATATATACTGTGGCTGATAGACATTAATATAATATCAAAAGGTTTTTGATATAAAGATATTTTGGATTCTCATAAGGGAAAAACCCGTTCCGTTATGCGGCGTGGTCTTATGAGATATCGTTTACTTGTTCAACTGTTTTTAACTGTTTTACTCACACCAGTCCCATGACTGACCCGGAGTTTACTTTGTTGTTTTCCCTAAACTCTTGGGTGCCTAAATTTGTATGGGCAGTCAAGTAGTCGGGATTTTACAGATATAGTTGAAGAGCTGGAGCAGGAGGCTTCAGGATCATATAGCTATAGTTATTTCCGCTGTGTTGTAAGTGCTGTACTTTGATAATGATGTATATTTCAAAGTTATGTTACATATATTATATGTTATTCGTTCCGCTGTGAGATTCGTGTTACTCTGATGTTGTGCTCTTCTTCTTCTTCTATTCTAAGTTTCTATCTTATCTTTTCTCACCCTCTAATTTCTTTCACTAATTACCAGGATTTTTCGATGTTTTGGTTATCGACATCGTGTTTATGTCGATAACCAAAGTCGCTCAAAATCCGGGTCGTTACACATATTTAATCCTTCTCTCCCAATACTCACCTGTTGCTATATTCTCGAACCCCCTCTCGTCGAAACCATGCACCTATCTCCACCGCAACAACACCCTGCAACACCGCCCGCACTTATCAACGGCGATTCTCATGTGCTGCACTCTAGAACAGAAATCCGATCTCCTATCCCTTTCGAACAGCACGCACTCCTCATCACCCACACTCTGCAACTTCCACTACCGCCCTGATACGTTGCCACCCCTGCCTCGACAACCTCCTTCCCTGGTCGACCTGACCCCGATGAACCCCCATACAAATGCCAAAGACCTCATCCTCCATAGCCTGTCAACAGGAAGACTCTGACTAACAAAACCCCGGCCATCTGAACACTAATTCCCATCAGAAATGTTCCGCCTCACCACCAACGTCCTCCAGCATGAACTGTGACCGACCTATTACTTCCTGCTACTTAGAGCAACCTCCAGTTCGAGTTGAAGGGATTTGCTTTTTGTTTTTAAAAGAAAAACACTACAAGAAAAAGTAGAATAGACATCACAGTTTTAACATCGATCGTAAATTCAACCGGCAAAACATTTTTTAACATCAATAATTTTTAAAGTGATGTTGTTAGTTTCTCAAACATCAATTTATTGAATGACTGATGTCTTAAATACACTTTTAAAAATTGCACTTAGGCTATACCAAAAATCTTGGTTATTACATCACTTATTAAAATACTTGTTGTCTATTCCATCACTTGTTAAATGTATTATTGTTAATAATTAATAATTAGTAAATTATAGTTAATATTTATTAACTATATTTTGTAGTAAAATTATGTACTATTGCTGAGATGGATTATACCCAAAAAACTGGACGGCTGATGTCCCTAACGGCGGGGTGCGGGGAAACTCCCCGCACAAAAATGGTATATCTTGTTTCCTAGCTAAATACGAATTAGAAAAAAAATCTTACATTAATAAATAAATTGAAATGTGATTTAACGTCAGTTTCTATGCATCATTTACATCAGCTTCGTACGTGATGTTAAAGGTCTCATAATTTTCTTTCCTTGTCAATCCGCATAACCCATAATTTCCTATATCTAGTCGTTGACCACTTCTCCTTATCTACAACCATCCAAACCGTCCAGCCAGCCTCTTCCACGTCATCAGAAATTTCCCTCTTCACGTTTCAACACTCCCGCTTCTCTTTTCACCTCATCGCGTTTTATTTCTTGACAGAGACCAAATCCATTCCTTTCCCATTCCAAATCACGATTCCCTTCCCTTTCTTCACTGAATCGAAACCGTTTCTTCCCTTAATCAAAATTCAAACCTCGTATAGAAAAAAGGGAAATCGAAGTCGCGATCCATCCTACCCACAGTAATTTCCACTACAACAAAAAAAGGGATTTGATAGCGTTTCAAAAATGCTATTACAGCCATAGACAGCGTTTTAGAGAACGCCGTCTAACGACATGCTATGTTAGACCATCAACTTTAAATAGCAGAAAAGCAAACGCTATAAAAAATAAAAGTTTGATAGAATTTTAGCTTAGCCAACTGCCACCTATGATAGCGTTTCCATTTTACTTTTATAGCATTTTTTAAATTCTTCTATAGCGTTTGTTGTTATTTCTATAGCGTTTGTTGTTACAGTTGTGATAGCGTTCAGAAGTACAATTAGATAGCGTTTTTCCTTCCTTACGATAGCGTATTTAAAATGCTATAATATCAGATAATATTTCAGTACCAATTACCGTTTGTATACCATATTTTCTACTCTTCCGTTAGTTTTAATACATATATATCATTCAAATAACACACACACACATATATATATATATATATATGTATGTATGTATGTATGTATGTATGTATGTATGTATCATTATTTATTTCTCAAGTGCATAAAAACATAACACATTTTCACAAACATGCACTGCAAAGAAACATGGAAAATAAAATTGCATGAACGTCGATCAGAACTTCAAAGAAACATAGAAATGTTGAGAGAGCAGCTACATAAAGAAAGATATTTTAGGACATGCATCTATTACTTCTACAACGGATAACAATACAAGGGCTGATCTTGAGGAAATAAATAAAGTGGAAGCTGATATAATAGTTTAAAACAGAAAGCTACCGATTTACGTGGAAAGATTTCAATTCAACAACAAAATGATCAACAATTGGAAAGACACGAAATGGAGTCTGGTAGGGCAGTTGAGAATGTTATTCCACTTCAAAATGAAAATTCAACAATAAGCGATATTGTATCGTCCTTAGTTAATACTGATAATGCAATGGATGAATCTCAAATGCCTCCATCACCTAATAAAGATTACGAAACCAAAGCAGTCAATAATTTGGTACCTAGAGAGAACACTGCTTCTGGAAAAAATCATTCAAACTCTTCAACAAACAATGAGCCAGTTGGCTATGAGTCTGCTTCCAATAAGTACAATCCAAAGGGGTTTCCAAGTCTTAGTCTAGATAACCCTAAATTTGAAGTAGACATGGACGCTGCATACCTTAAAGCTCATAAATTAAATTCACCAACGTTTGAAGACTTGAAGCATTCCCATAAATTACCAAGGCAACCAACAAACTAAAGCAAGATTATAGAAAATGATGACCATCCACCACAGTTGGATGAGTCTGCAGCATTATTTCAAAATTATGCTCCAAAGATATCATCTCATCGAACAAATAACATTAAACAACCAACTAGTTCTGCTCGTTCTGAGGATAAAAATCCTCCATCATCATCAGCGCTAGTCTGACTAACAAATCAAATCCATTTTCTGAAAGAAAGAAGAATCCAGCTAGCATAGGAACTTCAAAACCCATATGCTAATTCCCAACCTCCTCCAAGAAATTCCAAGTAAAATAGCCAGGCAATTTCTTTGGTTTCATTTTTTTTGGGACTAGTAAATACCGTAATACACTGCGAAATGGGTTTAGTTATGGACTACATCGTCGCAGCATTGTAAAAATCATTTGTTTGGTTATCAAAACATATGAGTTTTCCTTAAAAAGGGTAATGCACGTATCATCTGACCTTTATGCCTAGATCCACTAACATATCATCCACCTATGCATGAGTAGCAGTGAGAATAATGCATGGAAATATGCAGACTTGCTGGTGAGCTCATTTTCTATTAGACTAAGGAGGTCTATTGACAGTTGAATTTACTCAAGTTCAAATATGCCTAGCTAGTTGAGTTCATCATCTAGCATTCTGAATGCAATATATCATCTGTTCCTATTCAATATATTATATCTTACCCTCCTTCGAAGTCACATTGCATGCAATGCAGTTCCTTAACTTGCTCATAGGATTCTTGGTAATGATTAAAAATGGACTAGTAAAATTTCCTCTTGATTTATTTTATTAAATAACCAGCTTGGTAGACATCAGCAATACAAACTAAAATGAAAGAAAAATAGAAAATAATTTGACACCAAGTATAAAATTGAATGTCCAGCCGATTCAAAATAGCTTATGTATTAACCATTACATCAAAGAGCGCCTCAAAAAAAAGTTACCATGTGTTCTGCCTATCTTTTAAAGGCATGTAATTTGTTACCATTAACACGGGAGGCAATTGGTCAAATGCACTAGGTTAAATTACTCTGAGAAAAGGACTAGTTTAATCTAATGCAAAAAAAATATTCAAACAAATGATCAGTTTATCATTCCAGTCTTAACAATCTATTATAAAGATGAGACAAGGTAAGACAATTCAAGGCTTACATATGCTCTTGCCTACAGAACAGCCTCCTCAACCAGTTTGAGGAGCCATGTGGTCAGGTAAATCTTCTAGAAGAGTGTATTGAGAAGAGGCTCATAGCGTGTTCCTCGCAGCTGCTGCAAGAGCTACAACAGAAACATAGGTCGATCTTGGTTTCTGGCCTTAGTATCATCATCTCTATCTAAATTAATCCCCCTATTGCATTTGTTGTTGAAGAAAGATCCACCTCTCTAATGATACGTAAAAGACTCCTCACTATGATTTGCGCACTTGAGAATAACGAAAGTATAACAACTGCACAACAATTATCCACAAATATGAATTTTCAAACATGAATATTTTCAGACTTAAATTACGAAGTCCAATAATTAAACTATTACCATTATTATTTTGTCAGACCCATTTTCAATGTAGTCATCATAATTTACATGGTAAACTTTAGTTCTGTTATAAAACTATTATAATATATGTACAATTTTTATAATCAGGAATTTTGACTTTTTATGGTCGATAAACTGGTTTTTCCATCACTTATTTCACAATTATGAAAAAGTTAATGTGTAATAGTAACTAACACACAATAATGACAAACACAGCTCCACATGCACGTATTTATATACATCGGCACACAAATAAATATACACACATACATACCATTATCGGTTCAATTTGGCAAAAAGATTCCCAGAAAAAACCAAGATATTAAGTATAAATATAAACTCAACACATACTAGTCATCAATTAGATGGTTAAACATAGTTTAATAAGCATAGTTGACTCACCTGAAGCTTATGTCTCAAATTTGGAATTTCCTGTAGTTTATTGATTTTTGATTATTTTTTTCAAAGGAACGTTGGTATTTATTTTAGTGTTAATTTCAAGAGGAAGCTAAAATGAAAGTAAATAAGCAGCTTGTGTGAATCCCCAAAGAAGAGCTTAGAACTATTAATATAAATATAAGTGTAAATATAAATATATATTAAGTAAAATTTCAATTTTTATCTCCCATACTTATGATCTCTAATTAATTTAATTTGGTATAACTACAATTTAAAATCACTTCACTGCAAATTACTGAGAATTCACAACCAAAGTTGATCAATTGCCAAGGTGATTCCTCACAATGGAAGTAAAAGCGAATTGCATTTTACAGGACAATTCAAAATCGAACATCTTGTAATTCAGACTTTCCCAATGTCCTCCATGTAAAGACATACCATTTTCATTAGATGAGTAGGAGGCGGTAACCTCTAGGGAACACCCATATTAAGTAAATTATACTAATATATGTTATTACACAGCTATTTACAAATTGATATAGTACAGTTATATGTATATCTCAGAAAGAAAGAAAAAAACTAGTTTAGTCATACATACTTAACAAAATGAGAAATTTATATAAAAATTGTCCTAGAGCTAAGAAATGGGCTGGATGAGTGAATTTATGGTTCACTCGTCAACAATCAATTACCTATCCATGCAGCATCAATCTTGACAAAAGTATGAACAATGTTTCCCACTGTTAATTTGTACAGTAAGCTGTAAAATGTGTAAAAACCATTGGAAAAGTCAATCCTATTAAAAATATATAAATATGTGTTTGACTATATAATACCAAAGTACCTGTTATAAGAAGAAACTTGATAAAATTTGATCATCCAAACCATGGTTTTCAATCAAATGAGTTTAAAAAAGAGATTGAATGATTTTTCTTTAATCAAACCATGCAAGGAAAATGTATATAATTATCTATAGTGGAACATGTATTTCTATTAAAATATCTAGTCTAGAGTATAATATAAATTGAAGCAGTCTAAGTTTAAAGCATGTGTGTGAACCTTTTAGAGGAGAAGCATAGTTCGAGTAACATGATATCTGTATTAATTGGTTTTTAAACGTTTATACTTACTTACATTGTTAGTTTCTAATTGCATGTTATATCATATATAACACCGCAACAAATACAATAAGAAACCATAGATAATTTAAACAACAATTACAACACAGGTCACATATTATTCCTAAAATAGAAAAGTAAAAATACTACATAACTTGTGAATAACAGAACAAATATGAAGCATAGTTAGACTATGATAGAACAATTACAAGAAAATGAATTATTTGCACAGTATGCTAATTAAAATTATAGGGAGAAAATATAATAATACGTCCCACAGGAATTTAAATCTGAGACTGTTGTCTAGGTTGGGATTGGGATCGACCGTTGGTGATGGTTACTAGGGTTGATTTCGTAGAGTTAATGCTTTCCAGATGTAGATGATAGCAATTCAGCGTGTTCCACTTGCACAACCATTTCTCATCACCAAAATTGCCCTCAAAAACCTAAATCGCAATTGTGAATCCAAACTAAGCCCAAAAAAGTCACAAAATTCAAAATCGTGATTTTCGATTTTACAAATCAGTAAATTAGTGAAAATATATATAAGTCAGCAGTACCTTTCATGGTGGTTCAAATTGGAGAGCTCCTGGGTTGGCTACTGATGACGATAGGATTCAATGTTAAATTAGGGATTTAAGGTCTTGCCCTCTTCTGGACTCTGGAGACGATAAAGAGGAATAAGAAGAAACGAGATGTTTTCGGAGGGGAAGGGAAAAAACACAAATTTATATTTTTCGCACAAAATAATTCCATCTCCCGCCTTTCGTTGGTACACAGAAATTATTTTTCCAATAGCGTTGGAATATGGTCCGCCCTCGAGGATATGAGGAGAATTGGAACAAACGTTATTTTGTGTTGCTATCTAAGCCTCATTTTGTTGTAGTGTTCTCTCGTGTCGTCGATCTGAGATGGCTTGCGATCGAAAGCTTCTGACTTTGCTTTGCGAATTGAAGATGCGGCTTTCTCGAGCTATAATGAAATGGAAACTAGGTGTACGATTTTTGCCCCTTTCGAACTTTTGCTTTGCTCGAAGTCGTGTACTGCTTGTGATGAATTGGGTATTATATAGGATAAAAATCCTATAAAATGTTGGATTTTGATTTGATTCTTTACCAAATTTGTTTGCTAGGAAATTGGTATTATTTGGCCTTGAATGAGTTGATTTCTATATATTTATGGTCTATGAATTCAAATATGATATTGCTTGAATTGATGTCGTGATTTGTGGCAATATATTTCTGGCCGATGCTTCACTGGTTCATGTACATTCTCTATTGCTCATTGAGCTTGCTAAGTTCTATTGGGTTGAACTGTGCATATATGTTCATGGTGCTGGTTGTGTATACTCTTCATGTTTATGCCATGCTTGACCCTATGTTGATTCATGTTCGTTCTATCTATTTATGCTTGTATGTTGTTGACATACACTTGGTCATTTGAGCATTTTCTATTTGTATATTTGTGTACATAAGACCATGTTGAGTCTGCCATGTTGAGTCTGGATTGTATACTTCATCTTGTTGAGTTTGCTGTTCCACCATGATGTTCACCAATCTAGTTCATGCTCTCTTATATATGTTGTGTACTTGTGCTTTAACATTGAACTCATTGAGCTGCTATTTGTACTATGCAAGTTCGAACTTGCTAATGTCAGTTGCTTGTTTACTTTTGTTCACCACTTGTGTTTCACCTAGCACCATGTTCATGTTCATTGTTGCGTCTAGACTTGAACAAGCCATTCTATTTTGCACCCATGTTGTTATTTGCAGTGTTGAACTTGTTGTTCTATGTTGATTCATGTTCATTCTGGGCTGTTCGTGTTACCAGAGAATCTGTACTTGGTTTTGTTGTTGAGCTTGTGAGTCCATTTCCATATCTATGATGTTTTGATCATGCCTCATGTTAGAAACTCAACTGTCAATAGTCATGCTTGCTGCCACATGCAGCCTTGAATTACTATTAAAATTATATTATATTTTATAGTTTACTAATCTAGAAATGTACGTGATAGGTACAGAAGAATGGACAGTTGGAGCACAAGCTAGACAATGAAAATCAAGATAAAGTCAGCTAGAGTGATAAGTGTTGCAGCGAGGTAGTATTGTAAAACTGATTGTGTAATGTATTGAATTGTGTATGAGAAATGTGAATGTAAAATAGTTGGAGTCATAAATTTGTGCTATTTCATATGTTAAAATAAAATACTTAATTAGATAAAAATACTGTTTGAATATTAAATTATGTGCAATAGTACTTCATTTAATAAATATTTATTTCTGTATATGAGATGAGAAAACAACATAAACAAGCCATCATAGACATCAGTATAAAGCCATCATAGACACCAGTTAAAAGCTGATATGGTAAAATACTAATTACAACAGTTAATTTATTTATGATTTCTTAAAGTTGCTTTGACATCGTCTTTTAACTGATGTAAAAAAGGGGTACTTTAGACATCACCGACAAAGACATCGCTCCAAAAAAACGAGGACATCGTTTTTCAGCTGATGTCTATGTGACTTTTTCTTGTATTGAAAGAGCTTACTTCATGGGTAAGGGAAAGTTCCGTTTTGATTTTTATATAAGCGAATGGGTTTGGGTTAAATCGAAGAAATGTTTTTCGATTAAACACTGGAAGGGGAAGCTTTTTGTGCCTTTGGTTTGCAAAAGAAAAGAAGATGAAGTCTGCTATATTTATAAAAAAAATTACGTGATGGCCACGTTGTTTAGGGTATAGGTTTGCAGGAGAAAATAGGGTTGCTGTTATATGGGGAGTTCTCGAAAAGTTACTTAGTTGGCATGGGTATATACAGATTGATGCGCAAGGAAGAGAGAAAGTTTGGTAAGCAAGAAAATGAAAATGTGTTTGTCACGCAAGTAACAAGAAGTGGGAAGTTTTAATTATATTAGATTAAACCATAATGTAACGACTGGGAATTTCGCTCGATCCGAATCGATCGCTAAACCGACCAAGACCATTCGAAACCCCTGATTGTTATGAGAACACGACAAACCGGAACGCACACAGAAGAACATTACATTGTATATTACAACAATATCATCAGAATACAAGAATATACAGAGTATAACCAAATACTATACAACAGAAAATATCAGAGATTTAAATTACATTTAAATACATCGCAACGGCAAAATAATACAAAACACAACTGAAAGAGAAATACGGATACAGAGCTTTCCGGATATCATTCCAGCTGTATACCAGGTTCCTGTGAATATAAATCTGCAAAACCAAAACTACTAGCTGCCCGTGCGGAAAATAGGGGCACCCAGAGTTTAGGTTAAAACAATAAACTCCATGTCAGTCATGGAACTGGTGTGAGAACTAAAACAGTTATTAATCTTTATTTTACATCTAGGTAAATCAAGGGACCACGCCGTATAACACGGAACGAGTTTCCTCCCAAGAACACTAGTGCATAAAACAACAGCGCAATGCTAAATAAAGAACAATGAAGCTATTATAAGACCCAGGTCCCATCACACAATGCAACGCAAGCCGGAGGATAGGGTTTTTACCTTATAATAGCCAAGAATGCTTGGTACGTGAAATTTCATCTTTTATTATTACTATAAGTGTATAGTGTCAAAACAATTTCAAATCATAAGTATCAATCATAGACGGCATAAGCGCCCCATCCCACTATGTCACCATACTAGGCTCTACAATCATAACCGCACATGTCACGTATTGGAAGTTGGATTTCCATCTGTGAACCGAGGCAAAAGATAGTCCTCTACCGATTTGAGACTCTCTAGCCCGAGCCTCAGGACAAGTACTCAGTCAAGCCCTTGGATCGTCAGGGTCGGTCTACCGATGTGGATTAAAATGCCTGAACACGGCGTTTCCCCACCCTTTAGGGCGTAAATGAGCCAACAAATGACTCCATCGGCTTCACATAGTCACCGATATATCCGAGGCGCCTCGCAACAGCAACAATCACATAAGTCAAACTCGTCAGGGCGTGTAAAACCACTGACGCCACTTCTAACTAGAAAGAAACATATGTCCTCCCTGTGGTCCTCTCCCGTTTCTGGTTCACCACCGGGGTGTAAGGCTCGCGAATTCACGTTAAACAAAGCTATGCCACACAGGCGGTGCTTTGATCATCAACCACAAGACTTTGCTTTTCAACAGAAGCCTCGATCAATTGCCACTTAGGCATGCCACACATGCAATTCACTCCATGCGTTTGATATCCATCAATATATAACCTCTGAGCTCGTACGTCTCAGAGAAGGGCATTAAGCAAGAGAATAAATTCTCCACCGCCAAACAGATATAAATTCAATAGAAATCAATCACACAGAATAAAATCCAATGTCAGACACACAGTCCATTTACAAGTCCGTTCTGGGTCTGAACGAAACCGGAGGCACCTTGTACCTCGCATATCCCTCGATCCCCAAGTACGTCTGGACGACCACTAACTGATTCCCTCCTCTTGGGTGTACAGCCCAATCAAGATCATCAGTAATCACCCAAACGACGTGAAGACCTCCGGTCTTCAACCACCGTCTGCACCTTCGACTTATCGTTGTATCAGTTATTCAGAATGAGATAAACCTGGTCTTTCCGAATAACTCGCGTATTTTATAAACAAGTGTTACACAAACACAACATACGCCTCATTCCAATTCATCAGTTACTAACCATAAATTAGCAAGAGAATAATTCCCCAAACATTAACCCCGAAGGGCGAAACCAACATCAGATCAATACCCAGGAAACCATTCTTCTTAGCTAACATACAGTTAGTTTCTAAATTTCACATTCTTACGGAAAGGTTCCCATTAATTTTATCAAAGATAAATTCTTTAAATTTATTCTTTAATCTCCTTTTGAATATCAATTCAAATTAGTCGGGATTAGCGAACCACAGCGAAGTAATCATTTATTTTACTTTCCAATCCCAACCTATACATACCATGAAGTAAAACTAGTAATACTTCATATCTAACACCACGGTGTTATCGGTAAATTCAATTACCATTACACGTTCAAATCTAGTTAAAGATTTAACTATCGCTTGGAGCAAAATTGGTGATACTCCATTCTCGATCATTTCAATCTAATTAAAGATTCATTAAAACTCCACTTAGTTTTAATCTTTAATTGGGTTATAGAATCAATGTCATTTAAAACACGGTTCACGATAAACCCAAAATCACATTCCATTCTATCAGCTTTTAACCGTAAAATAGCAAGTGAGCAATTCCCTAAGTAATAACCCCGAAGGCCGAAATCAACATCAGATCAATACCCAAGAAACCATTCAACTTAACTAATCTTCAGTTAATTTCTGATTTTCTTAACTCCGTCGGGTCTAAGAACAGTATTTTTGAAGAAACCGTTCACGACAACCCAAAATCACATTCCATTAATATCGGGTTAAAGAACAAGTGTTATTTAAAACACTGTTCACGATAAACCCAAAAATCAATACCAATTCAATTCCAATTAAATATTATTTAATTGTTACACTTCATTAAATCTAAATAAAAACATTTAATCTTTTTCTCGACTGGGCTTAAGAACAGTGTTAATGAAGACACCATTCACAACAAACCCAAATCCCATTTGATATTAAATTCAAGGCTCTGAATAGAAAATATATCGGCTTATATTCAATATCAAATTCTACAACCAACAAATATCATATTGGAAATAACGATATAAACATATCTTTCAAATTTACATAACAATACCTGTATAATCACGAAATCCAACATCGAAATGTTCCAAAGATAATTTCGATTCACATCCCTTCTAATTCGATTATTGGAATTTCTGGTTACCTTTAAAACCCTTTCAAATCCAATTTATTTATTTAAAAATAAATAAATTATTATTCTAGTTCAAAATTAGTTCATTTCGATTAAAATCTATTTTTATCTTTTCAAATTTGGAATTTTTCATCCTAATTTTTCACAAATCACTTCTTGTGATTTTACACAAATTATTACTATTTTTAATAATTTTATCAAGGCCCGTACAGTCGATTTCCATCAACGGCCATCGAACTGCACTTACAGCGACCTTTTCCAAATTTGATTTGGACATAATTCCAAATCCAACCGTTAGATTTCAATTTTCTAATGTTCATTTGAAAGCTCTTTTCGATACGAACCCAACGGTTCTGGTTCTAGGAGAATCCGACGGTCGGATCTCCCGTAAAATTCATTCGAAGTCAATGGTCGAAATTCGCGAACTGCCACAGCGCGGCGCATTCTATTCAAGCCATTATATATATTATATATATTATATATATTTCGTCGATTTCCTTTCAAAACATATTTTATAAATCGTTTTAAATTCGTTTTCAAAACGATTTCAACTTCATATTCAATTTCTAATCAAAATTGAATATTCCACATCATCGATATACTTATGATAATATTTTCAAAACGTTATATTTTGAAATCACTTTCTTTTCTATATTTATTATAAAAACGAATAAAATCGATATAAATATCGTTCACGTCAAAATGGCGCAAATCTGACCAACACGGCTTTTATTCTATTCAACACATGAATATATATTTATATTCAACACATGAATATATATTTTTAATTCAACACATGAATTTATTTTCAATTCAACATATGAATTTATTTTCAATTCAACACATGAATTTATTTTCAATTCAACACATGAATTTATTTTCTAAATTGGAATGAGGCCCAATCAATTACCACATAATGTTAATTATATGGATTTTACTATAACACATGTATCTAATAGCAATGATAAATAATCAACCATCATCCAAAGTGCACCACACAACTGCATAAGCATTAAATATAAATAATTAACGCTTACACAGTCTGTCAACCCATCGATTGACATACAACTAAACAATCGAGATTAATGTACATCAAATATTGTCCCAATACCCGTGTGGGGTTTCAAATCAACAAACACACATTTTATCTATACAGTTGGGCGATGTGTAAAATTTATCGTCCCAATCAATATCAATCAAATCAGTGTATATAAACAAATCGTCTGATTTGTTTATAAATATTTATTTTATATACACGTTAAAAATTATATTCTTAACTATAAAATATTTTCCACTATAAAATATTTTATTTCACATTACACAATCAAATTTCACAACACAACAATCAAACAAACAAGTCATCCATGGTCTGTGGACGACGGGTGTCGGGTGTTACTAAACACTGTCAGCATCCTAGTATATATTTCAACTAGAAATAAAAATAAAAGTGAGGAGTTCTCACCGACTAGCTAAACCCAATGTCGCGACTCTTCATATGCAGAAATCTTCGCCGTTCTCGCCTTTTGTCACTTTCGTTGTCTGTAGCCACTACATATATAAAAATCACATTTTTATATTGTTGCTGTATATATAAGAATCACATTTTTATACCGCTGCTATATAAATAAAAATTCTATTTTTATCTTGCTACTATATAGATAAAAATTCTATTTTTATCCTGCTACTATATAGATAAAAATTCTATTTTCACATCGCTACTATATAGATAAAAATTATATTTTTACATCGCTACTATATAGATAAAAATTATATTTTTATCTTGCTAGTAATAAAATAAAAAATTATATTTTTATTACTCTACATGAATAAAAATCATATTTTTATTCCTCCTATGATATAAAGATCGAATTTTTATTATCTATATAATATAAAAATCGTATTTTTATTATTCCTATCATATAAAAATTATCTTTTTAACATTTCTAAAATATAAAAATCTCGCCTTTGATTATATACATAAAAAACTAATCTTTTCTATTTATTAACTAATTTAAATAACCTAATTACATTACATAATAATAAAACAAATAAAAACAAGAAAAGAAAATAAAAACACTCACTGCGCAACGGGGGGTTTTGCAGTTGCTGTCGGTGGTGGGGGACCACTTGAGGTGGTGTCGGAGCCGCTGATAGAGGCGTAGGGGGGAGTGAGCGCGGCGGTTTCCATTCATGGTTTGGAAAAAGGGGAAAAGAGGGGCAGGGTTGTCTCGCTGGTGGATTGAAAGGGGAAAAGAGGGTGGCGGGATCGTTGGTGGCCGACGCAGGCGAGGTGGTGGCGCCAGGAAGGGTGGGGGCTGCTGGAGGTGGGGGTCTCGGGGTTCGTGGTCTCGCGTGGACGAGGAGAGAGAGGGGAAAGCGAGGGAGGAGGGAGGCAGTTGCGTCGAGGGGGGCGGGTGGCCTGAGAGGGGTGCGGCGGCGTCCTAATCGGAGGAGCGACGGGCTCCTCCCTCCTCTTTTTTTTTATTTTGATTCTTCGATCTGAACTGAAGAGAAAAGGGGGGTCAACGGGTCTATATTTTTATTTATTTTAATTATTTAATTTCAAAAAGCAACTTTTAATTTCGACCTCGAAATCGAACCCACCGCCTGTCGTCCGTAGCTAATTACCCCCATTTCGAACACAACGGGATATGTATCGTAAGCTGGTTCAATCGTTTCGATCAGTTTTCATCAAAATCAAATTGTAACTCTATATATTGAATTTGAATGCGCATTTCAATTTACCGGGACCACATATTGACTCTAGAAATTCTAGAAAAATTATTTCTAGCTTCGTATTGACGATACGGTCCTAACAAAACTAATTTCATCGAATTTCGAGACCATTCGAAAAATGGCCATTTTCCATTCGATTAAAATCAACTGAAACTAGTAAAAACACGTTTTCCTTTGCCACGCTCACATATTGATTCGAAAAATTACAAATTTTGGAATCTAGCAAAAATTTGATATTACGGATCCAACAAAGTGGTTTCGTCGAAAACCGAGGTCGTTTGCAAAATTCCCATTTTTAAGGGCCAGAATTTCATAGCGACTATTCTGAATTTTCAACTGGGCATAACTTTTTATCCCCGCTATGAAATTTCTATTTTCCGGATTCGTTGGAAAGATATTCTCAATTAGATTCTAATATTTTTGATTTCACTAAAATTCAGTTTATTTTGAATCCTGTACAATCATTTGAAATTTGAAATCGAATTTTCAAACTATCGCGTCATTTTCAATTCCTTTTATAATTTAAAATAAATTTTTATATTCTAACGACGATCTATATAAATATATACATTCAAATTCTATTCAAAATGAATTTCTCATCATTTTTATTTAAAATATTCATTTTAAATAATCAAAATGCACTAAAATTTCCAAAATAAAAAATTTAAATTGGCTCGGATTTCCGGGTTATTACAATCTCCCCCACTTAAAACTTTTCGTCCCCGAAAAGGAACGAAGCCGAAAGTTGTTTAACTAATCAACTCAACTTTCATTGCTTTCTTTACGGCTTAAGTTCTTCAAATTTTCAGTTTCTTAGAACTTTTCAAAATTTTCAAAAATTTGGCTAACACCCTAAATTTTCGAAAAATTTCGCCATAACCTCCCTTGCACCGGGGACTTCGGGATTTTTCGTATAGCCTCCCATGGCCTTCTTCAATCCAAAAGAAAAAGAAAAAGCCAAGCGGCTAGCCAATCGGCTCATAAAATCATCCAAACCCAAAGAAATACGATAAACATGTACCTATTTGTCGGGCAAAATTTTTTATTCTTCTGCCCTAGCCTCCTTGCTATATCCTGTTCAAGGTAAGTACACGTATATGCATGCAAATGCGGTAAATTTTCAATATAACTCACTATTTATTCAATTTGGCTAAAGGTTCAACATTTAATTAATCAAACAGTAATCAAACAACACAAACAACAATCAATTAGTTGATTATCGTTTCAAATTCATAGTACTTTAATACAAAGTCAAAAATCAGATTTTTGATGCCAAATCACAACAATAATCCCTATCTAGCTTTGGTTCTCACACTAGTCAATTGGAAATATATAGAAATCCCACTTTCGAAACTCGAACAAAAACACTGATGATGAGATCTCAATCATCAGTATCTTCTTCGGGTGACTAGAGTGTGATGCTATATCTATCGAATATATTTGAGGCTTCAATACACGTGGATCAGACGTATACTAAAATCTCTATATAATTGATTGTCCAAATTCAATATAAAATAAATAATCAAACACAAATAATTGATTTAAATTTCCGAAACAAAACTTGTTTTCATTTTAAAAATATACTCTTCACACTCGTTCTAGGATACTACTGATCCCATCTCTAACGAGTCATTCTAATTGGATATTACTAATCCAATTTCTGATGAATTCTTTCGTTTTGTTCTAACGTGTCTTGTTCTCCGAGCTCTGTAAACCAAAGCTCTGATACCAAATGTAACGACCAGAAATTTCGCTCTATCCGAAACGATCGCTAAACCGACCAAGACCGTTCGAAACCCCTGATTGTTTTGAGAACACGATAAACCAGAACGCACACAGAAGAACATTACATTGTATATTACAACAATATCATCAGAATACAAGAATATATAGAGTATAACCAAATACTATACAACAGAAAATATCAGAGAATTAAATTACATTTAAATACATCGCAGCGAAAAAATAATACAAAACACAACTGAAAGAGATATACGGATACAGAGCTTTCCGGATATCACTCCAGCTGTATACCAGGTTCCTGTGAATATAAATCTGCAAAACTAAAACTACTAGTTGCCCGTGCAGAAAATAGGGGCACCCAGAGTTTAGGTTAAAACAATAAACTCCAGGTCAGTCATGGGACTGGTGTGAGAACTAAAACAGTTATTAATCTTTATTTTACAGTTAGGTAAATCAATAGACCACGCCGTATAACACGGAACGGGTTTACTCCCAAGAACACCAGTGCATAAAACAATAGCGCAATGCTAAATAAAGAACGATGAAGCTATCATAAGACCAAGGTCCCATCACACAATGCAACGCAAGCCGGAGGATAGGGTTTTTACCTTATAATAGCCAAGAATGCTTGGTACGTGAAATTTCATCTTTTATTATTACTATAAGTGTATAGTGTCAAAACAATTTCAAATCATAAGTATCAATCATAGACGGCATAAGCGCCCCATCCCACTATGTCGCCATACTAGGCTCTACAATCAAAACCGCACATGTCACGTATTGGAAGTTGGATTTCCATCTGTGAACCGAGGCAAAAGATAGTCCTCTACCGATTCGATACTCTCTAGCCTGAGCCTCAGGACAAGTACTCAGTCAAGCCATTAGATCGTCAAGGCCGGTCCACCGATGTGGATTAAAATGCCTGAACACTGCGTTTCCCCACCCTTTGGGGCGTAAATGAGCCAACAAATGACTCCATCGGCTTCACATAGTCACCGATATATCCGAGGCGCCTCGCAACAGCAACAACCACATAAGTCAAACTCGTCAGGGCATGTAAAATCACCGATAAAATCACTGATGCCTCACAGGCGGTGCTTTGATCATCAACCACAAGACTTTTCTTTTCAACAGAAGCCTCGATCAATTGCCACTTAGGTGTAACACCCCACCTCCGCCAGGGTGTCTCTTGCAAGCACTCTGACTTTGGAGGGGCGTTTGAATCAGGTAAACATGCATAATGATATATCAAGGCAGAACAAGAACATATGTATATATGTAAACAGAGTAAATAACATAGATAAAACAGCGGAAGATTTTCAAACCATTTCAAAACAAGTCTGGTACAACATAATGTTGACTTTCCAAATACACAAGTCTAGATAAAACAACATTACTGAAAAACTGAAATACATAAGTACTATCCCCAAAATAAGTGATAACCATAGCTAGCTTCATGTCAAGACCGTACATGAGCTAAAATCCCACAAGCAAGCGATCAGAAATCCAGCTAAGCTCCAATATCCCCTCCCTGAGAACCTGGTGGGGGGGAAACGGAAGAAAAGAGGCGAAAGAAAGCAGGTCAGTCAAAAAGACTGAGTAAGCCCTACTACAATCAATGTAAACTGATAAAGTTAATTGGCATGAGCAGCAGGGATGAACATAAGGATAACAACATACTAGCATGATGATTAACTGACAAGGTAGATAAAGGTGTTATCGCATAATCAGGTTTAAGGTTTTGCACCACAGGTGTACTAGCAAACTAACATGACTTGAATAAACAAGTATTGATCCCTTGGCCCAAGCTTTGGCCCAATAACATGAAATGACCCTAATACAAGGTCTAACCAAACGGTCTAGTTGATCGGCTCCCTATAAGCCTAACTTGTCAAGTGTCGGTGTCATACGGCCCAACTACGAAGTGTAGCTAAACTGTGCTAGGTCCACCCTAGGGTGAATCTAGTCCTAGGGTGTCAACCACTGACACAAACCAATGCACGCACAGTCTAAACCTACTGGTGCCCGTGCCTGCTTTTTCAACTTCGGACCATGTGCACGACCATGGCCCGCCTGACCCTACACCGGCGCACCTACTCAGCCGTCGTTTTGGTCGCTTACATGGCATCCCAGTAATCGTGCCCCTCCCTAGCCTAGTCCCTAGGGTATCATGATACAACTAAGAGGGTTACTGGCGCAAAGGACCACGTAACTAGGGTTTCCTTAATGGGTTAAACGTGGTTAACCCAACCCATTCAAGTACCAAGTTGGTTAAGTGTACCCAAGGTTCATGACTTAACCCTACCAACCCATCGTGTTTAATTGGTTAAGTATTCAAGCGGTCCATGACTTAACCCTAATCATGAGGCATTAATTAATTTAATGCGCCTTAACCTCTCACATTAGACTTTGTTGCGGTTACTAGTTAAGCCGGCCGGTTCCGGGTAGCTTTACACCACAACTTGGTCTAACCTCTGGTTCAAGGTACAACATGGCCAACTTCTCACATTGGGTCCTATTGTTTGTAGCAACTAGTTAAGCCGGTCGGTTCCGGGTAGGTTTACGCTACAAACTCAACCCAACCTCGAGTTGGTCACACTTATCTTTTCTAAGTGTCATGTCCATCATGTTTCCAAAACATGTTACAAATTTTCAAGCAATTGGGTAGACCTAACTTAATAGGTAAATTCCCAATGGGTAGACCTAACTTAATAGGTAAATGCCCAAGCTTATGTTTTTACGTCTTTTAAGTTTACCCAACCCCAAACGCAATCCCATCGCTTACATATCGCCATAGCGCATAGAGGATAGAAAGAGGGAACTTGGCATAATCATGACATAAAAGGTGTTGAAGCCACAAGTTCAACATGGTGGCATATGAAATGTACATATGTTCATATACTTGCATATTACATTTTTAGGCCTCAAAAGCATGCATAAAACCAAACTTAGCATATTGGTGATACATGTTGATAAATGACATGTAGAAATGGCCATAAGTTCTCATTTAGCCTCACATGCAAGTTGTCATAAGGGATATGATAACTTACATGTTGCCAAAATGCAACCTTTAGCATAAAGCTTGAAGCTTTAGGCTTATAAACCCAAGATAAGCTTGCATAACATGATAACATGAACCAAATGATCATCCCAAACTTGCATAACATAACTTGCATATCATATGACAAACTTGCATATCAAACTTGCATAACATAACATGATAAACTTGCATATCATAACATGGCAAACTTGCATAGCATAACATGGCATACTTGCATATCAAAACTTGCATATCATAACATCTCAAACTTGCACATAAACTTGCATATCATAACTTGATAAACTTGCATATCACAACATCTCAAACTTGCACATAAACTTGCATATCATAACTTGATAAACTTGCATATCACAACATCTCAAACTTGCACATAAACTTGCATATCATAACTTGATAAACTTGCATATCACAACATGGCAAACTTGCATAGCATAACATATCAAACTTGCATAGCATGACTTAGTAAACTTGCATATCATGGCAAACTTGCATATCATACATTTAACTTTAGAGTTTAAGTATGAAAGTAGAATAGGGCTTACAATGCTTATGAAGACACACAAAACTATGACAAAGCCCTTATGCAACCAATTAGACCCAAAATGCAAGCTCTAACATAAAAACCCTTGAGCCAAAATGATCAAAACTCTTTCTTTATGATGCAAATATAGGAACTTGACTTGAATGCAAGCTAATGATGCTCATACAAGTTTGAAAACACTTGTATGCATGGAAAATCACTTAGAAATTTATTTAGGAATTTTATGAAGAGAGTGGAGGCCATGAGAGGATTGATTTTGCCATAGTTTAGTTACTAGAATGAATAATGATGATTTAGGGTTAGGTTAGGGGCTTATTTATAGAGATTAGGATTAGTTCTAGCCTTAGGATTAAACCCTAGTTCTAATCTCAGCCCTCAAAATCGAATCTGGCCCCCAAACTCATCTCAAAATGGTGCACCAGGCTAAACAGCCCGGCTGGACCAAGTCGACAGCCAAGTCGACAGGGCTGTCGACTTGGGTCCAACCAAGTCGACAGGGCTGTCGACTTGGGTGCTCTGGCGGGAATTTTCCCGCCTGGCCCAAACTGGCCCAAATTTTCAAATTCAAACTTGAATTTGAAATATGTTTTTACTTTGAAATTTTCTGAAAACTTCGTTGGGCCTTAATCGGGTCATACGGACTTCGATTTTCGAAAACTCGGACTCTATTTCGCGTATTTTTCCGAGGCGAACGCAATGGCATAGCCCGTTTCCCTTGATTCAGATTTTAGAATTAAATTCTGCCTCGATTTATGTTATAACTGGTTATTGAAAATACGGGTTGTTACATTAGGCATGCCACACAGGCAATTCACTCCATGCGTTTGATATCCATCAATATATAACCTCTGAGCTTGTACGTCTCAGAGAAGGGCGTTAAGCGAGAGAATAAATTCTCCGCCGCCAAACAGATATATATTCAATAGAAATCAATCACACAGAATAAAATCCAATGTCAGACACACAGTCCATTTACAAGTCCGTTCTGGGTCTAAACGAAACCGGAGGCACCTTGTACCTCGCATATCCCTCGATCTCCAAGTACGTCTGGACAACCACTAACTGATTCCCTCCTCTTGGGTGAACGGCCCAATCAAGATCATCGGTAATCACCCAAACGACGTGAAGACCTCCGTTCTTCGACCACCGTCTTCACCTTCGACTTATCGTCGTATTAGTTATTCAGAATGGGATAAACCCGGTCTTTCCAAATAACTCGCGTATTTTATAAACAAGTGTTACACAAACACAACATACGCCTCATTCCAATTCATCAGTCACTAACCGTAAATTAGCAAGAGAATAATTCCCCAAACATTAACCCCGAAGGCCGAAACTAACATCGGATCAATACCCAGGAAACCATTCTTCTTAGCTAACCTACAGTTAGTTTCTAAATTTAACATTCTTAGGGAAAGGTTCCCATTAATTTTATCAAAGATAAATTCTTTAAATTTATTTTTTAATCTCCTTTTGAATATCAATTCAAATTAGTCGGGATTAGCGAACCACACCGAAGTAATCATTTATTTTATTTCCCAGTCCCAACCTATTCATCCCATGAAGTAAAACTAGTAATACTTCATATCTAACACCACGGTGTTATCGGTAAATTCAATTACCATTTCACGTTCAAATCTAGTTAAAGATTTAACTATCGCTAGGAGCAAAACTGGTGAAACTCCATTCTCGATCATTTCAATCTAATTAAAGATTCATTAAAACTCCACTTAGTTTTAATCTTTAACTGGGTTATAGAATCAATGTCATTTAAAACACGGTACATGATAAACTCAAAATCACATTCCATTTTATCAGCTTTTAATCGTAAAATAGCAAGTGAGAAATTCCCTAAGTACTAACCCTGAAGGCCGAAACCAACATCAAATCAATACCCAAGAAACCATTCAACTTAACTAATCTTCAGTTAGTTTCTGATTTTCTTAACTCCGTAGGGTCTAAGAACAGTATTTTTGAAGAAACCTTTCACGACAACCCAAAATCACATTCCATTAATATCGGGTTAAAGAACAAGTGTTATTTAAAACACTGTTCACGATAAACCCAAAAATCAATACCAATTCAATTCCAATTAAATATTATTTAATTGTTACACTTCATTAAATCTAAATAAAAACATTTAATCTTTTTCTCGACTGGGCTTAAGAACAGTGTTAATGAAGACACCATTCACAACAAACCCAAATCCCATTTGATATTAAATTCAAGGCTCTGAATAGAAAATATATCGGCTTATATTCAATATCAAATTCTACAACCAACAAATATCGTATTGGAAATAACGATATAAACATATCTTTCAAATTTACATAACAATACCTGTATAATCACAAAATCCAACATCGAAATGTTCCAAAGATAATTTCGATTCACATCCCTTCCAATTCGATTATTGGAATTTCTGGTTACCTTTAAAACCCTTTCAAATCCAATTTATTTATTTAAAAATAAATAAATTATTATTCTAGTTCAAAACTAGTTCATTTCGATGAAAATCTATTTTTATCTTTTCAAATTTGGAATTTTTCATCCCAATTTTTCACAAATCACTTCTTATGATTTTACACAAATTATTACTATTTTTAATAATTTTATCAAGGCCCGTACAGTCGATTTCCATCAACGGCCATCGAACTGCACTTACAGCGAGCTTTTCCAAATTTGATTTGGACATATTTCCAAATCCAACCGTTAGATTTCAAATTTCAAATTTCTAATACTCATTGGAAAGCTCTTTTCGATACGAACCTAACGGTTCGGGTTATAGGAGAATCCGACGGTCGGATCTCCCGTAATATTCATTCGAAGTCAATGGTCGAAATTCGCGAACTGCCACAGCGTGGCGCGTTCTATTCAGGCCATTATATATATATTATAAATATTTCATCGATTTCCTTTCAAAACATATTTTATAAATCGTTTTAAATTCGTTTTCAAAACGATTTCAACTTCATATTCAATTTCTAATCAAAATTTAATATTCCACATCATCGATATAATTATGATAATATTTTCAAAACATTATATTTTGAAATCACTTTCTTTTCTATATTCGTTATAAAAACGAATAAAATCAATATAAATATCGTTCACGTCAAAATGGCGCATATCTAACCCACACGGCTTTTATTTTATTCAACACATGAATATATATTTCTATTCAACACATGAATATATATTTTCAATTCAACACATGAATTTATTTTCAATTCAACACATGAATTTATTTTAAATTCAACACATGAATTTATTTTCAATTCAACACATGAATTTATTTTCTAAATTGGAATGAGGCCCAATCAATTACCATGTAATGTTAATTATATGGATTTTTCTATAACACATGTATCTAATAGCAATGATAAATAATCAACCATCATCCAAAGTGCACCACACAACTGCATAAGCATTAAATATAAATAATTAACGCTTACACAGTCTGTCAACCCATCGATTGACATACAACTAAACAATCGGGATCAGTGTACGTCAAATATCATCCCAATACCCATGTGGGGTTTCAAATCAACAAACACACATTTTATCTGTACAGTTGGGCGATGTGTAAAATTTATCGTCCCAATCAATATCAATCAAATCAGTGTATATAAACAAATCGTCCGATTTGTTTATAAATATTTATTTTATATACACGTTAAAAATTATATTTTTAACTATAAAATATTTTCCACTATAAAATATTTTATTTCACACCACACAATCAAATATCACAACACAACAATCAAACAAACAAGTCATCCATGGTTTGTGGACGACGGGTGTCGGGTGCTACTAAACACCGTCTGCATCCTAGTATATATTTCAACTAGAAATAAAAATAAAAGTGAGGAGTTCTCACCGACTAGCTAAACCAAACGCCACGACTCTTCATATGTAGAAATCTTCGCCGTTCTCGCCTTTTGTCACTTTCGTTGTCCTTAGCCACTACATATATAAAAATCACATTTTTATATTGTTGCTATATATATAAGAATCACATTTTTATATCGCTACTATATAGATAAAAATTTTATATTTATCTTGCTACTATATAGATAAAAATTCTATTTTTATCTTGCTACTATATAGATAAAAATTCTATTTTTATCTTGTTAAAATGTAGATAAAAATTCTATTTTTATCTTGCTACTATATAGATAAATATTCTATTTTTATCTTGCTATTATATAGATAAAAATTCTATTTTTATATCGCTACTATATAGATAAAAAATATATTTTTACATCGCTACTATATAGATAAAAATTATATTTTTATCTTGCTAGTAATAAAATAAAAAAAATTATATTTTTATTACTCTACATGAATAAAAATCAAATTTTTATTCCTCCTATGATATAAAGATCGAATTTTTATTATCTATATAATATAAAAATCGTATTTTTATTATTCCTATCATATAAAAATTACCTTTTTAACCTTTCTATAATATAAAAAACTCACCTTTGATTATATACAAAAAAAACTAATCTTTTCTATTTATTAACTAATTTAAATAACCTAATTACATTACATAATAATAAAACAAATAAAAACAAGAAAAGAAAACAAAAACACTCACTGCGCAAGGGAGGGTTTTGCAGTTGTTGTCGGTGGTGGGGGACCACCTGAGGTGGTGTCGGAGCCGCTGATGGAGGCGTAGGGGGAGTGAGCGCGGCGGTTTCCGTTCATGGTTTGGAAAAAGGGGAAAAGAGGGGCAGGGTTGTCTCGCTGGTCGATTGAAAGGGGAAAGGAGGGTGGCGGGATCGTTCGTGGCCGACGCAGGCAAGGTGGTGGCGCCAGGAAGGGAGGGGGCTGCTGGAGGTGGGGGTCTCGGGGTTCGTGGTCTCGCGTGGACGAGGAGAGAGAGGGAAAAGCGAGGGAGGAGGGAGGCGGTTGCGTGGAGGGGGCGGCTGGCTTGAGAAGGGTGCGGCGGCGCCCTAATCGGAGGGGCGATGGGCTCCACCCTCCTCTTTTTTTTTTTTTTTTTTTATTCTTCGATCTGAACTGAAGAGAAAAGGGGGGGTCAACGGGTTTATATTTTTATTTATTTATTTTAATTATTTAATTTCAAAAAGCAACTTTTAATTTCGACCTCAAAATCGAACCCACCGCTTGTCGTCCATAGCTAATTACCCCTATTCCGAACACAATGGGATATGCGTCGTAAGCTGGTTCGATCGTTTCGATCAGTTTTCGTCAAAATCAAAATATAATTCTATATATCGAACTTGAATGCGCATTTCAATTTACCGGGACCACATACTGACTCTAAAAATTCTAGAAAAATTATTTTTAGCTTCGTGTTGATGATACGGTCCTAATAAAACTAATTTTATCGAATTTCGATACCGTTCGAAAAATGGCCATTTTCCAGTCGTTTAAAATCAACTAAAACTGGTAAAACACGTTTTCCTTTGCCATGCTCACATATTGATTCGAAAAATTACGAATTTTGGAATCTAGCAATAATTTGACATGACGGATCCAACAAAAATGGTTTCGTCGAAAACTGAGGTCGTTTGCAAAATTCCCGTTTTTACGGGCCAGAATTTCATAGCGACTATTCTGAATTTTCAAATGGGCATAACTTTTTATCCCCGCTATGAAAGTTCGATTTTTCGGATTCGTTGAAAAGACATTCTCAATTAGATTCTAATATTTTTGGTTTCACTAAAATCTGGTTTATTTTGAATCCTGTACAATTATTTGAAATTTGAAATTGAATTTTCGAACTACCGCGCCATTTTCAATTCCTTTTATAATTTAAAATAAATTTTTATATTCTAACGACGATCTATATAAATATATACGTTCGAATTCTATTCAAAATGAATTTCTCGTCGTTTTTATTTAAAATATTCATTTTAAATAATCAAAATGCACTAAAATTGCCAAAATAAATTTTTTAAATTGGCTCGGATTTCCGGGTTATTACAATATATATCATACCCATATCACGCGATCGACGTTTTACTTTCGTATGGCCACACACGAATTCTAGAAATAACGAAATAGAACATTGCTATGTCTTCACGTTCCAGATCCAATGAAATTAATTTCGTTGAATTCCGAATCCGTTTGCACAAGTCATTATTTTAATTTCAATTATATTTATCGGTTCACATTAAAATTTCGTCTGCCGATAAAACAACTCTGATCGGCTCCAAACAGGAAATCTAGCAACAATTAGCTATACGTCTTCCAATAAAACTCGTTTTATCGAAAACGGGGGTCATTTGATAAACGACTATTCTTAAGGCTTATGTAATATTAATTAAATATTATTAAATCCAAAATAATTAAATAATAATAATAAATAAATTATTATCAATGAATATATCCAAATGGAATAGTATATCACTTCAAATTCAACTAATACAGAATTATATTCCAATATTAACAACTTCAAGTTGAATGATGTTCAAATTATAATAAAAATCCTTTTAATTATGTTAAATAAACGTTATCGTTAATTAAATATTTCTATAGCGACTATTTTTAATTTTGAATTGTACATAACTAACAATCTATAACACGAAATCTAGATTTTTCTCTTTCGTTAGAAAATTATAATCAACAAGATTCAAACGTTTCTTGTTTCACGGAATTCCAACTTATATTGGATCATGTATATCTAGTTAAAATTCAAAATTTGATATTACGAACTACTGTGCCATTACGAGCTCGATTTTTATTAAATATAAATTAACGTTCAAACTTCGTTTTTAATAAACGAATTCAATATTAAAATCCATTAATATATCCAATATAATATTAAAAACAGATTTAAATATTCAAATTCAAATGACCGAAAATATGGGTCGTCACAACTACCTTCTCCCTCATGAAGAAGAAGTCTGATTCTGTATGTTTAATTCTCAGGTGTAAAACTGGATTTGCACTTAGCAATACTACAATGAGATTGTCACACTCACCGTTGTTTTTCTATTTATTTTGATTTGAATTTTGTGTGACATTGATCTAACCCATATTATTTCAATGGTAGAGTTTTCCACACTTCTATATTCTTCTTATGTTCCAATCTAAACATTATTACTTGATTCTTGAATACCAAAAAATAGGATTTGTTACTAGATATATACAATTTCATGATGTAGGTCTCCTGTCATCAGGATGTAATCCCTAATTAGAGTTAGCATATTCATTGATGTTGATGCTTCTAAAAGACACTAAAGTTAGTCCATGCTTTATAATTCCTTTAAGGTATCTAAATATTCTTTTGACAACTTACTAGTGGTGATCTAGAGGATTTTGCATCTAGTCTAGTGATACTTGCATACTGTAATGCTCCCACTATAATTTCGTAGTGTTTGTTATTTTATATCCGTTACCATTTATTTTTAGACGGTTGTAAATTTCTTGCCATGCATTACGCCACAGATTGAATACTGCAACACAAGAGAAGTGATGTAGGAAGTGCCAAAAAATGTTGCTATAAGCCAAAAATTATTTGTAGCAACACTTTCTTGGTGTTACGTTTTGCCGTGTTGCCTTAGAGTCAAAGGAAACATCTTTGCGACCCTAAGGCAACATCAATATAGGTGTTTCCACACGTATTAAATTTACAAAAATGTGCGGCCCACTAAAATCTGCACCCCGGGTTCACGGAATCCTGTTGTGGGGCCCACGTGCGTTAATCTACGACAACATTTTTACCATCCAATGGCAACACTATATCATAACTATGACAACATTTAACATCATATACTGCAACATTATATCATAGCAATGGAAACATTATATTACATTGCAACATAAGAGCAATTAACATCACACACTGAAATTAATAAAGAACTTTTCATTTCAAATTAACTAGTAACACAAGTACTACTTAGTCAACTACAAAATAACAAAACATAGCCAATAAATTCAATTTTACAGAGTACTTACAAACACAGCCAATACTAAATTCATGTTTACATTAAACTAAAACAGTTTCAAAATATAGCGTGAGCCTCCAGTGCGTTCAGTGCCTTGCTGCCTCCAGTACCTCTAGTGCCTTCAGTAACAAGTTCTTGAATAACTTCATCACTGACTCCTTCGACTGCAAAATAAAGCAGCTTCAAAAGTCATGCATTTTAGCAAAGTCTTTAGTATAACTAATGCATTTCAGCACAACCAAAGTCATGCATGCCTCAGTTACAAACTGATGCAATGCCTCGTTTACATTGCAACACAAAATGAGTGGCATGCATGTCTCAGTTGCATTTCAGCACAAACTATGGCCATAGTATAACTGAGCTGCATTTCAGCACAAAGAAATTTTAGCACAATCTATGGCCTGCATAACTCAGTTGCATGACTGAGTTGCATTTCAGCACATTCTACGGCCTGCATACCTCAGTTCAAATTGATGCAATGACACAATTTGTTCAAACCACGAACGATATCAAGGAATGCAACAGTATGCCTGAGGCATTGCTTTAGTGTGATACAATTTGAGGCAATGCCTCTTTTTGCTTTATTAAAAATTTAGACATGCCATGACTCGTTTAAGTACAAACTCAACCATTGCTTCAATTACAAACTGACACGAACATTACTGATTAAAGAGAAAATAAAATTCTTAAAATTTTGTAGTTCATTACTGAAGCATCAGTCTTATACACGATCAGTTACATTTTCACATTTCCTAAAACTTATGTGAAGCCATGATCATCACACTACGCCATAGCAAGCGGCAAAACACTTAACAAAATAATGTAAGAATTAAACTGATTCTTCAGCAAGCGGAAATTGTAAGAATTTTGCAGTTCGTTACTAAAGCATACCTCCAACCAATCATAAAAATAAGCAAAAATACCTACCAGTAGTGTGTGTCGATATACGATCTCTGATTTACAGAATTTGTAAGGGTCTTGGACTACAAAAACATGAAGTAAAGATGTTTATCTGCCTTATATTCCTGATTTAAATGTGATAAAACATAAAATTACACCTGAATTTTTTCATCTCCCCAAAACATCAAGAGTACTTTGAAATTCTCAACTTGAATTTTGTCCGGCCTACACAAAATGGAGGAATTAATGTTAGAATGACATCAGTTACAAAAAGAAGCCACGAATATGATACATCAGTTACTTGTAAAATAAAACAGTCACTTCACTAAAATGTAATCAAGGAAGAAACAACATTTTCGTACTTAAATTGTATAGAACAGTTACTTGAATAAATATGATAGTGATACACAAAATTAAGAAACATTGTTTTTCACTTTGCCAGGTGGACGGTTGATTCGTCTTGTACTCTTTCGAACATCAAAATCTTGATTTCCCATTCCATAAGCAGGTTGGATATCATTCAAATCTTCATTTTCATATACTCTTTCGTTTTCACACCAGTCTCTCAGCAATTTCTTGATAACATTGTAGCGCATCTTATCAATTGGATCTTTTATATAAAACACCTGTTGTACTTGTGAAGCCATAACATTAGGATTGGATTTCTGGCACAATCGATTAAAGTTGACACGAGTTAGCCCATATAAATCTTCCTCTTCGTGGTACTACCACCACTTAAATAAAACCACATTAAATTCCGCCTAATAATCTAGTGCTAGTATTTCTTTAATTGATCCATAGTAATTAACTTCACCAACCAATGGATTTTTATCTTTCGAACTTGCAAAGATAGTAGTCAAGGCTATCAAAAATACACCACTGTTTGTGTTGTATATTTGGCATCTCTGAACCTTGTATAAAATTTGTATCCATTGATAACATATCCAGTAAACCTCTTAGTTGTTCGAAGAAGGCCCATCGCAAGTAGTTGTACTTCTTTTGAAATGTCCTCCTTTTTCCCAACCTCTTCCTTTAACCACATCCAAAATTCTTCACTGTATTCTTTCTCTCTTTTTCATTTTTTTGATGATGCATGACCATCAATTAAAGCTCGATGTTCCCTAGAATAAAGACATGGTTAATAAGAAATAGAAATAAATTTTCTAATTCTTCAATACTTACTAAAATAAAAATAAAACTTAAAAACTTACTCAAATAAACTCTTTATTTCCTCGTTACCACAATTGAATAGAACGTAATGGTAACATTCCTTCCATTGAGAATTTTCAAGATAAATAGCTTTTCCATCTTTGTTTCTTCTTGTGCCAATAGAATATTCCAGATTCTGTGGACAGGTTTCAAATTGCATTTTTCCTGCTCCGTCGCCACCTAAGAACCTTGAACAGAATATCAAACAGTCTTTTGCAAGATAACCTTTAGCAATGGACGCCTCAGGTTTACTTTTGATACGGACATATGATTTCAGTTTACAAAGATAACGCTTAGTAGGAAACATACAACGAACATGTGCAAGTCCACCATATTCAAGTTCCTTGCATAAATGAACTAGTAAGTGCACCACTGTATCGAAGAAAGCATTTGAGAATATCATCCCAAATTGACAAAGAATTTCCACAATTTCCTTTTATATCCTCTTGAGATCAGCCAAATCGATAATTTTACTCCAAAGACTTCTTAGAAATGCACATAATCTTATCATAGGTATCGCAACTTCAGGTTTTACAGATTTCTTTACAGCAAACTACAACAAGTAGTGGAGAAGAAAATGAGCATCATGGCTCTTATACCCTGCATATCTCCTCTCTTTCTTGTTTACATACTGGCTAATATTAGCTGCACAACCATAAGGCAGTTTAGCATTCTCCAACACTGAGCAAAATATTTCTTTCTCCTTGTTCGTCATTTCAAATATTGCAGCCCTCATCTTAAGGTAATTCCCATCAGTTGATAGAACCGGATGAAGGACCTCCCTGATGCTTATCTCGTGTAAATCATACTGAGCATTTAAATGGCCTTTCAACTTTCCATCAATATTTAATTAGTAAAGTACCAAGTATGTTATCAAAAATGTTTTTCTCCATGTGCATAACATCAAGGTTAAGTCGCCATACATTTTGACTTCAATATGGTAAATTAAAAAATATTGACTTTTTTTTAAAAAGGAGATTCATTTTTATGCTTCTTGACCTCTTTCTTCCCAAAAATATTTTCATAACTAGCCAATAATTCTTCAGTGCCAGTCTCGGATAAAATTCGAAGAGGTGTTCCCATTTCAATTTCACCATTGAACCTTTTCTTATCAAACCTCCACTTGCGTCCCAGGTCTTAAAATTTCCTATGATTCATGTAGCACATTTTTTTACTATGTTTCAACTAAGTTGTAGAAGTCTCGAAATGGCATACCGGACAAGCTAAATAACCCTTTAAGCTCCAGCGGATAACATTGCATAGCTCAAAAATTCGTTGATCGTCCATAACACGCTTGCACGTAATGTGAAATTATCACTAGTGAAGGCATCATAAGTTTGTATGCCAAAATCCCATAATTCTTTCAATCCTGCGATAAGAGGTTGCATGTAGACATCAATGTAATTGTTAGGAAACTCTGAACCTGAGATAAGGGTTGAAAGTATCAAATTTTCTGTCTTCATGCATAACCAATGTGGAATGTTATAATTTACCAATACAATTGGCCATGTGTTGTGTAGTCATTGTACGAAAAGGAATGAATCCATCAGATGCTACATTAACCTGATATTTCTATTTTCAGATGAAAAATGAGGATAATTGGCATCCATTGTCTTCCAAACCTCGCCATCAGCTAGATGTCGAAGTATGCCATCATTTTTCGTCCCCCTACATGCCATAACATAAGTTTTTCGTACTCCTTGGACATGAACATCCTTTGAAACCTTGGTTTTAGTGGAAAATAACGCATCGCTTTTGCTAGTACTTTGTGAATCCGCTTCTCCGGATCATTTTCAATGGCCACTTTCTTTTCCGGTATAACCTACCTTGAAAAACCACAAGTTTTGCAGTTATTTTCCTTTACATTTTCTCTCAATATAGCATGCAGTCATTTGGACATGCATGTATTCTTTGGTAATCGATGTCTAAATCTTTAATGATATTTTTGGTAGCGTTGAAAGATAAAGGGATGTGGGCTTGTGGGAAAGCTTCTTTTATCAACTTTAATAAATCGCTGAATGCGGACTCGGTGATTCTATGTAGGCATTTTAAAGAATAAAGTCTGACAGTGAAACTTAATAGCGAAAATTTAGTACACCCAGAATATAATGGCTGCTTTCCCTCTTCAACACATTGATGAAAATTTCTAGTATCGACATTTATTTCATTTGATCCATCGGAAGATCCATCTTCATTGTTCTGCATATTTTCACAAGTAAATTGCAACATCACATTGAGATTATTTCCAAAATTTATTCCTGCTTCACAATTCATATCGTTATCGCTCCTTTCAGGATCTAAACACAAAACCTCACAAATTCTTTTCATGTACAATTCAGATGGACCATTCCAAATCGAATGGTCGTAGACTACTCCTGACGATGCCACTTGCGATTATGGTACTTTTTGCAAGGGCATGTAATTTCATCATCTACCGCAAATCTAAAAAAGTATTTTGAATAACAAGTTTCACTCCACTGATGTATCCTTCATTGAACTTAGGAAGTTCTGCCCATAGTATTTCCTCATCGTTCATCACTAATTGACAAACAAATAACATAAACAAACATCATTTAGCCATGACTATAAGGACAAAGACATACACAATAATAAAATAAGGAATATGATTACACCTAAACGTACAAGTAAATCGGTAAATTAGGCAACACAACAAGAAATCAGATAAAATTGAGATATACATTGAGTGATACCTTAAGAAGCATATTAAATTGAAGCCCTAACTGAAATTTGAAACCCAAACGAACCCCAATTGAATACCTAATTGAAACACCGAAGGCTTAATTGAACTTGAACTTGAACTTGCCCTAACCGAACCCAATTAAGCTTGTAAACTTGAACTTTTAGCCCTAATTGAACCTGAGAGTGAGTGTTTGAGAGGTTGAGTGGCAAAGTATTTTGTTTGAGAGTGAGTGTTTGAGAGGTTGAGTGAATATTTTGTTAAGTGTTTTGTCGCTTTGTTTTTGTTTCCCGCCTTAAACATTATTTCTCACGGATCGCTAACCTGGACCATTGAATCTTTTTGACGCGGATTGATGATTTTATTTACCTGGTGACTACAACACATGGTTGATATATATATATATGCCAACATATTGAAGCGTGTGTTGCAATAGACAAAAAACAGCATAGCTATGGCAACATTGTAGCTAGCAACATAATGGATTTTCAATGCAGTAGGCCATCTATGGCGTAGTGATGGGATTGGTAGAGCATTTGCCTTATCCATCTTAGGTCTAACTAAAATGTATAAAATATATTTCTCTTGAATTAAATTAATTTTAGTGTTGGATACTCGTTTGACTTCAATTCCCAACAAATAGTTCAAACAGTCTAGGTCTTTGATTGAAAATTCATTGTTTAACTGTTGTGTAATCCCATTGATCTTTGGTTGACTGTTTCTTGTAATAATGAGGTCATAAACATAAATTAGTATATAAGTGGTTCTCGAATTATTGAATTTTGCGAATAGAGAGTTATTATATTTTGTTTGTGCATAGCCTAGATTGATCGGGGTAAGCGTCAGTTTGTCAAACCTGACTTTAGGATCTTGCTTCAATCCATAAACTATTTTGTTTAGCTTGCATACTAGATTTCCATTGTTTTCTTGATTGAACTTCTAAAGTTGCTCTATGTGTACTTCTTGTTGTAAAACACCATTTTAGGAAAGCATTATTTGCATCCAACTATTTGATGTCCCAATCTCTATGTAAGCCAAAAGTATATTCTTACGGTTAATGATTTCACGACTGGTGATAATGTTTCATTGAAATCAAATCCATTTTGTTGTGAGTAACATTTTGCTGCTAGTCTTGTCTTATATTTAGAGATTGAGTCACCAGATTTTTTTTATCACAAAAGTCCATTTTCATCCCTGTACTTCGGCATAGGAATCAAAGTCCAAGTTTTATTTTTTATTAGAGCAATTTTTTTTTATTGTTGTTCCCCATTTTTCATATTGAAAAATTTCATAATAAATTTTTTGTTCTTTGGTTTTTATGCTAATATTGTAATTTTTGATTTAAAAAATTTCACTTTTTGTTATAGTTATTACATGATGACCAATTGTTATAGTTTCTTGAGTTTTTTTCTTTGTTGCTTATTGATTCTTCTTCACTACTAGATAGTGACATATTGTCTAGTAGTTTTTCAAATTTTAATTTCTTGTTAATGTCATCTTATGATGCTTTATTTGAAGCATCATGTTCAAGATACTCATGAATTGGCTCATTTTTTAGCATTGGGTTTTGTGAGTTTTGTATGACTGGACTAGAATATTGATGATCAACATTAATTTCTGATCCAGTCTGATTGATAACCTATGATTAGTCAGGTATTTATAGTATAGATAACCTTGGATTATATGCCTTTTTGATGTTTTTATACCTATCTTGCCAAATGAATATTTTCTTCCATTGAATGCAATATGTCTAGATATAAATATTGTCATATTATCATTCTAGGCATTTGTATCCCGTTTGATTGATAGCATACGCTAAGAAAGTACGTAAGTGGATTAAAATTCAATTTGTGAGAATTATATGGCCTTAATAATGGAAAACATAAATAGCCAAAAGCTTTAAGAGCTTTGTAAACCGGTTTAACATTAAACATGCCTTTCATTGGAGTTCTTAGGTTTAAAACCTTTGTTGGAAGTCTGTATATTAGGTATGCAGTAGTACAAACGCATTAGGCCGGACTTTTAGTAGTAAAAAATTTTGTGCAAATATTGTTAACCCAGTTTCAACAATTGTATGGTTTTTTTCAACTTGCTCATTTTATTTTAATGTATATAGTCAAGTTTTTCTATGAATTATACCCCTTTTATGATATGGCTTTTTTTAAAGATTTTGAAATGTTGTTCCATCATCAGTTTGAAGTTTTTTAAGTTGACATTAAGTTTGGTTTCTTCTTGAACTATGAATTATGAATAACGCTACAAGTTTTAGAGTGGATTTTAGAAAATAAATCCATACATATCAAGGATAGGAAACAAAAAAAATGAGATATGGTAGTATTTATATTAATAACCATTATCGATGGTTGCTGGAATCCATAAGTCTGCAGCAATCAGTTCAAGAGGTTTATTATACATGGTTTGAGAGTCAGGATATACAAGTTTATGATTGTTCTCATTTGACAGTCATACATATGGTAAAGAAGACTTCTCTAAAAAAATATCATTGTTTATTAGAATATGATTATAATGTTTACATTAGGATGACCTAGCTTACCGTGCCAAATATATGCAGACACTTCGTTCTTTGGTTTCAAACATATTACACTTACAGCCGCCCTCTTGTTTGATTTCAGACATATTACAACATTTTCTTCTTATTCTGCAATTTCATAAGTCTGAGTTAGCAAATTGAAATTGTATAACACCTAACAATTTTTATCCTATAATGGATTTTTCTTAAGTTTGAATATCTTTTACCAAATAGTACTTTGGATAAAATTCAAGAAGTACATTATTATTCTTTGCAAATTGTAATACACTCAATATATTTATAAATTATAATTATTGGAATTCTTACTGAGTTATTGAGATAAAATTGCTTTTTTACACATAAAACTTGCATTTTCCATATATGTAATTCTAGTTGGCTTACCATTACCCATAGATTTAATTGCATACATTTGTATTCATTGTTGCCCACGTTCATGTTGCTCAAATAATTTGTTACATGATCTATTGCATTTAAACCTAGATACCAAACTTCATCATGTATATCTTCAATTCTGGCTGCCTCATTGTTTGCATTTTCTAATTGATGCTTGTTATCTTGATAATTACTTATCACATTTGCACTAAGCTTATGGTTTCTTGCGTTGTCAATACTTTGTTGAGATGGAACATAATTTGCATCACAAATCCGAGATAACACTTATTTATTGTATGTCCATACTTTTCACATATTTAACATATGATTATGTTGTTTTACCATACACCTCTTCCTCTGGTTTTAAAAGATGAACCTCCCCTTTGACTATTGAACAATTTTATGCTAGTGCTTTTTCTTTCTTGATTCTTGTTTTTTTTATAACCGATATAGTTGAAAGAATATTCAGCTACTACTGGTTTCATTTGTTGTATTCATCCTTTACGAGAAAGAAGAATAAAGTGAACATATTGAATTATGATTGTTGTTTCCTTTAAGGAAATCACAACTATAGCCGTGTACTCCTTATCCAATCCACTTAGTATGTATAGAACTTGACCGAAAACTAAAACTTTATGACCTACTAAATCTAATTGATCACATAAAACTTTGACTTTGGATATGTATTCTCTCATTGACAAACCTTCCTTCCTTTTTATTTTGAAGTTGTTTCTTGTAAAGCATAACTCTTTCTACACACTAAGCATTAAGTATATCCTCAACAGTTGACCACATTTCATATAACATTTTGCGTTCAATTAGATGTGGCAACAAGTTTGAATTAACAGTTGATAGTAACCAAGTGCTGATTACGTTGCCAAGTCTTTGATGTATTATATATAATCTTGATTACTGACCAGCTTTCCATCTTCAATGACATTCTTAGGTGGGATTATTACTACTCCAAATACATACTGCTCAAGATTTTGATGATAGTCGTCTAAATATGGAATCTCCAAAGTAAAAAAGTTATCTTCATTGAATTGGATGTTGATCAATTGGCTTTGAGGTTTAATGGCTTTAATGTGTTTTTCGGTAGTGTTTCTTTGAGATAATGGATAGTGTTTCTTGAGGTTGGAGTTATAATTGAATTACCAATTTCTCCTTCAACAATGATGACAGATTTTCAAAAAAAAAGAAGTTGGATATTAAGATTTAAACAAAGATCAGTAGCAAACTGATGCAGCCAGAATACTGCAGAATGATAATACAGATACGGCAGTGGCTTCCTGATGAGGCACAAAAGAAAAACATAAATAATTCGATAAGGACAGAGGCAGATCTTGAAATAGACCCAGGTATTATTGAATTATGAACAATCAGATTATGAGAATTCTTTATTCTTAGGTGATTATGAATTGCCTAACCTAATCTCAATGATGATATCAATACTGGGAGGTTACAGGCAAGGGATTAATTCCAAGGTTTAAATTTCTGTCTTCTGGTTCCGGACTATCAAATTTTGTGAAGTTTCGGTTCTGTCTCAGAAATCCTGGAAATTCCATTTAAATTTCGTTTTATTAATTCCGATTGATTTTTGAAGTTATGTAAATTAATACGATTGTAATTATATTAATTGGTTGAACTTAATAAAAGAAAAGCTTGACATAATATATATATATATATATATTATTTTATGTTATACACTGATTTATGACGACATAACATAGTTTATATTTTAGAATATATATACATACATATATATATACTAATTAAGATCTCAACCCACTGTTATGCAATGAATCTATATAGCCTATTTGTTATAGTATATACAATTTCAGCCCAACGTATTTTTCTCAGCTTTATATTCTCTCGCTAAATTTAGCTATCCAGTCAGCCCAGTAAAATTACGCAAATCCAACTCTCATTGGTTTCTTCCTCAACAGAAGAACCCTAGATAAACTCGATGCTGCTTGCCGCGTCTCTCTTTCTCGCTTCTGATGTCGCCTTCTTTCTCTCGCTTCCTCTTCACTCGTATGCCTTTCTCCTCTCATTTTTCTATTGTATTACAAAACAGAAATTTGTTATTTGATCATAATAGAGTCCAAGTGAATGCTGCATTGAAAATTCGGAAATTCGTTCGAGGATTATTGGTAAAAAGAATATATGCTAAATTGTAATGCTAAGTTGTTCATGACCATGATTTGGGAGAGGTTACCATTATTTAACAATTTTTTATTATCTGATATACCATTATTTAACATTTTTTCATTTTTAATGAAAATATACGAGTATTATCAAATTTCTCCAATATTCTTTTCACTATTTTTCATGCATGGTGCTAACTTTCTGAACTTACCCTCATGTACTATAATGATTGATGAACTCAACTGAATATACACAATGACAAACAAGAATCAGCAAAAATATACCAGTCAGGAATCATGGTTTTTTTAGCCATATGAAACACGTAAAATGAATGTCATTTCACACAAAATATATGTCGCTTGGAAACAAACATTTCAACAAAAAGTAAACAAATAAACAATTATGAAATGATAGGTTGTTAAAATTAAGCATGAAACTTAACATGCCACTCATATAACAGTAAATCATATTGCTTACTGAGATAAGGTTATAAGATCATGTTCCGGTTCATTCCATAAGAAGTACATGAATAAAAGCTAAAATCACATGATTTGGGAATGAAAAAACATTATATTCATGAGAATGAGGATTCTTGGTAAGAAACAATATATGCTAAATTATTCATGAACATGATTTGGGAGATGTTGTATTATGTTTCTGAAATCAGATATTATAAGGAAAGAGTATATGTTATGGCCCATTTGGCAACACAAAGAGAAAAGCTTATTGTATGATTAGTGCTTTTAGTTTTAGGAGGTTAAAAAATCAAAAAGGTCATTTGGCATAATAACAACTTATAAGTCAAAAAAAATAAAAAGTCGATATGGATAGAACTTAGTTTCCACAGTAGCTTTTTGGCTTTTGAGTTAGAATCTTGAAATAAAATGTAAAATAGTTCAAAATTTTGAAGTATATATTACAATTAGTTAATTAAAAACCAAAAATTAGTATTTTGAAGGATGCATCACAGACTACTGAATCAAAACACAACATAAATATTTGTGCGTTATACACGTATAAACATAGCAACTAAAGTGTATTTGATGTAACAAAATCAAACAAGAAGCCATAAAATAAATGAGTGTTGATCTTTTACATAAATTTCAATCATTACAATAGAAATATTGAAAACTTCTAAAAACATATTGAACCTAAAATGTCAAATGATAAAACGTTGCAACGCTTCGACGAAATGGTTTCCTTTTGTCGCTGAAATCTTGACTTCAACCTTGAGTAAAATTCACTAGCTATTTCATATAAACTTTTAGTAAACCGTTGCAAATAGCAAGAGTGATAAATTTCTATCACTAAGACTTGCCTCATGATCTGCTGCAAAGAATAAAAGATGTATCAGCTGTATCTCCTAAGAACTACAATTTTGTAGATATTGTTTAGATATCATGAACAAAACAAAATCCACATAAGTGCCTGAAGAATGCCATCGCATCATGACAGTGAACTTCATATTCCATCAATTAAACATAATAAAATAGATTGACCAGATTTGATCATTCACAGTTAAATTGCAAAAGGGGATCACTGCCCCTTAAATGAGACAGAATAATCAATCCCCTTTAAACGAATAAACTTATTTTAAGCATCATCACTTCAAATTAATGTAAAAGAGAATATAATTCTTATCGGAAATAATCAGAGAGTGCAGAATTATCGATCAAAATCTTTTTAACAACAAAAAACTGGATGTATGTGTAGATATATTTAGAGGTAAATGTAATTTGAAAGGAAACCAAAATATCAAAGGTTGAATAATATTTACGTTTGTCACACCACAAAACTTGAAGCAAACCTAAATTGGAAATTTGTGCGCTAAGATGTTCAGGAATTCAGAAATAGCAATTTCTACATATTTAAATAGACAACGCAGAATGTATCGTAAAATTTGGGCATGCCATCCACAAATGCCTACTAATGGTAAAATAATAATAAATAAAAATGCCTAAATGGTAAGGAAGAAAAAATAAACTTATAATCTTACTTTGGTTGGTTCAACTTCTTCAGGAAGAACATACGCAGTTCCATCACAGTAGTAAAAAGAATTTGACATCTGAGAAATAATAACTAATAATGGAACAACAACTCTCATAAGCATCCAATTGATAAGTTGATTTCAATTCAAAAGTTTGATCATCCAATAGTCTAACAAAATGTGTTTCAACATCTTTCGTGCTAGTCTGGCAATTTTTGTAACTACAGATTGCAAAAGTTCTTGCCTGCTACTGATGGCAAATACGTCTTGCATGCTCCCTTAGTGCATAATATTTGGGTTAACTGGTCAGTCAAGCATAACATTGCCTATAAAAAAATTAGGACTACGGATCTGCCTCCAAGTTGTAGCTGGGTTTGGTGTGTTGGAATATTTCGGCAATTGGGTCACATATGTAAAATAAAATGTGTTGTGCTATTTTGGTGTAAAGCCTAAATAAAGTGATCTAATTTTAGATTAGAATTAATAGGCTTAAAATTTAAGTTATCATGGGCCTAATGTGTAGATACCGGGGCATTTTATAATTTGTTGAAGTGCCGAATTACAAAATGCCAACTCTATAAATAAAGGGTTACGGTCCCCGAATTACACAAGCCTTAGCAACTCTCTAACCTCTTCCACGGAGAGCTGATTTCAGATCTAGGGTTTGTGTCAATTTGGAAGACCGAACCAAATCCATCTTCTCTCTAGCAACCAGCTATGGATTCATGTATTACAGTGATTAACTACGGATTCAGGTACGCTTCCCCTAATCTATTTCTATTTTGTTCTCAATTAAATCAATATGGGTTACATGTTTGGATCTAGGGTTTCGTGAGATTAATTATTGGATAAAGTATATATTGAAATCCTAACAAGTGGTATCAGAGCCTCCATATTTGATTTTATTGAGAAAAATTTTGTTTGAAAATTTGAATTAATTAAACTGGAGTTGAGGTTTACAATTCGTATTTATTTTCTGTTGCCTATATTTAACTCGGATCTATAGAAATATTCATGAGGTCTATTTTTTTTCTTTGATTTAGCTTCCGCAAACCATCTTTGATTTCTTTTTTTATGAGCCTGTTTTTTTGTTGATGATTCATATGCCTGATCCGGATTTAGGTATAATATCAGTACTTTTGAAAGGTTCAATCATTTATGAATTGGTCGAAATACTTTAACTTGGACGAAGCTTTATGATACTTTAATTTCGTTCGAACCTTGAATTTATTTGCAGATCTTTACCATACAGAAAACTGTATATGTATTTGTCAGTCAAAGCAGCCGCACTATTATTCATGACGTGTATATATATGTTTAGTCTATTTGAATTAGTTTAACAATGCCAAATCCTTTACACACAAGTTAGTATGTGCGCTGTTTTAGTTTTGTAAAATGAATAAAATAAACAACTTAGGTGCCTTGCTTTTGAAAATGTGCTTTTGAAAATGCCATTTGACCTGTACTGAATAATTCAAAAGCGTATTAATATTTCCATGCTATTTGGACTCTCTGGAAATGTATTTGCACTTTGCTACACAGCAGCAGATTTTCAAAGATGAGAAAGTTTAGTTTAGGGCTAATATATATGGAAAATTTTGCTGAATGGATTTAGTATTGAGGCTGACGCGATCATATACATATAACACATAGTACAAACTGCAAACATATTATGGTTTACTATAAGGCATACATTATTTAAAGTTGATCGCAACTATTGTTTATCGTTTTTTTTATGGTGAGCATTGTCATGGTAAGAAACTTTTGGCTATATTAACTCCTCACAAATCTGCACATAAATCAATGCTAACACGTTGCATTTGAATGTCTCCCTTCGCATATTTTTTTTGGTTTCAGCTAGCATTGAATAACGTGTGCGGGTTCTGTACTAAAGTCCATCAATTTAGGATAAATGATAGTAATAACGATGTACTTGAAAGTGGCAAAATGAATTCAGATCCGGGTAACCTGCGTTTCAAGTAAAGTTTAGTGTGCATACTGTCATCATTACTTTCAGAATATTTTAATGATTGACTTGAACATTTCGGTTTACATAAGTCTATTTGGTACTTCATGTTACACGACAATAAAGTAATATTATGATCTTCGGACACACTGACAATGCATGTGTAAATCAAATATAAAGTAAAGTGACATGGTAGCATTCTATGTAGTTGCATTATGGTCCAGACATGCATATAGTAGCTACTTTGTTGATTCAAGTTATCTAGTATGACATTTACATTAATATTTATATGTCACTTAATTGTGGCGTTCACATGTGATATTTATTATGTGATTTATTAATGATGTTTTATATCATCGTATTTATTTCGGGAATATCATAAATATAATCACATACCTAAAGCAAAAGATTATGACAACTATAATTAAAAATCTATCTTGCTATGGTTATAGTTTTTTGATATTTTAGTTGTCATATGGACCTAAAGCGAAGTGTTTTATAACACTCAAAGTATATTATATATATATATTAAGGATAAATTCAAATATAATTTTGGTGTCTCTTTATAACCATAAATATCCTACATACATAGTGAATTAACTGAAATAATATGTCACCAAAGTGACCTCTATATTTTGGTGATTCATGAAAATGTTTGATATTTGTGTATAGTTGTTCATGCGAGTATTAGCCGGCCCAAAGGAAGACTAATATTTGGCCGAATCGCTTACACACGTGTGATGATAAATACGTGACAATTATAAGGTTTTTGAGTGAATAATTAATCGACCCAAAGGAAGGTTGTTATTTGACTTGAATTTATTGTCAGTGTTTGATCATTACAACAAGACTACCACTTACAGTTAATATTACTGTCCAAAGACTTGATATTAATGTGTACTAGGTATCTTGAGAAGAGACTTACCAATTATTTGAATTTACTATGGTTGATATTTGGCTACGAGCATATATGGTCAATCTTCATTTTATTTTTGTTCATTTTCAGCTAATTTAACTGAATTATCTGTCAATTTAAAGAATATTTCTATCTTGTTTTGGGATAAATATAAGGATTTGTATGAGAGCATGTTATTTGTTCTTGACTTTATAGATTTAACTCTTGTAACTAGGAGGATTACAGCCAATCCTACTATGGTTAGACATTCTTATAATGTTATGAAGAATATTGAAAGGTGGTATAATTTAAGAAGGCAAGAGTTAAAGAATTATTCAGTAAATATTTCAGAAGCTTTTCAAGGATGGACTATATGTAACGATACCTATTATAGGTTATCTACTGAGAATGGAATCGATTTTGTGAAAAAAATAAAAGGAAACTAGCATTTTTTGTGGTGTTTGATTCCATAAAGTCAAAGTAAAAGAAATGTAAATGAGTACTATACAGAAAAAGATATTAGTTCAAAAGCTAAAGACGCTCAAGTTATTGTTATTTTTGGTGCTATCAGTATATTCATTTAAAGATTAAAATTATTTTAAGAATAATATGTTATCTTATTGGGCTAATTTAGCGCTTTGGTAATTAAAATAGAGATTGAAGTTTTTATGATTGAAAAGTACTCATTTGATATACACTGTAAATAAATGTATGAATAAGGATTAAGAAGTCGCTAAAGATCTCAAAGAAAAGAAATAACATATGGATATTTTTTTATGTGGAAAAAAATAATAAGGACAAACTTTGGAGAAAATTTAGTCTAAAGGACGTCAAATTTTATTTTTAAGCTGAAGGACAAACTTTGAAAAAAATTAGACAGAATGACAATGCTAAATGTAACTAGCATTTGCTACAGTGTAAAACTGAATAATGCTAGTACATTTAGCATTTTCGTGTAGTGTAAAAAATTGAATATAATGCTAATTACATTTAGCATTTTCCTTCAGCTTAATTTTGGTTTTAAAGTTTGTCCTTCAAACTAAAAATAAAACTTGGTGTCCTTCAGCCTAATTTTTTGGCAAAGTTTGTCCTTCTCCCTAGTTACCTCTTTTTTATAGTTGTTTCTTTAATGAGATATACAGACATATAAAGTAAAATATACTTGATATTTTATAGTTATTATTGAGATTTAAGTCAAATTATTTTTGGATTTATTTGATATATTTTTTATGCTGTCATTTAGACAGATTTCGGTTTTATATTTCTAACGCGAACATATTAGGTTATTATTGTTCATCAAGAAATAATAATGTTAATTTATGAATAAATTCAAAATCTTCTGAAATTGAAGCTCATATAAGTTATGGCTACCTATGCTAAATAACTTATGTAATGATATCTCAAATTTTGTTTTGGTGACTAATATAATTTTTTGTTTCAGTTTACTGAGGAATTACAGATTGAGATATCAAAAAGATAGAGAATGTTTTATTGATATTCTAAGGGATTTAAAGTTTATAATTTTTTATGAACCCACACTAAGAAAAAGTTTTAAAGCGGGAATTGCAATAGTTTTTTGAGGATGTTGAGTTTGGGGGGAAAATAAAGTAATATCATTGTCTTTAAAGAGAATCATTATCATTGATTCAACTGTGGTTGCTTCTTCGCTTAATGTTTAAGTTTTGTTTTCTTTTATTAAGAAGAAGTAAATTAAGTGCCATAATAAGACGATGTTGAAGATAATTTTTCTTTAAGCTAAGGATACTGCTTCAAGAAAAAAAACTCAACAACTTAAAAATGCAATATCGCTAAGGAAATCCACCTAAATGGGAAGAAATGCTATTTCGGATTATTATGTAGTATTTCTTCATAAAGATAAATAATGGATTGATAAAGATGATGCGCTATGGACTTACATCAATCCATGTAAGGTACTAATTTAAAATGTGGATTTAAGAAATGAACATATAGCATAAATCTATATGGATAATAAAGTTTGAAATCTCCCTCTAACTTAAGTAATAAGATCATTGGTTATGAATAACTATTCAAAGCCAAAAGGGATCAAGTGGGTAATATTGAATTTTATAAGGCACTTTTATTGAAATCACTATTATTAAAAGGATTTTTTTAAAGAATGTTTCATTTTGGACTTAATAAATGATTCTTTAGAATCGATCGCTTTGGAGCTTACTACATTTTGTACTTTTGAGCATTATCTGATGGAAATTAAAGTTATGTTTCTCAATGTAGATATTGGTGAAACTACTTAAGAAACTCATTTATGGATTAGTCTTTTGTATTTGGGATTCAAATACACTTATTGTTCTTGAGGTGATATTTGGATTATTACAAAAGAATTAAGAAGATAAATGCTTAAAAGATTTGGTGTGTAAACTGCGATTCAATTGTTTTTATTTTACCAAATAGATAAATGCTACCATCCTTGAAATTAAAGAAATGCAAAAGATTTCTCATGCATTTGCAGTGTGAATTCTAATGCATACTAATGTATATACACATATGGATATGCGTGTATTATTTGGCAGATACCTTATTGATATTAAAAGTGGATCAATGATTTAGTAGCCAAAATGATTATGATATATATGATATATCTTTAAAAGACAAAATAAAAGATTATATGCTCATAGATAAAAGATCGGATCAGGTGGAGATCATAAAGAATTACGATCCGGATATTTTGGATGTCATTACTGTAAAATATCCACTTCTAGCAATGATAATATATTTTATGGGTGAAACTATATAAGAGAAAAGTGTAGGCACTTATAGTTTTCGCCATTTTGAAAATATCGTCTTTGGTTAATTATAAGACATCCAAATATGGAAAATAATAATAAAATTTTGTCACAAGACTCCAGTTATAGATAAAGAATTGAAAGACCAAGTAATATTGTGACAGTAAAGAATATATTATTTTCCAATAAGGGAAGAGTGCAAAATATATTGTAATTCATAAAGCACACTTAGACAAACTCCATTATGGCGGATCCGCTTACCAAAAGGTTATCACCTAAGGTCTTTCATGAGCATGTAGCTCAGTTGGTGTAACTTTTATGTAAAGATATTTTGGTTCAGGGGGAGTTTGTATTTGGTATTGTCATATGACTCATTGCTCTATACTTCAGTTACAGATATATGCATATCAAGTTCTTTTTCTGATCAAAAATAAAGTAATGAATTTTTCTTTGCACTCAGGTTGTTTAAATATTAAACATTTGATCTCACTAAAGAAGGACCAGTTGGAAATAGACATGTATAGATCACATTTCATGTAATTTCCATGCTACGCATCCATGATTGATCTATGTCGTTTGATTGTATTAATATATGTGACCATTGATGGGTTTAGTTATGATAAATGTAACGAATGCCGCTTTGATCCTTTGTCAACCCAATTAATGGACAGATTGTTTCAGATACACCGTATGTTATAAATAGCAAATTTTGGAGCTCATAAAGTTAAACACATTTTAAGATTATTTCATATGTGGTCCAGGGGAGATTGCTGGAATATTTCGGCAATTGGGTGTAACAACCCGAAAATCTGGGCCAGTTTAAAAATTTTATTTCGGCAATTTTAGCGAATTTTAATTATTTAAAATGAATTATTTTAAATAATATCGACCGGAAAATTTATTTTGAATATAATTCGATCGTATATATTATATACGTCGTCGTTAGAATATAAATAATTATATATAATTATAAATAGAATTGAAAATGGCGCGGTAGTTCGATAATTCGATTTCAAACTTCAATTGGATGTACCGGGTGCAAAACAATCCGGATTTTAGTGAAACCAAAAATAATGGAATCTAATAGTGAATATCTTTCCAACGAATCCGAAAAATCAAAAGTTCGTAGCGGGAATCAAAAGATATGTCCAATTGAAAATTCTGAATAGTCGCTATGGAATTCAGGCCCTTAAAAATGGACATTTTGCAAACGACCTCGGATTTCGATGAAACCAGTTTTGTTGGGTCCGGGATGTAAAGTTATTGCTAGGTTTCAAATTTCATAATTTTTCGAATCAATATGTGAGCGTGGCAAAGGAAAACGCGTTTGACCGGTTTCAGTTGATTTTAATCGACTGGAAATTGGCCATTTTTCCAACGGCCTCAGAATTCGACGAAACTAGTTTTGATAGGACCGTATCGTCAATACGAAGCTAGAAAATATTTTTTCTAGAATTTCTAAAGTTCGTATGCAACCCCGGTAATTTGAAATGTACGTTTAAAAATTCAATATAGTAATTTAAATGTAAATTCAACGGAAACAAATTGAAACGGTCAAATCAGCTTGCGATACATATCCCATTGTGTTCGGAATGGGGGTAAAACGCTAGGGGCGACAGTCGGTGGGTTCGATTTTGAGTCCGAAATTTTAAGTTGCTTTTTGGTGATAAAATAAAATTAAATATATATAAATTATTATATAAACTTCCTTTTACCCCCCCCCCTCTCCTCCCATACCCGTTGACCATTCAGTTTAAAAAAAAAAAAAAAAAAAGACGAAGCTCTGGATCGAACACCAGATCGCGCCCCTCTCCACCGCCAGAGATGGCGCCGCCGCTCCTCCCCAAGGCGTCGCGCGATGGCCAGAGACCCCCCTTCCTTCGTACAAACCGCGAGTCCCTGTATCCCCGAGCCTCCAAATCGAATCGAAACCGCAGACCCCATCGAACGCCTAGCGAGCGCCGCCTCTGGTGAGCTACCACCACAGCCTCGACGCCTCAGCTTCCACGCCTCCGACTTCCTCCGGCCGTGGGCCCCTCCTGGCTGCAAACAAAAAAAAAGGAGAAAGAAAGGTGAGTTTTTGTTAATCAATTCGAATTTGAACCCATAGTTTAAACTCAGTTATATATATATATATAGTTTAAATAAAAATGTGGTTTTTAATTTACAATACGGTTTATTAAAAATGTGACTTTTAATTTATATGTAGAATAGTTTAATAATAGGAAAGTTAATAATTTTAATAATAGGAAAGTTAATATTTTTATTATAGGGAAGTTAATATTTTTATTATATTTAGTTAAGATTTTTAGTTATAGAAAGAAATCCTTTATTTAGAAGAAGATACAAATTTTAGTCGTATAAAAATACGATTTTTATACATATGAAAGCGGAGTAAAGATTGGATTTTTATATATATAACATCGTGATAAAAATTGGATTTTTAAAGATATGATTTTTAAAATAGAAAAGATATGATTTTTAAAATATAAAAGATATGATTTTTAAAATAGAAAAGATTAGATTTTTAAGATGGAAAAGGCGAAATAAAAATATGGTTTTTATATGTTGAACTTCGAAATAAAAATATGATTTTTATATATTGAACTTCGAAATAAAAATATGATTTTTATATATTGAATAGCGTAGTAAAAATTCGATTTTTACATAGGTAGTGAAAGCGGGCAACGAAGGTAACAAAAAGGCGAGAACGAAGGAGATTTATATCAAAGAAGAGTCAAGATGTTTGGATAGCTTTCGATGAGAACTTCTCACTCTTCAATTTCTTTTTCTAGTTATATGTATATATACTAGGATGCAGACGGTGCTTAGTAGCACCCGACACAATCGTCCACAGACCATGGACTTGTTTGATTGCAAAAATTAGTTAGATTATTTGATTGAAATTGAATTGTGTGGTGAAATGAATTGATTTGATTGATGTGTGAATGGCGTGGGCCTTCACTAGACCGGGGATAAGGCTAGGCCTTGTCCCGTTTCTAGTATCGTGCCGTTATGCCGCCGAAATTTTCTAAAATAAGTTAGAAAAATAAAAATATCATTTTATTTAAAGAATGAACTGAATAGAAATTCATATGTTAGAATAAAATGTTTTATCGTTAAAAATATAATTTTTAACGTGAATATGAATATAGTGAAAGTGAATAAAATAAAATATTCATTTACAAACCGGACGGTTTGTGTATGTACACCTATTTAAAGGACATTGATTGGGTCGATAAATTTTACACATCGCCCAACTACACAAATAAAATCTGTGTTTGATTGTTTGAAACCCCACACGGGTGTTGGGATGAAATTTGAAGTTCACTCATCCTGATTGATTAAATATGTCGATCGATTGATCGACAGGCTGTTGTAAGCGTTAGATATCTATATTTGATGCTTATACAGTGTAGTGCACTTTGGTTGATGGTTGATTATTTTTCAATGCTATTATATACATGTGTTGTATGAAAATCCATATAATTAATTTTATATGGTAATTGATTGGGCCTCATTCCAATTTGAAAAATTAAGAATAATATAAAATAAAGGTTCATGTGTTGACAGTACTCATCCATTGAGATTGGTCATGTGTTGAACGAAATATTTTGATAATAACAACTATTTTGAAGAAAGAAATATTTGAAATAAAATATTTGAAATAGAAATTTATGAAGCCGTGTTGATTAGATTGACGCCATTTTGACGTAAACGATATTTATATCGATTTTATTCATTTCGAAATGAATTGAATTGAAAACGATTTCGAAATGCATTGAATTGAAAACGATTTCGAAATGCATTGAATTGAAAACGATTTCGAAATGAATTGAATTGAAAACGATTTCGAAATGAATTGAATCGAAAACGATTTCGAAATGAATTGAAAACGAATTCAAATTGAATTGAAAGCGAATTGAAATGAATTCAAATTGAATAGAAGTTTGAATTGAATAGAAATGAATTTTAAAACGAATTTATAAAGAAGAATTCAATTTTGATTTGAATTGAAATGGAAGTTGAAATTGCTTTTGAAACGAATTTTAAAACTATTTATATAATTCGTTTTAAATAGAAATCGACGAAATATATATTATATATATTATATATATAATATAATGGCCTGAATAGAACGCGCCACGACGCGGCAGTTCGCGAATTTCGACCATTTATTTCAAACGGACATTACGGGAGATCCGACCGTCGGATTCTCCTAAAACCGGAACTGTTGGGTTCGTATCGAAAAGAGCTTTCTAACGAATATTAGAAATTTGAAATCTAACGGTTGGATTTGGAGTTACGTCCAAATCAAATTTGAAAAAGGTCGCTGTAAGTGCAGTTCGATGGCCATTGATGGAAATCGACTGTACGGGCCTTGATAAAATTATTAAAAATAGTAATAATTTGTGTAAAATCATAGGAAATGATTTAGAAAGGATTGGGATGAAAAACTCCATATTTGAAAAGATAAAAATAGGTTTTTATCGAAATGAACTAGTTTTGAACTAGAATTATAATTCTATTTATTTTTAAATAAATGGATTGAATTTAAAAAGGGTTTTGAAAATAACCAGAATATCCAATGATTGCATTGGAGGGGATTTGAATCGAAATTGTCTTCGGAATATTTCGATGTTGGAATTCGTGATTATACAGGTGTTGTTATGGAAATTTGAAAGATATATATTTATATCGTTATTTCCAATACGGCATTTGTTAGTCGTAGAATTCGATATTGAATATAAGCCGATATATTTTCTATTCAGAGCCTTGTATTGAATATCGAATGTGATTTGGGTTTGTCGTGAATGGTGTCTTCACTAACACTGTTCTTGAACCCAGTTGAGAAAAGATTAAATCTTTTTGTTTAGATTTAACGAAATGTACCAATTAAATAATATTTAATTGGAATTGAATCGATATTGATTTTTGGGTTTATCGTGAACAGTGTTTTAAATAACACTCGTTCTTTAACCCAATAATTAATGAATGTGATTTTGGGTTTATCGTGAACCGTGTTTTAAATGACACTGATTCTTTAACCCAGTTGAAGATTAAAACTAAGTGGAGTTTTAATGAATCTTTAATTAGATTGAAATGATCGAAAATGGAGTATCACCAGTTTTGCTCCAGGCGATAGTTAAATCTTTAATTAGATTTGAACGTGAAATGGTAATTGAATTTACCGATAACACTGTGGTGTTAGATATGAAGTATTACCAGTTTTATTTCATGGGATGAATAGGTTGGGATTGGGAAATTAAAACCAATGATTACATCGGCAAGGTTCGTTAATCCCGACTAGTTTGAATTGAGATTCAAAATTAGAATAAAAGAATATTCTGAATTGGAATGAGGCGTATGTTGTGTTTGTGTAACACTTTTATAATATATACGCGAGTTATTCAGAAAGACCGGGTTTATCCCATTCTGAATAACTGATTCGACGTGGTGTCGAAGATGAAGACGATGGTCGAAGACCGGGAGTCTTCACGTCGTTTGGGTGATTACTGATGATCTTGATTGGGCTGTACACCCAAGAAGATGGAAACAGTTGGTGATCGTCCAGACGTACTTGGAGATCGATGGATATGCGGGGTACTAGGTGCCTCCGGTTTCGTTCAGACCCAGAACGGACTTGTAAATGGACTGTGTGTCTGACATTGGATTTTAGTCCGTGTGATTGATCTCTATTAAATATATATCTGTTTGGCGGCGGAGAATTTATTCTCTTGCTTAACGCCCTTCTCTGAGACGTACGAGCTCAGGGGTTATATATTGATGGATATCAAACGCATGGAGTGAATTGCCTGTGTGGCATGCCTAAGTGGCAATTGATCGAGGCTTCTGTTGAAAAGCAAAGTCTTGTGGTGATGATCAAAGCACAGCCTGTGTGGCACAACTTTGTGTAACGTGAATTCGCGAGTTTCGCACCCCGGTTGTGAACCAAAAACGGGAGAGGACCTCAGGGAGGGCATGCGTTTCTTTCTAGCTAGGGTGGTGTCAGTGACCTACCAGCCCTGACATTTATATACTTTTCACCTGTGTGGTTGTTGCTGTTGCGAGGCGCCTCGGTTTGATCGGACGATCCGGGTCCGATGGAGTCATTCGTTGGCTCATTTACGCCCCAAAGGGCGGGGAAACGTAGTGTTCAGGCATTTTAATCCACGTCGGTGGACCGGCCCTGTCGCTCCAAGGGCCCACCTGAGTCTGGGTCCTGAGGCTCGGGCTAGACAGTCTCGAATCGGTTGAGGACTATCTTTTGCCTCGGTTCATAGATGGAAACCCAATTTCCAAATACGTGACTTTGCGATTTTGATTGTATAACCTATATATGGCGACATAGTGGTATGGGGCTTTCATGCCGCCTATGATTGATACTTATGATTTGAAGTTGTTTTTATACACTAAGCACTTATGATAGTATCAAATGATTTGTTTAAACGTATCAAGCATTCTTGGCTGTTATAAGGTAAAAACCCTATCCTCCGGCTTGCGTTGCATTGTGTGATGGGACCTGGGTCTTATAACAGCTTCATTTTTCTTTATTTAGCATTGCGCTGATTGTTTTATGCACTGGTATTCTTGGGAGGAAACCCGTTCCGTGTTATACGGCGTGGTCCCTTGATTTACCTTACTTTAAAAATAAAGAATTATAACTGTTTTAGTTCTCACACCAGTCACATGACTGACCTGGAGTTTATTGTTTTAACCTAAACTCTGGGTGCCCCTATTTTGACACGGGCAGCTAGTAGTTTTGGTTTTGCAGATTTATATTCACAGGATCCTGGTTTACAGCTGGAACGATATCCGGAAAGCTTTGTATCCGTATATCTCTTTCTAGTTGTGTATTGTATTATTTTCCGTTGCTATGTATTTAAATGTAATTTAAATCTCTGATATTTCTGTGTAATATTTATCCATTTATACTCTGTATATTCTTGTAATCTGATGCATTGTTGTGAAATACAATGAAATGTTCTTCTATATGCGTTCTGTTGTGGCTTGTTCTCGAACTATCCGACACTTTCCTTTACGGGGAAGTTGCGGGTCGTTTCATTTGGTATCAGAGCTTTGGTTTACAAAGCTTAGAGAACAAGACACATTAGAACCATACGAAAGAATTCATCAGATATTGGATTAGTAATATCCAACGGGAATGACTCGTTAGAGATGGGATCAGTAGCATCCTAGAACGAGTGTGAAGGGTATATTTTTCAAATGAAAACAATTTTGTTTTGCAAATTTAAATCAACTATTCGTATTTGATTATTTGTTTATATTGATTTTGGACAATTCAGTATATAAAGAATTTGCATATACGCCTTGCAAACGTATATTCGAAGTTTTAATATACTGGATAGATATAGGACCGCACTCTAGGAGCCCGGAGATGTTCTGATGGTGGTTCGAAACATCATCAGCATTTATTTTCGAGTGACGAAGGTGAGATACCTATATATTTCCATTAGACTGGTGTGAGAACCAAAACCTATATATATAGCTAGGACACATTGTTGTGAATTGGCATCAAAAACATGATTTTTGTATATATATCAAATTATGAATTTGACACTCTAATTCACTAATTAATTGATGTTTGTGTTGTTTGTTTATTTGTTTGAAACTTTTGAACCATTAAGCCTAATTTGATCGGATAATGAATTGTATTGAAATTTGGTCGCATTTGCTTGCATATACCTATACTTACATTGAACAGGTCATAGCAAGGAGGCTAGAGCAGAGAATAAAATTTGTTTGCCCGACAAATAGGTACATGTTTACTACATAATTTACTGTTTTGTTTGGGTGATGATGATTTTATGAGCCTATTGGCTAGCCGCTTGGCTTTTTCTTTTTCTTTTTGAGATTAGAAGGACCGGGGAAGCTATTTGAAATTCCCCGATGCTCCCGGTGCAGGGGAGGTTATGGCGAAATTTTTCGAAAATTTAGGGTGTTAGCCAAATTTTTGAAATTTTTGAAAATTCTCAGAAACTGAAAAGTTAGAGAAGGGAAGCCAGATCGAACGTAGGGCTGATTAATCAAACCACTTTCGACTTTGTTCCTTTTCGGGGACGAAAAGTTTTAAGTGGGGGAGATTGTAACAACCCGAAAATCTGGGCCAGTTTAAAATTTTTATTTCGGCAATTTTAGCGAATTTTAATTATTTAAAATGAATTATTTTAAATAATATCGACCGGAAAATTTATTTTGAATATAATTCGATCATATATATTATATACGTCGTCGTTAGAATATAAATAATTATATATAATTATAAATAGAATTGAAAATGGCGCGGTAGTTCGATAATTCGATTTCAAACTTCAATTGGATGTACCGGGTGCAAAACAATCCGGATTTTAGTGAAACCAAAAATAATGGAATCTAATAGTGAATATCTTTCCAACGAATCCGAAAAATCAAAAGTTCGTAGCGGGAATCAAAAGATATGTCCAATTGAAAATTCTGAATAGTCGCTATGGAATTCAGGCCCTTAAAAATGGACATTTTGCAAACGACCTCGGATTTCGATGAAACCAGTTTTGTTGGGTCCGGGATGTAAAGTTATTGCTAGGTTTCAAATTTCATAATTTTTCGAATCAATATGTGAGCGTGGCAAAGGAAAACGCGTTTGACCGGTTTCAGTTGATTTTAATCGACTGGAAATTGGCCATTTTTCCAACGGCCTCAGAATTCGACGAAACTAGTTTTGATAGGACCGTATCGTCAATACGAAGCTAGAAAATATTTTTTCTAGAATTTTTAAAGTTCGTATGCAACCCCGGTAATTTGAAATGTACGTTTAAAAATTCAATATAGTAATTTAAATGTAAATTCAACGGAAACAAATCGAAACGGTCAAATCAGCTTGCGATACATATCCCATTGTGTTCGGAATGGGGGTAAAACGCTAGGGGCGACAGTCGGTGGGTTCGATTTTGAGTCCGAAATTTTAAGTTGCTTTTTGGTGATAAAATAAAATTAAATATATATAAATTATTATATAAACTTCCTTTTACCCCCCCCCCTCTCCTCCCATACCCGTTGACCATTCAGTTTAAAAAAAAAAAGACGAAGCTCTGGATCGAACACCAGATCGCGCCCCTCTCCACCGCCAGAGATGGCGCCGCCGCTCCTCCCCAAGGCGTCGCGCGATGGCCAGAGACCCCCCTTCCTTCGTACAAACCGCGAGTCCCTGTATCCCCGAGCCTCCAAATCGAATCGAAACCGCAGACCCCATCGAACGCCTAGCGAGCGCCGCCTCTGGTGAGCTACCACCACAGCCTCGACGCCTCAGCTTCCACGCCTCCGACTTCCTCCGGCCGTGGGCCCCTCCTGGCTGCAAACAAAAAAAAAGGAGAAAGAAAGGTGAGTTTTTGTTAATCAATTCGAATTTGAACCCATAGTTTAAACTTAGTTATATATATATATATATATAGTTTAAATAAAAATGTGGTTTTTAATTTACAATACGGTTTATTAAAAATGTGACTTTTAATTTATATGTAGAATAGTTTAATAATAGGAAAGTTAATATTTTTAATAATAGGAAAGTTAATATTTTTATTATAGGGAAGTTAATATTTTTATTATATTTAGTTAAGATTTTTAGTTATAGAAAGAAATCCTTTTAGTTAGAAGAAGATACAAATTTTAGTCGTATAAAAATACGATTTTTATACATATGAAAGCGGAGTAAAGATTGGATTTTTATATATATAACATCGTGATAAAAATTGGATTTTTAAAGATATGATTTTTAAAATAGAAAAGATATGATTTTTAAAATATAAAAGATATGATTTTTAAAATAGAAAAGATATGATTTTTTTTAAATAGAAAAGATTAGATTTTTGAGATGGAAAAGGCGAAATAAAAATATGGTTTTTATATGTTGAACTTCGAAATAAAAATATGATTTTTATATATTGAACTTCGAAATAAAAATATGATTTTTATATATTGAATAGCGTAGTAAAAATTCGATTTTTACATAGGTAGTGAAAGCGGGCAACGAAGGTAACAAAAAGGCGAGAACGAAGGAGATTTATATCAAAGAAGAGTCAAGATGTTTGGATAGCTTTCGGTGAGAACTTCTCACTCTTCAATTTCTTTTTCTAGTTATATATATATACTAGGATGCAGACGTTGCTTAGTAGCACCCGACACAATCGTCCACAGACCATGGACTTGTTTGTTTGATTGCAAAAATTAGTTAGATTATTTGATTGAAATTGAATTGTGTGGTGAAATGAATTGATTTGATTGATGTGTGAATGGCGTGGGCCTTCACTAGACCGGGGATAAGGCTAGGCCTTGTCCCGTTTCTAGTATCGTGCCGTTATGCCGCCGAAATTTTCTAAAATAAGTTAGAAAAATAAAAATATCATTTTATTTAAAGAATGAACTGAATAGAAATTCATATGTTAGAATAAAATGTTTTATCGTTAAAAATATAATTTTTAACGTGAATATGAATATAGTGAAAGTGAATAAAATAAAATATTCATTTACAAACCGGACGGTTTGTGTATGTACACCTATTTAAAGGACATTGATTGGGTCGATAAATTTTACACATCGCCCAACTACACAAATAAAATCTGTGTTTGATTGTTTGAAACCCCACATGGGTGTTGGGATGAAATTTGAAGTTCACTCATCCTGATTGATTAAATATGTCGATCGATTGATCGACAGGCTGTTGTAAGCGTTAGATATCTATATTTGATTCTTATACAGTGTAGTGCACTTTGGTTGATGGTTGATTATTTTTCAATGCTATTATATACATGTGTTGTATAAAAATCCATATAATTAATTTTATATGGTAATTGATTGGGCCTCATTCCAATTTGAAAAATTAAGAATAATATAAAATAAAGGTTCATGTGTTGACAGTACTCATCCATTGAGATTGGTCATGTGTTGAACGAAATATTTTGATAATAACAACTATTTTGAAGAAAGAAATATTTGAAATAAAATATTTGAAATAGAAATTTATGAAGCCGTGTTGATTAGATTGACGCCATTTTGACGTAAACGATATTTATATCGATTTTATTTATTTCGAAATGAATTGAATTGAAAACGATTTCGAAATGCATTGAATTGAAAACGATTTCGAAATGCATTGAATTGAAAACGATTTCGAAATGAATTGAATTGAAAACGATTTCGAAATGAATTGAATCGAAAACGATTTCGAAATGAATTGAAAACGAATTCAAATTGAATTGAAAGCGAATTGAAATGAATTCAAATTGAATAGAAGTTTGAATTGAATAGAAATGAATTTTAAAACGAATTTATAAAGAAGAATTCAATTTTGATTTGAATTGAAATGGAAGTTGAAATTGCTTTTGAAACGAATTTTAAAACTATTTATATAATTCGTTTTAAATAGAAATCGACGAAATATATATTATATATATTATATATATAATATAATGGCCTGAATAGAACGCGCCACGCCGCGGCAGTTCGCGAATTTCGACCATTTATTTCAAACGGACATTACGGGAGATCCGACCGTCGGATTCTCCTAAAACCAGAACCGTTGGGTTCGTATCGAAAAGAGCTTTCTAACGAATATTAGAAATTTGAAATCTAACGGTTGGATTTGGAGTTACGTCCAAATCAAATTTGAAAAAGGTCGCTGTAAGTGCAGTTCGATGGCCATTGATGGAAATCGACTGTACGGGCCTTGATAAAATTATTAAAAATAGTAATAATTTGTGTAAAATCATAGGAAATGATTTAGAAAGGATTGGGATGAAAAACTCCATATTTGAAAAGATAAAAATAGGTTTTTATCGAAATGAACTAGTTTTGAACTAGAATTATAATTCTATTTATTTTTAAATAAATGGATTGAATTTAAAAAGGGTTTTGAAAATAACCAGAATATCCAATGATTGCATTGGAGGGGATTTGAATCGAAATTGTCTTCGGAATATTTCGATGTTGGAATTCGTGATTATACAGGTGTTGTTATGGAAATTTGAAAGATATATATTTATATCGTTATTTCCAATACGGCATTTGTTAGTCGTAGAATTCGATATTGAATATAAGCCGATATATTTTCTATTCAGAGCCTTGTATTGAATATCGAATGTGATTTGGGTTTGTCGTGAATGGTGTCTTCACTAACACTGTTCTTGAACCTAGTTGAGAAAAGATTAAATCTTTTTGTTTAGATTTAACGAAATGTACCAATTAAATAATATTTAATTGGAATTGAATCGATATTGATTTTTGGGTTTATCGTGAACAGTGTTTTAAATAACACTCGTTCTTTAACCCGATAATTAATGAATGTGATTTTGGGTTTATCGTGAACCGTGTTTTAAATGACACTGATTCTTTAACCCAGTCGAAGATTAAAACTAAGTGGAGTTTTAATGAATCTTTAATTAGATTGAAATGATCGAAAATGGAGTATCACCAGTTTTGCTCCAGGCGATAGTTAAATCTTTAATTAGATTTGAACGTGAAATGGTAATTGAATTTACCGATAACACTGTGGTGTTAGATATGAAGTATTACCAGTTTTATTTCATGGGATGAATAGGTTGGGATTGGGAAATTAAAACCAATGATTACTTCGGCAAGGTTCGTTAATCCCGACTAGTTTGAATTGAGATTCAAAATTAGAATAAAAGAATATTCTGAATTGGAATGAGGCGTATGTTGTGTTTGTGTAACACTTTTATAATATATACGCGAGTTATTCAGAAAGACCGGGTTTATCCCATTCTGAATAACTGATTCGACGTGGTGTCGAAGATGAAGACGATGGTCGAAGACCGGGAGTCTTCACGTCGTTTGGGTGATTACTGTGATCTTGATTGGGCTGTACACCCAAGAAGATGGAAACAGTTGGTGATCGTCCAGACGTACTTGGAGATCGATGGATATGCGGGGTACTAGGTGCCTCCGGTTTCGTTCAGACCCAGAACGGACTTGTAAATGGACTGTGTGTCTGACATTGGATTTTAGTCCGTGTGATTGATCTCTATTAAATATATATCTGTTTGGCGGCGGAGAATTTATTCTCTTGCTTAACGCCCTTCTCTGAGACGTACGAGCTCAGGGGTTATATATTGATGGATATCAAACGCATGGAGTGAATTGCCTGTGTGGCATGCCTAAGTGGCAATTGATCGAGGCTTCTGTTGAAAAGCAAAGTCTTGTGGTGATGATCAAAGCACAGCCTGTGTGGCACAGCTTTGTGTAACGTGAATTCGCGAGTTTCGCACCCCGGTTGTGAACCAAAAACGGGAGAGGACCTCAGGGAGGGCATGCGTTTCTTTCTAGCTAGGGTGGTGTCAGTGACCTACCAGCCCTGACATTTATATACTTTTCACCTGTGTGGTTGTTGCTGTTGCGAGGCGCCTCAGTTTGATCGGACGATCCGGGTCCGATGGAGTCATTCGTTGGCTCATTTACGCCCCAAAGGGCGGGGAAACGTAGTGTTCAGGCATTTTAATCTACATCGGTGGACCGGCCCTGTCGCTCCAAGGGCCCACCTGAGTCTGGGTCCTGAGGCTCGGGCTAGACAGTCTCGAATCGGTTGAGGACTATCTTTTGCCTCGGTTCATAGATGGAAACCCAATTTCCAAATACGTGACTTTGCGATTTTGATTGTATAACCTATATATGGCGACATAGTGGTATGGGGCATTCATGCCGCCTATGATTGATACTTATGATTTGAAGTTGTTTTTATACACTAAGCACTTATGATAGTATCAAATGATTTGTTTAAACGTATCAAGCATTCTTGGCTGTTATAAGGTAAAAACCCTATCCTTCGGCTTGCGTTGCATTGTGTGATGGGACCTGGGTCTTATAACAGCTTCATTTTTCTTTATTTAGCATTGCGCTGTTTGTTTTATGCACTGGTATTCTTGGGAGGAAACCCGTTCCGTGTTATACGGCGTGGTCCCTTGATTTACCTTACTTTAAAAATAAAGAATTATAACTGTTTTAGTTCTCACACCAGTCACATGACTGACCTGGAGTTTATTGTTTTAACCTAAACTCTGGGTGCCCCTATTTTGACACGGGCAGCTAGTAGTTTTGGTTTTGCAGATTTATATTCACAGGATCCTGGTTTACAGCTGGAACGATATCCGGAAAGCTTTGTATCCGTATATCTCTTTCTAGTTGTGTATTGTATTATTTTCCGCTGCTATGTATTTAAATGTAATTTAAATCTCTGATATTTCTGTGTAATATTTATCCATTTATACTCTGTATATTCTTGTAATCTGATGCATTGTTGTGAAATACAATGAAATGTTCTTCTATATGCGTTCTGTTGTGGCTTGTTCTCGAACTATCCGACACTTTCCTTTATGGGGAAGTTGCGGGTCGTTTCATTGGGTCACATATATAAAATAAAATGTGTTGTGCTATTTTGGTGTAAAGCCTAAATAAAGTGATCTAATTTTAGATTAGAATTAATTGGCTTAAAGTTTAAGTTATCATGGCCCTAATGTGTAGATACCGAGGCATTTTATAATTTGTTGAAGGGCCGAATTACAAAATGCCAACTCTATAAATAAAGGGTTATGGTCCCCGAATTACACAAGCCTTAGCAACTCTCTAACCTCTTTTACGGAGAGCTGATTTCAAATCTAGGGTTTGTGTCAATTTGGAAGACCGAACCAAATCCATCTTCTATCTAGCAATCAGCTATGGATTCAGGTATTACAGTGATTAACTACGGATTCAGGTACGCTTCCGCTAATCTATTTCTATTTTGTTCTCAATTAAATCAATATGGGTTACATGTTTGGATCTAGGGTTTCATGAGATTAGTTACTGGATAAAGTATATATTGAAATCCTAACAAGGTGTGCCATTCATAATGCTTATGCCAAGGAATACATTCATCAACATGATTGTCTTTGCCTCCCAAGCTATAGTAACCTATGAGAACCTTTTGGTTGGATATGAAATATTAGTCTTCATATCATGTTTTTTTACACTGAAAAGGTGGTGTGGACCCATAGAGAAGTTGAACACTCAATTGTCACAGTTTACAAATGCATTAACTTCCAGACTAATCAGCAAATCCTTGCTAGGAACAAAAGAATTTGAAACAATCCTTGTAAAGAAAGTGATAACTTCTTGCTTTGAAAGGTCATGAAAAATGCTTTGCATGTCAAAACCAAGCTTTTACAAAAGGGAATGCATGTTGATGGTCGTTTTGTTTCATGCAACGATGTGCAGGAAGATATTTTACGTTTATTCTGGATCAAGTTAATGTTCAACGCAGGCAGAAGTAGGATTGATTGGGATTTTATTTACAACGCTGCAAGATGGTAAAAGAATGAAAGTTTTATGCTTTTACTGATCTCAAAAGAAATTCATTTGGGTTAATTGATTTAGGTTATATCCAAAAAATATCAATGGAAATGGGTGTTCCATTCAAATATGTTTGTGGGAACATGCTCCAACACCATGAAATCTAAAGTGTCGTCTATGATCCAAACTTTCTTTTGTGCTCTCATAACGCAACATAACACCTCAGTTAGGCTTACACAGACAGAACAAAATTAATGTGGTATAAAAGAAGTAGCCATCCAGTAACTAGCTATTCAAGATGTAACAAGAGCAAAAAATCACAATAATAATCCTAAAAATAGCAACAATAAAAATAAAGAATGAATGGTTTTCCGTACGACATTCATATCAGAAGGCATTGACTCAAACAACATGATACAGTGCTTTCAATATCAACATAGCATCATCTAAGCCACTACAAGCTCATGAGCTATATAATATTCCCTATAAAGAAAACCCTTCTAATCCCCAGTGGTTTTAAGTATATAGACAGTCAAGGATATATGTAACATACGGATTGATTGTACGTTTTAATTTTGATTTACATAAAAAGATGACTCAAATTAGAGATCGAACAATCGAAATTGAAAACAAAATAAATGAATCGAAGAAGAAAAGATCCACCTTTGTGGAGAGCACAGATGAGATTCGGTGTTTTTGAAGAACGAAGAAATGGAAAATATCGCCTTCGAGCATGAACCCTAATTTCAGTAAGCACGGCTTAATACCTTTTGATTTTTAAAATAAAAAAAGCTTCCAAAAATGCCCTTAGTTGTTCATGCTCGAAAATTATGCTACTGAAATTGCGGCCTTAAAAATTCAATAGGTCTTTAGAGGCTTTTTAAGTTTTTAGTCAGGAAGAAATTATGTGCCGAAATCAATGATGGAGAAAAATCAAAGCAGTTGGTAAGATACATTAACAATGCAGTCGATCATATTGTTCTCAACGTTGAAGTTAGAGACGGATGTAGTTAGAATACAAAGCTATATTTTCGAGGTTTTAGGGTTAGGAAAAATATGATGCTCGTAAGGTACATTGGAAAGCTGTTTGTTGAAGGTATGGAAATATCATATTTAGAGTTGGAGAAGAAGAGGTTGATATGTAAGGAGCTGTTAGGAAGAGTAATTTCGCAGGGTGAAGTAGGAGGAGAATATCAGACTCTTGTGATTACGAAGATTTATAAGAGGATGAAAGAGATTGATGATGCACTCATTAAGGAAGCTTGTGATTCAACTACTGTTGATATTGAATATGAACTTGTTCATGTTTAATTTGACTATCCAGAACTACTAGAGGCGTTATTTGATTCAACCTTCATAGAAGAAGAGTTAATTCGTCCTATTTTGGAATATATTTTTAATAGAGATGATTTGGAAGGGTCTTTCTTTGAAGAATGGAATATTATAGAAAAAGATGACTTGATGAATAGAGACATGAGTAGCAGCGTTTGTAAGGTGGAAAGGTAGTAATGATTCTTACAAGTAATTAAGAGCTTTTTTCTCGCACAGTCAAGGAACTGAAGAGCTACGTACCAGACAAATTATTAGCAGCAGTATTTGAGTTTAATTTTGTTTTTTCTTTCTTGTTCTTGTAGTATTTTCGGGATGGCTTTAGAGATTTAAGGAACTTTGTAATTTGGATTTTTCATATATAATTATTTAATTAAGACTACTAACTGCAATATATTTTTGGGTAATATGTTTGTGGTAATTTGTTTCTTCCCGTTAGGATATATACCGTCAGTCTTTTGCTTGTATGGAAGATATGCATGAATTTATTAGCTCGCAAGTAGTAAATTCTAAAAAATGATAAGAATAATGTTTTTGAGGTATTACTTGGTCAAAGATTAGCCATATGATAAAAATAAGATGATGCACGGTTATATTTTGAGTTTTTTCAGCGATGCAATTTTGTACACTTCACGATCGGATCAGAAACATGTGTTTTCAACACAATTATTAATAAAGATAACACAATTTTAACACTTTATGGTCAGTCCAAAAATATGTGTTTCCAACACAATTATTAATAAAGATATAAATATTATTAAAATTATGTACATATTTTTTATTTTCAACTAAAGTTAATCTGGTTGTACTTGGGCTAGTTCAACCGAAATGATAGGACCAACACTAATAATTAAATAATGTAATTATCTAAGTATTACTTAATGATTAAGTTTTGAATAAAAATTTCAATATAGGTCGGCCGAATAATTTTCTATATATATGCATGCTTATTGCAACCTTAAACCCTACTATTACATCATGGCGAATCCGGAAACGGACTGCCAATAGGGCTCCTCCGAGAGCACGGAACTTGAGGGTTTGTTTATGAATCTCGAATCAGAGGCTGAACCCAGTGCGATTATAACGTATTTGACGAAGCTCGCCAGATATTGTTATTGGTAAGAAATAATACCATCATTGGTTCAACGATTATTACTAAGAAAGAATATATGCTAAATTGTTAATGCTAAGCTGTTCATGAACATGATTTGGGAGAGGTTACCATTATTTAACAATTATTTTATTATCTGATATACCATTATTTAACAGTTTTTCATTTTTAATGAAAATACACAAGTATTATCAATTTTCTCCAATATTCTTTTCACTATTTTTCATGCATGGTGCTAACTTTTCTAACTCACCTCGTGTACTGTAATGATTGATGAACTCAACTGAATATACACAATGACAATCAAGAATCAGCTAAAATATACCAACCAGGAATCATTGATTTTTTAGCCATATGAAACATGTAAAATGAATGTCATTTCACACGAAATATATGTTTCTTGGAAACAAACATTTCAACAAAAAGTAAACAAATAAACAATTATAAAATGACAAGTTGTTAAAATAAAGCAAGAAACTTAACATGTGCCAACCATACAACAGTAAATCATATTGCTTACTGAGATAAGGTTATAAGATCATGTTCCAATCGATTCATTCCATAAGAAGTACATGAATAAAAGCTAATATAACATGAATTGGGAATGAAAAAACATTATATTCATGGGAATTGGGATTCTTGGTAAGAAACAATATATGCTAAGTTATTCATGAACATGATTTGGGAGATGTTGTATTATGTTTCTAAAATCAGATATTATAAGGAAAGAGTATAGAGTATATGTTAGGGGCCGTTTGGAAACACGAAGAGAAGCGCTTATGCTTGTATGATAAGTGCTTTTACTTTTAAGAGGTTAAAAAGTCAAAAAGTTCGTCTGGCATAGTAACAACTTATAAGTCAAAAAAAGTCGATATGGATAGAAATTAGTTTCCACAATAGCTTTTCGGCTTTTGAGTTAGAATCTTGAAATAAAACGTAAAATAGTTCAAAATTTTGAAGTATATATTACAATTAGTTAATTAAAAAACCAAAAATTAGTATTTTGAAAGATACATCACAGAATACTGAATCAAAACACAACATAAATATTTGTGTGTTTTACGTGTATAAACAAAGCAACTAAAGTCTATTTGATGTTACAAAATCAAACAAGAAGCCATAAAATAAACGAGTGTTGATCTTTTACACAAATTTCAATCATTACAATAGAAATATTGAAAACTTCTAAAAACATATTGAACCTAAAATGTCAAATGATAAAACTTTGTAATGGTTCGACGAAATTGTTTCCTTTTGTTGCTGAAATCTTGACTTCAACCTTGAGTAAAATTCACTAGTTATTTCATACAGACTTTTAGTAAACCGTTGCAAATAGCAAGAGTGATAAATTTCTATGACCAAGACTTGCCTTGTGATCTGCTGCAAAGAATAAAAGATGTATCAGTTGTATCTCCTAAGAATTACAATTTTGTAGATATTGTTTAGATACCAAATGTAGTAACCCGTAACTTCCCCGTGAAGGAAAGAACGGATTGCTTTGAGGACAAGACAAACCAGAAAACAAACAGAAGAATATTTCATTGTTTATTACAACAATTCCATCAGAATACAAGAATATACAAAGTATAAATAAATTTACACAACAGAGAATGTCAGAGGCTTTGAGGACAAGACAAACAAGAAAACAAACAGAAGAATATTTCATTGTTTATTACAACAATTCCATCAGAATACAAGAATATACAGAGTATAAATAAATATTACACAACAGAGAATGTCAGAGATTTAAATACATTAATGCAGTGGAAAAATAATACAAAATATAACTGAAAGAAATACACGGATACGGAGCTTTCCGAATATCACTTTAGCTATAAACCAGGGTCCTATAAGAATAAATCTGCAAAACCAAAACTACTAGCTGTCCGTGCGGAAAATAAGGGCACCCAGAGTTTAGGTTAAAAAAATAAACTCCAGGTCAATCATGTGACCGGTGTGAGAACTAAAACAGTTATTATTCTTTATTTTAAAGTTAGATAAATCAAGGGACCACGCCGTATAACACGGAACGGGTTTCCTCCCAAGAATATCAGTGCATAAAACAAATAGAGCAATGCAAAATAAAGAACAATGAAGCCGTTATAAGACCCAGGTCCCATCACACAATGCAACGCAAGCCGGAGGATAGGGTTTTACCTTATAACAGCCAAAGGATGCTTGATACGTTTAAAACAAATTATTTTGATTGTACTATAAGTGTATAATGTCAAAAACAATTTTCAATCATAAGTATCAATCATAGATGGCATGGGTACCATATATCATGTCGCCATACTAGTTCTACAATTCAAACCGCAAAATGTCGTATTGGAAATTGGATTTCCATCTATGAACCGAGGCAAAAGATAGTCCTCACCGGCTTTGAGACAATCTAGCCTACCATGTCTCGGGCAAGCGCGCAGTCAAGCCTTGGATCGTCAGGGCCGGTCCACTCGATGTGGATTAAACTTAAACCCTGGACAATATGTCTCCCTGCCTGATGGGGCGCAAATGAGCCAACGAATGATTCCATCGGTTCGAGAACGACCGATATATACGAGGCGCCTCGCAACAGCAACAACCACACAAGTGAAAATAATGTAAATGTCATCCAGTTTAAGGACCGACACCACCCCTGGCTAGAAAGAAACGCATGCCCTCCCTGATGTCCTCTCCCTTTTTGGTTCATACCGAGGTGTGAGGCTCGCGAATTAACGTTACACAAAGCGATACCAAAAAGGTCGTGCTTTGATCATCAACCACAAGACTCTACTTTTCAATAGACGCCTTGATCATTTGCATTTTAGCATGCCACACAGGCAGACCACTCTATGCAACCGATATTAGTCACACAGAATTAAATCCAATGTCAGACACACAGTCCATTTACAAGTTTGTTCTGGGTTTGAACGAAACCGAAGGCACTTTCCTCGCATATCCGTCGATCTCCAAATACGTATGGATGATCACCAACTGATTCCTTCCTCTTGGGTGTACAACCCAATCAAGATCATCAGTAATCATCCAAACGATGTGAAGACCTCCGGTCTTCAACCACCATCTTCATCTTCGACTTATCGTCGAATCGGTTATTCAGAATGGGTATAAACCCGGCCTTTCCGAACAACCGGCGTATATAATAAATAAATGTCACACGAACACAACATATGCCTTATTCCAATTCAGAATATTCTTTTATTCAAATATTCACATCATTAGGAAAAGGTTCCCATTAATTTTATCAAAGATAAATTCTTTAAAATTTATTCTTTAATCATCCTTTGGATATCATTTCAAACCATATTATAGTTTTCCAAACTAGTCGGGATTAGAGAACCACACCGAAGTAATTATTTATTTTATTTCCCAATCCCAACCTATTCATCCCATAAAGCAAAACTGGTAATACTCCATATCTAACACCACGGTGTTATCGGTAAAATTAATTACCATTTCATGTTCAAATGTAATTAAAGATTTAACTATCGCTTTAGAGAAAAACTGATGATACTCCATTCTTGATCCTTTCAATCTAATTAAAGATCCATTAAAACTCCACTTAATTTTAATCTTTAACTGGGTTAAAGAACCAATGTCATTTAAAACACGGTTCACGATAAACCCAAAATCACATCCCATTGTTAATCAGGTTAAAGAACAGGTGTTATTCAAAACACCGCTCACGATAAACCCAAAAACCAATTTAAATTCAATTCCAGTTAAATACTAATTAACTGGAAAAGTTCACTAAATCTTAATTAAAAGATTTATTCTTTTCTAAACTGGACAGTTAAATACAAGGCTTTGAATAGAAAATATATCGGCTTATATTCAATATCAAATTCTGAAATCAACAGATATCGTATCGGAAATAACGATATAAATATATCTTTCAAATTTCCACAACCATATCTGTATAATCACGAAACCCAACACCGAAATATTCCGAAGATAATTTCGATTCAAATCCATTCCAATATGTATATTGGAAATCCTGATTATTTTTAAAACCACTTCAAATCCAATTTATTTATTTAAAAATATTGGATTTTAATTCTAGTTCATAACTAGTTCATTTCGATAAACATATATTTTTATCCTTTCAAATAGGGAATTTTTCATCCCAGTTCCTTCTAAATCATTTATTATGATTTTACACAAATTATTGATATTTTTAATAATTTTATCAAGGCCCGTACAGTCGATTTCCAATAACGGTCGTCGAACTACACTTACGGCGACCTTTTCCAAATTTGATTTGGACATAACTCCAAATCCAACCGTTAGATTTCAAATTTCTAATATTCATTAGAAAGCTCTTTTCGATATGAGCCTAACGGTTCTGGTTTCAAGAGAATACGATGGTCGGATATCCCATAACGTCAATTCGAAGTCAATGGTCGAAATTCGCAAACTGCCGCGGCGCGTTCTATTCAGGCCATTAATATATATAATATATATATTATATATATTTCATCGATTTCAATTCAAAACGTATTTTACAAATCGTTTTAAATTCGTTTTAAAAACGATCTCAACTTCATATTCAATTTTAAATCAAAATTGAATATTCCATATAATCAATATATATAAATGATAATATTTTCAAAACGTTATATTTTGAAATCACTTCTTTTTCGATATTCGAATAAAATCGATATAAATATCGTTCGCATCAAAATGGCGCAAATCTAATCAACACGGCTTTATATATTTCAATAACTTCATTATTCTATTCAACAAATGAATATTTTCTTCAACACATGAATCTTTATTTTATTCAACACATGAATATATATTTCATAATATTCTTTATTTTCCAAATTGGGATGAGGCCCAATCAATTACCATATAATATTAATTATATGGATTCCATACAACACATGTATATAATAGCAATGATAAATAATCAACCATCATCCAAAGTGCACTACACAACTGTCTGTCAACCTATCGATTGACATACAACTAAACAATCGGGATTAGTGTACGTCAAATATCATCCCAATACCCGTGTGGGGTTTCAGTCAACAAACACAGATTTTTATTTGTGCAGTTGGGCGATGTGTAAAATTTATCGTCCCAATCCATATCAGTCGAATCGGTGTACATAAACAAATCATTCGATTTGTACATGAATATACGTGACGGCAAGGAATCTCGCTCGATCCGAACCAGTTGCTAAACCGACCCAGACCGTTCGAAACTCCCTATCGTTTGAGAACACGACAAAACAGAACGCAGACGGAAGAACATTTCATTGTATATTACAACAATGCATCAGAATACAAGAATATACAGAGTATAAATGAATAAATATTACACAGAAATATCAGAGATTTAAATTACATTCAAATACATCGCAGCGGAAAATAATACAATACACAACTAGAAGTAGATATACGGATACAAAGCTTTCCGGATATCGTTCCAGCGGTAAACCAGGATCCTGTGAATATAAATCTGCAAAACCAAAACTACTAGCTGCCCGTGTCAAAATAAGGGCACCCAGAGTTTAGGTCAAAACAATAAACTCCAGGTCAGTCATGTGACTGGTGTGAGAACTAAAACAGTTATTAATCTTTATTTTAAATCATTAGGTAAATCAAGGGACCACGCCGTATAACACGGAACGGGTTTCCTCCCAAGAATACCAGTGCATAAAACAAACAGCGCAATGCTAAGTAAAGAAAAATGAAGCTGTTATAAGACCCAGGTCCTATCACACAATGCAACGCAAGCCAGGGGATAGGGTTTTCCCTTATAACTGCCAAAGAATGCTTGATACGTTTAAAACAAATCATATGATACTATTATAAGTGCATAGTGTATAAAACAACTTCAAATCATAAGTATCAATCATAGGCGACATGAGCGTCCCATGCCACTATGTCGCCATATATAGGTTTACAAATAAAACCGCAAATGTCACGTATTTGGAAATTGGATTTCCATCTATGAACCGAGGCAAAAGATAGTCCTCAACCGATTCGAGACTCTCTAGCCCGAGCCTCAGGATCAGAACGCATCAACCCTTTAGATCGTCAGGGCCGGTCCACCGATGTGGATTATTATGCCTGAACACTACGTTTCCCCGCCCTTTGGGGCGTAAATGAGCCAACGAATGACTCCATCGGACCCGGATCGTCCGATCAAACCGAGGCGCCTCGCAACAGCAACAACCACATAAGTCAAACTCGTCAGGGCGTGTAAAACCACTGACGCCACTTCTAACTAGAAAGAAACGCATGCCCTCCCTGAGGTCCGTCTCCCGTTTTTGGTTTATACCGGGTGTGAAACTCGCGAAGTAAACGTTACACAAAGCTACGCCACAAAGACCGTGCTTTGATCATCACCACAAGACTTTGCTTTTCAACAGAAGCCTCGATCAATTACCACTTAGGCATGCCACACAGGCAATTCACTCCATGCGTTTGATATCCATCAATATATAACCCCTGAGCTCGTACGTCTCAGAGAAGGGCGTTAAGCAAGAGAATAAATTCTCCTCCGCCAAACAGATATATATTTAATAGAGATCAATCACACGGACTAAAATCCAATGTCAGACACACAGTCCATTTACAAGTCCGTTCTGGGTCTGAACGAAACCGGAGGCACCTAGTACCCCGCATATCCATCGATCTCCAAGTACATCTGGACGATCACTAACTGTTTCCATCTTCTTGGGTGTACAGCCCAATCAAGATCATCAGTAATTACCCAAACGACGTGAAGACCTCCGGTCTTCGACCATCGTCTTCATCTTCGACTTATCGTCGTATCAGTTATTCAGAATGGGATAAACCCGGTCTTTCCGAATAACTCGCGTATATTTTAAATAAGTGTTACACAAACACGACATACGCCTCATTCCAATTCATCAGTCACTAACCGTAAATTAATCAAGAGAATAATTTCCCAAATATTAACCCCGAAGGCCGAAACCAACATCAGATCAATATCCAGAAAACCATTCTGCTTGGCTAACCGACAGTTAGTTTCTAAATTTCACGTTCATAGGGAAAGGTTCCCATAAATTTTATCAAAGATAAATTCCTTGAATTTATCCTTTAATCTACTTTTGAATTTCGATTCAACTAGTCGGGATTAACGAAACTTACCGAAGTAATCATTTGTTTTAATTTCCCAATCCCAACCTATTTATCCCATGAAGTAAAACTGGTAATACTTCATATCTAACACCACAGTGTTATCGGTAAATTCAATTACCATTTCACGTTCAAATCTAATTAAAGATTTAACTATCGCCTGGAGCAAAACTGGTGATACTCCATTCTCGACCATTTCAATCTAATTAAAGATTCATTAAAACTCCACTTAGTTTTAATCGTTAACTGGGTTAAAGAATCCGTGTCATTTAAAACACGGTTCACGATAAACCCAAAGTCACATTCATTAATTATCGGGTTAAAGAACAAGTGTTATTTAAAACACTGTTCACGATAAACCCAAAAATCAATATCAATTCAATTTAATTCCAATTAAATATTATTTAATTGGTACACTTCCTTAAATCTAAATAAAAAGATTTAATCTTTTCTCAACTGGGTTCAAGAACAGTGTTAGTGAAGACACCATTCACGACAAACCCAAATCACATTTGATATTCAATACAAGGCTCTGAATAGAAAATATATCGGCTTATATTCAATATCAAATTCTACGATTAACAAATGTCGTATTGGAAATAACGATATAAATATATATCTTTCAAATTTCCATAACAACATCCATATAATCACGAATTCCAACATCGAAATATTCCGAAGACAATTTCGATTCAAATCCACTCCAATGCAATCATTGGAAATTCTGGTTATTTTTAAAATCCTTTCGAATTCAATTTATTTATTTAAAAATAAATAGAATTATAACTCTAGTTCAAAACTAGTTCATTTCGATAAAAATCTATTTTTATCTTTTCAAATATGGAGTTTTTCATCCCAATTCTTCTCAAATCATTTCTTATGATTTTACACAAATTATTACTATTTTTAATAATTTTATCAAGGCCCGTACAGTCGATTTCCATCAATGGCCATCGAACTGCACTTACAGCGACCTTTTTCAAATTTGATTTGGACATAATTCCAAATCCAACCGTTAGATTTCAAATTTCTAACATTCGTTAGAAAGCCCTTTTCGATACGAACCCAACGGTTCCGGTTTTAGGAGAATCCGACGGTCGGATCTCCCGTAATGTCCGTTTGAAATGAATGGTCGAAATTCACGAACTGCCGCGGCGCGGCGCGTTCTATTCAGGCCATTATATTATATATATAATATATATAATATATATTTCGTCGATTTCTATTTAAAACGAATTATATAAATAGTTTTAAAATTCGTTTCAAAAGCAACTTCAACTTCCATTTCAATTCAAATCAAAATTGAATTCTTCTTTATAAATTCGTTTTAAAATTCATTTCTATTCAATTCAAATTTCAATTCAATTTGAATTCATTTCGGTTCGCTTTCAATTCAATTCATTTCGAAATCGTTTTCAATTCAATTCATTTTGAAATCGTTTTCAATTCAATTCATTTCGAAATCGTTTTCAATTCAATTCATTTTGAAATCGTTTTCAATTCAATTCATTTCGAAATCGTTTTCAATTCATTTCGAAATCGTTTTCAATTCAATTCATTTTGAAATCGTTTTCAATTCAATTCATTTTGAAATCGTTTTCAATTCAATTCATTTTGAAATCGTTTTCAATTCAATTCATTTCGAAATGAATGAAATCGATATAAATATCATTTACGTCAAAATGGCGTCCATCTAATCAACACGGCTTCATAAATTTCTATTTTCAAATATTCTATTTCAAATATTTCTTTTTCAAAATAGTTGTTATTATCAAAATATTTCGTTCAACACATGACCCTTTCTTTTATATTATTCTTTATTTTCTAAATTGGAATGAGGCCCAATCAATTACCATATAAAGTTAATTATATGGATTTTCATACATTACACACATATAATAGCATTGAAAAATAATCAACCATCAACCAAAGTGCACTACACTGTATAAGCATCAAATATAGATATCTAACGCTTATAACAGCCTGTCAATCAATCGATCGACATATTTAATCAATCAGGATGAGTGAACTTCAAATTTCATCCTAACACCCGTGTGGGGTTTCAAACAATCAAACACAGATTTTATTTGTGCAGTTGGGCGATGTGTAAAATTTATCGACCCAATCAATGTCCTTCAAATAGGTGTACATAAACAAACCGTCTGGTTTGTAAATGAATATTTATTTATTCACATTCACGTTAAAAATTATATTTTTAACGATAAAACATTTTATTCCAACATATGAATTTCTATTCAGTTCATTCTTTAAATAAAATGATATTTTTATTTATCTAACTTATTTTAGAAAATTTCGGCGGCATAACGGCACGATACTAGAAACGGGATGAGGCCTAGCCTTATCCCCGGTCTAGTGAAGGCCCACGCCATTCACACATCAATCAAAATCACCAAACAACCAAATTCAAATCACATCATATAACTAATCTATGCAACCAAACAAACAAGTCCATGGTCTGTGGACGATTGTGTCGGGTGCTACTAAGCACCGTCTGCATCCTAGTATATATATATAAATAGAAATGAAATTGAAAGGTGAGAAATTCTCACCAATAGCTATCCAACTCCACGACACTTCAAATGCAGGAAATCTTCACTGTTCTCGTCTCTTATCACTTTCTTCGCCCGTAGCCCCTACATATGTAAAAACCGAATTTTTATTTCGCTATTCAATATATAAAAATCATATTTTTACTTCGATGTTCAATATATAAAAATCCCGCCTTTTCACTTTTAAAGATTTCGCCTTTATAAAAATATAGATTTCGCCCTTATGAAAATATAGATTTCGCCTTTTCAAATTTAAAGATTTCATCTTTATAAAAATCTCATTTTTATTTTTCTACTCATATAAAGATGATATTTTTAATATTCCTATCATGTAAAAATTATATTTTTAACTCTCTACCTAACCGAAAATCATATTTTTACATCTTCTATTATAGTAAAGATTATATTTTTAATACTTTAAAAATCATATTTTTATATCGTTCTTTACATTAGAAAAATCCGAGCTTTTCAAAAATAAAAATAAAAATTGTATCTTTACCACTAAAAAAAACGAATCTTTATTTTCCTAAAAATCAAATCCTTATACAATTACTTTTTAAAAATCCTAATAGGCTGATTTTATTTAAGGATCATTGCATAAAGGATTTAAATAAACTAAATTAACTAAAAAAAAACCCAAAATAAAATAATAATAAAAAAAGGCAAGAACTTACAGCCGGGGGGGGGGGGGGGTCTTCCTGCGTCGGAGGAGGATGGTAGGGGGGGCGCGGGGTGGAGGAAGTAAGGGGAAGGGGCGGCGATCCTTCAGGGGGCGGCGGACGGTGAAGCAGTGGCCCTCGTGCCAAGCGGAGGCGGAAGTCGACGAGGAAGGAGAGACTGCGAGGTAGAGGAAGAAGGAGGAGGAGAAGAAGAAGGTGGCGGCGGCAGGCGAGGTGGCGGGGGAGATTGACGAGGGCGGCGGCCTCCATCGCGGGTGGAGCGATTTGTGTTTTTTTTTCTTTTTTTTTTCTATTTCTGAACTGAATCGGGGGGGGGTATAAGGGAGAATTTAGGTTTTTATTTAATTATATATTTATTTTTATTATTTCAAAAAGGTAACTTTTTACTTCGATTTCGAAACGAGGCCCACCGCCTGTCGTCCATAGCGTTCTACCCCCATTCTGAACACAATGGGATATGTGTCGCAGGCTGATTCGGCTGTTTCGATCAGCTTCCGTTAAAACCAACATATAACTCTATATATTGATTTTGAACGTGCATTTCAAATTACCGGGGTCACATACTAACTCTAAAAATTCCCGAAAAATATTTTCTAGCTTCGTATTGACGATACGGTCCTAACAAAACTAGTTTCGTCGAAATCCGAGGTCATTTGCAAAATGTCCATTTTTTTAAGGGCCTGAATTCCATAGCGACTATTCAGAATTTTCAACTAGACATATCTTTTGATTCCCGCTATGAAATTTCGATTTTTCGGATTCGTTGGAAAGATATCATCAAATAGGTTCTACTATTTTTGGTTTCACTAAAATCCGGATTGTTTTGCACCCGGTACATTCAATTGAAGTTTGAAATCGAATTATCGAACTACCGCGCCATTTTCAATTCTATTTATAATTATATATAAATATTTATATTCTAACGACGACGTATATAAATATATACGTTCGAATTATATTCAAAATAAATTTCTCGTCGATATTATTTAAAATAATTCATTTTAAATAATCAAAATTCGCTAAAATTGCCAAAATAAAAATTTTAAACTGGCCCAGATTTTCGGGTTGTTACAATCTCCCCCACTTAAAACTTTTCGTCCCCGAAAAGGAACAAAGTCGAAAGTGGTTTGATTAATCAACTCTACGCTCGATCTGGCTTTCATTCTCCAACTCTTTAGTTTCTGAGAATTTTCTAATTCTTCAAAAATTTGGCTAACACCCTAAATTTTCGAAAAATTTCGCCATAACCTCCCCTGCACCGGGAGCATCGGGGAATTTCAAATAGCTTCCCCGGTCCTTCAGATCTCAAAAAGAAAAAGAAAAAGCCAAGCGGCTAGCCAATAGGCTCATAAAATCATCATCACCCAAACAAAACAGTAAATTATGTAGTAAACATGTACCTATTTGTCGGGCAAACAAATTTTATTCTCTGCTCTAGCCTCCTTGCTATGACCTGTTCAATGATATATATGTATATGCAAGCAAATGCGACCAATTTTCAATACAATTCAATATTCGATCTAATTAGGCATAATGGTTCAAAATTATCAAACAACTAAACAAACAACACAAACATCAATCAATTAGTGAATTAGAGTTTCAAATTCATAATTTGATATATATACAAAAAATCATGTTTTTGATGTCAATTCACAACAATAAGCCCTATCTAATTTTGGTTCTCACACCAGTCAATAGGAAATATATAGAAATCACACCTTCGGAGCACGAACATAAATATTGATGATGCCATGGTCATTATCAACATCATCTCCGGGCGACTAGAGTGTGATTCTATATCTATCCAGTATATTAAAATTTCAAACACACGTGGATCAGACGTATACGAAAAATCTTTATATACTGGACTGTCCAAATCAATACAAATAAATAATCAAATACGAATAATTGATTTAGATTTTCAAAGCAAAATTTGTTTTCACTTTAAAAATATACTCTTTACACTCGTTCTAGGAAACTACTGATCCCATCTCTAACGAGTCACTCTCATTGGATATTGCTAATCCAATATCTGATGAATTCTTTCGTACGGTTCTAATGTGCCTTGTTCTCTGCTTTGTAAACCAAAGCTCTGATACCAACTGTGACGGCAAGGAATCTCGCTCGATCCGAACCAGTCGCTAAACCGACCCAGACCGTTCGAAACTCCCTATCGTTTGAGAACACGACAAAACAGAACGCAGACGGAAGAACATTTCATTGTATATTACAACAATGCATCAGAATACAAGAATATACAGAGTATAAATGAATAAATATTACACAGAAATATCAGAGATTTAAATTACATTCAAATACATCGCAGCGGAAAATAATACAATACACAACTAGAAGTAGATATACGGATACAAAGCTTTCCGGATATCGTTCCAGCTGTAAACCAGGATCCTGTGAATATAAATCTGCAAAACCAAAACTACTAGCTGCCCGTGTCAAAATAAGGGCACCCAGAGTTTAGGTCAAAACAATAAACTCCAGGTCAGTCATGTGACTGGTGTGAGAACTAAAACAGTTATTAATCTTTATTTTAAATCATTAGGTAAATCAAGGGACCACGCCGTATAACACGGAACGGGTTTCCTCCCAAGAATACCAGTGCATAAAACAAACAGCGCAATGCTAAGTAAAGAAAAATGAAGCTGTTATAAGACCCAGGTCCTATCACACAATGCAACGCAAGCCGGGGGATAGGGTTTTCCCTTATAACTGCCAAAGAATGCTTGATACGTTTAAAACAAATCATATGATACTATTATAAGTGCATAGTGTATAAAACAACTTCAAATCATAAGTATCAATCATAGGCGACATGAGCGTCCCATGCCACTATGTCGCCATATATAGGTTTACAAATAAAACCGCAAATGTCACGTATTTGGAAATTGGATTTCCATCTATGAACCGAGGCAAAAGATAGTCCTCAACCGATTCGAGACTCTCTAGCCCGAGCCTCAGGATCAGAACGCATCAACCCTTTAGATCGTCAGGGCCGGTCCACCGATGTGGATTATTATGCCTGAACACTACGTTTCCCCGCCCTTTGGGGCGTAAATGAGCCAACGAATGACTCCATCGGACCCGGATCGTCCGATCAAACCGAGGCGCCTCGCAACAGCAACAACCACATAAGTCAAACTCGTCAGGGCGTGTAAAACCACTGACGCCACTTCTAACTAGAAAGAAACGCATGCCCTCCCTGAGGTCCGTCTCCCGTTTTTGGTTCATACCGGGTGTGAAACTCGCGAAGTAAACGTTACACAAAGCTACGCCACAAAGGCCGTGCTTTAATCATCACCACAAGACTTTGCTTTTCAACAGAAGCCTCGATCAATTGCCACTTAGGCATGCCACACAGGCAATTCACTCCATGCGTTTGATATCCATCAATATATAACCCCTGAGCTCGTACGTCTCAGAGAAGGGCGTTAAGCAAGAGAATAAATTTTCCGCCGCCAAACAGATATATATTTAATAGAGATCAATCACATGGACTAAAATCCAATGTCAGACACACAGTCCATTTACAAGTCCGTTCTGGGTCTGAACGAAACCGGAGGCACCTAGTACCCCGCATATCCATCGATCTCCAAGTACGTCTGGACGATCACTAACTGTTTCCATCTTCTTGGGTGTACAGCCCAATCAAGATCATCAGTAATTACCCAAACGACGTGAAGACCTCCGGTCTTCGACCATCGTCTTCATCTTCGACTTATCGTCGTATCAGTTATTCAGAATGGGATAAACCCGGTCTTTCCGAATAACTCGCGTATATTTTAAATAAGTGTTACACAAACACGACATACGCCTCATTCCAATTCATCAGTCACTAACCGTAAATTAATCAAGAGAATAATTTCCCAAATATTAACCCCGAAGGCCGAAACCAACATCAGATCAATATCCAGAAAACCATTCTGCTTGGCTAACCGACAGTTAGTTTCTAAATTTCACGTTCATAGGGAAAGGTTCCTATAAATTTTATCAAAGATAAATTCCTTGAATTTATCCTTTAATCTACTTTTGAATTTCGATTCAACTAGTCGGGATTAACGAAACTTACCGAAGTAATCATTTGTTTTAATTTCCCAATCCCAACCTATTTATCCCATGAAGTAAAACTGGTAATACTTCATATCTAACACCACAGTGTTATCGGTAAATTCAATTACCATTTCACGTTCAAATCTAATTAAAGATTTAACTATCGCCTGGAGCAAAACTGGTGATACTCCATTCTCGACCATTTCAATCTAATTAAAGATTCATTAAAACTCCACTTAGTTTTAATCGTTAACTGGGTTAAAGAATCCGTGTCATTTAAAACACGGTTCACGATAAACCCAAAGTCACATTCATTAATTATCGGGTTAAAGAACAAGTGTTATTTAAAACACTGTTCACGATAAACCCAAAAATCAATATCAATTCAATTTAATTCCAATTAAATATTATTTAATTGGTACACTTCCTTAAATCTAAATAAAAAGATTTAATCTTTCTCAACTGGGTTCAAGAACAGTGTTAGTGAAGACACCATTCACGACAAACCCAAATCACATTTGATATTCAATACAAGGCTCTGAATAGAAAATATATCGGCTTATATTCAATATCAAATTCTACGATTAACAAATGTCGTATTGGAAATAACGATATAAATATATATCTTTCAAATTTCCATAACAACATCCATATAATCACGAATTCCAACATCGAAATATTCCGAAGACAATTTCGATTCAAATCCACTCCAATGCAATCATTGGAAATTCTGGTTATTTTTAAAACCCTTTCGAATTCAATTTATTTATTTAAAAATAAATAGAATTATAACTCTAGTTCAAAACTAGTTCATTTCGATAAAAATCTATTTTTATCTTTTCAAATATGGAGTTTTTCATCCCAATTCTTCTCAAATCATTTCTTATGATTTTACACAAATTATTACTATTTTTAATAATTTTATCAAGGCCCGTACAGTCGATTTCCATCAATGGCCATCGAACTGCACTTACAGCGACCTTTTTCAAATTTGATTTGGACATAATTCCAAATCCAACCGTTAGATTTCAAATTTCTAACATTCGTTAGAAAGCCCTTTTCGATACGAACCCAACGGTTCCGGTTTTAGGAGAATCCGACGGTCGGATCTCCCGTAATGTCCGTTTGAAATGAATGGTCGAAATTCACGAACTGCCGCGGCGCGGCGCGTTCTATTCAGGCCATTATATTATATATATAATATATATAATATATATTTCGTCGATTTCTATTTAAAACGAATTATATAAATAGTTTTAAAATTCGTTTCAAAAGCAACTTCAACTTCCATTTCAATTCAAATCAAAATTGAATTCTTCTTTATAAATTCGTTTTAAAATTCATTTCTATTCAATTCAAATTTCAATTCAATTTGAATTCATTTCGGTTCGCTTTCAATTCAATTCATTTCGAAATCGTTTTCAATTCAATTCATTTTGAAATCGTTTTCAATTCAATTCATTTCGAAATCGTTTTCAATTCAATTCATTTTGAAATCGTTTTCAATTCAATTCATTTCGAAATCGTTTTCAATTCAATTCATTTCGAAATCGTTTTCAATTCAATTCATTTTGAAATCGTTTTCAATTCAATTCATTTTGAAATCGTTTTCAATTCAATTCATTTTGAAATCGTTTTCAATTCAATTCATTTCGAAATGAATGAAATCGATATAAATATCATTTACGTCAAAATGGCGTCCATCTAATCAACACGGCTTCATAAATTTCTATTTTCAAATATTCTATTTCAAATATTTCTTTTTCAAAATAGTTGTTATTATCAAAATATTTCGTTCAACACATGACCCTTTCTTTTATATTATTCTTTATTTTCTAAATTGGAATGAGGCCCAATCAATTACCATATAAAGTTAATTATATGGATTTTCATACATTACACACATATAATAGCATTGAAAAATAATCAACCATCAACCAAAGTGCACTACACTGTATAAGCATCAAATATAGATATCTAACGCTTATAACAGCCTGTCAATCAATCGATCGACATATTTAATCAATCAGGATGAGTGAACTTCAAATTTCATCCTAACACCCGTGTGGGGTTTCAAACAATCAAACACAGATTTTATTTGAGCAGTTGGGCGATGTGTAAAATTTATCGACCCAATCAATGTCCTTCAAATAGGTGTACATAAACAAACCATCTGGTTTGTAAATGAATATTTATTTATTCACATTCACGTTAAAAATTATATTTTTAACGATAAAACATTTTATTCCAACATATGAATTTCTATTCAGTTCATTCTTTAAATAAAATGATATTTTTATTTATCTAACTTATTTTAGAAAATTTCGGCGGCATAACGGCACGATACTAGAAACGGGATGAGGCCTAGCCTTATCCCCGGTCTAGTGAAGGCCCACGCCATTCACACATCAATCAAAATCACCAAACAACCAAATTCAAATCACATCATATAACTAATCTATGCAACCAAACAAACAAGTCCATGGTCTGTGGACGATTGTGTCGGGTGCTACTAAGCACCGTCTGCATCCTAGTATATATATATAAATAGAAATGAAATTGAAAGGTGAGAAATTCTCACCAATAGCTATCCAACTCCACGACACTTCAAATGCAGGAAATCTTCACTGTTCTCGTCTCTTATCACTTTCTTCGCCCGTAGCCCCTACATATGTAAAAACCGAATTTTTATTTCGCTATTCAATATATAAAAATCATATTTTTACTTCGATGTTCAATATATAAAAATCCCGCCTTTTCACTTTTAAAGATTTCGCCTTTATAAAAATATAGATTTCGCCCTTATGAAAATATAGATTTCGCCTTTTCAAATTTAAAGATTTCATCTTTATAAAAATCTCATTTTTATTTTTCTACTCATATAAAGATGATATTTTTAATATTCCTATCATGTAAAAATTATATTTTTAACTCTCTACCTAACCGAAAATCATATTTTTACATCTTCTATTATAGTAAAGATTATATTTTTAATACTTTAAAAATCATATTTTTATATCGTTCTTTACATTAGAAAAATCCGAGCTTTTCAAAAATAAAAATAAAAATTGTATCTTTACCACTAAAAAAAACGAATCTTTATTTTCCTAAAAATCAAATCCTTATACAATTACTTTTTAAAAATCCTAATAGGCTGATTTTATTTAAGGATCATTGCATAAAGGATTTAAATAAACTAAATTAACTAAAAAAAAACCCAAAATAAAATAATAATAATAAAAGGCAAGAACTTACAGCCGGGGGGGGGGTCTTCCTGCGTCGGAGGAGGATGGTAGGGGGGCGTGGGGTGGAGGAAGTAAGGGGAAGGGGCGGCGATCCTTCAGGGGGCGGCGGACGGTGAAGCAGTGGCCCTCGTGCCAAGCGGAGGCAGAAGTCGACGAGGAAGGAGAGACTGCGAGGTAGAGGAAGAAGGAGGAGGAGAAGAAGAAGGTGGCGGCGGCAGGCGAGGTGGCGGGGGAGATTGACGAGGGCGGCGGCCTCCATCGCGGGTGGAGCGATTTGTGTTTTTTTTTCTTTTTTTTTTCTATTTCTAAACTGAATCGGGGGGGGGGGGTATAAGGGAGAATTTAGGTTTTTATTTAATTATATATTTATTTTTATTATTTCAAAAAGGTAACTTTTTACTTCGATTTCGAAACGAGGCCCACCGCCTGTCGTCCATAGCGTTCTACCCCCATTCTGAACACAATGGGATATGTATCGCAGGCTGATTCGGCTGTTTCGATCAGCTTCCGTTAAAACCAACATATAACTCTATATATTGATTTTGAACGTGCATTTCAAATTACCGGGGTCACATACTAACTCTAAAAATTCCCGAAAAATATTTTCTAGCTTCGTATTGACGATACGGTCCTAACAAAACTAGTTTCGTCGAAATCCGAGGTCATTTGCAAAATGTCCATTTTTTTAAGGGCCTGAATTCCATAGCGACTATTCAGAATTTTCAACTAGACATATCTTTTGATTCCCGCTATGAAATTTCGATTTTTCGGATTCGTTGGAAAGATATCATCAAATAGGTTCTACTATTTTTGGTTTCACTAAAATCCGGATTGTTTTGCACCCGGTACATTCAATTGAAGTTTGAAATCGAATTATCGAACTACCGCGCCATTTTCAATTCTATTTATAATTATATATAAATATTTATATTCTAACGACGACGTATATAAATATATACGTTCGAATTATATTCAAAATAAATTTCTCGTCGATATTATTTAAAATAATTCATTTTAAATAATCAAAATTCGCTAAAATTGCCAAAATAAAAATTTTAAACTGGCCCAGATTTTCGGGTTGTTACAATATATATTTTATTTCAACACATGAATATATATTTTATTTCAACACATGAATATATGTTTTATTTCAACACATGAATATGTATTTTATTTCAACACATGAATATATGTTTTATTTCAACACATGAATATATATTTTATTTCCCATTCCACATCAAAATCAATTTTCACACAAACAAATCAATTCAAACACACAACAAACAAGTCGTCCATGGTCTGTGGATGACGGGTGTCTGGTGCTGCTAAGCACCGTTTGCATCCTAGTATATATTTTTAACTAGAAACCAAAAATTAAAGTGTGAAGTTCTCACCTTGGGGTTCCACTCCTCCATTCTATTTCTGTAATTCAGAACAGTCTGGATTTGCCGACATTCCAACGTAGTCTTCTCTACGCTGTTCCTATTAAAAATCATATTTTTAACCGACGATCTTTATAAATCAAAATCACATTTTTATACTGTTCTATATATAGTAAAAAAAATATTTTTATATTCGCTATATATATGAAAATCATATTTTTATAACATTGCTTATATTTTAAAAATTACATCTTTATTTTGCTATTATATAAAAAAAGAAATCATATCTTTATTTCATTCATCATCATGTCTTTATATTTTTAAAAGCGAAGTCTTTATATTTTCAAAGGCGAAGTCTTTATATTTTCAAAGGCGAAGTCTTTATATTTTCAAAGGCGAAGTCTTTATATTTTTAAAAGCGAAGTCTTTATATTTTCAAATTCAAAGTATATTTATATTTTCAAATTCAATGGTAATTTTGTAATTTAAAACAATGGTCTTTTATTAGAAAATAATTACAGCTTTAAAATAAAGTTATTTAAACTAATTACTTGATTCAAAATCTCATTTTTAACACAATGGCATTTTTTTTCTAAAAGTAATGAATAAATTAACTAAGTTAAAATCATTCACCTTCTTCACAGTTTACATGACAGACCACCATCTCACCCTGCTCAAAACTAGGTTGGGATTTTTCACGCCGTACGAGATGATTGAAGCCGATCAGCCACTACCATGGGTTCCGCCGCCGTGAGAGCTTCCTGCGCCTCCCCCTAGTTGAACTCGACGACGCCTTCACGCCGGAATTGGCCACTGAACGGCGCAACTTTGGAGCCGTGGTTCTAGCACCAAGCGGGATGGAATTTGATCAACTCGAGATGGATTTACAGATCTAACTAAGGTCTTTAATTTCGCTTTGAAGATTGGAATTAATTCGAGGTGGAGAGGAAGATAAATCGGGAAGAAGATGGAGTTATTTCAGTCGTGGGTTTCTTTGAGAGCGGCGGGGGTAACGGGTTGACTACGCAATGAAGAGATAAGGGTTTAACCCTAGTTAGGGTTATATATATACATATATTTTTATTTATTTAATTTCAATAAATGTGATTTTAAATACGAACACCAAATCAAACCCAGTGACTGTTGCCCCAAGCTGATTACCCCCTTTCCGAACACAATGGGATATGCCCGGTAAGCCAATTCTATCGTTTCGATCAGTTTTCATCAAAATTAAAGTATAAATCAGTATATTCAATTTTAAACGTACATTTTAATTTATCGGGGCCACATAGTAACTCTAAAAATTCCCGAAAAATTATTTCTAGCTTCGTATTGACGATATGGTCTCAACAAAACTAATTTCGTTAAATTCTGAGACCATTTGAAAAATGGCCATTTTCTGGTCGATCGAAATTGACTGAAACTATTCAAACACATTTAACTTCGCCACGCTCACACATTGATTCAGAAAATTATGCAAACTGGAACCTAGCAATAATTTGACATCCCGGATCCAACAAAAGTGGTTTTGTCGAAAACGAAGGTTCATTTTCAAGGCCTTTATATATATTAAAAAAAAAAAATTCCACAGCGACTTTTCTGAATTTTAAACTGGACGTATCTCTCAACTTTTAAAGTGAAATCTCAGTTTCTTAACTTCGTTAGAAAGATATGATTAAACATATTCAAATATTTCTTGTTTCGTCCAATTCCGACTTATACTGAATCTTGTACATTCAATTGAAATTCGAAATCGAATTTTCGAACCGCCGCGCCATTTCAAGCTCGTTTTATTCGTTTTAACTTCGTCAAAAATAAATTTATCGTCGTTATTATTTAAAGTAATAATTTTAAATATTCAAAATTCATGAAAATCGCCAAAATAAAATTTTTAAATTGGCTCAGATTTTCCAGGTTGTTACAATCTCCCCCTCTTAAAATCTTTTCGTCCTCGAAAAGAAACGAAGGTGAAAGTTGTTTTCTAATCAACTCAACTTTCCTTATTTTAATTACGGCTTAAGTTTTTCAACTTTTTAGTTTCTAAAAACTTTTCAAATTTTTCAAAAATTTGGCTAACACCCTAAATTTTCGAAAAATTTCGCCATAACCTCCCCTGCAACGGGAGCATAGGAAAATCCTCAAACCACCACACAGGCCTCTCCAATCAAAAAGAAAAAGAAACAGCCAATCGGCTCATAAAATCATCCAAACCCCAAGAAATACAATAAACATGTACCTATTTGTCGGGCAAACAATTTTATTCCTCTGCTCTAGCCTCCTTGCTATGACCTGTTCAATGGATATACATGTATATACATGCAATTTCAAACAATCTTCAACTCAGTTCAATATTTGTTCAATTTGGCTAAATGGTTCAAAATTTTAATTAATCAAAACAATAATCAGACAACACAACCATCAATCAATTAGTGAATTAATGTTTCAAATTCATAATTTTGATATATATACACAGAAAATCATGTTTTTGATGCCAAGTCACAACAAATATACATATCTAGTTTTGGTTCTCACACCAGTCTAATGGAAATATATAGATATCACACCTTTCGAAACTCGAACACAAATACTGATAATGCGACCGCATTACCAGAATTATCTCCGGGCGACTAGAGTGTGATTCAATATCTATCCAGTATATTGAAACTTCGAATATACGTTCATGACGCGTATATGCAAAATCTTTATATATTGGATTGTCCAGATTCAATATAAAATAAAATATTCAAATATGTATAATTAGATATAAATTTTCAAAACAAAATTTGTTTTCAATTTTATTTTAAAAATACACTCTTCACACTCGTTCTAGGATACTACTGATCCCATCTCTAACGAGTTATCCTTATTGGACATTACTAATCCAATCTCTGATGAATTCTTTCGTTTACTTCTAATGTATGTTGTTCTCGAGCCTGTAAACCAGAGCTCTGATACCAAATGTAGTAACCCGTAACTTACCCGTGAAGGAAAGAACGGATTGTTTTGACAACAAGACAAACCAGAACACAAACAGAAGAACATTTCATTGTTTATTACAACAATTCCATCAGAATACAAGAATATAAAGAGTATAAATAAATATTACACAACAGAGAATGTCAGAGATTTAAATAAATTACTGCAGCGGAAAAATAATAGAAAACATGACTGAAAGAAATACATGGATGCAGAGCTTTCCGAATATCACTTCAGCTATAAACCAAGGTCCTGTAAGAATAAATCTGCAAAACCAAAACTACTAGTTGCCCGTGCGGAAAATAAGGGCACCCAGAGTTTAGGTTAAAACAATAAACTCCAGGTCAATCATGAGACTAGTGTGAGAACTAAAACAGTTATTAATCTTTATTTTAAAGTTAGATAAATCAAGGGATCACGCCGTATAACACGGAATGGGTTTCCTCCCAAGAATATCAGTGCATAAAACAAACAGCGCAATGCTAAATAAAGAACAATGAAGCTGTTATAAGACCCACGTCCCATCACACAATGCAACGCAAGCCGGAGGATAGGGTTTTACCTTATAACAGCCAAAGGATGCTTGATACGTTTAAAACAGATTATTTTGATAGTACTATAAGTGTATAGTATCAAAAACAATCTTCAATCATAAGTATCAATCACAGACGACATGGGTACCATATATCATGTCGTCATACTAGTTCTACAATTCAAACCGCAAAATGTCGTATTGGAAATTGGATTTCCATCTATGAACCAAGGCAAAAGATAGTCCTCACTGGCTTCGAGACAATCTAGCCTACCATGACTCAGGCAAGCGCGCAGACAAGCCTTGGATCGTCAGGGTTGTTCCACTCGATGTGGATTAAACTTAAACCCCGGACAATACGTCTCCCTGCCCTATGGAGCGTAAATGAGCCAACGAATGACTCCATCGGTTCGAGAACGACCGATATATCTGAGGCGCCTTGCAACAACAACAACCACATAGGTGAAAATAATGTAAATGTCAGCCAGTTTAAGCACTGACACCACCTCTAGCTAGAAAGAAACGCATGCCCTCCCTGATGTCCTCTCCCGTTTTTGGTTCATACCGGGGTGTGAGGCTCACGAATTAACGTTACACAAAGGGATGCCACAAAGGTCGTGCTTTGATCATCAACCACAAGACTCTGCCTTTCAACAGAAGCCTTGATCATTTGCATCTTAGCATGCCACACAGGAAAATCACTCTATGCAACCGATATCAGTCACACAGAATGAAATCTAATGTCAGACACACAGTCCATTTACAAGTTCGTTCTGGGTCTGAACGAAACCGGAGGCACTTTCTATGCATATCTGTCGATCTCCAAGTACATCTGGACAATCACCAACTGATTCCCTCCTCTTGGGTGTACAGCCCAATCAAGATCATCAGTAATCATCCAAATGATGTGAAGACCTCCGGTCTTCAACCACCGTCTTCATCTTCGACTTATAGTCGAATCGGTTATTCAGAATAGGTATAAACCCGGCCTTTCCGAACAACCCGCGTATATAATAAACAAATGTTACACAAACACAACATACGCCTCACTCCAATTCAGAATATTCTTTTATTCAAATATTCACATCATTAGGGAAAGGTTCCCATTAATGTTATCAATGATAAATTCTTTAAAATTTATTCTTTAATCTTCCTTTGGATATCATTTCAAACCATGTTACGGTTTTCCAAACTAGTCGGTATTAGCGAACGACACCGAAGTAATTATTTATTTTATTTCCTAATCCCAACCTATTCATCCCATGAAGAAAAACTGGTAATACTCCGTATCTAACACCACAGTGTTATCGGAAAAATTAATTACCATTTCACGTTCAAATCTACTTAAAGATTTAACTATCGCTTTGGAGCAAAACTGGTGATACTCCATTATCGATCCATTCAATCTAATTAAAGATTCATTAAAACTCCACTTAGTTTTAATCTTTAACTGGGTTAAAGAACCAATGTCATTTAAAACACGGTTCGCGATAAACCCAAAATCACATCCCATTGTTAATCGGGTTAAAGAACAGGTGTTATTCAAAACACCGCTCACGATAAACCCAAAAACCAATTTAAATTCAATTCCAATTAAATACTAGTTAACTGGACAATTTCACTAAATCTTAATTAAAAGATTTATTCTTTTCTAAACTGGGTTCAAGAACAGTGTTATTTAAGACACCATTCACGATGAACCCAAAACCCCATTTGATATTAAATACAAGGCTCTGAATAGAAAATATACCGGCTTATATTCAATATCAAATTCTGAAATCAACAGATATCGTATTGGAAATAACGATATAAATATATCTTTCAAATTTCCACAACCATATCTGTATAGTCACGAAACCCAACACTGAAATATTCCGAAGATAATTTCGATTCAAATCCATTCCAATACTTATATTGGAAATCCGGATTATTTTTAAAACCACTTCAAATCCAATTTATTAAATTAAAAATATTGGATTTTAATTCTAATTCATAACTAGTTCATTTCGATAAACATATATTTTTATCCTTTAAAATAGGGAATTTTTCATCCCAGTTCTTTCTAAATCATTTATTATGATTTTAAACAAATTATTGATATTTTTAATAATTTTATCAAGGCCCGTACAGTCAATTTCCAATAACGGTCGTCAAACTGCACTTACAACGACCTTTTCCAAATTTGATTTGGACATAGCTCCAAATCCAACTGTTAGATTTCAAATTTCTAACATTCATTAGAAATTTCTTTTCGATATGAACCCAATGGTTCCGGTTTCAGGAGAATCCGACAGTCGGATCTCCCGTAACGTCAATTCGAAGTCAATGTTCGAAATTCGCGAACTGCCGCGGCATGGCGCGTTCTATTCAGGCCATTAATATATATAATATATATATTTCGTCGATTTCAATTTAAAACGTATTTTATAAATCGTTTTAAATTTGTTTCTAAAACGATCTCAACTTCATATTCAATTTTAAATCAAAATTGAATATTCCATATCATCAATATATATAAATGATAATATTTTCTAAACGTTATATTCTGAAATCACTTCTTTTTCGATATTCGAATAAAATCGATATAAATATCGTTCGCGTCAAAATGGCGCAAATCTAATCAACACGGCTTTATATATTTCAATAACTTCATTATTCTATTCAACAAATGAATATTTTCTTCAATACATGAATCTTTATTTTATTCAACACATGAATATATATATTTCATAATATTCTTTATTTTCCAAATTAGGATGAGGCCAATCAGTTACCATATAATGTTAATTATATGGATTCCATACAACACATGTATATAGTAGCAATGATAAATAATCAACCATCATCCAAAGTGCACTACACAAATGTCTGTCAACCTATCGATTGACATACAACTAAACAATCGGGATTAGTGTACGTCAAATATCATCCCAATACCCGTGTGGGGTTTCAGTCAACAAACACAAATTTTTATTTGTGCAGTTGAACGATGTGTAAAATTTATCGTCCCAATCCATATCAGTCGAATCGGTGTACATAAACAAATCGTTCGATTTGTACATGAATATATATTTTATTTCAACACATGAATATATATTTTATTTCAACACATGAATATATGTTTTATTTCAACACATGAATATATATTTTATTTCCCATTCCACATCAAAATCAATTTTCACACAAACAAATCAATTCAAACACACAACAAACAAGTCGTCCATGGTCTGTGGACGACGGGTATCAGGTGTTGCTAAGCACCGTCTGCATCCTAGTATATATTTTTAACTAGAAAACAAGAATTAAAGTGAGAAGTTCTCACCTTGGGGTTCCACTCCTCCATTCTATTTCTGTAATTCAGAACAGTCTAGATTTGCCGACATTCCAACGCAGTGTTCTCTACGCTGTTCCTATTAAAAATCACATTTTTAACCGACGATCTTTATAAATCAAAATCACATTTTTATACTGTTCTATATATAGTAAAAATTATATTTTTATATTCGCTATACATATGAAAATCATATTTTTATATTTCTACTAATCATATAAAAATCATATTTTTATAACGTTGCTTATATTTTAAAAATTACATCTTTATTTTGCTATTATATAAAAAAAAGAAATCATATCTTTATTTCATTCATCATCATCTCTTTATATTTTTAAAAGCGAAGTCTTTATATTTTCAAAGGCGAAGTCTTTATACTTTTAAAGGCGAAGTCTTTATATTTTTAAAGGCGAAGTCTTTATATTTTCAATGGCGAAGTCTTTATATTTTCAAATTCAAAGTATATTAATATTTTCAAATTCAATGGTAATTTTGTAATTTAAAACAATGGTGTTTTATTAGAAAATAATTACAGCTTTAAAATAAAGTTATTTAAACTAATTACTTGATTCAAAATCTCATTTTTAAACAATGGCATTTTTTCTAAAATTAATGAATAAATTAACTAAGTTAAAGTCATTCACCTTCTTCATGGTTTACACGACAGAACACCATCGCACCCTGCTCAAAACTAGGTGGGGATTTTTCACGCCGTACGAGATGATTGAAGCCGATCAGCCACTGCCATGGGTTCCGCCGCCGTGAGAGCTTCCTGCGCCTCCCCCCGGTTGAACTCGACGAAGCCTACACGTCGGAATTGGCCACTGAACGGCGCAACATTGGAGTGGTGGTTCTAGCAGCAGGCGGGATGGAATTTGATCAACTCGAGATGGATTTACAGATCTAACTTAGGTCTTTAATTTCGCTTTGAAGACTGGAATTAATTCGAGGTGGAGAGGAAGATAAATCGGGAAGAAAGATGGAGTCATTTCCATCATGGGTTTCTTTGAGAGCGGCGGGGGTAACGGGTTGACTGCGCAATGAAGAGATAAGGGTTTGACCCTAGTTAGGGTTATATATATACATATATTTTTATTTAATTAATTTCAATAAATGTGATTTTATATACGAACACCAAATCAAACCCAACGACTGTCGCCCGTAGCTAATTACCCCCTTTCCGAACACAATGGGATATGCCCGGTAAGCCAATTCTATCGTTTCGATCAGTTTTCATTAAAATTAAAGTATAAATCAGTATATTCAATTTTAAACGTACATTTTAATTTACCGGGGCCACATATTAACTCTAAAAATTCTTGAAAAAATATTTCTAGCTTCGTATTGATGATACGGTCCTAACAAAACTAATTTCGTCAAATTCTAAGACCATTTGAAAAATGGTCATTTTCTGGTCGATCGAAATTGACTGAAACTGTTCAAACACATTTAACTTTACCACGCTCACACATTGATTCAAAAAATTATGCAAATTGGAACCTAGCAATAATTTGACATCCCGGATCCAACAAAAGTGGTTTCGTCGAAAACGAAGGTCGTTTGCAAAATCTCCATTTTCAAGGCCTTTATATATATTAAAATATATATAAATTCCAAAGCGACTTTTCTGAACTTTAAACTGGACGTATCTCTCAACTTTTAAAGTGAAATCTCAGTTTCTTAACTTCATTAGAAAGTTATGATTAAACAAATTCAAATATTTCTTGTTTCATCCAATTCTGACTTATACTGAATCCTGTACATTCAATTGAAATTCGAAATTGAATTTTCGAACTGCCGCGCCATTTCAGGCTCGTTTTATAATTAAAATAAATTTATTCGTTTTAACTTCGTCAAAAATAAATTTATCGTCGTTATTATTTAAAATAATCATTTTAAAATTTCAAAATTCATGAAAATCGAAAAGATAAAATTTTTAAATTGGCTCAGATTTTCCGGGTTGTTACATATCATGAACAATACAAAATCCACATAAGTGCCTGAGTCATTTTTGAAAAAATAATGCTATCGCATCATGACAGTGAACTTCATGTTCCATCAATTAAACATAATAAAATAAATTGACCAGATTTGATCATTCACTGTTAAATTGCAAAAGGGGATCACTGCTCCTTAAATGAGACTGAATAATCAATCGCCTTTAAACAGATGAGCTTATTTTAAGCATCAGCACTTCAAATTAATGTAAAAGAGAATATAATTCTTATCGGAAATAATCAGAGAGTGTAGAATTATAGATCAAAATCTTTTTAACTACAAAAAACTAAATTTATGTGTAGATATATTTAGAGGTAAATGTAATTTGAAAGGAAACCAAAATATCAAAGGCTGAATCATATTTACATTTGTCACACTACAAAACTTGAAGCAAACCTAAATTGAAAATTTGTGCGCTATGATGTTCAGGAATTCAGAAATAGCAATTTCTACATATTTAAATAGACAACGAAGAATGTATCATAAAATTTGGGCATGCCATCCAAAAATGCCTACTAATGGTAAAATAATAATAAATAAAAATGTCTAAATGGTAAGGAAGAAAAAATAAACTTATAATCTTACTTTTGTTGGTTCATTTTCTTCAGGCAGAACATATGCAGTTCCATCACAGTAGTAAAAAAAATTGTCGTCTAAGAAATAATAACTAATAATGGAACAACAACTCTCATAAGCATTCAATTGATAAGTCGATTTCAATTCAAAAGTTTGATCATCCAATAGTCTAACAAAATGTGTTTCTGCATCTTTCGTGCTAGTCTGGCAATTTTTGTAACTACAGATTGCAAAAGTTCTAGCCTGCTACTGATGGCAAATATGTCATGCATGCTCCCTTAGTGCATAATATTTGGGTTAACTGGTCAGTCAAGCATAACATTGCCTATAAAAAAATTAGGACTATAGATCTGCCTCCAAGTTGTAGCTGGGTTTGGTGTGCCATTCGTAATGCTTATGCCAAGGAATACATTCATCAACATGATTGTCTTTGCCTCCCAAGCTATAGTAACCTATAAGAACCTTTTGGTTGGATATGCAATATTAGTCTTCATATCATGTTTTTTTGACACTGAAAAGGTGGTGTGGACCCATAAAGAAGTTGAACACTTAATTGTCACAATTTACAAATGCATTAACTTCCAGACTAATCAGCAAATCCTTGCTAGGAACAAAAGAATTTGAAACAATCCTTTTAAAGAAAGTGATAACTTCTTACTATGAAAGGTCATGAAAAATGCTTTGCATGTCAAAACCAAGCTTTTACAAAAAGGGAATGCATGTTGATGGTCATTTTGTTTTATGCAACGATGAGCAGGAAGATATTTTATGTTTGTTCTGGATCAAGTTAATGTTCAAGGCAGGCAGAAGTAGGATTGATTGGGATTTCATTTACAACTTTGCAAGATGGTAAAAGTATGAAAGTTTTATGCTTTTACTGATCTTAAAAGAAATTCATTTGGGTTAACTGATTTAGGTTATATCCAAAAAATATCAATGGCAATGGGTGTTCCATTCAAATATGTTTGTGGGAACATGCTCCAACACCATGAATTCTAAAGTGTTGGCTATGATCCAAACTTTCTTTTGTGCTCTCATAATGCAACATAACACCTCAGTTAGGCGTACACAGACAGAACAAAATTAATGTGGTATAAAAGAAGTAACCATCTAGTAACTAGCTATTCAAGATGTAACAAGAGCAAAAAATCACAATAATAATCCTAGAAATAGCAACAATAAAAATAAAGAATGAATGGTTTTCCATACGACATTCATATCAGAAGGCATTGACTCAAACAACATGATACAGAGCTTTCAATATCAACATAGCATCATCTAAGCCACTGCAAGCTCATGAGCTATATAATATTCCCTATAAAGAAAACCCTTCTAATCTCCGGTGGTTTTAACCAATATAGACAGTCAAAGATATATGTAACATACGAATTGATTGTATGTTTTAATTTTGATTTACATAAAAAGATAACTCAAATTAGAGATTGAATGATCGAAATTGAAAACAAAATAAATGAATCGAAGAAGAAAAGATCCACCTTTGTGGAGATCACAGATGAGATTCGGCGTTTTTGAAGAACGAAGAAACGGAAAATATCGCCTTCGAGCATGAACCCTAATTTCAGTAAGCACAGCTTAATACCTTTTGATTTTTGAAATAAAAAAAGCTTCCAAAAAGGCACTTAGTTGTTCATGCTCGAAAATTATGCTACTAAAATTGCGGCCTTAAAAATTCAATAGGTCTTCAAAGGCTTTTTAGTCAGGAAGAAATTGTGTGCTGAAATCTATGATGGAGAAAAATCAAAGAAGTTGGTAATCGATCGTATTATTCTGAACGTTGAAGTTAGAGATGGATGCAGTTAGAATGCAAAGCTATATTTTCGAGGTTTTAGGGTTAGGAAAAATATGGTGCTCTTAAGGTACATTGGAAAGTTGTTTGTTGAAGGTACGGAAATATCATATTTAGAGTTGGAGAAGAAGAGGTTGATATGTAAGGAGCTGTTAGAAGGAGTTATTTCGCAGGGTGAAGTAGGAGGAGAATATCAGACTCTTGTGATTATGAAGATTTATAAGAGGATGAAAGAGATTGATGATGCACTCATTAAGGAAGCTTGTGATCCAACTACTATTGATATTGAAGATGAACTTGGTCATGTTTAATTTGACTATCCAGAACTACTAGAGGCGTTATTTGATTCAACCTTCATAGAAGAAGAGTTAATTCATCCTATTTTGGAATCTACTGTTAATGGAGATGATTTGGAAGGGTCTTTCTTTGAAGAATGGAATATTATAGAAAAAGATGACTTAATGAATAGAGACATGAGTAGCAGTGTTTGTAAGGTGGAAAGGTAGTAATGATTTTTTTTTGAAACAGATAAAAATAGGCCCAAGGCCCAGTTGTGAATGGGTAAACAATACCCGAAACCCTTAATACAAAACATGTCGTAGGAGAAACCCTAGCCGACATAACCCACAAACACGAATTCTCAAAAGAAAAACCTAAAAATGGCGGATGAAGAGAATCCAGCTAAATTCATCCTACAGCTTCCAGAACTTCAAGGAGGCTTCCAGATAAAAGCCTCGTCACCTTCAATTATTACTTCAGTTTGGATAGAGTTCGTGCTTTCTGCTAACACTTTATCACCAAGTCTTTCACCGGAGATTTCATCAGATTTCCTTTTCTTCGTGCTCAAAAATACCGAGCTACCCTCCATTTGTCTTGTTAAGCTCAGATCTACTTCTATTGACTTGCTTCCGCTACTATCTCCAATTTCCCAGCATGTTAAGTGATAAATTTGGTTGTTTATCCTGCTTTTGTAGTGATTATTATCCACTTTATGCAAAAAGTTGCGAGCTTTATCCCCTTGTTTCTTCTTCAGCGAAGGCAAAAACTCTGGATCACTACTGGAAGGATGCTTAGCTCTAATCTCTGCATCAGGTAGAATAAATAGATTACCATTCAATTTATAATTAAATAAATTGTTTTTGCAATGATATTCTGTTTACTTCCATTAGGTTAATGGTGTTGAGGCTATGGTTGCATCTACCAGGGAGGAAACCAGAGTGCTTCGCAGGAGAACTATTATCCTCTGTTATGCCGATAAGCTGATCATTGCCAGCTAATTAATCCATTTTGGTTGGATGGTAGTATTTTCTTCCTGCATTAGGTATAACAATATGGTTACTGGCCATAATATTTTTCATATGAACTTGATTTCTATCAAAAACTTGTTTACTCCCCTTGCAGGTTATCCTTATGTTGGGATTGATGCTGCAATCACCAGTGTATCCAACATGATCACCACCATGTCTACCCAGTAAACTACTGGAGCTTAGTTTGGAACTGAGGAGTTGATCATTGGATCTGCTAAAATTAAGCTTCTCATTAAGTATATAATTCTCAACTTGACTTTCTTCATTATATGATATGTTCTGCTCAAAAGTATTATCATTGCTATTCCTGTAAGCTTTTTTACTGATAATATCATAATCAGTAAAGATGTTCTTCCATAATTGGTTGCAATTAATCTCCCTAGAAGTATGAAGTCTCTGATTTCTTTCCCTCCAAATGTGGTAAATCACAGTAGTTAACATGATACAAGCCCTGTTAATAATTTAGATTTAGGCTTAAAATGATTCATAATGTAGCCAATACTGTCTCTGATATTCAATTTAGGAATATTCAGATTAAAACCCATACTTTACGGATAGAGGAATACATAGAGTTGAACATAGTACGATGAAAGTTGTAAGCTTTGTTCGGGGGGAGTTATTGTCTATCGTTGGCCTCTATGGTAGAATCAGCCGGGGAGGCCTGAGAGACGGTGGTTTACCCTGTGGCAGATGTCAGCGGTTCGAGTCCGCTTATCTCCAGCCCGTGCACTTAGCTGATACTATGATAACACCCAATTTTTTCAATTCGGTAGTTCGATCTATGATTTTTCATTCATGGACGTTGATAAGATCCTTTCATTTAGCAGCACCTTAGGATGGCATAGCCTTAACATTAATGGCGAGGTTCAAACGAGGAAAGGCTAACGGCGGATACCTAGGCACCCAGAGACGAGGAAGGGCGTAGCAAGCGACGAAATTCTTTGGGGAGTTGAAAATAAGCATAGATCCGGAGATTCCCGAATCTTAGCATTAAACCAAATGAACTGGGAAAATAAACATTCAATGAAAAGATGATTAGCATTTTCCACATCATTATTACACAAGAGACAAATGTTATCTGAATCTTTATTCCATTTTCTACACTTATCCCTGGTAGGAAGCTTATTTAAAAGGGAAAAGTAAGCACAATGTACCATTTTAGGGCAATTGGCTTTGCACCATATAGCTTTATACCAACTAACTTCCACATTCTCACCAATAAAAAACTCCTAAACTTTTTAAAATGAGAACATGCCTTTAGAATTAAACTTCCAAACCCATTGGTCTTTAAAACAGTTTGAGTCAATGGAAATTTTTTGAATGGCAGACTTGAAAATGAAGGCTGCAGGACTGTTGTTAAAAAACCAACAATTGTTTTGAATAATATTTTGGACTGTGTCATTAACACCTCCTAGAATGTGCAAATTATTCCATCCAAGAAGATTAATTAGAGAGTTACCAAAAATCCATGGGTCAAACCATAAACTGGTTTGGCTTCCATCTTTTATTTCTCTCTCAATTAATTTTCTGCTATGTCTCTACAGTCCAAAATATTTTTCCAAACATATGAATGGTGGTTTTCTTTTTTAACTGTCCAAATTTTTTTTGATTTAAGATATTTAGCCTTCATCCACCTAGCCCATAAAGATTTACCATCAATAAATTTCCAAAATAATTTTAATTTACAAACCTCATTCAAATCCCTGGTATTTCTAAGACCCAAACCCCCAAATTTCTTAGGCATACAAACTTTGTCCCAAGAAATCTTGTGATATTTACCTTTCCAAATAAAATTGGCAAACAATTTCTCAATTTTCTGAATAATACTAATAGGGATGTTGTGAGCTTGTATCGAATAGATAATTATAGCACTGATGACAGTGTGAGTAAGCTCCATTCTACCAGCCATAGATAGGAGCTTACTAGACCATCCTTTTAGCTTATTATGGATTATGTCCATACGCCTAGTACAGTCCTTATCCTTAATTTGATTAATACTAAGAGGTAAGCCAAGGTACTTGACTGTTAAATTCCCTTCTTTGAATTTCAGGAGACTAAGAATATCATATTTAGAAATATAATTCTTGATGAAATAAATTTTACTTTTATTCTCATTAACCTTAAGCCCAACAAACTTCTCCATATTATCTAGGATGCTTTTAATAGTAGAAGCACTGAATTTATCAACCTTAGTAAACACAAGCATATCATCTGTATATGACAGATGAATGATATGTGATTTACTCTTGTTGATAGGTTTAATATTACCTTTCAATAATTCTTTTTCCATCTGAATGGAAAAAAATTCCATAACAATAGAGAATAAGTAAGGAGACAAAGGATCTCCTTGCCTTATATCCCTATTACTATGAATAAATCCTTTAGGGGATCCATTTATCATTATTGAAAAGGTAACATTGTCAATGCATCCTTTTATTAAAGCACAAAATTTATCATTAAAAGCCATCTGCAACATGACAAATATAATGAAATCTCTATTAATCCTATCAAATGTTTTCTGTAAATCAATTTTAATGCACATCATATGTTTCTTATTCTTATTAAAATCTCTAATAAGCTCATAAGCTAATAGAGAGTTTTCAGAAATAAGCCTACCAGGTATGAAGGCATTTTGATTTTCAGAAATAAGAAACTTCAAAAACTTTTTAGCTCTATTAAACAAAATAGAAGAAATAATTTTATAAACAAAATCGTAGTAGGCAATAGGCATGCAGTCCCCAAGACTTAAAGGAGAATGAACTTTGGGCACAAGGGTAATGAAAGTGTGATTGGAATTTTTCAAAAGCTTTCCAATTCTGAAAAATTCTTTAATTGAGTCACACAAAAAAGATTTGATCTCAACCCAGTGGGTTTTATAAAACTTAATTAGCACCAAAACCATCAGGTCCTGGGCTTTTGTCATTATTATAATTAAAAATCACATTTTTAATATCTTCCTCTCTAATAGGAGCAAGTAGAATATCTTCACTATTACTATTAACAGTGTACTTAAAGACAATGTTAGGAAAATTGCTAACCGTATTCTTTGAATTATAAAGAGAACTGAAATAATCAATGGCCTCTTTTTCTAACATAGAGACTTCATTTATTATTTTGCCCTCATGGTTTAGCAACTTTCCAATCTCATTTCTATTCCTCCTACTAGACATTTTAGTATAAAAAAATTTACTAGCTTCATCTCCAGAAGTTAACCAGTCAACCTTAGCTTTCTGCTTAATATTAATTGAGTGAATATGCAGAGATTTAACTAGCTTGGCTTAAGCATCAAAAAATTGTGAAGCCAAAATTGAGTCTGAGCTATTATTATCTAATTCATCCTGGAGTTTCTCACACTCATCCCTATAAGATTTTAATTCAGATTTATTTCTAGAACAATTCCAGTTTTTATGGTTTCCCTTAATTATCTGCAATGACTTGTTAAATTTGTATTGGGCAGTACCATAGATGTTATTCTTGAGACTATTAGTAACAATCTCTTTATAACCATCTTCAAGCACCCATCCATTCACAAATCTAAAAAGGGTATTCTTAACACCAGTGACATTATTATGAAAAGTAACCTGAATAGGTGTATGATCACTAGAGTTTTGAGGAAGGGTGCTACAAATCACATTAGAGAAAGTATTCAAAAAAAACCTGATTGAATAAAACCCTGTCCAGTTTATAATGAATATTTCTAAATTCACCTGACTTCCAGGTGAATTTATTCCCAATGATTTGAGGTTCAATTAAACCAGTTTTTATTATAAAATTGGCAACCTTCTCTAATTTATTAAAAGGAATAGGAACACCCCCCCCCCCCTTTTTTGTTTCATAACCACGAAAAACAGTGTTGAAATCCCCAATTAATAACCAAGTGTAATTTATATTTCTACCAAATTGTTCAATACATTTCCACAATTTAATTCTTTCAATTTCCAAATTTGAGGCATAAATAAAGGTGATTTTAAGAACAAAACCACCTTTATTCATACAACTGCAGTGAATGTATTGATAATCAATGTAGAAACTGTCTAAAGTCCAAATATTTGGGTTATGCAACACCATAATTCTACCATAACCACCCATTTTGTTATTATTTATAATATGCCAACATGACAGCCCTCTATTATAAATATCAGTGATACTTTTATCACTTAATTTATGCTCTAGAATCCCAATAACACTAGGTTTATATTTGCTAAGAAAACTAATTAAAGCTAACTGTCTACTAGGGGAATTTAGTCCCCTAATGTTCCAAGCAATAATATCCATATATATATATATATATATATATATATATATGATAAAAAATTATAAACTAAGGATACATCCAAGGATACACAGCAGCTACAGTGAATCCCTTTGTTTGCTGATATCCACTTTAGATTCCAATTGTTTGCCACTCTTTTTGAAACTTGTTTTGTCTGTGGCTTTAATCTGTTTTCCCCAATTTGTATTATTCTCTATGTATTTTTTTCCTAAAATCATGATCCTTACCATCTTCAGTTTCTTCAACCCCTGCTATATCAAATAGGCTTTTTGTTATGGTTTTCTTCTTTCTTTTTGGTTGAATTGCAGGTTTACTAGCAGATATGGATTGATTAACAGCATTTTGGATGTCTACTTCAGTAATAGCCTGATTAGAAGGAGCCAGCCCTTCTGGTAGTGGAGCTGAATTGGTGAAAATGGGATCTGCAGCATGCAGATTAGCACATTGCTCTAGTTTATCTGTATTTGTTCTGTCATTTTCCAAATTTTTAAATAAACTTGAGTCCTCCATAGGGGAAGAGGACTCAATGACCTGTGCTTCAGCATCCCCTTCTGCTTACATATTGATTTTTGATTTTATTTGATCTTTCATTATTAAGGGTGTTAATATGATTAAACCCTCATTTATGTTAAGATCACCAGTATTCTTCTGATTTTCAGATAATCTTGCTGACTGTTGAGATAAATCTGAGGACTTTAAAAGATCAGATTTATCCAAAACATGGTTAGCGAACCCAGGAGAGTCTATAATCATATTACACTCTTTAGATGGTGCAGACTTATCTGCAACTTGATCAGTTAGAGTAGTATTTCCAGAGTAGATATCAGATTGCGATATCCCATTGTTTTCTGGAACTGCAGTGTTATTCGGCTTTTCGAAATTATCTTTATTGTTTATGCAGTCTTCTAATGAATGTCCGAAACATTTGCAGTTCTTGCATCTATCTGGTATCTGCTCATAAATGATTGGTTGCAGTATGCTTTCACCATCATGCATGTAGATAGACACCACATTAGGTAGATCTGCTTCAGCACTAATTTCAACTAGAATTCTAGCGTAACTTAGCCGAGTTTCTTTCGCAGTCTGCTCATTTAGTTTTAAAGGAATGCCAACAACGCTAGCAATGGCGTTGAAAGCTTCCTTATCCCATAAGCGTAGATTCAATTCAGGGAGTCTGATCCATATTGGCATCGTGCTTAACAAATCACGATCAAGAACTATTTTTTTACTCCACTTTTTAAGGATAATCAACTTTCCATAAATAAAATAAGGTCCACCTGGTAAAAGCTTCTCACGGTCAGCAAGATTTGAAAACCGAATGACAAAAAACCCATTTTCTCTTGTAAATATTTCAAATGTCCCTGTTGGGTTCCAAGTGTGCGCGACAAATGATCTAAAATAATGATATGGTGGCCTTTTGTCGAATACATATGCAATTATCGAATATCCCCATTTATCCTCTGTTCTGATGCTAACCTCCTCACTAATAACCACTATTTGATCTTCACCAATGGTCGAGGCTGGTTCAATGAACTTCAGATCAAAATCAGAGTTTTGACCCCCTTTCTTGATTAGATCTTCCCAAGAAGATGCCTTAGATGCATCTGAAATTTTGAAATTTGGCATTCAATTGCCCTCTTGAATGTTTGTTTGCCTTCTTGAAAGTTCTTGCACTCAATATTTACCTGATTGCGGTTCCCATTCGATGCAGGGTAGGGCTTCCTCCTTTCTTTAAAAGGAAACTCGCTTGATTTTCCTATTCCTCTTTGTATATGCTCAGAACCGTTGGCATTTAAATTGGATTTCATAGCCTTTTTACAGTTTTGTACCATCGTGAATCCATCCTCGTCAACAATGAAATCAGAAGGCGGATTCGAAGAAATCAGATCAGGGTTTGGAGCGGAGAGATGTGAGGGAGAAGATGAAGATCCAACATCTTTCCTAGGATTTCCATCAAATAATGGATTTTGGAAGACATTAGGGGCAGCCATGGCCGCAAGCTTTCTTGGAGCAAAGAGATCTCAGTTTTTTTTAAAAAAAAAAAAAAAATTGGCAAGCAAAAGCATGTGCTTTTTCATATACCTGCTCACTGTATGGTTTTCACAATTTTAACTTTGTTAAAGGTAGTAATGATTCTTACAAGTAATTAAGAGCTTTTCTCTCGCACAGTCAAGGAACTTAAGAGCTACGTACCAGACAAATTATTAGCAACAATATTTGAGTTTAATTTTGTTTTTTCTTTCTTGTTCTTGTAGTATTTTTGGGATGCCTTTGGAGATTTAGGATCTTTGTAATTTGGATTTTTCATATATAATTATTTAATTAAGACTACTAACTGCAATATATTTTTGGGTGATATGTTTGTGGTAATTTGTTTCTTCCCGTTAGGATATATACCGTCAGTCGTTTCCTTGTTTGGAAGATACGCATGAATTTATTAGCTCGCAAGTAGTAAATTTTTAAAAATGATAAGAACAATGCTTTTGGGGTATTACTTGGTCAAAGATTAGCCATATGATAAAAATAAGATGATGCACGGTTATATTTTGAGTTTTTTCAGCGGTGCAATTTTATTCACTTAACGATCGGACCAAAAATATGTGTTTTCAACACAATTATTAATAAAAAGAAGGCAATTTTAACACTTTACGGTCAGATCAAAAATATGTGTTTCCAACACAATTATTAATAAAGACATAAATATTATTAAAATTATGTACATATATTTTTTTTTCAACTAAAGTTAATGTGGTTGTACTTGGGCTAGTTCAACAGAAATGATAGTACCAACTCTAATAATTAAATAATGTAATTATCTAAGTTATTACTTAATGATTAAGTTTTGAATACAAATTTCAGTATAGGTCGGCCGAATAATTTTCTATATATATGCATGCTTATTGCAGCCTTAAACCCTACTATTACATCATGGTGAATCCGGAAACGGGCTGCCAACAGGGCTCCTCCGAGAGCACGGAACTTGAAGGTTTGTTTGCGAATCTCGAATCAGAGGCTAAATCCAGTGCGATTATAACGTATTTGACGAAGCTCTGCCAGATATTGTTATTGCTACGAAAGAATACCATCATTGGTTCAAGGATTATTGCTAAGAAAGAGTATATGCTAAATTGTTAATGCTAAGTTGTTCGTGAACATGATTTGGGAGAGGTTACCATTATTTAACAATTATTTATTATCTGATATACCATTATTTAACAATATTTTATTTTTAATGAAAATACACAAGTATTATCAATTTTCTCCAATATTTTTTTCACTATTTTTCATGCATGGTGCTAACTTTTCTAGCTCACCCTCGTGTACTGCAATGATTGATGAACTCAACTGAATATACACAATGACAATCAAGAATTAGCTAAAATATACCAACTAGGAATCATGTTTTTTTAGCTATACGAAACATGTAAAATGAATGTCATTTCACACAAAATATTTGTTGCTTGGAAACAAACATTTCAACAAAAAGTAAACAAATAAACAATTATGAAATGATAGGTTGTTAGAATTAAGCATGAAACTTAACATGCCATCCGTATAGCAGTAAATCATATTGCTTACTGAGATAAGTTTATAAGATCTTGTTCCGATCGATTCATTCCATAAGAAGTACATGAATAAAAGCTAATATAACATGATTTGGGAATGAAAAAACATTATATTCATGAGAATGAGGATTCTTAGTAAGAAACAATATGCATGAATTTATTAGCTCGCAAGTAGTAAATTCTTAAAAATGATAAGAATAGTGCTTTTGAGGTATTACTTGGTCAAAGATTAGACATATGATAAGAATAAGATGATGCACAATTATATTTTGAGTTTTTTCAGCAGTGCTTATGGCCATCCATAAAACAGTTCAATTATACATAGATTTGTCAATGAGCATCCGAAAAATTCAAAATCCGCCCGCATTCGTATCCTAAAAGCGGATAAATATCTGATATTCGCAAAAACGGATGCGGATGCGGATATAGACTCATCCCCATCTGAAAATTATCCATCCGATTTTTATAATTATAGTTTAAATTATGTATATTTTAGCACAATAAAATATGTTAATTTATGATTTTATTAAGTTAAAAATCCATATAATACACACTAAACGCATGTTAATTGCTCAGAATTATTTAATATCATCATATTTGTTTATTTTAGTATTTTAATAATCAATTTGATTGAAATAAACTTTATGTTGAATTAATAAATTTTGTTTATGTACCATGAATTATCGATCGCTGGCGGTCTGATAATCGTCCAATATCCGTCTGTATCCACGGATACAGATATCTGGAAATAATTTTGAATGCGAATGCGCACTTCCGTTGACAACACTAATTATAGGACACGAATAAAAAAGAAGTCATAAAAACATTACTCCAAATTATTTTTGCTTAGGAGAAAATTGCTCATTGTAAAGATCGAACTCACGACTCCCACCGGAAATAGAAGCACCTCAACCAACTGAGCTACCATCATAAACTATTAAAAGTATAATGTAACTGTGTTTTATATTGGAGCATTTTCTTTTAAAGGACAAACCTTGCAAAAAAATTGGTCAAAAGAATGGAAAGTTTAGAAATTAGGCATAAGTCCACATTTGCACTAAACATGGAATTCAGGGGACCCACAATCCTTTTCCCACTTGCACTAGCATTTGTCCTTTTGCTTAATTTCTAAACTTTTCATTCTTTTCACCAAAATTTTTGTTAAGTTTGGACTTCTCACTATTTTCCACTTTATATTGGCGTGTTTGATATTATAATCTGCTAAAGACGTGCATGCAGAATTAATTTTAAATTGAAACAACTTTAGCTCTCCTGCCCATTTTTCTGCCTGTCCTTCTAATTTGAGAACATATCTACGTTTTGTGACAACAAATATTCCAGTACGTTAAAAAATGAAGATTATTTATTTATCTATCTATATTTCATGTAACCCTGTTAAGTTTAGAAGGGATAAGACGACAGAGAAAAGTTTGAATGAATGGAAAAATATTGTTAAGGGAAAATGTTAAATTGGAACTTTGTATAATTGCCCATTTGCAATCGAATAATTTTATTATTTTTCTAAGAGAACATGGCAGAACTGGAGCCAATCCGAGCATTACAAGCTAATGAGTTTTAATACTTAAATACAAATTTTAACACTAAAATATAAATTTGACTTTTTAACTAGAAAAACTAAATTTAAAAACTAAGGCTTAACTTTTAGACATGAATTTGAAAACTTATATTAAAGTGATTTAATATGGTAAAAGTAATGCTGCGTCAAGGCAGAAACCCTGCAGTTGATGACTAAAGTGCAGTATTCTCCCCGACGCGGCACCATTCATTAACTCAGTTGAAGCGTTTTTATTTTAATCAATGAATTTAATGTCAGTTGCATCACGTAGCCCTTTATTCCAGCGTTATTCCAAGCCCACAGGATTCATAGGCAATCTGCGGCCAAGCTTGTTTCCAAGAAAACATGTTTGGTTTCGAATCAAATTCAAATTTATAGTTGTACTTTCGTATGCGGATAGTGTTACATCTGCATGCACATCCGAAATCATTTTAGTATATTGGATATCCATATCGCGGATTCAGACTGATATTGAGTAATTATCTTATCCGCCAACAAACGATAAATCAAGAAATATAAATGAATATTTTTTATTTATCGTGTATTTACTTAGGACATCGAGTGTGAATACATACCTTCAATTTACAACAAATATGTGTCTTTTGGTCGAAATAAATGAAACAAACGTAGGAGAAGATAGCTTTAGTTTGCTGTTACACCAAAAAAATACAACGTCCATGTGTATATTTTTTGTATACTAATTTCCATATAGTACTAGTGTGAGTACCTAAACAAGTGGTTACTGGTTTAGGTTATAGCTGAGGTTAATTGTTCAACTTTGATTTTGTATTATGATGATAAACACCCGTACAGTTGAGAGTAGATATATCATATATGTCACCCTTTCACCAACTTGGCTACATATTGCATACCTTTATACCTTCATTGTGGAGCATGTTGATTTTAACTCGGCATTTTGGGTAATTATCCTTTTTCGGAAGTAATATGTTCTCAACTGTGATAATATACATTGGATTTGCTTTTCATGTGTTTGCACAGTCAAAAAAACGCAAAATATCAATTTACAATCTGAACACAACAGTTTAAAACTTTAATTAACTTAACATTTCAGCAAATAACAACTGCAAATTGAACAAAATTTTATTAATTACATATGATCTCCAGGATTGTCTACCCCCCCCCCCCCCCTCCCTCTCCCCAACCACAATCCTTTAGCCAACGATTAAGATGTTTAATATAAAATTATCTGTTAAATTTTATTTTAATTAGAATTCAATGAAAAAAATTATAACATAGATTAAGCAAATACCTGATTATAGCTAACTCTATTTGGAGAAAATTCATAACTAAACAGATTATAGCTAAAAAATCCTTTGTTAAATAATACCTGATTGCAATTGGTGATGGTGAGGCTGGTTTCGATATCGACAGCTAAGCACTAAAGGTTGGTAGCGACGTCGGTTGTTAGGGAGACAAGCTGTTACGTAAGGAGGTGGAAGAAAGGTTAGAATGCCGTGTTGATTTGGAAGCCATGCCGATTACTGAATCAGATAGGTAGGGTATTATACGGAGGAAGACAAATTGGGGTGATTACAAAGATAGAAAAAATGGCGAAATGGGAGAGAACAGTGGAAAAGAACACAGAAGAAACGAAAGGGAAAAAAAAAAAAAAAAAGTGGCGTGCAATTTTGACTGGCCAAACTGAATATAAACTTCACAAACCGCCGGTTTGATAAATTTTAAATTGGTAATTTTTATTCTAATCCACCATATTAGTAAGTTAATCCACCCAATTTAATATGATATTTGACTTTACTAAAATTTAAATTTTAATCAGTACATCCACCAAAAAAAGAAAACCGTACGTATCTCCTCTTCTCAATCTTCTGCGTTTTCTTCTTTTGTGTGTTTTCTTCTTCCATGCGTTTTCTTCTTCCTTGCTTTTTCGGTAGTCTTCTCGGTTCTGGAATCCTAGCATCTAAATCCAAGCTTAAGCGATAAGCGGAGTAATTCAACATAATAATAAGTAGTTTGTTTATTTGTTTATTTATTTTTTGAAGTTGATTAATTGTATACAAAATTGTTTTTTTTTTTTTTTTAATTTCACCATTGTCAAATATAATTGTAGTTAGTTATTTTCTGAATCTTGAAAAATTGATAGAAATATGTCTGAGAAGAGAAGCCGTTTACATCTTGATGAGGGAGACAGTAGTTACAGTACTAAGGAAATTGCAGGAATTAAAGGGTTTTAATCAAGACTGATAAATTTATATAAGAAACATGTTGCATACAGTAGATTTATAATGTGTATTTTTTTACATAATTATCTGGTATGACATCTAGATTTTAGGCTAGTTGGATTATTATTATTAATCATTTAATCTGATATGAGAATTGTGAAATAACGCAGAATTGTGAAACAAGAAGCACAAAATCGATTGTTAGATACATAATAGGGTGAAATATGTAAGTTAATCCACTCGTGGATTAACTTACAAAATAGTTGTGGATTAACTTATTAAAGTAAAATTGTGGATTAACTTATTAAAACCATGGATTAGAATAAAAATTACCTTTTAAATTTTAGAATTTGAATTTAAGTATGAAAAAGGTCTAATAATATAAATTACAAAATTTAGAATTAAAATACAATTTACTAATTATGGGAGATAGGTATAAGGACGAACGTTAAAAAAAATCTGAAGGACACTAAGTTTTATCTTTAGGCTGCAGGACAAACTTTGAAAAATAATTAGAATGAATGACAGTGCTAAACATGTCTTGCATTTTGTACAGTGTAAAACTAAATATAATGCTAGTTATAACTAGTTTTTTGTATAACATAAAAACTGAATATAGTGTCAGTTATGTCTAGTATTTTCCGTTAGTTTAATTTTTGTTTAAAGTTTGTCCTTTATTCTAAGAACGAAACATAATGTCCCTTAACCTAGTTTACTTTTAAAGTTTTCCTTTCTTCCTAATTACCTCTAACTTATTTTTGTAGTTATTAATTATTTAACTAGATTTCAAAAATCGAGTTTGAGAAAAAACGATGTAACTTAGCCACAAAACATGCACCGTTGTGTTCATGGTGAAATTTTCGTTAACTTTCATGTTTTGATTTTCGTGAGTGGAGTCTGTATGGAGAAATTACGGTCAAGAAAAAGAAACCAAACCAAAAATAATTCATATATTAAATAAACATTAATAACCTGACCCCACAACGAACTGGTCGACCCAAGCGGAGTCGGTACGAAGGTCTACCGGTTGTGTCGACCTGCTTGGTGTGGTGGCTAGGATTCAAATGTGTAAACCTAATTCTAAAGGACGAATCTAAGGGTTTTTTATCCAATGGTTCGAGATCTTTCTTTTGCATGTTGTAACAACCCAACTTCTCGGGACGATTCAAATCAACAATAAACCACATATGTCTGACCCGAACCACTCAAAATTGAAAATTTAATAACGAGGCTCAATGCAAGAAGAGAAGAAATTAAACAATACACGGAATCTCAGAGAGAAATGACAAAATATAATAATAACATAAACATTTCATGAAGCAATTAAATAATATACATTTGATTTCAATTTATAATATATTAGAGTTTCACACTCATAACATACCAATTTAAATCTATATTTTAAATAAATTTATATTTCATTTTTTGTCAAAAATAGATTAATAATTTAAATCTAATTTCAAACTAATTCAAATTAATTTTAAATTAATTCAAAACTATATTAAATTAGTTCAGACCTAATTTGAATAGTTCAAATTTAAATTTAAAGTAATTTAAATTTGAGTAAGTCAAAAAAATTGAATCTTATTTAGAACAATTTAGATTAATCGAATCCAATTTAAAGCAATAAAAACTCTTTTTAAATTAACATAAATCGATTTAATTTTCGATCAACTTTAAGACATGTTTAAATGTCGAATTTCATTAAATCGAATTTAAATTTCAAATGAAATCAGCAAATCCCGTTAGCATAATTCAAGTATTTAAATTCAGGTTTATTTGAATAATGCAATTTTAAATGATCTAAATAAATAAGTATATATCATTTCAAACATAATAAATACCACAGGTATATCATTTCAACTTATTTCGGGTTTTAAGTCCAATTGTGATATAAAACCACTAAATGACAATATCAATTTGATAGTCAGCCATACGGTGACAATGATATATGTTACAAAAACAACACAATATCATCTATCATAACAATTAATGGATATATACATGCAATCAAGAATCCAATTCAATATGCAACACAACTAGGGTCATATATCGACATGTTCGATAGTCGAATATTAAAATTCAACTTTAATTTAAATTCTAAATCAGTAAATTTCGATCTCATTTTAATATAATTTACTCCCCTCATCTTTAGTTCATATTAAGATTTTAAATTCAATTAAAATGACTAAATATTCTAATTGATTCAATTCAAATTCAATACGATAAATCTTAATTTAAATTAAATTTAATCATCAAATATACTAACAAGCAACTCACCAAACATCGAATTTGATCAGTTCAATTTCAATATCGGGTATTGACTAGCAATAATGTCAGTTGCCAATGTTGGCTTAAATCACTAAAATGAATATTTAATATACTAACTTGCATATTAATACATGTATCATGAATCAAATAACTTAATTCGTCTAAAATATAAATTATGAGTCATAACACTCATCTTAACTTGAACAATGAATTTCTGTGATATGAATGATGACACAATCACTAGCATGGAATACGCCGATACGTGCGCGCACACACGGACACGACATGAGCACAACAATTTCAACCCACACGGACACAACGACGAATACATGCAAACACGACGATGTCCTAGTTATGGACAGTAACACTAAAAGTTATTGCTACTGTGAGGTTGCAAGTGATGTGTGATAGTGGGACAATGGACTTTCAAAGACTTCAGCAAGGAGGAGGAAATGGACCTGGCCATGGTGGAGGTAAGCGAGGCTGAAGTGGGTGAGATAGATGGTCATAGATGTTGTCAAGGCTGTTGCAGCAGATTACGCTGATGTGGATGGCTATCTATTTGAAGCTTAAAGGCATGGGGTTGTGCTAGTGGCAAGTTTGGAGGTTGTTGGCATCAGTGGGCGGGAATGTGATTAGAGGTCGGCTGGTAGAAGCTCGTGGTATGGTGATGCGAAGCAAATGTGGGTTGTAGCAAGGTGTTGGTCGAAAGTAGAGATTGGTGGGGAAGAGGGTCAAACCATTTAAGGCGAGTTCAAATGGAGCTGCTATGGCGATGGAGGTCGAAGGGCTATGAAGGTGGCAGAGAGGAACTCGGTGATGGAGGAACACGTGGTGATGGTGGCGAATTTGTGACATGGATGAAAGTGATAGGAGTTCTAGGCTTTCGAACATATATGTTTTCGTTTATAATTATTTTTTAGTGTAAAGGAGCATTTTCATATTTTTTAAAAGAAGGAGGGGAAGAGACTTTGAAGAGGTGAGTTACAAGAAGAAATTGTAAAGGCAGCAATTTTGAAATAAAAAATGGGAGGTAGCGATTAAGGAATATGCTAAGATGGAGAGTTTTGATAGTACCATAAAATTTAATAGTACCACAGAAAATCACTTCCCTCGATTTACGTTATAGAGAAAAACTTAATAGATCATGGTATGCAAATGGTTAAGTTTTCCATACAAGCAGAAAACAATAGTACTATAGGAAAGCACTTCCCTCGAATTACGCTACAAAAATGTATAATTAATTCAGTAAAACCCCATCGATTGGGATTCCGAAGTGATCTCATCGAATGAGGTTCCAATACAACCTCATCGAGTGAGAGTCAGGTGAGGTCCTATCGAGTATGATCTCGATTTCCAATGGAATTACCAAGAGCAGTTCCAATGCAATCCTATTGGGTAGAATTGCGATTTTCAATAAAACCTGTAACTACCCGAAAATTTAAGGACAATTAACTTAGTTATTTAATTAGATTCCTTCAAATGATTTTCGCAAATGATGGACTTTGACCAGGAAACTTACACCATTGCGTTCGTGACAGAATTCAAGTCAACTTTCATGTTTGGAACTTCATGAATGGGGTCCGTATGAAAAAGTTACGGACGAAATACGATAACGAACGAAAAATAAATAAAACAAGATATATGCAGTAATAAATCTTTTCCTGCCACCTATCTAGCAGGTCGACCAAGCGGTTGATTGGGCAGTAAACCGCTGTATCGAGCACTTGGTCGATACAGGCAGCGTGGCGGCTAGGGTTTCATATATATTTTATTATATCGACGGAGGATCTTTATATAATTAAATCTAATGGTCCAGGGTCATTTCCATGCCTATAAATAAAGGGCTAGACCACTCTTTTACTCGTATTTTCTGGAGGCAGCATCGAAGCTCTACCATTTCCAATTCTCCAATCACTTCTAAAATTCTAAATTTATTTTAATCAAACAAACAAGAATTTGAGATATTGAATCCAGATCTGCGCAAGAGGGTTGGTTATACGAATATGTAATTTATATTATTGATTTTCTTTCTTCTTTTCCCAATCTTCTTTCAGATCTACAATCCTAAATCTGTGTTTGTAAATCCCCTTCGTAAATAAACTTAGATCTGTAGGATTTGGAAATTTTAAGCATAAAATTTGTGTCAGTTTCGGATTTGGATAGCTTTCAGGTGAGTGGGAAATATATAGATGATTTATAATAACTTATATAATTCGTTTGTGTTGAAATTGAGTTATATGCCTAAAAGTTATCAGATTCATTTATTTTATCAAATCTAAAATAGTATGAATATAGGTTAAATATGAATTGGTATGCTTTTTAATAATATATCATCATCTTGCCTACAACGAGTCTTTGATTGTTTAAGGTTATTGTAAACAACATGGATCTAGAAATCAGTCCCAAACTTTTTGATTAGAAGTATAGTATTTTTTTTTCAAATTCATAGGATTTGTGTGTTAATTTGTTGTTTCTGCAGTTTTGGTTAGAATAATAAACCTTCTAGTGTTGGTATTGTTTGAACTATTGGATTATTGTAATTTTTTTTCTTTTTCCATTTTTGCAATAAAAGGCATTATTTAAAAGTGAAAATAAGCGTCAGGTCCTCAAAAGGTTTCATAATAAAAACGACCTCCCTCCCCCAGTTTCGTTTCAAACCTGATCCCAATTTTCTGAGTTACGCGTTTTTCATAAAAAAAAGTGCGTTGCCAAGTTAAAAAAAAAACTAAAATCTGCAAAATATTCACAGAAGACCACGGGTAAAAAAAAGTTGCATACATGTATGCAACTATTGCAGAAGCTATTTCCATTGAAAATCGGGACCGAAACTTGCATACATGTGTGCAACTGTTTGAAATACTTGCTCACATGTATGCAAGTATTGTATGAAGTAAAACATAACTAAAATTTTGCTTGTAGGTTGTTGCACACATGTGTGCAACTTTTCTATTTTATTGCACACCTGAATGCAAATTAATGTGAACTGATTTGCACGGCTATGAATTATTACACACTTTTATGCCAGAATTCTGCAATACTTTCACAGATATATGCAAGAAAACCAACACAGATGCATAACTGAAATACTTTCACAGGTATATGCAAGAAAATACAAATATGTGCATACTATTATGCATTCAACCGTAGTTTCATTGGTTTTCTATTTTTTTTTGTTTTGACGTGGTTTTTGATGGTTTTATGAGCTGAAATTTTTGTCGAATGCATGTTTAATTTAAATATGAATATATGTTTTTTTTATGAAATTTCTAAAAATAGGGACCTAATTTACAATAAGTTTAAGACCGGTTGTGAGTCTAATTTTGAAACTTAATAGGGATCTGTGCCAAATGGACCCTATTTAAAATCTACAAGGAACATAAATAAACCAATAAAGAAGAGATGTGCAAATTCACGTATTTTTCTACATAGTTTGCAACATATATTCTAAATAAAATATTAACCTGTTTCCTTGTGAATTGAAATGTGTCGATTTTCCTCTTCTAAATAGTTTGGGCAAAATTTACAATAATTACAATAAACAACCTTTTATAAGATTTTGAATCTTAAACTAAACACAAAAAGGGTTGTTTTGGTCGTTATTTTAGACCAGAACAATAATAATAAATGATAATAGTATTATATTTTGTAGCTACGTTAACTACGCACTTAAATTATGAATATAAACATATATTAATTTTATCCTCCCAAATCTACGTAAATAACACTATTATATTATTAAATAAATGTTTATTTGTTATTGTGCATTTGAAGTGTTTCCATTTGATGGGAATAAATGCATGGTAATAAGTCCCATAATAAATGGAAAATAAATATTTGTAACCGTTGTAGCAATAAACATGGAATCTATTACTAAAATAAAAAGGTTAAGAATAAGATAATAATTATTGTAACCATGTACGTTTTTTGGGAAATTAGTTGAATAAGGAAATAAATGCCAAAAAGGTTACAGTTTGAATTGTAATTAGGAATAGGGATTGTAACTCTAACTAAGGAAACAAATAAATAACAAACTTATATACATATATATATACACATATATACAAATAAGAATTAAATAAAGTTAAATTAACATAGTAATGTTTGGGAGTTACAAATATTAGACTAGAATGGGACTGATATAAATAAGATCCAATAGGTTAATTTATGCCTTAGAAAGTATGACCATTAGAGTCACAAATGGCAAGAAACGTTAATAGTAATAACAAATGGAATTAAACGGAGTTATTGGGGCTTGATTGTCGTGGTATATGCTAAGTCCAAAAAGGAATTAAACGATTAAAATATCCTAGGATAGGAAGTTATTGGTTTTCCTTATTTATTCTAGTTAATCCAGAATCAATATAATTAGAAATAAGGATTGGAACTAGTAGGTTAATGATGCGAGGTCAGTGGTCTTATTTGACAGAAGCCTGTACTTTCCAACAACCGAATATATATGTACAACTGATATGAGATATCATTAACCATAGGAACCTGTGACGATAGTTATTTGCATGGCGGGAATTGTTTTATAAAATAAGGTACTTCAGGTGTGAGGTATTAAGTTAATGTGGGGACCGTCTCCCGTCCAAAAGAAGAAATCTAAAAAGGGAATAATTTATAATCATAGCCTACTTCAGGATTATAGGTACTAAGTAGTTAGATCCACCAGGGGTATTTTATGGATCTTATGAATCAAGTTTTCAAAGATCAGTTGAACAAGTTCGTGCTGTGTTCGTGGATGATATATTGGTTTATTCTAGGGTATCACTACCCTATCTCTAATGAGCTTTTACCCCATAGGCTTAAGCTTTGATAAACAAAAGCTCTGATACCAACTAACCGTGTTTGTCTACAGATAGCCACCGCCGGTACCTCAAACGCTAGTTTTACGACCAGGCTCTCGACTGTAAGCAACCCCAACCGCGACGTGTAGGGGGAAGAGTCAATGTTTCGCCATAGATCACAAGGCGAGAACCCCCTATCACGCACAAGAAAAACCAACTCTGATACCAACTATAACGATCCTCCATTTTGACCGTGTTGGATCGAAAAAACATGTCAAACTCGAACTGTTCAAACTGACAGATTGTTATTAGCTTCTGAGGTAAATAGAATAAATCACAAAATCAAAGATCACAATCATAGAGCAAAATAATATCTCGTAGCGAAAAATACATAATACAATAGTAGTTCTTTTTCTTTGAAAATGTACAATAGTATTTCATGAAGCTAATAAATAAAATTTTACAGCAAAGTTTACATAAACAATACAGCAAAAGTCTAATACATAAATAAATGATAACTATATGAAACAGAAATGACAAGAATAGATGAAAAGCTAGAGCAACTGAATAGGTAGATACAGGTGATCAAAACCCAAATAAGCTCCAAGCTCCAAGAGTGAATCTCGTAGGCTGTAATACTCGATCTGAACCAAGCAATAATGCAAAACAAAACAACTTGGATCAGGACTAACGCTCTCATGGAAGTCAATCAACTCAAATGAAATATTCAATGAAATGCATCAGTAACTTAAAGGATGTTTGGGATCACCATCCTCTAAGGATCCATTAAACTGTATACATATAATATTCTATTATAATAGTGTCTATGGTTAAATATACTACTGAAAATAGCGTAAGCGGGATAACCATTATTACCCTTACAACGTTTATAATATCGTAGTCTATATAGATACCGTAAAGTCCACCGTAAACTAGTGGCTATCAGAGGGAACTCCATAAGTACGGTACAAACCAAAATCGTAGAGGACTCAATCATGATAAATATGACAAGGCATCGAGGCAATACCCATCAGTAGGATTCTACCAGATTACGGACCCAGGCTGGTTGTAACACATAGCTGCCAGTTACCGCCCACCTAAGGCAATACTCCCAAATTCAAAGGCACCCAAATCAGTCGCAAAGTAGTATATACGGTATTGAAGAAGCATGTCTGCTAAGAGTAGCTAACTCACATTAGCGTGGGTATGGATCATGTTATAGTCATTTCAATTATGAACCGAAGGTCAAGGCTATTTATTCATCATCGTTCTCTTTTTTCTAGTCCATTAATCGCCTCCAAATAATCCTACTTCATTCTGGATTCTCCACCACGTGCACAGTTGTTAAAATGGTTTTCGGTATTGGCAAGGAGTATGACAATATCCAATCCTAGTCTCTTTAACCACTAAACGTTTACATTTTTCACATTATGGACATTATTTTATTAACCACTTTATAATCATTTATACGAAGTCTCGAATTCAAACTTGAAATCAAAACTAAATGTCTAACTTCGATTATATTTAATTTTGAAAAATACTCAATTAAATCGCTTTGACCAAATCGAATTAAAAGATTATATTTTAAAGGTCTCAGATTATAGAATAAATCAAATACTAAAATATTTAACTTCGATTCTATTTTAGTTTGAAATATTTTCGTCAACTTCAAATAATTCATATAATCCAATTTCACTTTTAAGAATTCATTTTAAGTCCATTCATAAAAATCCCAAATTTTGCTTCAAATTCAATTTATACAATTCAAATCAAATCTTATTTAAATTCAAACAATTCATATCATATCATATAATTTCAAATTGTACAGTTCAAAATCATTACTTATATTTTCAAATCATATAATTTAAAATCATTTTTATAGTTTGATTTATAAAAAAAATTAATTCATACCAAATCGATTTATTTAATCAATTCCATATATAAACAAATTATATATTTAAATTCACATCCAGTCACTTTATAATCAAATTCATTTTATATCAAATTTTATTCAAATTCATTTCTTTTAATTTAGAAATTCAAACTGAAAAATAAATTTATGCAGTTCAAGTTCATTTCTTATAAAAGTTTATGTTTTAAACCATTTCAAATTCATATCTCACATGGGTTCATATAAAATCAAATGCCATTATTTAAGTAAATTTTGAGTATTAGATTTAAATCACGAAATCTTACCTTATCTATAAGCTTGTTATTGAAGTTTTATAAAATATTAAATTTAATTTGAAAATAGATTTATACACGTATAAGTTTTATAAATTATTAAAAATAAATAATTAAAGTATTTATTATAATATATTAAATTAAGGCATGGAATACTTATATTATTATCCTTATTAATTTATGTAGTTTAAAATAAATAAAATTATAAGTAAAATCTTAATTATATATTTAAATCCATATATACTCATAAAATTAGTTTTAAAACATATAATTTAAAATTTACAAAAATTTAGGTTTTAAAATTTTTAAATTTTAAATATATATGTATATATATATATAATATTTTGTTATTGCTAAAAATCAAATTTCCAAAACACCTTACATTGAAAACATGACTAACGATGTCCGTATATAATTTTCTACCCTATGGTCAAGTGATATAGATATTTATCATTTCAGTCCGTAATTAAAAATTTTACGGGTATACATCATTTCAACCCGTAATCCCAAATTGAGTAAAAATCGTTCAAGTCTATCATTTCAACCCATAACGATTTTCCCCTAATCTAATGTCCGTTCGGGTATGTATCATTTCAACCCATTGTGATTTTCCTAAAACTATGGAAATCAGCGATATAAATAAATAATCACATAGCATCAATATCATCAAATCACAAATCATATGTCATCAGTGCACCTACTTGTCACATATGCATCGTGTCGTATATTAAAAGTTTATATATCAAATAAAACGATTTCTACTAACAATCCTATATGTTTCACAATAATTCATTTGTGCTAAATTTAACATCCACTAAACAATTTAAGTCAAGTGTGAGGTAAACTCACATTTCGTGGCACAGAATGGAGTCAGCAATCGGAAGGATACATAATGAAACAACGACACCCAAGAACAACTCAAAATGGATTCAACTCGATAATCAACTCAATAATTTATTTTATAAGAGGAGGTTAGGGAATTACTCATGGGATCAATACGGCTATAGGTCTTTGGAACAGTTTTCGAAACACAACACCAAACTCAGCCAAATAAAACGTAATGAATCTTTACGAACACACACACACACACACACACACACACACATATATATATATATGTTTCTATATGTATAGTTTGAACTGATGTACTCATTTTTTAACTGGGTTCGGCAATTAAGTTTGTTTTGTTTGATACGTGGGCCTAACGTGGGTTGTTTCATGTAATCACCTATTTGGGCTGTTTTCCTAATAAAATTATTTACCTAGTTCCAAAAAAATGTTTCTATATGTATATGTATATATAATGAAACTCTTACATAACATAAATATATATTTAAAATCAACACACACCAAAACTATAGATATATATATAAATAAACAAATAATCAACACGGTTACACACACCACACCAGCACACAAATATTTGTATACAAACCATATATATAAACGCAAAGCACCTGCAAAACAAGATAAATCACCCTCAAACAAACATATATAATACAAATAGGTGAATAACTCATGCACCCTAACTCATATAAAGAAACACTACACACAAAATAAAAATATAAAACGACTTACCTACTCTACCCATGCACTCACATAACACAAACATACACACACACGCAAGCAAAGAAGACACAGCACACCAGGATCGGAGAAGGAAGTTAGGCAGTTGGTGCCAAGAATTTCATGTTGGGGGCGACAGCAGGCTCGATGAAGAATTGAGGCAGAAACCGTGGTTTCAATACATTATCGGGTCGGGTTTTAAGGTTCATATATTTGGGTTATCGGAGAACAGAGGTCGGGTCGGTTGATCGGAGTAGACTTGGTTTCGGCTGCAGCAACTGGGATTGGGTGAAGGAGGGGCCATGGGTTCCAAGGGAGGAGGGGGAGGAGCAAACTCGGTTAGGAGATCGTCTTTAGTAGAAGAAGTAGATACGGGCTACAAATATGGAATTGAGAAGCATATTTTCTCACAAAGCAATGGAAAAAATGGTAGCATGCTTGGGGAGAATTAAGGTGGATTTTGAATTAAAAACAAACCATTCTAGGGAATATAAGAAAGAAGGAAATTTTTTGATTGAAACAATAGGATGGTTTTGGAAATGAACAAAAGGATAAGGCTTGGTAAATGAAAAAGTAGTGGATGGCTTGACACTAAGCTTTGGAACTGAAACAAACATGTCACATGAAAAAGCCCCTTTGAAACAATGAATGGTTTTGAAAATATATGTATCCATTCGCATTATTATCTTTTCGAGCGCCATGTGATCGTTACAGACTTGGTTTGCAGACCTAAAATAGCTAGAAAAATATGCTGAACCCGAACAGGGACACGTTGAACACAAATGGTTTTGTTTCAAAAATGAACTAAACAAACCTTTTTGCAATTTAGACACGAACCGTGCACCGAAACTGATAAATGAATAAACTGCGGTAATCAACACAACGAGACGGACGCAACGGTGTACAGTTTACAAAGTCACAATGCTCCAATCAAAAACGCGTTACGGACCCCTTTAAACAAAAAATTCGCACAGGAAAACAATTAAATGGAGGTCAAAACTTCCGATTTCCACGAAACTAATTGTTGATTAAAGAATAAAATGAGGAAGATTTCTTTTCATGTTGGAACATTTTGGTTTTGGAAAGATATTTATGGGCGCAAATTTCACACTAAAAAATATTTTTATGGAACTCGAAACTTCTGATTTCGCGAAATGGATTACGCCATTGGATTTGCGACAATTAATAGAATATTTTCATGTTTGTCTGAACTAGTTTCAAAGAGATTTTACAATCGCTAAAAATTGAACTGTTATGCACAGCTTTGCACTGAAAATTGTGTGACAAAAAAACATTCAAATTTTCCGATGAAATTTTCACAGCTGCCACTTCTCATTGAACGTATTCCAAATTTCAAATTCCCCATTACGAGAAATTATAGAATATTTTCAAAATAAAATTTTAATTTAAATAGGAATTTAAACCGTTAAATATAGCAGGTCGTTACAACATCATTTTTCGATGTAACGACCATACTCATTGGTACTCGAATCATTTCTTCATTGGTTGAAGATTCGGTATAATCTCCAATTTTGATTAAAAATTATGCATATGCAATGTCATTTGTCGCTCACATGTTTTCTTTAGACGCAAAACTTTTGAATTCTGTCCACAAAAGTGATTTATTCATGCATGCATTAATTGCTTCACTTTCTGTAGCTTTAGTAGAGATGGAAATTTAATCCGCGGGGATGGGTACCCGCGGAGACCCGCACCTAATCGCGTGGGGATTCCCCGACTTAGCGGGTAATGGGGCGGGGGCGGAGGATGATTTCAATACCCGAAGCGGGTACAGGGCGGGTACGGAGGTAATACTATTCGCCCCATATCCGACCCGATATATATTTTCTGTTACAAAACGTGTACATTTGGCTTATAAACATTAAGTAGAAACACAGATTGTTGTGCTATATGATGTAAAGTTGTAAACCATTCATTTCAAATATGTTGGCATATACATACATGCCTAGAAACATACGCATGTATCAAAGCACTATACTTTTTCTTCTTTTTATTTTTTTTATAAACACAGAAATAAGGACAAATATACAGGCATGCAGCATGCATGGCATAATTATACATGTCTGGAAATGTACACAGTAACATAAGTAATAAAACAACTTTTTCTGCTTTTTACTTTTTTGTAAAACACGAACATGGATAGACATGCATGCATGACATAAATATACATCTTTTCACCATTTTCTCTAAGTTGTTGACGTGACATCGACATTGTCTATACATTTCTTTAGCATTTAAGTGTATTGTTGTACACTTTAGTAAATGGTTATTGGTTACCCAACGAGTTCTCCATAACCGCTGGGTATTCCCCTACCGAACCCATTGGGTATTAAGCGGGGATGTGGTGGGTACGGAGGACATAAATGGGTAGTGGGGATGGAGGCGGAGGATGTATTCCCCGCATATTATCCGCCCCATTTCCATCCCTAAGCTTTAGGCACAACTGGCAATACTTGCCGAAAATCTCCTCCAATAATAAGGATTTTACCACCAAATCCATATCTGTTGTATCTCGCATATTTCTATCAAATACTTCAAAAGCATAGCGACGCACCATTGTAGCTTCATCCCACATAAGAACAGATGATTTCTTGAGAAGTTTTGCTAATTTTGATTGCCTGCTTATTGAGCATGCTGATGTTGTTGTTTGTCGTAATGGAAGTTTAAATCTTGAACATGCAATTCTTCCACCAGGTAGTATAGTTGCAGTGATACTAGATGTAGCTATTGCAATTACAATATCGTCGTCTTTTCTAATAGTGGACCAAGTGGTGCGGTATAAATATGTTTTCCCGTCCCTCTAGGACCATCTATGAAGAACAAACATTTATTTTTTTTACAATTGCATTCATAATTGTATTGTAGGCTTTCAATTGGCCGTAATTCAACTTTTCAACAACCAATAAATCATCTTCGGAAATAGGAATTGCTATTTCTACTTTAATTAGCTCTGAACTATCATCATGTTCATAAAAATCATATGATTTAGAGATATAAGTAAGATCATAATCGGTTGTTCTTTTGTTGTGTTGGAGAAGCAACATGTTCAAATCTTTCAAAAGATGGTTCCTTAAAAGTATTTGATTAGCATGACTAGAGCTTTAATAATTGTAACGACCCAGAATTTTAGTGATTTAATAATTAATTTATTTAAATACAAGTGTTTAATAATTTAAATGATTTGAATTTAAATATCTTGAATATCTAATTAAAATAAATAATGGGTTAATCATATGTTATTTCCAAAATGATCGGAAATAGTTAAATTGGCAAGATTATGTGAATTGGATAATTTAATGAATTTAATTCGATGTAAAATTGAATTATAATAATATATTATTTAAATGACAGTTGAACGACTTAATTATAATATAAATTATAATTGAGCTCGTAATACCGCGGCAGTTCGTAATATTTCGATTTGAACTTTAAACGACTATACATGATTTGTTACAAGTCGGATTTCTTCGAAAGGTTGGAATCTATTAAAAAGTATTTTTCTAAGGGAAGTGAAAAATCAAGATTTCGTGTTGTAGATTGTGAGTTATGTCCAAATCAAATTTTCAAAAAGTCGTCATGGTTTCGTTTATAAACCATAACGATATATTTAATTATAATTAAATATTGGTTTCTAATTTAGACAAGATTTCTTTGACGTATTTTTAATTTAGTTTATAGATTTCTTTCTGTAATTTTTGTTTTGGAAAATAAAACAATTTTTTGTTTGGAATATTTTACACCCTATATCAACATTTTGAGATTTCACAAAATAAGTCAATATGTCTATTTTGTTATACTTCTGTGATTGTGGCGCATTTCTCATCATAACGATATTTTTATTTTCGTTGATAGTCATCCATAAAGGGATGGAGTTTTATGTAGCGGAGTACACTATTCCTTAGTGGTGAAGTAATGTTGGAATATATATATATATATATATATATATATATATATATATATTCAGTCGAGTCAGTACACATCAAACTAGCTCGTACTGTTTCATTCAATGGACCTTACTTCCCATCTCATTAAGACTTACACGTTCTTGATGTACTAAATTTGATGGCATGGCCCTGTACACTCTTTTCCATTGGCATTTTTTAAGCATCAAATTCTTAGTGTCACCTCTTTATTTAGAAACTTAGCAACTAAGTTAAATGCCTGCTATGAGAAATCAAATCACCCTATGTTAAACTTAACAACTAAGTATTTGAGCGGTCTAATCTAGGGAGAGAAACTGCAGTACTGCCCTACTCTATATCACTTGCGCGTGAAGGAAGTTAACCTTATAAATATGAATACACGCACTGTTTGGCTACGTTTCATTTTCCCTGGATCAGTAATTTTCAAACCAAAGCATTTTATGGTGGTTAAAATTCGAATCTAAATCCATATTCCACCAAAATTCATGAGAAAAATATACCCGGGCTCCTGCTAAGGTGCTTTCGATCTGGTGTACTTTGTGAAGGACTTGGCATCACAGTTTGTTTGGGGGATGCCAATTGTATTTTGGGGTAGTGGCTTAGGTAGGGAAGCTCGTGTAGTTGCTGTACTGATGCATGCGTGTGGACTGGAAATTGAGGAGTGATTGAAAACGTCGGTTTTAACTTGAAGGATGGGGTAGCTGGAGCCTTCGTGATGGAAGCTTTTTTTGCAGGCGGAACAGAAGAATTGCGATGCATGGCAAAACCTTGATGACGCAAACCGAAGGTTGCGTATGAACCATGTGAAGATGATAAGAAAGGTATGGGTAAGAATTCTAGCATATGTGATGGGTCTGTAGAGGGTATGATGTGGAGTTGCATGGTGGAATGGTGGGTGTGTGTTGTGGAGATGAAAACGTGGAGGGCAGGTATTGAAAGATGCTAGTTTTATGAGTGGAAGGCGAATGGTTCATGTATGGGTACTGTGTAGATTCGAGAGGTTAGGTGTGAGCTTCACAAAACGGGGTCTGGCGGAAGGAGATTTCAGTAGTGAGTTTAATGGTGAAAACCAAGTTCTTTTTCATAATGAAATTAACGGGGGAGTGAGGGTTTTATATAATTGGAAATGGCTTTAGAAGAGCAGCGTTTGGAGTTGTATACGGGGAAGAAGGAGTAGCGGTTTTTCTGTTTACATGGGCTTGAGGATCTTCCTTTAAACAAGTGGTTGGGCCAACGTAAAGAAATAAATGAAGCCCAGGAAATGAAAATAAAAGGAATAAAAGGGAAATTGTGTGAACTTCATAGAAGAATGGAGTTCGTGTATAGGATATGAGAAAGAAGGAAACTGTGTTGAATGGACAGGAAGAATTTGCATGGTGGAGAGGGGACATGTACGTAAGGTAATGGGACAGTGGCGAGAGCAGTGAATTCGGGAAAGTGGACATGGATGGGTTTGAAGCTCCAGAAGCATTGTGGTGATATTTATTCGAAGTGTGGTTTTAAATGGGGGAAGAGATGATGTGTACAGGGGAACACAAGTTGGGAATGCTGGAAGAAATTATTGGAGGCCCAAATGTGTTAAAGGAGATAAAGAAAATGGGTAGTTATATTATGCGGTAATGGGGTTAAGATGGTTAGTGGAGACTAGTTTATTTGCATGGGGAAGGTACTACCACATTTTGGTGCGATCAGACATTGAAGAAGTCGGTTGGATTTTAACGTAAGGCCCATTTTCTTTTAAATTTTATTTTATTTATATTTTAATAACCATATTAACTTGTTAATATCATAACGTGTGCATATGATGGCGGAATTCAACAAAACAAGATCCAATGTGATCGTATGGATGAAGGCTGGATAATGGAACCAGTCTGGAGTGGATTGGAGCTCGTTCGAATTTATGGTGAAATTAAAAGTCTGATTTGAATCAACCAACGTAAATCGCTATTCAGTGATTAACGACCAAAATGAGTAATCTAACTAACTCTGTCCAGTTTTAAAATTTTATAAACGTTATTTAATATTGATAAAAATGATTGAATGTTGTGCGTGATTCTAGTTTGGATGATTTGCTAAATTATTTGGTTGAAATAATATATATAGTTATACATATATGAGACATTAATTTAATACTGATCCTATTTATTTTTATATTTCAGATTTATCTGAAACAGGTATTATTCATGTTGATTAACATCTGTGGATGCAGGAAACAGGTTAGAGGGATCCAACTGGATTCCTAAACAATTATATTATTGTTTTTCTCATATATTGTATTATATGATGTAACAAATAATCTGTGGTTGATTATTGTGTGTTTGGGATGTTTGAAATACATTGACCTAAAATTATTGGAATCAAAATACCGTAAAAATATATGGAAAAGAACTCGAGTTTAAAAAGGGAAAATCTATTATTTATTATTTTTAAAATAATAGAAATTGAATATTGATTTGACTAGGATTTAATAACTTATTTAATTATATAAAAAAGTGATTTGATTTATAAACGATATTTAAAAACAATATGAATTGATTATTATTAAATAATTTGGGAATGGTTGAAAAGTAAAATAATGAATTTATTTAAATGTTCGAAATGTTAATAGAATTAAATAAATCCATAAATATTTATAATTATAGTTTGACTATGTCGAGTGGTATAAAATAGTTATTTTAGGAATTATATATTCAGAATTTGACAAGGTAGTGAATATTTAGTTTAAAAACCAATAATGTATATTCGAATATGTAATAGAGGTTAAGTTATAAACTTAATATATATTAACTAGAAGTCGGCGTGTAAACGGAGTTTATGAAGTGGGGTACGAATATGAATTTATAAAGGAAGACAGTGTTTTAAAACTGTAATGGTAAATATTATTTAAATCAAATTTTGATTTAATAAAATGAGTCTAGATTTCTATAAAGAAATAAGATTTACGTTTAAAGTGAATATCGATTTAAAAGAAAACACCTTGCAGATTTAAAATGGAGTCAAGGAAGTTTGAAACTGACTGGAGACTAGTTAAGTTGAACGGCTTTTTGGGTATTGATCAGATGTTGGTTTCGGCCTTCAAGATTAATACTTAGGGAGTTGTTCTCTTTCTGTTTTACGGTTAGGGACTGATGGACGTTGACAGATAGTGATGCGTGAGTATAAGAAATGGAAATGTTTTCCAATGCTAGTAACGTATATTTTCTACATATAAAAAATAGGAAGTTAAGAATATATGGGAATTGTTTTCCGAGAATCGTGGGAAGTTAAAAAAGTTTTAAAGAAATAAATGGGAAATTGGGAAATGAAATGATGATTGATCGGTAAGATTTCCATTTGGAAATACGACCGTTGTTTGTACACATGTTTTCCTTTGATAATTAAATAACTGACTATCTAAGTTTTTGACCATTTCCGTTGTCAATACGTGAGACCGAGATCAAATTTATTACCTGAAAACCACTTCGTATGGGCATTATCTTTTCGAATCAAATAGATCGAAGACAACTGAAGGCGGAGTTTATACAAGGGTTGTTCTAGCGATCCTAGGTAGAAATTGCCTAAGATGGATTTACAAAATAATTCCTTCGGTTGTCTAGTCCCAGGACAACTTGAATGGACGAATGTCTGATAGAGTATATTTGGCAGATCACGTAAGTTGATCGTTTCAAACGTATTTACATTGGTAGCGGAGGAATTCGTTTCTCCTAGCTTATACCCATGGTATTTTTTGGGAAATCAATTTGTGATTTGACGGGTATGACGATGTGGCAATCAAAGTAAATAAAGTAGTGATCTGTTAAAAGATACGCAACGACCTCAAGCCTCATCAACTGAGAAATGACAGAAATCGGGCAGGCAGCATGGCTAAATGGGTCACACCCAATTAGAGTATGTTGTCACCATTAGAGAATATTCATATTGTTACTTCTTTCAATTATGTATCTCCCGGGAATGGTTATGTTGGTATACCAACCGTATGGTGACAATATATACAGAACAGTCAAGCGAAATGAATCGTTGGTCATGTGTGGCCAAGTTACAAGATGTTCTTGTTGAACTCCAGTGTATCGCTTCTAGAGTATACTGATCGAAAGGTGATTCCATACCTTGTTATGGATGGAAATACATTACCTAATAAGAGTCTGTGGTTTTTGATTGTATATTATATGTAAAACGTGAGATGAAAACGTTCTGCTAGATTTCTAAGTACTTGTATTAGATACTATTATAATATCAGAAAAATATTGTTTTAGAAAATATTATGGGTTATCGTATGGTAAAAACCATCCGTGTTTATGTGTGGATCGGTCTTACGGTTATCATTGCTTTTGAAAAGAATTTGGAAAAGTTAAACCAAGTGTTTGGACTTTACTCACACCAGTCACATGACTGACCCAACATTTATTTTGTTTTGTTTTCCCTAAACTCTTGGGTGCCCAAATTTGTACGGGCAGTCAAGTAGTCAGGATTTTTCAGATATACTTGGAAGAGCTCGGAGCAGGAGGCTTCAAAGTTAGATATATATATATATAGCATTTATTTCCGTTGTGATATTATATGATAATGGTATGTATGTACAGTTACCAGTTTGTATATCCAAAGTTGTTTTATAATATATTTAATTCGTTCCGCTGTGAGATTCGTGTTTACTCTTTTCTATTTTGATCTTCTTCTTCTATTCTAATTTTCTTTCTTTCTATTCCTCACCCTCTAACTTCATTCCATTAATGGTATGGTATTCCCTATGCTTGAAAAGTCGACATGGTGTGTTGTATCGATTTTCTAGGTCGAAAATTTGCGTTCGTTACAATGGTATAAGCGCTGAAGGTTAAGTAATTACCTTGGCTCTGTGGCGTAACTCAGTAGAGATAGGATTAGTAATACCTTAGATTGAGTTTGAGTGTATATATACGAGTGAACATATTTGTAGATTATATAAAAATGATTTTATATTGTGGAGATTTATTGGTTAACTGATTTATGAATTCTGGTCGATGGTGGGGCACCACAAAGTCGATAGGGATTTCTAAACACTTATATATGTTGAACCGACACAGTATGTTTTGAAATGAGGGTAAATAATTTTGCCCAAAATATATTTTGATGTCAAAAAGTATTTATATTGGAATTATTATAGCATGCTGGATGTGTTGGGCGTTATTATAATCGAATATGATTATAATTGAAATGGTTATAAATAACCAATCAGAAAGTGTAATATATAAAATCAGTTGGATCAAAATGGAATTTAAACCAGAATTGGAATGAAAACTCTGGAAAACTGAAAAAGTGTTGTAATGATTTTGGATTTAATATATATAAATATTAAGATCCTGGGGGAAATTTAGAAATATTTTCCAAGTGTTGAAAAAGGATATTTTGAAGTGATTTTAAAAAGGAGGTGTTTTAAAATAAGTTTTAAAAGTGATATATTATTGAACTCACTTAATTGTTGGTTCCGATGATGATCCGAACATCATTGGTGTTCATTTCCGAGTTCTAAATGACGGATTGCTACCAAAGATTTTGGTTTAGAATTGTTTTAAGGAAACAAGTGGTCAGAAATTCAAATATTTTGAATTGTTATTATTGTATATGATTTCAAACTAATTTGAAATAAAACTCAGGGACTTGAAATTTCTGAAATTAAAATTTAACTTGTGAAGTTAAATAAATTGAAATGGTAAAAGTGAATAAATAGATTAGAATTTAACTTAAACTGAGTTAAATAAAATTTGATTGAATTAGTTATAAATTGGAATAAAATTGGATAGTTAAGTAAGAATTTGGAATTGAGATTTGAATTTGAAATGGAATTTGGTTTGGATATAAGCGACGATTGGATTTGTGGATAAGTTGATTAGAGATCAATCGGGAATTCATGGAAATAAGCTGAAGTGATAGCAAATAAAAGAGATAGAGTTGAATGCCTGACAAAAGGTATAAGTTTATATTTTAATTGGGTACGAGATTTTTATGAGCCTGTGTGGAAAGCCGCTTGGCTGTTTGATTTTGTTTTGGGTTGGAGAAAGCCTAGAGAGGTGAGTTGCAGTTGTACCATTAAGTCATGCAAAGGAGACACTAGCGAAATTTTTCGGAGATTTAAAGTGTTAGAATTTTTTTAGAATTTTCAAAAAATTTTGTTGTTAGTAATAAATTAATATTTTAATTGAGATTAGTTGGTTACATTAAAACAGAAGTTAAAAAGTAAAACAAATAGATTTTTAACCTGGTTAATAGAAAAAATTGTAGCATTTTTAAAACTTAGTAATTTCGGGGACGAAATTCTTTTAAGGTGGAAGGAATGTAACGACCGAGAATTTTAGTGATTTAATAATTAATTTATTTAAATATAAGTGTTTGATAATTTAAATGATTTGAATTTAAATATCCAACTAAAATAAATAATGGGTTAATCATATATTATTTCCAAAATGATCGAAAATAGTTAAATTGGCAGGATTATGTGAATTGGATAATTTAATGAATTTAATTCGATGTAAAATTGAATTATAGTAACGAATATATTATTTAAATGATAGTTGAACGAATTAATTATAATATAAATTATAATTGAGCTCGTAATATCGCGACAGTTCGTAATATTTTGATTTGAACTTTAAACGACTATACATGATTTGTTACAAGTCGGATTTCTTCGAAACAAGAAACGTTGGAATCTATTAAACTATGTTTTTCTAGTGGAAGTGAAAAATCGAGATTTCGTGTTGTAGATTGTGAGTAATGTCCAAATCAAATTTTCAGAAAGTCGTCATGGATTTGTTTATAAACCATAACGATATATTTATTATTAAATATTGGTTTCCAATTTAGACAAGATTTCTTAGACGTATTTTTGATTTAATTTATAGAATTTTTCTATAATTTTTATTTTGGTAAATAAAACATTTTTTTGTTTAGAGTATTTTACACCCTATATCAACACTTTGAGGTTTCACAAAATAAGCCAACCTGTCTATTTTGTTATATTTCTGTGATTGTGGCGCATTTATCATCACAATGATATTTTTATTTTCGTTGATAGTCATTTATAAAGGGACGGAGTTTTATGTAGCGGAGTACACTATCCTTAGCGGAGAAGTAATGTTGGAATATATATATTTATATTCGGTCGAGTCGAGTACACATCAAGCCAGCTCGTATTGTTTCATTCAATGGACCTTACTTTCCATCTCATTAAGACTTACACGTTCTTGCTGTACTAAATTTGACGGTATGTCCCTGTACACTCTTTCCGTACGCTCTTTTCCATTGGCGTCTTTTTAAGCATCAAATTCTTAGCGTCACCTCCTTATTTAGAAACTTAGCAACTAAGTTAAATGCCTGCTATGAGAAATCAAATCACCCTATGTTAAACTTAAAAACTAAGTATTTGAGCGGTCTAACCTAGGGAGAGAAACTGCAGTACTACCCTACTCTAAATTACTTGCGCATGAAGGAAGTTAATCTTATAAATATGAAAACACGCACTGTTTGGTTGCGTTTTATTTTCCCTAGATCAGTAATTTTCAAAACAAAGCATTTTATGGTGGTTAAAATTCGAATCTAAATCCGTACTCTACTAAAATTCATGAAAAAATATACTCGGGCTCCTGCTAAGGTGCTTTCAATCTGGTGCACTTTGTGAAGGATTCAGCATCACAGTTTGTTTAGGGGACGCCAGTTGTATTTTGGGGTACTGGCTTAGGTAGGGAAGCTCGTGTAGTTGTTGTACTGATGCATGTGGACTGGAAAGTGAGAAGGAGTGATTGGCAACGTCTGTTTTAACTTGAAGGATGGGGTAGCTGGAGCCTTCGTGATGGCAGCTTGTTTTCAGGTGGAATGGAAGAATTGTGATGCATGGAAAAACCTTGATGACACAAACAGAAGGTTGCGTATGAACTGTGTGAAGATGATAAGAAAGGTATGGGTAAGGATTCTAGTATATGTAATGGGTCTGTAGAGGGTATGATGTGGAGTTGCGTGGTAGAGTGGTGGGTGTGTGTTGAGGAGATGAAAATGTGGAGGGCAGGTATTGGACGATGCTTGTTTTACGAGTGGAAGGCGAATGGTTCACGTATGGGTACTGTGTAGATTCGAGAGGTTAGGTGCGAGCTTCACAAAACGGGGTCTAGCGGAAGGAGATTTCAGCAGTGAGTTTAATGGTGAAAGCCAAGTTTTTTTTTTCGTAATGAAATTAACGGGGGAGTGAGGGTTTTAAATAATCGGAAATAGCTTTTGAAGATCAGCATTTGGAGTTGTACACGGGGAAGAAGGAGTAGCAATTTTTCTGTTTACATGGGCATGGGGATCTTTCTTTAAACAAGTGGTTGGGCCAACGTAAAGAAATAAATGAAGCCCAGAAAATTAAAATAAAAATAAAAAGGAATTAAAGAGAAATTGCGTGAACTTCATAGAAGAATGGAGTTCGTGTATAGGATATAAGAAAGAAGGAAACTGTATTGAATAGAAAGGAAGAATTTTCATGGTGGATAGGGGACATGTACGTAAGGTAATGGGACTGTGGCGAGAGTAGTGAATTCGGGAAAGTGGACATGGATGGGTTTGAAGCTCCAGAAGCATTGTGGTGATATTTATCTGAAGCGTGGTTTTAAATGGGGGAAAAGATGATGCGTACAGGGGATCACAAGTTGGGAAACGGTGGAAGAAATTGTTGGCGGCCCAAATGTGTTAAAGGAGATAAAGAAAATGGGCAGTTATATTATGTGGTAATGGGGGTAAATATGGTTAGTGGAGACTAGTTTGTTTGCATGGGGAAGGTACTGCCACATTTGGGTGCAATCAGACATTGAAGAAGTCGGTTGAGTTTTAGCATAAGGCCCATTTTCTTTTAAATTTTATTTATATTTTAATAATCATATTAACTTGTTAATATCATATCGTGTGCATACGATAGCGGAATTCAACAAAACAAGGTCCATTATGATCGTATGGACGAAGGCTGCATAATGGAACCAGTCTGGAGTGTATTGGAGCTCGTTCGAATTTATGGCGAAATTAAAATTCTGATTTGAATCAACCAACGTAAATCGCTATTTAGTGATTAACGACCAAAGTGAGTAATCTCACTAACTCTGTCCAGTTTTAAAATTTAATAAACGTTATTTAATATTGATAAAAATGATTGAATGTTGTGTGTGATGCTTGTTTGGATGATTTGCTAAATTATTTGGTTGAAATAATCTATACAGTTAAATATATATATATATAAGTCGTTAATTTAATATTGATCATATTTATTTTTATATTTCAGATTTATTTGAAACTGGTATTATTCATGTTGATTAACATCTGTGGATGCAGGGAAACAGGTTGGAGGGATCCAACTGGATTCCTCAATAATTATATTATTGCTTTTCTCATATATTGTATTATATGATGTAACAAATAATCTGTGGTTGATTATTGTCTGTTTGGGATGTTTTAACAACATTAACTTGAAATGATTGGAATTAAAATACCATAAAAATATATGGAAAAGAATTCGAGATTAAAAGGGAAAATCTATTATTTATTATTTTTAAAATAATATAAATTGAATATTGATTTGACAAGAATTTAATAGCTTGTTTAATTATATAAACAAGTGATTTGATTTATAAACGATATTTATAAACAATATGAATTGATTATTAATAAATAATTTTGGAATGGTCGAAAAGTAAAACGATGAATTTATTTAAATGTTCATAATGTAAATATAATTAAATAAATCCATAAATATTTATAAGTAGAGTTTGACTATGTCTAGTGGTATAAAATAGTTATTTTAGGAATTATATATTCAGAATTTGACAAGATAGCGAATATTTAGTTTAAAAACCGATAATGTATATTCGAATATGTAATAGAGGTTAAGTTATAAACTTAATATATATAAACTAGAAGTTGGCGTGTAAATGAAGTTTATGAAGTGGGGTACGAATATGAATTTATAAAGGAATAAATATTTTAAAACTATAATGGTAAATATTATTTAAATCAAAATTTGATTTAATAAAATGAGTCCATATTTCTATAATGAAATAAGATTTACGTTTAAAGTGAATATCGATTTAAAAGCAAACACTTTGCAAATTTAAAATGGAGTCAAGGAAGTTTGAAACTGACTGGAGACTAGTTAAGTTCGACGGCTTTATGGGTATTGATCTGATGTTGGTTTCGGCCTTCAGGATTAATACTTAGAAGTTGTTCTCTTAGTGGTTTACGGTTAGGGACTGATGGACGTTGACGGATAGTAATGCGTGAGTATAAGAAATGGAAATGTTTTCCAATGCTAGTAATGTATATTTTCTAAATATAGAAAATAGGAAGTTGAGAATATATGGGAATTGTTTTCCGGGAATCGTGGGAAGTTAAAACAAGTTTTAAAGAAATAAATGGGAAATTGGGAAATGAAATGATGATTGATCGGTAAGATTTCCATTTGGAAATACGACCGTTGTTTGTACATATGTTTTCCTTTGATAGTTAAATAACCGACTATCAAAGTTTTTGACCATTTTCATTGTCAATATGGAGAGACCGAGATCAGATTTATTATCTGAAAACCACTCTGTACGGGCATTATCGTTTCAAATCAAATAGATCGAAGACAATTGAAGGCGGAGTTTATACAAGAGTTGTTCTGGCGATCCTAGGTAGAAATTGCCTAAGATGGATTTACAGAATAATTCCTTCGGTTGTCCAGTCCCAGGACAACTTGAATGGACGAATGTATGACAGAGTATATTTGGTAGATTGCGTAAGTTGATCGTTTCAAACGTATTTACGTTAGTGGCGGAAGAATTCGTTTCTCCTAGCTTATACCTATGGTATTTTTGGGGAAATCAATTTGTGATTTGACGGGTATGACGATGTGGCAATCAAAGTAAATAAAGGAGTGATCTGTTAAAAGATACGTTACGACCTCAAGCCTCATCAACTGAGAAATGACCTAAATTGGGCATGCAACAGAGCTAAGTGGGTCGCACCCAATTAGGGTACATTGTCACCATCTTGAGAATATTCATATTGTTACTTCTTTCAATTCTGTATCTCCTGGGAATGGTTATGTTGGTATACCAACCGTAAGGTGACAATATATTCGGAACATTCAAGAAAAATGAATGGCCGGTCATGTGCGGCCGAGTTACAAGATGTTCTTGTTGAACTCTAGTGTATCGCTTCTAGAGTATACTGATCGAAAGGTGGTTCCATACCTTGTTATAGTTGGAAATCTATCAGCCAATAAGAGCCCACGATTTTTTATTGTATATTATATGTAGAACGTGAGATGAAAACATTCTGCTAGATTTCTAAGTACTTGTATTAGACACTATTATAATATTAGAAAAATATTGTTTTAGAAAATGTTCTAGGTTATCGTAAGGTAAAAACCATCCGTGTTTATGTGTGGATCGGTCTTACGGTTATCATTGCTTTTGAAAAGAATTTGGAAAAGTTAAACGGCCAAGTGTTTGGAGTTTACTCACACCAGTCACATGACTGACTCAGAGTTTATTTTGCTTTGTTTTCCCAAAACTCTTGGGTGCCCAAATTTGTACGGGCAATCAAGTAGTCGGGATTTTTAAGATATACTTGGAAGAGCTTGGAGCAGGAGGCTTCAGAGTTAGATATTTATGTAGAGTTTATTTCCGCTGTGATATTATATGATAATGGTATGTATGTACAGTTACCAGTTGGTATTTCCAAAGTTGTTATGTAATATATTTAATTCGTTCCGCTGTGAGATTCATGTTTACTCTGTTCTGTTGTGATCTTCTTCTTCTTCTATTCTAATTTTCTTTCTTTCTATTTCTCACCTTCTAACTTCTTTCCATTAAAGATCCAGTATTTCCGATGCTTGAAAAGTCGACGTGCTGTGTTGTATTGATTTTCAAGGTCGAAAATCCGCGTTCGTTACAATAATCTTCCACCATATCGTTGAAAAACTCATCCCATAAACTTTGCACACCTGATGGATTGCAAAAGACCAAAATGGTTACAAATAACATTCTCAAAGAAATTGGCATCTTTGTGATTGAAGTTTCAACTAAACATTCTCTTATACTATCATTATTTTCCAAAATCCTTATTTTCAGCAACTTCTTTAAATATGTGATTTTTAACTCCATCAACTATAAGTAAATCATCAAAGGAAATAGGTCCTTTAATATGATTTAAAAGTATTCTTAAGAAAAAACCGTTCTCCTTCTATAGGTCAGACTGTATATATTCTACTAATCAATCTAACATTTGATTCCCTTTTTTTCATTTCTTTACATCTTTAAGCCAACAATAGTGTTTGGGAAACTCACGATATAGCAGTTATTTTGCTTGCTCATCGATTGAATGTATAGAAGAACTCGGTAAGCATTGTATGTTGATTACTTTCATTAGCTAAAACTTCATTGATTGTTTAATGGTTGTAAAACGTTACACTTTGTTTACTTGGAAGATGTATTTGAAGGCGCTCAACTGATGGATATATCTTACTAAGAGAAAATTGGAAGATCCTCCATAATGCTTCCGGGGCAAAAAACCACCTTGCATCAATGAAATGTTGGATCTCATCATAGTTTGGTCCGAACCGAATTTGCATTTGAACACAATCAAGGCCTTTGTTAACATATTTGTAAAGATATTAAACACTTTTTATACTACTGCATATTTCTACATTGATAGGGCAATTATATTTACGTAGTAACCAAGGATTGTAGGGTACAACCCATATGTTGTCTACCATTAACTTTCCACTTTTATCGATAGGAATAGATATGCATGTGTCACGCCTTCTATAATTTGGATATGAGTTTGTACCTTGTACAGTCACAACTGAAAATTGTTTGGGATATTCTCTTTTGCAGCTACCATTTTTCATACAAGGAGAATTACGATTTTGATTACCACATGGTCCATGAATCATCCACTTCGTTACCATTGCATGTAACTCTGGTTCGTCATTAATATTTGGTACTTTGCTCTAACGAATTCATCGTATTCATCAGGATTAGTCAATTTATCTTCTTTTTCCAAAATTATTAGCATATGGACATGTGGTAAACCTCTTTCTTGAAATTCAATTACATGAACATGGGCGGCTACTTTTCCAACTATTCCTTTAGTGAAATCTAGTCTATCTTGTGGGTCTTAACCAGGTAATAATTCATTGACAATCTCATCGCAAAAAAGGATTGCTTGTCATCGTGATGAATTTTGTACTAATTTATTGGTCACTCTCGAAATGATTTAATTCTGAAAATAACTTCCCATTAACTGAAAAATCTGGGGCCTTCGGTTTATCTTGAAGCTAAATTACTAGTTAAACGTGTTTGAAATTGCCAGTTGTTAAATTTCTACTGACATAGGTTTACCCTGATGGAGATGGAATAACAGAAACAGATTACAAGGAATCCATTACCACCACAATGCATGTGAATAAAATGGATAGGGAAGAGCATGTCTTTGGTGCGTCCCAGTACTTCGACAAGGACACTAATAAGTAAGTTTAATTTATAAGGACATAAGTCGTTAGCATTGCATGTTTGAATTTTTAATTTCTTACTCCAGTTTTGTGTGGAATTAAGGTTAATTATAATGAAGGAACTCCAATAAAGGATTATATCGAGGAGAAGAAATCATGGAATCGTGGTTGTAGTTGGTGATGACAATGTAAGCAAATCATATTTTTTGCCTTTGTTAACGCTGATTCATGTGGCTATTAAAAAATTATAGGAGTTACTCGAATTTTCATTTCTTTCATTGTTTTTCCTGTGCAGAGCATGTCAGGGAACCAATATCTATTTTTCTGCACTAAATTTTTAACTATTGTGGTTTGGAATTTAATACATGCAGTATGATTCAAAATCAAACTTTTGTTCTTGGACTGGTTGTGTAAGGGAACAAATCTATATATTATGACTAGGCTGGTGTAACACCCCGTGATTTTAAATATTAAGATTAACGAATTAAAGAATACTTAATTTCAAATTTGAGAATTAAGGGAAATGGGTTACGCCATTGCGTTTGTCTCGGAATTCTGCTTGAAATAGAGTTCGAGTTTGCGTAAAATGGACAACGTATGAAGGAGATATGGATGAACGAAGTTAGACAGAAAAACCGGAAATAGACCAGAATGCGCTGGCGCACCTGCCGAGTGCGCCCATGTCAGGTTAAAAACCTGCACAGATTTCTGGAATGTTCTGATCCGAATAGTGAGTCATTAGGGCTGAAGTGTTATTCTATCTTGACTGAATGGTCTTTATTGCTTCTAGGGTTAATCTGACGGCTCTAAATTAATTAAAATTCTATATAAGCAACCTAACTCTCAACCTAAAATCACACTAATTCATACCAAGAGTCGCCATGCTGTCAATGGAGAACCTAGAGTAGCCGCCGTTCTCTTTCAACTCAAAAACAAGATAGAAGCAAGAATCAAAATCAAATCTAATCCAAATTAGGATAACAATTAGTCTACATCAAAGGTGAGCAATTCAGTTTCAGAATACAGATCCCAGAAAAACAAGATCGTTATTTTGTTTGTGAGTATAATTTCTTTCACAAATTAATTAATTAATTTAATTGTGATAAGTTATAATTGGGATTTTGAATCATGTGATGTTATCATTGACAATTTTGTTATTGTGGATCTATTTCATATGTTGAATTGTTCATGTTTAACTTGATTCATCTTATGCAAGTTTGGGATGTTAAATCATATGTATATGAATCTTATGCAAGTTTGGGATGTTAAATCATGTGTATATGAATCTTATGCAAGTTTGGGATGTTAAATCACATGCTAGTTTATGAATCTTATGCAAGTCTGTAGGTGGATTATACTCAAGTTCATATGTAATCATGTAGATGCATATGCTAGTTTATATGCAAACATGTAACATTAATTTACATGTTTAGATCCATATGCAAGTTCACATCTTTGTGTTTAGATCTATATTTAGATCCATGGTAGTACATAGTTGTGCAAATTTATGTTCTATATGCCCATTGCCTATGCTAGTTTTGTATGTGAATCATATGCTAGTTTGAATGGAATTCATGTGCAAGTTATAGGAAAACCATATCCATATGTACAAGTTCACATCTTTATGTTTAGATCTATATTTAGATTCATGATAGTTTATACAAATTTATGTATACCCATTGCCTATGCAAGTTATTGGCTATGCAAACTTATGTCATGATTCTTAGATCTATTTTATGTGTTATGCAAGATGTGATGTTGCTTTTTTTTTTATAAGTTAGACTGTTTGCGAGTCTAACATATGTCATATTAAAACTTACGAATAGCGTGGGGACGATGGGATAATATTAAATATACATAATTGTGAATTGACATAAAATGGCCTTAAAGGCATATAATTAATTTGAGACATTAATTGGTATAAATTTATATAGCTAAAATTATTGACACAATTTAGGTGAAAATTATGGACATAAATTAATTTGGAATTTATTGACAAATTTGAATAGGGATATTTATCTAATTTGGGGTTAAATAATTATGTGTAATAATTAACCGCTTAAGACACGAGGTTAGACTCGTTTGTGGTATAAGACTGCCCGGACCCGCCCGACAAATCTAGCAACCACAAACGGTAGTCTAATATGAGAGGTCAAAGGCACAAATTAAATGCATAACAATTGTAAAGACACGAGATTAGGCTCGTTTGCAGTATAAGACTGCCCGGACCCACCTGGCAAATCTAGCAACCGCAAACGGTAGTCTAATGTGGGAGGTCTTTACAAGGTTACGGTTCTAATGAATTAAGTAACACTTAACCAGATAAACATGTGGTGGGACATAGGGGTTAAGTGGGTGGCCTGGGTGGCATGTGAAATACGACTAGAAACACTTAACCAAGTTGAAAACATGTATGAAGACATGAATAAGAAGGGGTTAAGTGGGAAGTTCTAGTGGGGACCAAGCATAGGTAGAAAGCTTGTGTCAAACATGGGGACCCTTTTCAAACCAGTAATCCATTAAGTATCTTTGTGAGCTCGAGTTAGATCGAGAACGGGACACGCTTACTGGGTTTGATTGTAAGAGGTCAAAACGGGTTAGCGGTGGCAACGCAAGTCCAACGGGGTCATGTGCATGCGTGGGCCCGGGCTGGTAGGTATGACGTTGTTGCATCGTGTAGATATGAGCCGTGCATCTTTAGTGGTATCGGGTTTCCACTTTGGGGAGTGATACACCCCACTATGGGACCAGCACGGGTATCTACGAGTTAGGGAGCCGATAGCATGGGGGTAGTGGGTACAACTAGTGGAGATAGGCGCAGGCGGCACCTATGAAGGCAACTAGGGGTACACGAAACTACCATTATCATTATTATGTTCAGTAGGCGGGATCAACTTTTAGGGTGACTAGTAATGGTGCAGTATAGTAATTATCCTATAGTGATTAGGAACGAGATTAACGCCAGAATATTCCTCTTGTTTTCTTTGTCATGCCCATTTGTTTTACAGTCATTCCTTGTTTTACCAATTTATGCCTTATCCTAATTACTTTAATAATTATATTGTTAAAGTTATTATACTCGCCAGACTTTATGTCTGACCCCCTTTGTTTTTGCCTCTTTTCTTACTCCCCCCCAGGTTCTCAGGGTGGGACTAGTACTGGTGGAGCTTGATATTGGATCTTTTTCTCTCTCTTTTGGAAGTGCTTGGATTGCTTAAAGTAAAGTTCAGTTCATCTCTTTTATGGCTACTTGTGTTGGGGTTATGCTTTTTACATTATGTACTCAGAAAACAATTTGTCAAGATGGATATTAAGTGTACTTAGTTTTACTGTTGGTTTATGAAGTTGTTGTAATCAAACTATTTCTCCGCTGCAATAAAAGTTGTTTTAAAATTTTCAAGTACAATATATGTATCTGTCTTGTTATATTCTGTTCTATACACTAATAATGCTCCATGAAAGTTAATGCATTCGCTTTGAGAGTGACATTAATGGACGTGGGGTGTTAGAGCTGGGTGGAACACATTTTTGGAGTTGGGTGCTAATCTCTTATATGGGTTCTCAATTCACTTTACCTTACAGTTTTTTGTGCTTTCGTGACAAAACTTTAGCTATAACAACAATATGGTAGAAAACATGTTTTGCTTGGTGTGTATTCAAGTCTGTCATAAAGATACATAAAATGTTACCAAACCTTGCATTTCGAAAAAATAAAAAATTTATTTGTAGGATTTTAAATTTGGAGAAAGGAGCAAGTTGCTTGCCTAAATGCAACGTATATTTCATGTACATATGTATATCAACATGTTTTCAGTAAGTAGCTATCAAAGCGTAAATACATAGGTATACTAGACTCAATAGGAAAAGCGATCCGATGTTTTCAGCCTTCCAAATCCTTGGATTTAGGAATGGCAAGAATTCCAATATTGTTTCAAGGCATAATAAAGATTTTAAATATATCTTTGTAGCGTTTAAGGATATTCTTTAAAAATACCAAATGCTTATGGTTTTACAAATTTGGGGAGATCTCATTGGATTGGAATCAAGTGCTAGAGTCGACCTCATTGGATCGGAGTGGTGATTTACGATTCTGTAGAGTGGTCACATGAAGGATTCAATTTAGCATTTTGGGAGGGATTGTTGTTTTAAGTTTCAGCTTCTGTTAGGCAGACTAATTAGTTGCTAATGGGATGATTATCCAATCCATTAGGCTAATGACCTATAGATATAAATGGGGGGATTTTGGCATAGGATAACAGTTTCTCTCTTCATTCTAAACTTTAATTTGGGCGTATGTGATTCTCCAGTTCAACTTAAAACTCTAACTCTCCATTCTTTTCCTTCACGCTCGTCATATATTGCATCTAGAAGATTGATCATCATTAACGGAAATTAGATCACATCAAATTGCACCAAATACGAAGGTTTTCAGCACTATCTAAATCTGATCTCATCATATTTACATTGAATTATGATTTAGGTGAATGACATATATCTCTCTTATGGAAGCAAAGGGTTATATGGGTTAGATCTACGTTAATTTCATTCATATGTGTTAACTTAACCCTAAATCTATTCATGTAAGTTCATTTCAGATCTAGGTATGTTAAGATGCTCTCAGTTAACCTATTAAACCGTAAATTCATATGATAATCATGATTTTAGGTATGTTTAGATCTACATTTTTTATTGATACAACGTTATATGATAATTTGATGATTTGGGCTTGTTTGTATAATCATGAATTGATGTATCGTTGGTTGTTTTGTGAAATTGGATGAATTTATTGAGTTGTATGTTAGAGTTTTTATCGTAAGAATGTAGGATTGAAGTTTGGAGAAAATCAGAGATTCAAATTATCGAAATTAGACGAAACTTGACAGAGATGCTCTAGAAGAAGAGGGACGGAAGCACGAAAAATTTCATATCAAAATAAACTATCTGTGTGAACCGGTACCGATTCATATGGATTAGTACCGATCCATCACATTGTGATGGATGGCGACGAATTCATATTGGATGCATTATGATGGTAAATCAAGGCTGTCTACAAAATTTCAAGTCATTTAAAGTTGATTTGAGATGGGTCGAAGATTGTTATTCGAGTGTAATAATGAACTGACAAAGGTTTCTATGGAAATGTTTAAATGTTCGGAAAATGGACCGGTAGGATGCTTTTGAGGCGTGGATGAATCGGAGCCAAACACTTAGCGAATTTACGCTAAGTGCATGGGTCGGTATCGATCCATTAGGATGTCGAGTTGAGAATTGAAACTTTGGGGACATGGTTATAGAGGCTCCTAGGGGTTGCTGAAGAAGTTTGGGAAGGAATGGACGTTTTATGGATAATGTGCAACTCAATGATGAATGGTGTTTCGATTGTAAACTCAAGTTGGGGTGGTCGAAGATGGACTGATATGACACTAGTCGTAGGATGATGTACAATTCAGTATGGTGAAGGATTGACTATTTGAGAGTCGATCATTGATGATAATGAAATTGGTTTGGTAAGTCTCTCGAACTAAGGATGTGATTGCCAAGAAGAAAAGCTCAAAGCTTTTGAAATGCCAAGGAATCGTCAGTAATCGGAGTACTCTAGTGGACTCAAAGAAAGGGTACCATGGGGATGCCAATCAGGATCAGAGTGGATAGATCGCGTACCCTGGGCAGTCATGATGGGCTTAGTTGTCTTAGTCGATTAAGACAAACATACGAAGTCACAATAGTGTATGAGAGTTTGGCCAAAACCGGGGTTTACAATTAGCCCTTTTGATTGTCAAAAGCAAGTTCGGTAATCGATGGATTCAAGGCTGTAGTCAGTGATAGCTAGGATATTTGTAACGATCTAGAATTTTAACCAATTTAAAATTGGGATTTTTAATACTTAATTTGAATTTTGGGATATAATATTAATTTTATATGATATGAATTTAGTATAAATATATTGATTTTTGTTAAAACACAACAGTATAATTTAGATAAGAAATTATCATGCTTTTACAAATTCGTGTTTGTTAAACTATTTTATTAAAATGATCTTTTATCAGATATAAATATAATTTTATGAATATTAGAACCATTGGTTGCTTTTATTGTAAGTGCTGTCTTTGAGTTTCTATAGCATTTTTGAGTAAAATGCTACTAAAGTAACTTCTCCCTTATTTTAACAAGTGTCTGGGACACTTGTCTACATGCATGGATCTAAGCATGCATGAGAGACATGTGTCCCATAAGGTGACATGGTCCATGCTAAAGAGCGATGCATGTAGTACATGTGTCAACATGCATGTTAAGGAATCTTTAGAACAAGACACGTGTCCTACGATGTGTAAGCTTTTTACACAATTAAAATTCGTATATAGAATAATCCTTACCTTCACATTTCATTCATTGTCCACTTCTCCTTCTTTCTCCTCCATCCTTCTTCTTAGCCATGGCTACTTAAGCTGCCTTTCCTCCTCTTCCTTTCCTAATTCGGCCCTAGGCCTCATCCTCCCTCTTCTCCAGTTTCACTCCATCACCTCCACCACCTAAGCCTCGGCCCTCGTCCTCCCTCCTCTTGTAAAAGTAAAAGATTAATATATATATATATATGGCAAAGAAGACAATGTGCCGAAATACTGTCCAACGGTCCGTTCATAGTCGACTATGCTCGCCTACCGTGAAGAATGGGAAAGCCAAATTGGTGTGAACTCTTTAAACTTTTACACTACTTTATTTTACACTAATTAGTGAACAATTAGTTATAGTTTGGATAATTAACTAGTGTAATCAGTTTGAACCCGTTATAGCAGTTAATGGTTGACGTCTGTCATGATGGATGATGGTTGCGCAGTTTAGAGCACACACACAATATTAAGCATTAGTGTTATAACGCTTGTGCACAATTATTATTTATTTAATAATGTTGATGATGGTTGTTATCCATGTTTATAATGGTTGTTGATGTAGTTTCAAACACACTTTGACATGACAATTATGGTATTGCATTGGTGATCGACAAATCTACTTCATAATTTGAAGCAATATTAATATTGAAACTGAGTTTGAAATTTATTTTCAAAATTGAGAATTGAAACAACTTGAAAATGGAATAGGAATGTGTACGAATAGTCTTCATAAAAGAAATGTTTTGTTTAAACAAATGTTTGATGACATAACAAGGTTTTGTAATAAATCAATGGAAACTATTTTGTTTTGAAAAGGTTAAGTTTGGTTTTCCTATCTAGAAAATATCTAGAAAATGGTTTATATAAGTATATAATGGTTTTCTAAAGTATTTTACAGTAGATCAAAATAATTTTTATATGAGATTACATTATCGTCAAAATAGAGCTTATCGCACAACGGAAATTTGCGTAATTTAATTGCAAGCTTTAAATGCTTATAACTTCTGCAATTTAAATCGGATTTCCATAAAATGAAAAAAGTTTTATTTCTTTTAACAAGGGCTTTCAAATGAGTGAAAGCGGATTTTATTTCGACTTATAATTTTTAAGTCATGTTTAAAACCGTTTTGGAGAAGGTCGCTGTAAGTGCAGTTGTCGACCGTAACTGTTGTTAGGGATTGCAGAATGGACCGTGAAGGCAAAACTAACACAAGAGGGGGGTGAATAGTGTTTTGAAAAATTAAATAAAATTTAAAACTTATATGATATACTATATGAATCACACACCACAGAAATAATCACAGACACAAAATCAAACAAAAACACAAAAATACACAAAAATAAAATGCAGAAAAGGAAAGAACACACTGGATTTTATAATGGTTCGGAATTACTCCTACGTCCAGTCCCACATACCGCTGGATTGTGCAGAGTTTTATTACTGTATCAATATCCAAGTACAATCCCCTTAATTTCACGGCTACAAGGTTAACACCTATTCCACACATTTGATCAAGTATATTCCCCTTGATTTCACGACAAAAAGGTTAACACCATTCATGTTCCTTGATTTCACAGCTACAAGGAAACACCGTTTTCCCAAACATTTTCCAAACAATTACAATAGTCCTATTGATAAGATTTGAAAGGGGATTAAGATGGAGAAGAATAATGATGAAAAAAATTCGTAATCAGCCCCTATTTATAAGATTTGAAAGGTTGCATCTCTTCTGGAACGTTACAAATAGTGAAAAGACACTGTAACGATCCGGAAAATCTGATCCAATTTAAAAAATTTAAATTGGCTAAAATAGTGGATTTTAAATATTTAAAATAAATATTTTAAATAATAGCAATGAAAAGTGAGTTTGAATCGACGTTTGAAAACGAATATAATTAATTCTAATTATAAACAAGGCCTGAAATGGCGCGGTAGTTTCAAAATTTGAATTCAAACTTCGATTGACTGTACCGGGTGCAAAACAAAACGGATTTGAGTGAAACCAAAAATATTTAAATTTGTTAGTGAATACCTTTCTAACGAATCTGAAAAATCGAAGTTTCAAAGCGGAAAGCAAAAGTTATGGCTAAATGAATTTTTAGAAAGGTCGCTATGGAATTTATATAACCCGTGAAATTGGCCATTTTGCAAACGACCTCGGAATTCGACGAAACTACTTTTGTTGGATCCGGGATGTGAAGTTATTGCTAGGTTTCAAATTTCATAATTTTTGAAGCTAGTATGTGAGCGTGGCAAAGGAAAATGTGTTTTGGTCAATTACAGTTAAATTGGATCGGCCAGAAATGGGCCATTTTTCAAACGGTCTCAGAATTCGACGAAACTAGTTTTGTTGGGTCTGTATCGTCACAACATAGCTAGTTTTATTTTTATGGAATTTTTTGAATCAGTTTGTGGCCCTGGCAAATTGAAATGTACGTTCAAATTAAATATTGAATGTTTTATATTTTAAATTGAAGGAAAACTGACTGAAACAGTCGAATGGGCCTATGAAACATATCCCATTATGTTCGGAATGGGGGTATTTAGCTAGGGATGATAGTCGTTGGGTTTGGATTGGAGTTCGTGTGTGAAAGGGGGTATTTTTGAAATTATAAAACCACCGGCCAATCATATTTTTTTATATAAAAAAAACAGAAAAACCCTTTTTATCTCTCCCCGATCTTGACGGCGGCTGATGTTCGAAGCTTCCCTCCCCGTTTCCGATCGCCACAGCCACCATTAGCCCCACCTCCAGTTGAACTTTTCAAAGAGCTCGACGCCCTCTTCAAATCAAAACAAACCCCACCTCAAACCATAGTGTATTTCTCGAGTTTGACCTCTCCAAAGTCACGGTCTTCAAGTCGCCTCCCCTGCTGCGTCGAGCTCCTCCCCGCTTCAAGCACCAGCGCGCTACTCTAAGCGCTCCGAGGTGGTGTTGTCTGATCGGGACATCGTGCTACGGTTTGAGTGAAAATTGGAAACCTAGTTTCGAACCCATTTTGAAAGGTACGGGTTTGAATTTCTAAAGTGATTTCAACACTATAAAACCGTCGCAAAGTTCGTTCATCGTTTAAAAATCATATCTTTTTCATACGTTAACGAAATTCGATGAAACAGGAGACACCGGGACCGTGAGGACGTCTTCTACATTCTAAAAGAGACCGGATATTTTTCTGAGCCTTCTACAATTTTTGGCAACGCGAAAAGCAATGTGAGATTTCTAATTTATAAACGATATGGAAAACGACGATATATAAATTATATAGTCGATGTATGAGTTATATAAGCGTTGTACACCTCTTGTATAAGCGTTGTATAAGTTGTATGTTCGATGTATAAGTTATATATGCGTTGTAAAAATTATATATGTGTTGAAATAGAAGTGAAATGCTATATATATATAAATACGCCCCTCGTCCACAAACCATGGACGATATTTATTGGTTGTGATTGGCGTGAAAATTGATTGATAGCGAATGGTTGATTGAAATTGTTTGTGGTTGAAATTGATTGATTGTGGTTGAAAAATACCCATTTGTGGTTGAGAAATATTTGGTTGAAACCACATAGGATTAGTTTGTGGAAATGAAAAAAATATACATGCCGCCTGCGTGCGAACTAGATGCATGATTCCCCATTGTCAAAAGCTGCGAGGCATTAAGGTAGAGCGAGGAGCCGTACTAGGGACGGTCCCGGTTTTAACTACCCTGCCGTTATGCTGCCGAAATTTTGAATAATATTCATGCATTAGAATTATTTCCATTTGTTGAAACTATATTTATTCGTTGAATAGAATACCTTCATGTGTTGAATTGAAACTCATTCGTTGAATAGAAATTCATGTGTTGAATGGTATTCGTGTTTTAAATATAAAAATCACATTTTTACTCTATATACATAAACTATAGAAAACCTTCATGTGTTGAATCGATATTCATTCGTTGGATAGAAATTCATGTGTTGAATGGTATTTGTGTTTTAAATATAAAAATCACATTTTTACTATATATATATATAAACTATAGAAAACCTTCATGTGTTGAATCGTTATTCATTCGTTAGATAGAAATTCATGTGTTGAATGGTATTCGTGTTTTAAATATAAAAATCACATTTTTACTCTATATATATAAACTGTAGAAAACCTTCATGTGTTGAATCGATATTCATTCGTTGGATAGAAATTCATGTGTTGAATGGTATTCGTGTTTTAAATATAAAAATCACCTTTTTATCGATATATATAAACTATAGAAAACCTTCATGTGTTAAATCGAAATTCATTCGTTGAATTGAAATTCATGTGTTGAATGGTATTCATTTTTTGAAAGAAAGTGTTTTATAATAAAAATCCAATTTTTATCATCGATATGAACAATATAAAATAATCTTGTTTTGAAATAAATTTTTTATAATAAATATCCTATTTTTATCACCTATATTAATTATATAAAATAGTCGAGTTTTGAAATAAATTGTTTTACATTAAAAATCACATTTTTATTATATACATGAATTGTTAAAAATAGTGAAGTGTTGAAATAGAAAACAGTTAGATAAAAATATCATTTTTATCAAATATATGAAGTCTTATGGTTTTGAAATCGAAGAATCGATATATATATATATATAAATAGAATTGAAATATATCGAATAACGAAGCTGTAGTTCGTATTTTGAAACCGTGATTTCAAACGATTAGTGCGGGAGATCCGACCATCGGATTTTCCCGAAATCGGAACCGTTGGGTTCGCTTTGGAAATATCTTTCCAACGGCACCAACTTTGTAAAAATCCAACGTTTGGATTGTCTAGAATGTTTAATTCAAATCTGAAGAAAAACAATGCCAGAATCGATTATATATATATATATATATATATATAAATATAAATATAATTATATTAAATCGAATAACGACGCTGTAGTTCGTATTTTGAAATCGAAACTTCAAACGATTATACCGGGAGATCCGACCGTCGGATTTTCTTGAAACTGGAACCATTGGATTCGTTTTGAGAAGATCTTTCTAATGATGTAAATTTTGTGAAGATCCAACAGTTAGATTTTCAGATATGTGTAAATCAAATCTGAAGAAAAACAGCGCCACGGCCGCGTTATGGCACGAAGCGTCGTTTTGAATAAATTGACTATTTTAAAATAAATAAAAATAGCGATAAATCGTTATAAAATATTATAAATGATATGGATGTGAAATTTAGAAACTAACTGAAGGTTGGCCAAGTCGAATGGTTTCTTGGGTATTGATCTGATGTTGGTTTCGGCCTTCGGGGTTAATATTTGGTAAATCGTTCTCTTACTGATTGACATTTAGTGACTAATGAATTGAAATGATGCGTATGTAGTGTTTGTGTAGCACTTGTTCATTATATATACAAGAGTTGTTCAGAAATACCGGGTTTATCCCATTCTGAATAACTGAATCGACGATAAGAAATCGAGGATGAAGACGGTGGTCGAAGACCGGAGATCTTCCCCTCGTTTGGATGGTAACCGAGGTCCTGATTGGGAGGCATCCCAAAATATGGATAATGAGCGGTGATCGTCCAGACGTACGTGGTTATCGATGGGTTTGCGAGGTATAATGCCTCCGGTTTCGTTCAGACCCAGAACGGACTTGCAAATGGACAGTGTGTCTGACATTGGAATTTATTCTGTGTGATTGATAGCCATCAGTTACACGGTGTGAATTGCCTGTGTGGCATGCTAAGATGCAGTGATCAAGGCTTCTATTGAAAAGCAAAGTCTTGTGGTGATGATCAAAGCACCGCTTGTGTGGCGTGGCTTTGTGTATAACGTGAATTCGCGGGCCTCACACCCCGGTATGAACCAGAAATGGGAGAAGGACCTCAGGGAGGGCATGTGTTTCTTTCTAGTTAGAAATGGCATCAGTGGTTTTACACGCCCTGACGAGTTTGACTTGTGTGGTTGTTACTATTGCGAGGCGCCTCGGTTAGATCGGACGATCCGGGTCCGATGGAGTCATTCGTTGGCTCATTTACACCCCAAAGGGTGGGGAAACGCAGTGTTCAGGAATTTTAATCCACATCGGTGGACCGGCCCTGACAATCCAAGGGCCCACCCGAGTCTGGGTCCTGAGGGGCAGGCTAGAGCGTCTCGAAGTCGGTAAGGACTATCTTTTGCCTTGGTTCATGACGGAAATCCAATTTCCAAATACGTGACTGTGCGGTTTTGATTGTATATATATATTGCGACATGATATATGGTACCCATGCCGTCTATGATTGATAGTTATGATTGAAATTGTTTTTGAAACTTATAAACACTAGTAATAATATCAAATGCTTTTGTTTTATTCGTATCAAGCATATTTTGGCCATTATAAGGTAAAACTCTATCCTCCGGTTTGCGTTGCATTGTGTGATGGGAACTGAGTCTTATAATGGCTTCATTTTTATAAAAAGCATTGCGATGTTTTAAAAGGAATGATTTGTTTTAAAGCACTGGCAATCCAATGGAGTAAACCCGTTCCACGAAAGTGGCGTGGTCCTGTGATTAGCCATATTTTAAATGTGTTGAGTAGATTTCTCATACCAGTCCCATGACTGACTCGTAGTTTGTTTCACTTTCAAACTCGGGTGCCCCTTTTTCTACACGGGCAGCCTTGTATTCAGGTTAAGCTGGCTTTATCCGGATAGCTGGAGCTGAAGATGGATTCTATCATTTATCTCTTTTTATGCTGTTCAGCTCCTATTGTACATATTATGTTTGTTTCCGTTGTAGACATTTATGTATAGCTGAACTGTATTTGTACTAAGTATGATCCTGTATACTGTGTAACTCTGATGATTACGTTTATTCAGTGTATTATTTGTACATTATCTAGTGTATTTATTTACTTCTGTTCTGCTATTATCTGTTTATGTGTTATATTCCAAGGATTACCCTTGCCACCGTCAGTACGGGGTTTGGGGTCGTCTCAATTTGGTATCAGAGCTTTGGTTAAGCTTAGTGCTGGAATATAACATATTAACGAACTCATCAGAAATAGAACCAGTAGTGTTCTAAGACGGGTAACTCTATACAGATAGGATCAGTAATATCCTAGTATGAGTAAAGCAAAATGAAATACACCCCACTAGACACATTTACATTTGAAGTATATGTTTCTATGTTTTAAAATACCTTTTCTGTGACCTGACACTTGATCTGCCATTTGCCGAAGTACTAGAAAAATGAGTGTCAGAAACAGAAGAAATGCAGAACCCGATCTAGAGGCTCTATTAAAGAGATATCGAAATCTGAATGGAGCACAATTCTCGGGCAATGAATCTATAATTCAGACTCAAGCTTGGATGAGTTATGTGGAAAGAATATTTGAACGTATCCAGTTGAGAGATGATCAGAAAAGATTAGTAGCATCTTGGGCGCTCAAAGAAGAAGCTTTAATCTGGTGGGAAACAATAATCAAAGATAATCCAGAAGGTGATATCACCTGGGATAGATTCAAAGAGATTTTCTTAGAAAGATTTACTCCTCCCGAAGTGACGGAGCGATTATGTGATGAATTCTCTTATCTGATACAAGGAGATATGACCATTCCAGAATATCATAAGAAATTCAACGAACTTTCTCACTTTGCTCCTCATCTGATTCAAGATCCAAAGAGGAAGAATCTGAGATTTATTCATGGCCTACAAAGAAAATATCAGAATAGTGTGATGAGGAATGTGAAGCTTCCTTTTTTTGAAATGATATACATGGCTTATCAGTATGAAGATCTCCATAAGAAAGGAATGTTGCGCGACGAAGAAGAAGTCAGTTCGAGTAACAAAGTGGAGTCGGTGACTGATAGTTCGGAGGTCAGTGAGAAGCCCAGTGCCAAGAGAAAAAGGGCCAGATCTGGGAAAGAACCAATAACGATCGCCACGTGCTCAAGCTGCAATAGAAAAGGACATTTGGCGATAAGTTGCAAATCTTGGAACAAACGAAGAAAGAGTGGATTTGAACCCAGTAAGAAGGTTCATGAGGGCAGAGGATGCCATAAGTGCTATCAGGCTGGGCATATTGCAAAAAACTGCCCGCTATCTCAGAAATCTGAAGTAGTACATGTAAACGAAGTGGCAAAGTGCCTGCATCTTCGTCTGCTCAGGAAAGGCCAGATGTTTTAGAAGGCACGCTTACTGTCAAAGATATTCCTGTTAAAGTGCTGTTTGATACAGGCGCGTCACGAAGCTTTGTTGCAAAGAATGCAGCTAAGAAGCTGGATTTGAATTTGAAGAAGCTCAAGGAACCAATGACTGTCCAGAATCCGATTGGGGGTTCCATTGATCTCAGTTGGGTTTGTGGAGTGCCGGTTTCTTTTTCTCGTTATCGGTTTCCTACCATCGCGGTCGTCATGAATTTTACAGAGTTTGATCTTATTTTGGGGTTAGACTGGTTGACCAAGTATGAATCTGAAGTTAAATGCACCGACAGAGTCGTAAAGGCGAAGATTAAATCAGGTGATTATATAACCATTCCCTGTGAAGGTCAGAATGCTAATAGAAAAGACTTATGGGCAGCTTTGGATGTTTCTCCTGTTCAAATAGAAAATATCTCTGAAGTCACAGAGAATATTCCTGACCTCATCAAAGACATTCCTGTCGTCAAGAATTATGCGGATGTGTTTGAAGAAGTTGTTCACTTACCTCCATAGAGAGAAATAGATTTCAAGATTGCTTTGATTCCGAATGCAAGGCCGGTAGCTCACGCTATTCGAAGAATGTCCTTGAAAGAGAAAGAAGAACTTGACAATCAAACACGACAACTAGCATGGAAGGGTCTGATCAGGCCTAGTTTCTCTGATTGGGGTGCAGCAGTGGTGTTTGTCCCAAAATCTGATGGTACCCTACGTCTATGTGTGGATTATCGTGATTTGAACTAGCAGACAATAAAGAACAAATATCCATTGCCGCGAATCGATGATTTATTAGATCGTCTAAAAAGAGCACAAGTATTCTCAAGGATGGACCTAGCTACAGGCTTCCATGAACTTCGAATTGCCGAAGAGTGTGTTCCTATGACAGCATTCAGAGGTCCAGACTTATTCTATGAGTGGTTAATAATGCTATTCGGCTTATGTAACGCTCCAGCATACTTCGTAGATTTGATGAATAGAGTGTTCAGAGGAGTCCTGAATAAGTTTGTTCTGGTTTTTATTGACGATATTTTAATCTTCTCTAAATCAAAGGCCGAACATGAGAAACATTTGGAACAGGTTCTGGAAATCCTCAGAAGGAATGTATTAAAAGCCAAACTATCCAAATGTATATTCTGGCAAGATGAAGTGAAGTTTCTAGGCCACGTCGTATCAAAAGAAGGAATTGCTGTGGATCCAAGTAAAATCACGGCTATTCAAAATTGGAAACAGCCTAGTACTCCAACAGAAGTCCGCAGTTTTCTCGGATTGGCTAGTTATTACCGAAAGTTTGTTAAAAACTTTTCGAAGATATCTGGTCACTTAACGAAGCTTACCAAGAAGCACTCAAAATTCAAATGGACACCAGAATGTGAAGAGGCTTTTGAAGAGCTAAAGTTAAGATTAACGACAGCTCCAATGTTAACCATCATCGATGGCAATCAGGATTTGAAAGTCTGGACAGATGCTTCTAGAGAAGGCCTTGGCGCAGTGTTAATGCAAAGAGGTCAAGTGATTGCTTATGCTAGCCGTCAGCTGAAGCCGCATGAGAAAAACTACGTAACTCATGATCTTGAGTTATTGGCTATAGTATTCGCCTTGAAAATCTGGAGACACTATCTTTTGGGTGAGAGATTTGAACTGTTTACAGATCACCAGTCGTTAAAGTATCTGTTCACCCAGAAGGACTTGAATCTGAGGCAGCAACGTTGGCTAGAATTCCTTGCAGCATATGATTTTGAGATTCTATACACTCCAGGGAAAGCCAATGTCGTGGCTGATGCGTTAAGCCGAAAGAATGAAATGATCGCCAGTTTTATTATCACGATTTCATTGATAGATAAAATATCTGCTCTTCAGAAGGATGATCACTTCATTCAGAAGATCAGAGAGATAATTCAAAAGGGCGAACCCTCGAGTTTCCAAGTTGATAATGAGGGGATTCTAAGGCTGAAAGGACGAATTTGTGTTCCTAACAATCCTGAGCTCCGAAAGGAAGTACTGGATGAATGCCACAAGTCAAAACTTAGTATCCATCCGGGGGTAAGCAAAATGTATAATGATATCAAACGCACTATGTGGTGGAAGTCGATGAAGAGGGACATTTCTTTATATGTTAGCCGATGCCCTACTTTCCAGCTAGTCAAAAGCGACCAACAGAAACTGGCTGGATTGTTACAACCGCTAGACGTTCTGGGCTGGAAGTGGGAACATATTTCCATGGACTTCATTGATGGTTTGCCTAGAACCAGAAAAGGAAATGACAGTATTTGGGTGATCGTAGATCGCTTCACGAAGACCGCCCATTTCATACCTGTCAGATCAAACAGAACTGCTCAGAGTCTGGCATAGATATACTTCAAGGAAATTGTAAGGCAACATGGAGTGCCGCTCAGTATAGTCATGATAGGGATCCGATATTTACTAGCAAATTCTAGGAGGCATTTCAAGTCGAACTGGGAACGAAGTTGAACTTGAGCACCGCATATCATCCTCAGACAGATGGTCAGACTGAGAGGGTGAATCGTATCTTAGAAGATCTATTACGGGCTTGTGTTCTAGATTTTGGTGGATCATGGGAAGACCATCTGCATTTGGCTGAATTCTCATATAATAACAGCTGCCAAGCGAGCCTGACAATGTCGCCATTCGAAGCACTGTACGGTATACCGTGCCGATCTCCTGCTTGTTGGGTCGAACCCGGTAATAGACTTGTATTGGGGCCAGATATGATTCGAGAAGCTGCCGACAAAGTCGACTTTATTAAGAAGCGATTACTCGCTGCTCAAAGCCGACAGAAGAGCTATGCCGATAGGAGAAGAAGAGATATATCATTTGCTGTTGGCGACAATGTATATTTGAAAGTATCGCCGATGAGAGGAGTTATCCGGTTCGGTAAAACTGGGAAGTTGGCGCCCAAATTCAATGGTCCGTTTCCTATTCTGGAACGGATCGGAACTCTCGCTTATAAGGTTAAATTTCCTGAGTGGTTGCCTGGAGTGCATGATGTATTTCACATATCTCAACTTCGAAAGCACGTTCATGATCCAGACTTGATCGTGGAAGAAGCAGCTCAACAGGATATTGAAATTACTCCAGAATTAGCTGTGAGAAGAGAGCCGCTCAAGATCATTGGCAAAGAAACCAAAGAACTGAGGAACAAGAAGGTTCACTTAGTCAAAGTGCAATGGAGTGGAGATCCGCGAGATTGTACTTGGGAAACTGAGGAGAGCATTCAGAAAGCCTATCCTAAGTGTCGAGTGGATATATCTGATTGACTCCGGTGCAAGGTACATTTACCATACTTTGCATTACCAATTAGTTCTCTACTCTGTTGTTATTATCTTTCCATGGATGTGCACTTTTAATTCTATAGTCTGAATGATTTTAAAAGAGTATAGAAATTGATTAGTATATTTTTGAAAAGTTAAAAACAATTTGATTGTTGTTTGTGTTGTGTGATTGTAGATTTGATTAATTAAAATTATTAAAACGATAGTTAATTTAATCAATAAGAGAATAATGGTAGAATTTATTCATTTAAATCACACATTGAACTGATTAGAAAATAGATAGAAATATATACATGTGCATTATATATGTTTGAACAGGTAAATGGATAGCTGTTGAGTAAAGAATTTATTTGTGTGCCCGACAAGTAGGTAAACCTTAATGAGTTGGATGCGAAATATTATTATATCAACTCCTGTGAATGTCATTGGATGCGGAGTGCTGGTTGTTCTGTGTGTAATCATAAACGTCGCCATAGGATAGTAACAATTAATTTTGAACTACACTGCATGGCATGCTTCTGAAAATAGGCATACTTCATCATATACCACATAAGCATTTGGAGCTTGTGTGACGAGGTGGAAGATTTACCATACGAGCGAGAGGCTTGTATGGCGATGACTTTATTTTAAGGTTGAACTGATGACTGATATGACCATGTAAAATTGTAAAGAAAAAATTGCCAGATTAATAAAAACCCCAGACGGGTCTGGAGTTAACAGTAATCACGTCTCTCTAGTTATTAGATACGGCACATGGATTATTTATTTCCCACACGGGATGAGGTGACGAGGATTTATCCTCTGGAGCAATTAAAATACACACTCCCTCAGGCTTTGACAGGGTGACGAGAACTTATTCTCTGGAGTTATTATCTATACACGCTCCCCTGTAAACACCAGAATATATCACTATAAATATGTGTATGCTTATTAGGATTTATTGGGTACCTAATACGGCCCAATAAATTTCCAAACCTCTCCCCGTACAAAGGAGGTTATGGCGAAATTTTTCGAAAATTCCGGGTGTTAGCCAAATTTTTGAAGATTTTGAAAATTCTCAGAAACTGAAAAGTTGGTGAATGGAAGCCGGATTGAACGTAGAGTTGATTAATCAAACCACTTTCGACTTTGTTTCTTTTTGAGGACGAAAAGTTTTAAGTGGGGAGACTGTAACGAACCAGAAAATCTGAACCAATTTAAAAATTTTAAATTGGCTAAAATAGTGGATTTTAAATATTTAAAATAAATATTGTAAATAATAGCAATGAAAAGTGAGTTTGAATCGACGTTTGAAAATGAATATAATTAATTCTAATTATAAACAAGGCCTGAAATGGCGCGGTAGTTTCAAAATTTGAATTCAAACTTCGACTGACTGTACCGGGTGCAAAACAAAACGGATTTGAGTGAAACCAAAAATATTTAAATCTGTTAGTGAATACCTTTCTAAATAATCTGAAAAATCGAAGTTTCATAGCGGAAAGCAAAAGTTATGGCCAAATGAATTTTCAGAAAGGTCGCTATGGAATTTATATAGCCCGTGAAATTGGCCATTTAGCAAACGACCTCGGAATTCGACGAAACCACTTTTGTTGGATTCGGGATGTGAAGTTATTGCTAGGTTTCAAATTTCATAATTTTTGAAGCTAGTATGTGAGCGTGGAAAAGGAAAATGTGTTTTGGTCAATTACAGTTAAATTGGATCGGCCAGAAATGGGCCATTTTTCAAACGGTCTCAGAATTCGACGAAACTAGTTTTGTTAGGACCGTATTGTCAAAACATAGCTAGATTTATTTTTCAGGAATTTTTCGAATCAGTTTGTGGCCCTGACAAATTGAAACGTACGTTTAAATTAAATATTGAATGTTTTATATTTTAAATTGAAGGAAAACTGACTGAAACAGTCGAATGGGCTTACGAAACATATCCCATTGTGTTCGTAATGGGGGTATTTAGCTAGGGACGACAGTCGTTGGGTTTGGATTGGAGTTCGTGTGTGAAAGGGGGTATTTTTGAAATAATAAAACCACCTGCCAATCATATTTTTTTATAAAAAAAAACAGAAAAACCCTTTTTATCTCTCCCCGATCTCGACGGCGGCTGATCTTCGAAGCTTCCCTCCCCGTTTCCGTTCGCCACAGCCACCATCAGCCCCACCTCCAGTTGAACTTTTCGAAGAGCTCGACGCCCTCTTCAAATCAAAACAAACACCACCTCAAACCATAGTGTATTTCTCGAGTTTGACCTCTCCAAAGTCACGGTCTTCAAGTCGCTGCCCCGCCGCCCCTACTGCGTTGAGCTCCTCCCTGCTTCAGGCGCCAGCGCGCCTCTCCAAGCGCTCCGAGGTGGTGCTGTCTGATCGGGACATCATGCTACGGTTTGAGTGAAAATTGGAAACCTAGTTTCGAACCCATTTTGAAAGGTACGGGTTTGAATTTCTGAAGTGATTTCAACACTATAAAACCGTCGCAAAGTTCGTTCATTGTTTAAAAATCATATCTGTTTCATACGTTAACGAAATTCGATGAAACAGGAGACACCGGGACCGTGAGGACGTCTTCTACATTCTAGAAGAGACCGGATATTTTTCTGAGCCTTCTACAATTTTTGGCAACGCGAAAAGCAATGTGAGATTTCTAATTTATAAACGATATGGAAAACGACGATATATAAATTATATAGTCGATGTATGAGTTATATAAGCGTTGTACACCTCTTGTATAAGCGTTGTATAAGTTGTACGTTCGATGTATAAGTTATATATGCGTTGTAAAAATTATATATATGTTGAAATAGAAGTGAAATGCTATATATATATACGCCCCTCGTCCACAAACCATGGACGATATTTATTGGTTGTGATTGGTGTGAAAATTGATTGATAGCGAATGGTTGATTGAAATTGTTTGTGGTTGAAATTGATTGATTGTGGTTGGAAAATACTCGTTTGTGGTTGAGAAATATTTGGTTGAAACCACATAGGATTAGTTTGTGGAAATGAAAAAAATATACATGCCGCCTGCGTGCGAACTAGATGCATGATTCCCCATTGTCAAAAGCTGCGAGGCTTTAAGGTAGAGCGAGGAGCCGTACTAGGGACGGTCCCGGTTTTAACTACCCTGCCGTTATGCTGCCGAAATTTTGAATAATATTCATGTGTTAGAATTATTTCCATTTGTTGAAACTATATTTATTCGTTGAATAGAATACCTTCATGTGTTGAATTGAAACTCATTCGTTGAATAGAAATTCATGTGTTGAATGGTATTCGTGTTTTAAATATAAAAATCACATTTTACTATATATATATAAACTATAGAAAACCTTCATGTGTTGAATCGATATTCATTCGTTGGATAGAAATTCATGTGTTGAATGGTATTCGTGTTTTAAATATAAAAATCACATTTTTACTCTATATATATAAACTATAGAAAACCTTCATGTGTTGAACCGATATTCATTCGCTGGATAGAAATTCATGTGTTGAATGGTATTCGTGTTTTAAATATAAAAATCACATTTTTACTCTATATATATAAACTATAGAAAACCTTCATGTGTTGAATCGATATTCATTCGTTGGATAGAAATTCATGTGTTGAATGGTATTCATGTTTTAAATATAAAAATCACCTTTTTATCGATATATATAAACTATAGAAAACCTTCTTGTATTGAATCGAATTTCATTCGTTGAATTGAAATTCATGTGTTGAATGGTATTCATATTTTGAAAGAAAGTGTTTTATAATAAAAATCCAATTTTTATCATCGATATGAACTATATTAAATAATCTTGTTTTGAAATAAATTGTTTTATAATAAAAATCCTATTTTTATCACCTATATTAACTATATAAAATAGTCGAGTTTTGAAATAAATTGTTTTACATTAAAAATCACATTTTTATTATATACATGAATTGCTAAAAATAGTGAAGTGTTGAAATAGAAAACAGTTAGATAAAAATATCATTTTTATCAAATGTATGAAGTCATATGGTTTTGAAATCGAAGAATCGATATATATATAAATAGAATTGAAATATATCGAATAACGAAGCTGCAGTTCGTATTTTGAAACCGTGATTTCAAACGATTAGTGCGGGAGATCCGACCATCGGATTTTCCCGAAATCACAACCATTGGGTTCGCTTTGGAAATATCTTTCCAACGGCACCAACTTTGTAAAAATCCAACGGTTGGATTGTCTGGAATGTTTAACTCAAATCTGAAGAAAAATAGCGCCAGAATCGATTATATATATATATATATAATTATATTAAATCGAATAACGACGCTGTAGTTCGTATTTTGAAATCGAAACTTCAAACGATTATACCGGGAGATCCGACCTTCGGATTTTCCCGAAACTGGAACCGTTGGATTCGTTTTGAGAAGATCTTTCTAATGATGTAAATTTTGTGAAGATCCAACGGTTAGATTTTCAGATATGTGTAAATCAAATCTGAAGAAAAACAGCGCCACGGCCGCGTTATGGCCCGAAGCGTCGTTTTGAATAAATTGGCTATTTTAAAATAAATAAAAATAGCGATAAATCATTATAAAATATTATAAACGATATGGATGTGAAATTTAGAAACTAACCGAAGGTTGGCTAAGTCGAATGGTTTCTTGGGTATTGATCTGAGTTGGTTTCGGCCTTCGGGGTTAATATTTCGGAAATCGTTATCTTACTGATTGACGGTTAGTGACTAATGAATTGAAATGATGCGTATGTAGTGTTTGTTTAGCACTTGTTCATTATATATACGCGAGTTGTTCAGAAAGACCGGGTTTATCCCATTCTGAATAACTGAATCGACGATAAGAAATCGAGGATGAAGACGGTGGTCAAAGACCGGAGATCTTCACCTCGTTTGGATGGTAACCGAGGTCCTGATTGGGAGGCATCCCGAAATATGGATAATGAGTGGTGATCGTCCAGACGTACGTGGTGATCGATAGGTTTGCGAGGTATATAGTGCCTCCGGTTTCGTTCAGACCCAGAATGGACTTGCAAACGGACAGTGTGTCTAACATTGGAATTTATTCTGTGTGATTGATAGCCATCAGTTGCACGGTGTGAATTGCCTGTGTGGCATGCTAAGATGCAGTGATCAAGGCTTCTGTTGAAAAGCAAAGTCTTGTGGTGATGATCAAAGCATCACCTGTGTGGCGTGGCTTTGTGTATAACGTGAATTCGCGGGCCTCACACCCCGGTATGAACCAGAAACGGGAGCAGGACCTCAGGGAGGGCTTGCGTTTCTTTCTAATTAGAAGTGGCGTCAGTGGTTTTACACGCCCTGACGAGTTTGACTTATGTGGTTGTTACTTTTGCGAGGCGCCTCGGTTAGATCGGACGATCCGGGTCCGATGGAGTCATTCGTTGGCTCATTTACACCCCAAAGGGTGGGGAAATGCAGTGTTCAGGAATTTTAATCCACATCGGTGGACCGGCCCTGACGATCCAAGGGCCCACCTGAGTCTGGGTCCTGAGGGGCAGGCTAGAGCATCTAGAAGTCGGTAAGGACTATCTTTTGCCTTGGTTCATGACGGAAATCCAATTTCCAAATACGTGACTGTGCGGTTTTGATTGTATATATATATGGCGACATGATATATGGTACCCATGCCGTCTATGATTGATAGTTATGATTGAAATTATTTTTGAAACTTATAAACACTAGTAATAATATCAAATGCTTTTGTTTTATTCGTATCAAGCATATTTTGGCCATTATAAGGTAAAACTCTATCCTCCGGTTTGCGTTGCATTATGTGATGGGAACTGAGTCTTATAATGGCTTCATTTTTATAAAAAGCATTGCGATGTTTTAAAAGGAATGATTTGTTTTAAAGCACTGGCAATCCAATGGAGTAAATCCGTTCCACGAAAGTGGCGTGGTCCTGTGATTATCCATATTTTAAATGTGTTGAGTAGATTTCTCATACCAGTCCCATGACTGACTCGTAGTTTGTTTCACTTTCAAACTCGGGTGCCCCTTTTCTACACGGGCAGCCTTGTATTCAGGTTTAGCTGGCTTTATCCGGATAGCTGGAGCTGAAGATGGATTCTATCATTTATCTCTTTTTATGCTGTTCAGCTCCTATTGTACATATTATGTTTGTTTCCGCTGTAGACATTTATGTATAGCTGAACTGTATTTGTACTAAGTATGATCCTGTATATTGTGTAACTCTGATGATTACGTTTATTCAGTGTATTATTTGTACATTATCTAGTGTATTTATTTACTTCTGTTCTGCTATTATCTGTTTATGCGTTATATTCCAAGGATTACCCTTGCCACCGTCAGTACGGGGTTTGGGGTCGTCTCAGACACTTCCTCTGAAAATAAAAAGTGTGACAGTTATATATCGACGTAGGCATAAATGTATGTTGACATAACCTAGTTTAAAATTGAATTTTGAACATTTTTGAAATGTTTTGACATATATATATAAATATAATTCCGGAAACTCCGGAATTAAAACATAGTATTGTAAATAAATATTATAAAGAAGAAAATCATTTAAAACCATAAGTATAAACTATATAAACATATTTATAAAATTATAAGGTTTAAAACTATATAAATAAAGTATATAATATATAAAACTTATAAACTATAAAACTTGAGTTTAAAATCAAAAGTAAAAGCGAAAGTAAAACAGAGAGGATAAAGATAGAATTTGAAAATAAAATTTGAAATTAGAAATTAAAACTCAAAAAATTGAATTTGAATTTGAATTTGAACCTGGAGTGCTATTTAGAGTCTTACATAAACTAGACTTTATTATTATATTTTTCTTGAATTACTGAACTCTTGAAATCTTGATCACTTATGAGTCTTGAATCATCTCTGAATTCTGAATATCTAATATCTTTAAACTGTGCAGTCTTCAGTAATAATTCATGTATAAAAAATCCTGCATATGTATATTTATATATTCTAGATAAAGGTGTTAGTATATATTTTATGATCAATTAATATTAAGACAAGGTTGTTGTCAACCAAACTCCATTCTCCAATAATCTTCCCCTTTTTGATGACGACAACCTTAGTTTATAAAATATCATACTTGTACATACCTGTTGATGATGATTCTTCTAATATTACTATAAACTAATTCTGTATTATATAATTTCCCCCCCTTTGGCATTATCAAAAATAAATTCTAAAAACTACTCCCCTTAAATCCTATACCTATCTAAATAATTCTATACAAAAGTAAAGTATTCTCCCTAAATCCAATATCCAATATCCATTTTAAAATATATTACTCTATACTAAGATCTACAAGTGTATAACTGTTATAATACTTAATGTATACTTATGATAAATAAAAACAAGCATTATATTAAACTTGATTTTTACAAACGATGATACACGAATTTTTACAAACACGATACATCGTATGAACGCAAAGAAACGAAAACAAAAGAAAATCCTAAAATCTAATTATTTTTTATGATGGGAGCCTTATGGATTGGACAATTTGGATAATGGAGACATAAATCCCCATTTCGTTCAATCTCATTTCCATTTTGATCAAACAAGATCTCTCCCACACATAGACTTGATCGTCTTCATCAGTAACTTCTTGTTCAGTCTCCTCAGGTTCTTCTTACTCCATCATTTCTTATTCTTCCTCTGGTTCCTCCTCTTCTTCCATGGCATGATTATCATCTTCGATGATAATCGGATTTTCCTGATTATCCGTTATAAACTTAAAAAGACTCCTTATTACTTTTTCTTGCCTATTTTGCTCTTGGCTCATCTGAATTTGAAGCATTTGTATTTCAGTGAGCATTTGAAGAGTATGTTCCATCTTCTCTTCAATTATGATGACACGTGATAGGGTAGAACTTTGAAAAGGACCTTCCGATGGTCCAGCGGATGATTCAAGATTGATTTAAGTGTTGAAATTGGTGGAGGCCATTGTTTATTTTTGAAGCTACCCAAACTCGCCCTTGCAGGAATGCCGGGATTGAGTCGAGAACACGACAAATCAAAACACAAACAGAAGAACATTTCATTGTTATCATGACAATTACATCAGAATACAAGAATAACAGAGTATGAATAAATAATATAAATTTGATAAATATCAAAGAATTAAATTCTACTACAGCAGAAAAACAATACATAACACAACTGAAATAAATACACGGATACAGAGCTTTCCGAATATACCTTCAGCTGCAAATTCAGGATCCTGGGAAAATAATATCAGCAAAACCAAAACTACCGACTGCCCATGTGGAAAATAGGGGCACCCGGAGTTTTGGTTAAAACAATAAACTCCAGGTCAGTCATGTGTCATGTGACTGGTGTGAGAACTAAAATAGTTATTTAAAACTTTACTTTTAAAACAAAGTAAATCAAGGGACCACGCCGTATAACACGGAACGGGTTTCCTCCCAAGAACACCAGTGCATAAAACAAATAGCGCAATGCTTTTTGGAAAATGAAGCTATTATAAGACTCAGGTCCCATCACACAATGCAACGCAAGCCGGAGGATAGAGTTTTCCCTTATAATAGCCAAACATGCTTGGTACGTTTAAAACAAAAATCGTTTGATACTATTATAAGTGTAAAATGTATAAAACAACTTCAAATATAAATGTATCAATCATAGACGGCATGAGTACCATATATCATGTCGCCATACAAGTTCAACAATTAAAAACGCATAATGTCGTATTGGAAGTTGGATTCCATCTATGAACCAAGGCAAGGGATCGTCCTTACCTAATTCGACACTCTAGCCTGTGCCTCAGGCTCATCCGCAGCTGCCCCTGGATCTTCCAGGGTCGGTCCTCTCTTATGTTTGAGGATTGACAATTCCTGAACAATACATTTCCCCACCCTATGGGGAGTAAGTCTGGTCAGTATGTCAACCATATCATCCATCGGCCCCGTAGTGGCCGATATATCCGAGGTACCTCGCTTTCCATCATCCACATAAGTAAAAATGTCTGGGCTCCATTCCATGACACCACTCCTTGCTAGAAGGAAACGTATGTCCTCCCTAGAGTCCTCTCCTGTTTCTATTTCACACCGGGGTGTGAGGCTCGCGAATTAACGCTACATACAAAGCTTTGCTATTTAAAGTCATGCTTTGATCATCAACCACAAGACTCTGCTTTTCAACGGAAGCGTTGATCATTTGCATCTTAGCATGCCACACTGACAATCCATGCCATGCGACTGATATCTATCAATATATAACCTTTAAGCTCGTACGTCTTAGAGAAGGGTATTAAGCAAGAGAATAAATTCTCCGCCACCAAACAGATATATATTTAACAGATATCAATCAACACAGAATAAAATATAATGTCAACACACATCCATTTACAAGTTCGTTCTGGGTCTGAACGAAACCGGAGGCACCTTATTCCTCGTTCCACATGTCCAATACGGAAGACAGGCCCTCGCATATCCGTTGATCCCCAAGTAAGTCTAGACGATCACCACTTATTACCTTGTCTTAGGTGTATAGCCCAATCAAGACATCAGTAATCATCCAAACGATGTGAAGATCTCCGGCCTTCAACCACCGTCTTCATCGTCGACTTATCGTCGAATCGGTTATTCCGAATGGGTATAAACCCGGCCTTTCCGAATAACCCGCGTATATTATAATCAAGTGATATAAACACACAACGTAAACCTCATTCCAATCCATAATATTCTTTTATTCGAATATTCTTGTCACAATTTAAACCAAATTAATGTTTTCCAAACTAGTCGGGATTAGCGAACCTTACCGAAGAAATCATTTATTTTATTTTCCAATCCCAACCTATTCATCCCATGGAGCAAAACTGGCAATACTCCATACCTAACACCACCATGTTACCGGTAAAATTAATTACCATTTCACGTATAAATCTAATTAAAGATTTAACTATCGCCTAGAGTAAAACTAGTGGTACTCCATTCTCGATCATTTCTTGACTTTGATAATTTCAATTATCACATTCACATTTCAATCTATTTAAAAATTCATTAAAACTCCACTTAGTTTTAATCTTCTCAAAAATCAATATTAATGATTATTTAACTTTGGAAATACAAACATGCCACATCGACAATCTACATCGTACCGTTGATTTCGGCAGATATATAACCTCTAAGCTCGTATGTCTTAGAGAAGGGTATTAAGCAAGAGAATAAATCTCCACCACCAAACTGATATATATTTAGCAGAGATCAACGAACACAGTTCGAAATACAATGTCATACATGTAATCATGTCTTTAACTAGGTTAAAGAAATAATGTCATTTAAAACACAATTCACGATAAACCCAAAATCACATTCCATTAATTGTGGAATCTTCATGGAAAACAGATCAATATATATATATATATATAACCGATATAAGCTTCCATATCCAACTAATAATATAAATAGAATAACGGCAAAGCCTTTTAAATTCCATGTAGAGTAATGGTCTTCCTCCACAGAAGCTCACTTCAGTTATTACCAAATCGAATTCCATTCCATTCCAATTAGATATTAATTAATTGGAAAACTTTACTTTGGAAAATTTCCATTAAATCTTAATAAGAAGATTTATGAATTCCAAATCACGTTTCACTGTTAATCGGGTTAAAGAACGAATGTCGTTAAAAACACAGTTCGCAACAAACCCAATTCACACTCCATTTTATTCCAATTACTAAATATAATTGGAAACTCTAATAATCTTAATTAAAAGATTTATTCTTCTCACAACTGGGTTTTAAAACAGTGTTATTTAAGAAACCGTTCATGACAAACCCAAAATCCAATTCTTTTATTCAATTCCAATTAAATATTAATTAATTGGAAGACTTCCCTAAATCTTAATTAAAAGATTTATTCTTTTCTCAACTGGGTTTAAGAACAGCGTTATTTAAGACACCGTTCACGACAAACCCAAAATCCAATTTGATATTAAATACAAGACTCTAAATAGAAATTATACCGGCTTATATTCAATATCAAATTATGAAACCAACACATATCGTATGGGGAATAACAATATATATCTATCTTCCAAATTCCTCCACCATATTCGTATAGTCACGGAATCCAATATCGAAATATTCCGGAGATGATTTCTATTCAAATCCATTCCAATTTATATATTGAAAATTTCTGGTTTTATTAAAACCCTTTTATAAATCCAATTTATTTATTTAAAAATTATTGGATTTCAAATCTAGTTAATAACTAGTTCATTTTGATACAAATATATTTTTTCTTTTCAAATATGGAATTTTTCATTCCAGTTCTTTCTAAATCATGTATTATGATTTTACACAAATTATTAATATTTTTAATAATTTTATTATGGCCCTTTCAGTCGATTTCCATAAACGGTCATCGAACTGCACTTACATCGACCTTTTCCACATTTGATTTGGTTATATTCCAAATCCATCCATTAGATTTCAAATCTCTTATGTTTGTTGGAAAGCTCTTTTCAATACGAACCCAGCGATTCTAGTTTTAGGAGAATCCGACGGTCGGATCTCCCATAATGTCAATTCGAAGTCAATGGTCGAAATTCGCGAACGGTCGCAGCGCGGCGTGTTCTATTCGGGCCATTAAAAATATATGTAATATATATTATATATATTTCGTCAATTTCCATTTAAAACGTATTCGTTTTAAAAACGATTCGAACTTCATTTTCAGTTTTAAATCAAAATTGAATATTCTATAACATTATAATATATAAATGATAATATTTTCAAAACATTAGATTTTGAAATATTTTCCTTTTCGATATTCATTATAAAATCAATATAAATATCGTTCGCGTCAAAATGGCGCATATCTAATCAATACGGCTCCATACATTTCAATATTGTCGTGTCCATCCAAAACCGGACATTAAAATCACATTTTAATCCTTTCCTTAATATTATTTTAAAATATTCGTTATTTTAAAATATTCTTTATTCCTGAATTCCAATCAGACACAGTCAACTACCATATAATATTATTTGTATGGATTTCATACAACACACGTACACAACAATAGTCATACAAAATCAACCATCATCCAGAGTGCATTACACAACTGCATAAGCATTAAATATAAATAATTAACGCTTACAACAGTCTGTCAACCAATCGATTAACATACAACTAAACAATTGGTATTAGTGTACGTCAAATATCATCCCAGTACCCATGTGGGGTTTCAACCAACAAATACTAAATATTATTTGTGCACTTGGGCGATGTGTAAAATTTATCGTCCCAATCAACGTCAGTTAAATGGGTGTACATAAACAAATTGTCCGATTTGTAAATGAATATTTACTTTCATTTCAGGAAATTTTATGCCGTTAACATATACGTTAAAAATTATATTTTTAATGATAAAATATTTTATACAACACATGAATATTTTACATAGTTCATTTATACAATAAAAATGATATTTTTTTGTACAAACAATTTATTTAACACATGAATACATTACAGTCAATTCAGTCCAAACAAACTTCAATTGTTTGTACAATCAATGATGTCAGGTGCTACTAAGCACCTGCATCCTAGTATATATTTAAACTGTAAATAAATTTGAGTGAGAAAGAGTTCTCACAGTCGGTTTCTACTCCGCCAGTTTTATTTCTGAATTGTAGCACCGTCTGCATCCTAGTATATATTTAACTGTAAATAAATTTGAGTGAGAAAGAGTTCTCACAGTCGGTTTCCACTCCGCTAGTTTTATTTCTGAATTTCTGAATGGTTCGTGTTTGAATTTACCCCAAATTGAAACAAGCTCCAAATTGGGCCCAGACAGTCTTGTTGTGAAGTTCTCGTCCCCACGATCGCAACGGATCCAGTTTCGCACGATTTGGACCTCATATGGAAAAGTTATGATATTTTATTTGTTAATTACCTTTTGGAATAATTAAAATAAAATTAACGTACTTAACAACATTTAAATAACGTTAATAAAACCATTACCGTGTAATCCCTCTTCCTTCTCAAACCCGTCCCTTCCATTTGCTCGATTTGAAAGCCCGTCGCCGTCGCCAGTAGGTGCCACCGGACCAGGATCCATCGCTGCCACCCACCTCCTCCACGTGTCGTGCACCTCCTTGACCCTTCCTCGCCGAACTCACGCCACCCCAGGCGGTGGAATCATTGTTCGAAGTCGGCCGATTCATGGAGGAAATTCTCCCTCCTCCCTCAATGATGATTTGTGAAATAGGGATGGATTTGAAGCCCTCATTCGATGCTACAATTCATTCAACAGGAGCGCGGTCTAATTGTTAACAGATTAAGGGAAATCTAGAGGAAGAGCAAGGAACATTTCTGGCTGTTCAGAACGATGACGGCGGTTTGAATTTTGGAAATTAGGGTTTATATGGGGGTACTTATATATAAAATAAAATATTATTTTATTCTTTTATTTCCAATTCTCAAAGTTTAACTCTCCGATCTCCAAATCAAACCCAATGATTATCGACCCTAGCTAAATACCCCCATTCCGGACACAATGGAATATGTTTCGTAAGCCAATTCGACTGTTTTGATCAGTTTTTCTTTAAATTAAATATAAATCAATATATATTGAATTTAAACGTACATTTTAATTTACCGGGGCCACAGGCTGACTCCGAAAATCACAAAAAAATAAATCTAGCTATGTTTTGATGATACGGTCCTAACAAAACTAATTTCTTCGAATTTGGAGACTGTTTGAAAAATGGCCATTTTCTGGTCGATCCACGCTCACATATAAATTCCAAAAATCATGAAAATTGGAATCTAGCAATAATTTGACATTCCGAATCTAACAAAAGTGGTTTCGTCGAAAACGGAGGTCGTTTGCAAAATGGTTATATTAATAAGGGTTATATATTATATATAAAATATATATAAATTCCATAGTGACTATTCTGAATTTTAAACTGGACATAGCTTTCATTTTATATTATGAAATCTCAGTTTCTCAACTTCGTTAGAAAGATATTATTAAACAGATTCAAATATTTCTGGTTTTATTGAAATCCGATTTATTTTGAATCCTGTACATTCATTTGAAATTTGAAATCGAATTTTCAAACTACCGTGCCATTTCAGGCTCGTTTTATAATCAAAATAAATTTATACGTTCTAACTTCAATTAAAATAAATTTTTAGTCGTTATTATTTAAAAAAATCATTTTAAATTTCCAAAATCCATTAAAATAGCTGAAATAAAATTTTTAAATTGGTTCTGAAAATCCAGGTTGTTACAATCTCCCCCACTTAAAATCTTTTCGTCCTCGAAAAGGAACGGAGTTGAAAGTTGTTTAACCAGCCAACTCAACTTTCATTCTAGCGTTCATTCTTCAACTTTTCAGTTTTTAAGAAATTTCTAATTTCTCAAAAATTTGGCTAACACCCTAAATTTTCCGAAAATTCCGCCATAACCTCCTTTGTACGGGGAGACTGGTAAAACCGCAACTTTCCTCACAGGGCCCTCATCAATCCAAAAGAAAAAGAAGAAGAAAAAGCCAGTTGGCTAGCCAATCGGCTCATAAAATCATCAAAACCCAATAAATTAGAAAACATGTATCTATTTGTCGGGCATACAATTTTATTCCGCTTTTTAGCTTCCATACTATGACCTGTTCACACATACATATGTACATGCATGCAATTCCAATCAAATTTTCAGTTCAGTTCAATATTTAATTCAATTTGGCTGAAATTTACCTTTCCTTCTCATATTGGTTGAATGAATAATCACATAAGACAATCATCAATTAATTTGTTGATTAAATTTTCAAACATATAACTTTTGTATATATAATCAAAAATCATATTTCAGTGCCAAATCACAAACAATAAATCCTATCTAAGCTTTGCTTCTCACACCAGTCAATTGGAAATATATAGATATTCCACTTTCAAAGCTCGAACATAAGCACTAATGATTATGCATTATCGCCAGAATTATCCCCGGGCATCTAGAGTGTGATTCTATATCCATCCAGTATATTTGAGAGTTCGTACAAACGCTAGCTAGGTGTATATGCAAAATCTTCATATGCCCGATAGTCCAAATTCAAAATAAAATAAATATTAAAATACGTATAATAAAGTTTAAATTTTCAAAATAAAGTTTTTTTCATTTTTATTTTAAAAATAACACTCTTTCAACTCATTCTAGGATACTACTGATCCCATCTCTAACGAGTCATTCTCATTGGATATTACTAATCCACTCTCTGATGAATTCTTGCATTTGGTTTTAATGTGCCTTGTTCTCGAGCTCTGTAAACCAAAGCTCTGATACCAGCTGAAGCGACCCAAACTCGCCCATACGGGAAAGCCCGGATTGAGTTGAGAACACGACAAATCAAAACACAAACAGAAGAACATTTCATTGTTATTACAACAATTACATCAGAATACAAGAATATAACAGATTATGAATAAATTATATACATTTGATAAATATCAGAGAATTAAATTATACTACAACGGAAAAATAATACATAACACAAACTAAAGAAATATACGGATACAGAGCTTTCCGAACATAGCTTCAGCTGTAAATCTAGGATCCTGGGAAAATAATATATGCAAAACCAAAACAACTGACTGCCCATGTGGAAAATAGGGGCACCCAGAGTTTAGGTTAAAACAATAAACTCCAGGTCAGTCATGTGACTGGTATGATAACTAAAACAGTTATTTAAAACTTTACTTTAAAAATAAAGTAAATCAAGGGACCTCGCCGTATAATACGGAACGGGTTTCCTCCCAAGAATACCAGTTCATAAAACGAATAGCGCAATGCTTTTTGAAAAAATGAAGCTATTATAAGACTCAGGTCCTATCATACAATGCAGCGCAAGTCGGAGGATATAGTTTTTCGTTATAATAGCCGAACATGCTTGGTACGTTTGAAACAAAAATCATTTGATACTATTATAAGTGTAAAGTGTATAAAACAACTTCAAATATAAATGTATCAATCATAGATGGCATGGGTACCATATATCATGTTGGCATCTGGTTCTACAATTAAAACCTCACAATGTTGTATTGGAAGTTGGGTTCCATCTATGAACCAAGGCAAGGGATCATCCTTACCAAATTCGAGACACTCTAGCCCGTGCCTCAGGCTCAAACGCAACTGCACCTAGAAATTCCAGAGTCGGTCCTCTCTTACATTTGAGGATTGACAATTACTGAACAATACGTTTTCCCACCCTATGGGGCGCAACTCTGGTCAGTATGTCGACCATATCATCCATCAGCCATGTAGTGACCCATATATCCTAGGTACCTCGCTTTCCATCATCCACATAAGTAAAAATGACTGGGCTCCATACCATGACACTACTCCTAGCTAGAAGGAAACGCATGTCCTCCCTGGAGTCCTCTGCAGTTTCTGGTTCACACTGGGGTGTGAGGCTTGCGAATTAACGCTATACACAATGCTATGCTATTTAAAGCTGTACTTTTATCATCAACCACAAGACTTTGCTTTTCAACAGAAGCCTTGATCATTTTCATCTTAGCATGCCACACTGACAATCCACGCCATGCGACTGATATCTATCGATATATAACCTAAGCTCATACGTTTTAGAGAAGGGTTTAAGAAAGAGAATAAATTCTCCGCCACCAAACAGATATATATTTAATAGAGATCAATCAACACAAAATAAAATCCAATGTCAGACACACATCCGTTTACAAGTTCGTTCTGGGTATGAACGAAACCGGAGGCACCTTATTCCTCGTTCCATATGTCTAATATGGAAGAGAGGCCCTTGCATATCCGTCGATCTCCAAGTACATCTGGACGATCACCACTTATTACCTCGTCTTGGGTGTACAGCCCAATCAAGACATCAGTAATCATCCAAACGATGTGAAGATCTCCGGTTGACCATCGTCTTCATCGTCGATTTATCGTCGAATCAGTTATTCAGAATGGGTATAAACCCAGCCTTTCCGAATAACCCACGTATATTATAATCAAGTGATATAAACACACAACATACGCCTTATTCCAATCTAGAATATTCTTTTCACAATTTAAACCAAATTAAGGTTTTTCAAACAAGTCGGGATTAGCGAACCTTACTGAAGAAAACATTTATTTTATTTCCCAATCCCAACCTATTCATCCCATGGAGCAATACTGGTAATACTCCATATCTAACACCACAGTGTTGCCGGTAAAATTAATTACCATTTCACATTTAAATCTAATTAACTATCGCCTGGAGTAAAACTGGTGGTACTCCATTCTCGATCATTTCTCGAATTTGATAATTTAAGCTATCACATTCACATTTTAATCTATTTAAAGATTCATTAAAACTTGTTGCACCCCACCTCTGTTAAGGTCACTCACAAAGGGAATGCCTTAACTTTAATGGAGCGTTTTAGTGGACAGAATAGAAATTTACAAAACAGATAAAACAATACTTGAAAAATTTATAACTTTATTACAACAGAAACCGAAATAAGTTTGGTTACATCTTTTCAAATCACAATATCAGAATTCAAGTACAAAAGATCGGTCTTGTACAAAAGCGTTCAGAATACATAGTTTTTAAATTCATAATCCCCAACATAAACTGCCATGGAAAGATAGAGCCAAGGCCAAGCGATACTTCAAGCGGAGAAAATCCAAATCAAGCTCCTATATTTCCACCCTAAAAACCTGGGGGGGGGGGACGAAAGAAAAGGGGCGAAAACAAGCAAGGTCAGACATAAATTCTGGTAAGTCCAGTGACTTTCAGCATATGAACAGATAATAATATCATGACATGAAAATAAAGCTGGATAAGAGACAACAACAATAGGAGTAACTGGTATACTTAAGCTAAACAGAAGAAACAGAATGATATAGCCCATGTTATGCTTCTTACTTATATCTTACTTCTCTGCACTAATACTAGTATAACAGGATTAGGTGTTACCCTAATGTCTAAACTGAAACAGAAACGGAACAGAATAATCTATACAAAAACAGAATGCCAGTAATGGGCCTTTACCACCCCAACAGACAGAAGGTACATAAATAGAATCAGAGATGGAAACAGAATAATCCCTACGGAAACAGAATGTTAGAATTAAGTGTACACTAGTAAATGGGCCTTTACCACCCAACACAGACGGTACCACGTAGGGACATACATGCGTTACCACCCAACAGAAACAGACGGTACCCCAACGGAAGCAGACGGAACTAAGTGTACCCTAAATCTTCCCCCAAGCGATAGGATCCCTAATACATAAATACCCTGTGCCAGCCCCACAGAAGGGTGTACCACTCCCTAAAGTGGAAACCTTTAAATGATACAGAACTGTTTACAGATGTCACAGCATCTTACATCCTCAGAGGCAGACCGGGATCCATGCACGCACATGACCTGGTTGGAATGCACCATCAACACCCCTCGCCATTATCAGAATGGACCGCTTATAATTAGTTCAGTAAGCGTGCCCCGACCCTACTTACTATTGGGTCATAGTTTTGATACCAGAAAGGGTTACCGACTAATATGGGTCCCAAACAATAGATGACACAAGTATTTTCCCTCCTAACCTTGTGTCCCCAGACTAATGGATTTCAGATTAACTTGTTTAAAAAATTTCAGACCTACAGAGTTCAGATCAACTAGTTCACAGATCATAAAATCAAGTCAACAGGTTTTCAGACTAGCAGATCAGATGTACAGTTTTAACAGACTTACAGATTGTCTAACTTTGTATTGGGCTTACAGATTCACGAAACAGGTTTATTAATTCATTAGTCCAGTTGCTTTAGCCCTATCCACCCAATACGTTTTAGACATCGTATTTATCTCAGATTTGCATTAATTAAATATTAATGCGCTGACCTCTCACATTAGGTTGGTAGCTTGCGGCCGCTGGATAAGCCGGGCGGTTCCGGGCAGACTTTTGCCACAAGCCAGACCTAACCTCGTGTCTAAGCATATTTTAGTTATGCCTACAACCTCTCACATTAGACCAGCTGTTTGCGGTTGTTGGTTAAGCCGGTTGGGTCGGAGCAGGCTTTTACCGCAAACATGAGTCGAACCTCGTGTCTCAGCATTTTTATTATAACCAATTTATTCCATTACAAATTATACAAATATCAGACTAATTATGTCAATTCAACAGATTTGACTTCCTTTCAAGTCGCAGCAGATTAATTGAATTAACATGTTTTACTCAATCTTAGATCGAGCCTATGGATTTTCATACACAAATTACAATTATTCAGTTTTTCAATAGATTTAACAGATTTAGCAGCTCAGGCGGTTCAACAGATTTAGCGGATTTGCAACTCAACAGATTTAGCAGATTAGGCGATTCAACAAATTTAACAGTTTATGTAATTCAACAGATTAAACAGGTAACAAATTTAGCAGATTAGGTGAATTTAACATATTAAGCAGATAACAGTTTTAGCCGATTTAAACATTCCTTAAAGTCCTATTCACATATCTTTCCTAATTCATAAAGTAGGCCTAAACTTATATGCCCAAATTATGGTCATAATCCACCATATAACATATGTCCCTAATTTTAGTTAAACTTGCATAGTTCAGAATATTCTCCAAAAACCCTAGTCGTGATTCACATATAAATTATGCCAAATATAGCCATTGATTACAATGCATGTCACATATCCAAAACCCCCCTTACTTAGGTGTATTCACACTTAATAGTCATCAAATCTTAATATAGGTTTTTACACCTAAGTCATATGCAAATTAATTCTCCTACTTCCAAATGACAAACTATCAGATTTAATTTGCCCAGATCCAGATCTTAAATTATGAAATATGTCCTTTATGTTCTAAGTCACTATAATCCTCTTCTTCCAAGTCATAGATCATCTTATGCAATATGTCTCAAATTTATGTCCAGATTTACAACATGCGTTGTGTCCTCAAATTAATTACAAATCGATTTTGCTCAAATATGCCTCATTCAATATTCTTCCCAAATTTAGCGTTTATGCGTACATCTCTTATGAGACTTGGCTCAGGCTCGTGGTAGCCTGGCTATCAAACAAAAAGAAAGAATGGAGGAAGAAACATAGAACAAAGAGAATAATAAAACAGAGGAACAGATCTAATAAATAGAAAAATGGCCTAGTATCAGATTCAGTTTTATAATTATGTCAAGACCATTCTTAAATTTCATATCAGAAAATAACTGCACTTGCCTTGGTTGGATTATAGAAGAAGAGTTGCAGTAGTTCTCTTTTAATCTTATTCAGATTTGGAAGAAAATGCAGTAATTCTAGTTTTGATCCCAGCAGAGTAGCGACGCCATTATTTTATTTATTTATTTCTATTATATCAGAGGCAGCATAAGGAGAGAAGAATGGTGTAAAGAGAATGAGGCTAGGGGCTGTTTATATAGGATTAGGCGGGCGAATCTAGACTAAAAACGAGACCAGATACATCAGAATGAACCCAGGCTTAAAACTGGGTTTTGGCACCAGGTCGACCCCCAGGTCGACCATAGGGTCGACCTGGTCCCTGGGAGGTCGACCATAGTGTCGACCCCCAGGTCGACCTAGTTCTAGGCAGGAAAATTCCCGCCCAGTCTGCGCTGGAGTTTGAATTCGAATTTCGAATACGAATTCGAGCTGTTTTTTGGTTCTGAAAATCCTTGAAACTTCGGAGGGTCATATCTCCCTCATACGGACTCCGTTTCTCGAAAACTCGGATTCGTTTCCAAGAAGAATTTCGAGATGAACGCAATGGCGCAAACCATTTCCCTTGATTCTTATTTTAAAAATTAATTTTGCTTTGATTTATGGTTTTAACATGTTATTAAAATTCGGGTTGTTACATTCTCCCCTCCTTAAAGGATTTCGTCCCCGAAATCTTCATGTTAAGAAGAATGCATCCTATCATCCAATCATCCATCTACTCAACCATCATCCTCAAGCAATCATTTTCCTTAAAAGATTTCTAATGTTGTATGAACTTATGCAAGAGTGTGTGTATATGTACTTATCTAATGCAAAGATCAGGCGGTCCACTGATTCAGTTGACCTCCTTAATGCGAATTATGTCAGTGCCATAAGTTCAACGTGTATGAAATTTTCCTATTTGATACATATCATTTATATATGAGTGCACAACCGTTCATTCATATGCAACATCCATGTGCTGAGTCAACCATTTTGCATCCATAATTATTTTTTAAAAATGCACACATATCCATATGCAGTATGAGAGTGTTTTTGAGTCGATCTAGTGCCTAGTGTGTGTATATGCATCCACGAGAAATCACTAGCAAACACTTGCATCCACTTGCAACCATCAAACATAACATGTCTCAAACACATGTTTACACCCATTAGTTTCTACCTAAAGGTCGAAAAGGATAAAGTCGAGTGATAGAAGCAAGTATAATTAAAACTAAAGCTTGGTTCCCATTAGACATCGGTTTAAGAGAATAACTCCCTAAGTATCAACCCCGAAGACCGAAATCAACATCAGATTAATACTCAGAGAATCACTCTCAATAAACAAATGACCAATTGGAAATCTATTTCACACTTTGAGTAAAAGCTCCTATCCTTTTCAGAAACCTACAGATTACTGATACAGATCAGATTACCAAACGATTCTTAGGAAACTAAGCATGATAAAAAATCAGAATGTATGTGTCATGGTCAACTTAACGCCCAACACAGATGTCCTCAAACCCCAACTTATCACAAACAGATGAGTCGTAACCCCCATAGGGTCTGAGACTATAACGGAACCAGAAACAAGACTAGTATTAAAGTGCAAAGTTTCAATTACAGAATCAAAATGCTAGAATCAGAAAGAGTTTTTAACTCCTCAATCAGATAAGGAAATTAAACCTTCTACATAAATTTTCTTATTTCTACCCTATCTACCAGTCACTTGAGCATTCGCCTGTCCTCCAGAAGTGGGTTCTGCCCTCTGCCCTTGCCCCCTATTTCTTTGGGCAGTCCCTTGTGAAGTGCCCCATTTCTCCACAGTTGAAGCAAGTGCCCTTCCTTTTTCTGCAATCCTTGTTCAGATGGGTCGAGCTTCCACAAGTAAAGAACTTCTTCTCCTTCTTATCTTCAATCTTCTCATCCTTCTTTTGTGTTTCCTTTTTGGGCCCCGCCTTCTTGTTCTGTGGTCCTTAGCTTTTCCTCTTTCTTTGTACTTTCGGCTTCCTCTTCATGCATTAACGCCATGTCCACCAATTTTTCGAGGTTGCCCCCATAGGAATGTGGGACATCGCCAATCTGTGTAGCAGCTCATTCAAACCTTTAGCAAACCTTAGTGCCTTCTTATGCGTTGTATTTACTAATTCTAAGCCGAATCTTGCCAATTGATTAAACTTGTTAATGTACTCTCTCACTGATAAATTCCCCTGCTTCAACGCCAAGAACCTTTGTACGTATAGACTCTCTTCCGCTCGTGAGAGAAATTTCATCTTGAACCTATGCCTGAAATCCATCCATCTCTCTACCGGACGCTCTCCATTTGTGACCTCCCACCAAAAAGAAGCTTCGTCCCTAAGCAACCATACTGCCAACTATATCTTTTGCCAATCGTCCACCTCGAAGATAACGAACAAATCCTCAGTTTCTTTGAGCCAGTTCCTTGCTTCCACGAAGGATTCAGTTCCATTAAAATTATTCCCACCCATGGCTCGAAAGTCTCTATATATCTTCGGGAAAGCATTCACGCACGGAGGAGGAGGAGGAACCGCTGCAGTTGGGGGAGGAGGGACGTTTGTTGGGCCCACATCATTTGCCCTAGCTTATAGGTACCTCCTGAACCAGCCAGGTATCGGTACGCCCTCCGGAAGGTTATGATCCCCAGACATGCTGAAACGAAAGAAAAACGAAAGATTCAAAACAAAGGATAGAAAGATAGGCTATGGCTTTGGGGATTATGTTTTTCAAAAAAACTCTACTTTTGAAAATACTTCCTTTTTAAAAACCTTTTTGAAAATAGTTTTCCAAAACTTTTTATCAAATTTGGTAACCTTCAGCTTTGATACCAAGTGTAACACCCCACCCCCGTTGAGGTCACTCACAAAGGGAATGCCTTAACTTTGATGGAGCGTTTTAGTAGACAGAACAGAAATTTACAAGACAGATAAAACAATACTTGAAAAATTTATAACTTTATTACAACAGAAACCGAAATAAGTTTGGTTACGTCTTTTCAAATCACAATATCAGAATTCAAGTACAAAATATCGGTCTTGTACAAAAGCCTTCAGAATGCATAGTTCTTAAAGTCATAATCCCCAACATAAGCTGCCATGGAAAGATAGAGCCAAGGCCAAGCGATACTTCAAGCAGAGAAAATCCAAATCAAGCTCTTATATTTCCACCGTAAAAACCTGGGGGCGGGGGACGAAAGAAAAGGGGCGAAAACAAGCAAGGTCAGACATAAAGTATGGCAAGTCCGGTGACTTTCCGAATATGAACAGATAATAATATCATGACATGAAAATAAAGCTGGATAAGAGACAACAACAACATGAGTAACTGGTATACTTAAGCTAAACAGAAGAAACAGAATGATATAGCCTAAGTAATGCTTCTTACTTATATCTTACTTCTCTACACTAATACTAGTATTACAGGATTAGGTGTTACCCTAATGTCTAAAATGAAACAGAAACGGAACAAATTAATCTATACAAAAACAGAATGCCAGTAATGGGCCTTTACCACCCCAACAGACAGAAGGTACATAAACAGAATCAGAGATGGAAACAGAATAATCCCTACGGAAAAAGAATGTTAGAATTAGGTGTACACAAGTAAATGGGCCTTTACCACTGAACAAAGACGGTACCACGCAGGGACAAACAGGTGTTACCACCCAACAGAAACAAACGGTACCCCAACGGAAGCAGACAGAACTAAGTGTACCCTAAATCTACCCCAAGCGATCGACTCCCTAATACATAAATACCTTGTGCCAGCCCCACAAAAGGGTGTATCACTCCCTAAAGTGGCAACCTTTGAATGATACAGACCTGTTTACAGATGTCACGGCATCTTACATCCTCAAAGGCAGACTGGGATCCATGCACGCACATGACCCGGTTGGAACGCACCATCAACACCCCTCGCCATTATCAGAATGGACCGCTTATAATTAGTTCAGTAAGCGTGCCCCGATCCTACTTACTGTTGGGTCATAGTTTTGATACCAGAAAGGGTTACTGACTAATATGGGTCCCAAACAACAGATGACACAAGTATTTTCCCTCCTAACCTTGTGTCCCCAGACTAATGGATTTCAGATTAACTTGTTTAAAAAATTTCAGACCTACAGAGTTCAGATCAACTAGTTCACAGATCAGAAAATCAAGTAAACAGGTTTTCAGACTAACGGATCAGATGTATAGTTTAACAGACTTACATATTGTCTAACTTTGTATTGGGCCTACAGATTCACGAAACAGGTTTATTAATTCATCAGTCCAGTTGGTTTAGCCTTATCCTCCCAACACGTTTTAAACATCATATTTATCTCAGATTTGCATTAATTAAATATTAATGCGTAGACCTCTCACATTAGGTCGGTAGCTTGTGGCCAGTGGATTAGCCGGGCGGTTCCGGGCAGACTTCTGCCACAAGCCAGACCTAACCTCGTGTCTAAGCATATTTTAGTTATGCCTACAGCCTCTCACATTAGACCAGCAGTTTGCGTTGCTGGTTAAGTTGGTTGGGTCGGGGCAGGCTTCTACCGCAAACATGAGTCTTAACTCGTGTCTCAGCATTTTTATTATAACCAGTTTATTCCATTACAAATTATACAAATATCAGACTAATTATGTCAATTTATCAGATTTGACTTCTTTTCAAGTCGCAGCAGATTAATCGAATTAACATGTTTTACTCAATCTTAGATCGAGCCTACGGATTTTCATACACAAATTACAATTATTCAGCTTTTCGACAGATTTAGCAGCTCAGGCGGTTCAACAGATTTAGCGGATTAGGCAACTCAACAGATTTAGCAGATTAGGCATAATAAGCAGATTAGGCGATTCAACATATTTAACAGTTTAGGCAATTCAACAGATTAAACAGGTTACAGATTTAGCAGATTTGGCGAATTTAACATATTAAGCAGATAACAGTTTTAGCCGATTTAAACATTCCTTAAAGTCCTATTCACATATCTTGCCTAATTCATAAAGTAAGCCTAAACTTATATGCCCAAATTATGGTCATAATCCACCATATAACATATGTCCCAAATTTTAGTTAAACTTGCATAGTTCATAATATTCTCCAAAAACCCTAGTCGTGATTCACATATAAATTATGCCAAATATAGCCATTGATTACAATGCATGTCACATATCCAAACCCCCCTTACTTAGGTGTATTCACACTTAATAGTCATCAAATCTTAATATAGGTTTTTACACCTAAGTCATATGCAAATTAATTCCCCTACTTCCAAATGACAAACTATCAGATTTAATATGCCTAGATCCAGATCTTAAATTATGAAATATGTCCTTTATGTTCTAAGTCACTATAATCCTCTTCTTCCAATTCATAGATCATCTTATGCAATACGTCTCAAATTTATGTCCAGATTTACAACATACGTTGTGTCCTCAAATTAGTTACAAATCGATTTTGCTCAAATATGCCTCATTCAATATTCTTCCCAAATTTAGCGTTTATGCGTTCATCTCTTATGAGACTTGGCTCAGGCTCGTGGTAGCCTGGCTATCAAACAAAAAGAAAGGAGGAAGAAATACAGAACAAACAGAATAATAAAACAGAGGAACAGATCTGATAAATAGAAAAAGGGCCTAGTCTCAGATTCAGTTTTATAATTATGCCAAGATCATGCTTAAATTTCATATCGGAAAATAACTGCACTTTCCTTGATTGGATTATAGAAGAAGATTTGCAGTGGTTCTATTTTAATCTTATTCAGATTTGGAAGAAGTTGCACTAATTCTAGTTTTGATCCCAGCAGAGTAGCGACGCCATTATTTTATTTATTTCTATTATTTCAGAGGCAACATAAGGAGAGAAGAATGGTGTAAAGAGAATGGGGCTAGGGGGTTGTTTATATAGGATTAGGCGGGCGAATCTAGGCTGAAAACGAGACCAGATACATCAGAATGAACCCAGGCTCAAAACTGGGTTTTGGCACCAGGTCGACCCCTAGGTCGACCATAGGGTCGACCTGGTCCCTGGGAGGTCGACCACAGTGTCGACCCCTAGGTCGACCTGGTCCTCGGCGGGAAAATTCACGCCCAGTCTGCGCTGGGGTTTGAATTCGAATTTCGAATTCGAATTCGAGCTGTTTTTTGGTTATGAAAATCCTTGAAACTTTGGAGGGTCATATATCCCTTATACGGACTCCGTTTCTCGAAAACACGGATTCGTTTCCAAGCAGAATTTTGAGAAGAACGCAATGGCGCAACCCATTTCCCATGATTCTTATTTTAAAAATTAATTCTGCCCTGATTTATGGTTTTAACATATTATTAATATTCGGGTTGTTACCAAACTCCACTTAGTTTTAATTTTCCCAAAAATCAATATTAATGATTATTTAACTTTGGAAACACAAACATGCCACATCGACATTCTACATCGTACCATTGATTTCTACCGATATATAACATCTAAGCTCATACGTCTGAGAGAAGGGTGTTAAGAAAGAGAATAAATTCTCCGCTACCAAACAAATATATATTTAGCAGAGATCAACGAATACAGTTTGAAATACAATGTTAGACATGTAATCCTGCCTTTAACTGGGTTAAAGAACTAATATCATTTAAAACACAACTCACGATAAACTCAAAATCACATTCCATTAATTATGGAATCTTCACAGAAAACAGATCAATATATATATATAATCAATATAAACTTCAGTATCCAACCAATAATATAATTGGAATAACAACAAAGCCTTTTAAATTCCATGTATAGTAACGGTCTTCCTCCATAGAAGCTCACTTCGATTATTGCCAAATCGAATTCCATTCCATTCCAATTAAATATTAATTAATTGGAAAAATTTACTTTGGAAAATTTCCATTAAATCTTAATAAGAAGATTTATAAATTCCAAATCACGTTTCACTATTAATCGGGTTAAAGAACGAATTTCGTTAAAAATACAGTTCACAATAAACCCAATTCACACTCCATTTTATTCCTATTACTAAGTATAATTAGAAACTCTAATAATCTTAATTAGAATATTTATTCTTCTCACAACTAGGTTTTAGGACAGTGTTATTTAAGACACCATTCACGACAAACCAAAAATCTAATTCTTTTATTCAATTCCAATTAAATATTAATTAATTGGAAAACTTCCCTAAATCTTAAATAAAAGATTTATTCTTTTCTCAACTGGGTTTAAGAACAGTATTATTTAAGACACCGTTCACGACAAACCCAAAATCCAATTCGAAATTAAATATAAGGCTCTGAATAGAAATTATATCGGCTTATATTCAATATCAAATTCCGAAGCCAACGCATATCGTATAGGGAATAACGATATATATCTATCTTCCAAATTCCTCCACCATATCCGTATAGGCACGGAATCGAATATCGAAATATTCCGGAGATGATTTCTATTCAAATCATTCCAATTTATATATTGAAAATTTCTGGTTTCATTAAAAACCTTTTATAAATCCAATTTATTTATTTAAAAATTATTGGATTTCAAATCTAGTTAATCACTAGTTCATTTTGATACAAATATATTTTTACATTTTCAAATATGGAATTTTTCTTCCCAATTATTTCCAAATCATTTATCATGATTTTACACAAATTATTAATATTTTTAATAATTTTATTAAGGCTCTTTCAGTTGATTTCAATAAACGGTCACCGAACTGCAATTACAACAACCTTTTCCAAATTTGATTTGGATATAATTCCAAATCCAACCGTTAGAATTCAAATCTCTTATATTCATTGGAAAGCTCTTTTTGATACGAACCCAACGATTCCGGCTTTAGGAGAATTCGATGGTCAGATCTCTGGCAATTTCAATTTGAAGTCAATGGTCGAAATTCACGAACGGTCGCAGCGCGACGTGTTCTATTCAGGCCAATATATATATATATATATAATATTATATATTTCGTCGATTTCCATTTAAAACGCATTTTATAAATCTTTTTAAATTCGTTTTAAAAATGGTTCAAACTTAATTTTCAATTTTGAATCAAAATTGAATATTCAATATCATTATAATATATAAATGATAATATTTTCAAAACATTATATTTTGAAATATTTTCCTTTTCGATATTAATTATAAAAATGAATAAAATCGATATAAATATCGTTCGCGTCAAAATAGCGCATATCTAATCAATACGGCTTCATACATTTCATTATTTTCGTGTCCATCCAAAATCGGACATCAAAATCACATTTTAATCCTTTACTGAATATTATTTTAAAATATTCGTTATTTTAAAGTATTCTTTATTTCTGAGTTGGAATCAGACACAATCAATTACCATATAATATTGTATATATGGATTTCGTACAACACATGTACACAACAATAGTCATACACAATCAACCATCATCCAGAGTGCATTACACAACTGCACAAGCATTAAATATAAATAATTAACGCTTACAACAGTCTATCAACCAATCGATTGACATACAACTAAATAATTGGGATTAGTGTACGTCAAATATCATCCCAATACCCGTGTGGGGTTTCAACCAACAAATACTGAATATTATTTGTGCAGTTGGGCGATGTGTAAAATTTATCGTCCCAATCACTGTTAGTTAAATGGGTGTACATAAACAAATCGACCGATTTGTAATTGAATATTTATTATCATTTCAGGAAATTTTTTATGACATTAACATATACGTTAAAAATTACATTTTTAATGATAAAATATTTTATACAACACACGAATATTTTATATAGTTCATACAATAAAAATGATAATTTTATTGTTCAAACAATTTATTCAACAAATGAATCCATTGCAGTCAATTAAATCCAAACAAAGTGTGACACCCCACGTCCGTTAATGTCACTCACTAAGGGAATGCATTAAGTTTCGTGAAGCGTTATAGGTAAACAGACACCGAATAATTACTAGACAGATATAAATAAGATAGCAGCGGAAATTTAAATTTTTATTTCAAACATAAATCATAATATCGTGGTCCACAATACCATAAGTCACAAAAACCATTACAATAAAATAACTTATGTCATGTACCATCAGAGTACATAAGTATATAAAAAGCATAATTCCCCAATCAAAAGCGTTAAGCCATGGTAGAGACAAGAACTTGAGCCATGCTTCAGGAGTAGCTCCTAGCAAGATGATACCTGAGTCCTGCTTAGCCTGAGTGTTTCCTCCCTGGGAACCTAGGGGGAAACAGAAGAAAGAAGGAGAAACAAAAGGGTAAGACATAAAGTCTGGCGAGTCTAGTTACTTTTAGCTAGTAAATAAATAAAAGTAACATTATAGGCAAATAAAGTGGATAAGAGAGATCACTACATAAACGAGAAGTGTGACAAGGTAGACAGGGTAAGGTGTATACACTACTCTAATGATCGCTCTGCACTATTACTAGTATAACCAGAATGAGATGATCCCGTCCGCTATAAGTTAGTAGACTTAGGGCATACGTCCGAGTGTACCCTAACCACTACCCTAATCGATCGGCTCCTTACTCCGTAGATATCATATGCTAGCCCCACAGCAGGAGGTATCACTTCCTAAAGTTGCAACCCTTCATTTCCCAAGATGTGCACAACCATATCTACTGGTGTCGCAGTCGTCTTATCCCCCTCTGCCCGGCTCATGCACGCACATGGCCCGGTCGGTTTGCGCCGCCCACACCGTCCTTCACATTTGGATCTCTTACATTCAGTCAGTAAGCGTGTCACCGCTCCGTCTAGTACAGAGTACTTTTATTTAATACCTACTCCGGGTTACTGACTGAAATGGGTCCCATACAATATGATACAAGTTCTCCCCTTTGTCTTGTATCCCCCACTAGATTTTTCACTGACTATGTATACAACTAGGTGTCTTTAATTAAATAGCCCTATTCAATTATGCTTACCCTACAAAGTGTCTTTAATTACATAACTCTTTTATTTCCTCCGGTTATGTATACCACTAGGTGTCTTTAATTACATAACCTTATCGGGTTAAGTTGTGGGCCTATATGTAAATATTACCCACCCCTTCCAGATTTGCTTAACTCATCCACTATCCAATCAATTCACTGAACCCTAACCTTATCTCATAATTATACAATCATACAATCCCTATGGATTATATTTGGTTAAGTAGTCCAATTCATTACCATGCCTATTTATGGTTTGTAATGGGCTAGACCTCCCACATTAGGGATACAACGTGTGGATGCTGGATATGTCGGTCGGGTCCGGGCAGTCTTATTCCACAGTTGGGCCTAACCTCATGTCTTAGCCCGATTCGTATTTGCGTACTTAGACCTCCCACATTAGCTTAAAACATTAGTGGCTGCTGGATATGCCAGTCGGGTCTGGGCAGACTTCCACCACTAATGCAACCTAACCTCGTGTCATAAGTACAATTACAATTCCTAATTGTAATTACTGGACATTCCATTATTAATTAATTAATCCTTTCCCTTTATAGGTGTTAATGACCACTCTACCCAATAATTTGAATTTTATGTCCAAGAATGTTCATATTCAAATTATGCCAATATTAACCCTTTTTACCCCGTTCTCTAACTAGCGTAGTCATAAACTGGCGGTATGCCTACGTTAGACAATAGCCTAGTCATAAATGATAATAGGGAAAATAATGGGAATTTAACCAAAGTGATCATCTTGGCGTAAATTAGCATGATAATAAGGTGAATGGACATGTAATTAACTTCATAACAAAGTGGACATAAAACTAATGAACTAGTGGCAGTCACTTGATTCTAACATAACTATGATGTCACAATAAGCATAGTAAGATCTAAATTAGAAATTTAGATGTCCAATTGGTCTAGATCTAACATGATAACACAAGGTGATAAATTAGATCACGTAATTCAGATCTTGAGGTTAAAATAGACCTAACACCATTAGGATGACATAATAGCATGTTTAGATATAAATATGGGTTCAGATGTCCAATTTACAACATATCTAAGTTGTTCGCAATATGACAGATGAAAGGTGATTTACATAAAGAATTAGATCTAAGCAATGTTACAACTGTCCAAATTAACAGGTTTACATTCACCACAATGTAGTTACAAGTCAAGATCCACATTGGTAACATAATAGAATAATCACAATTATATTAGATCTAAAGGTGTAGATCTATCATGACATAGTATAAGATTTAACAATAGCATAGATCCACAATTTACAACATATCCAATTCACAGTCTTTCACAATTTACTTTTATTTATCTAAACCTAAAAGCAACTAGAAACTCACTGCGTTAGGTTTAGAGAATAGAGAGAGTGGATCTTGAATTTCTTGATTTGATTTGCAAAGTTGAAATGTTGTACACTGTTAAAGAAAACGAATCCGTCTCAGTTCGCACATCGGCAGTATTTGGCTCCTATGATTTCCAATGAAGAAATATGAGAAATAGCCACGTATTTATAGTTGCAGAACCCTCTGAGACCGACTGCCACATAAGCCTAGGGGTGTCGATACCCATGTGGGTGGGTCGACCCATAGGTCGATACCCCTTAAGGGGGGCCGACCCTGGTGTCGACACCCGTCTAGGGGAGTCGACCCCTTAGAGCGGGAAATTTGCCGCCTTGACAAATTTTTGATTTTCGAGCTGTTCTGGATAGGGTCTGACTCATATCTGACTCATATGTGTATATATGTTCTTTCTGCGCGTATACAAACTTAAAACCCCTCATAACTTCTCCATACAGTGTCCGTTTTACGAAACTAATTGTCTATCTTAACCAGAATTCTGAGATGGACGCGATGGCGCAGTCCGTTTTCCTTAATTCTGAAAATTAAATTAATTATTATTTAATTTATATTCTTTAGTGTCGATAAAAATTCGAGGTGTTACATTTTCCCCTACTCAAAGGATTTCGTCCCCGAAATCTCTAAGTTGAGAAGAATGCATATCCTACCATCCATAATCCATCTACTCATCCAACAACCACCAGCATCCATTGTCCTTAAAGACTTCTAATGCTTATATGAATATATGAAACGGTGTGTGTGTAACACCCCACGTTCCTTAATGTCACTTGCAAAGGGAATGCATTAACTTCTATGGAGCGTTTTAAGTGAGTATGAAACAGAAACTTAACAACAAGACAGATATAAACAGTACTTGAAGAATTAAAAACTTTATTTCATTGCAACGTAAAATACATATGTTTGATTACATCATCAAAACCAGAGCCAAGTACATAATATCCATCTTGACTAAATCAAAGTACATAAATTGAAAGACATAATCCCCAATAGAGAATATCCATAAATAAGAGAGGCTGAACTTTACTTCAGCGATCCAAGCAATCTTCTAAAAGCAAGAAATACAGCTGTCCAAAATCAAGCTCCACTGGTGCTAGTTCCAACCTGAGCACCTAGTGGGGGGGGGGGGAGGAAGAAAAGAGGAGGAAACAAAGGGGGTCAGACATAAAGTCTGGCGAGTGCGATAACTTTAATAATATGATTACCAAAATAACTAGGCTAAGGCATAAGTTGGAAAATAAGGAAATGACTGTGAACAATTGAGTAAGACAGAGTAAATATGGAAACAAGATTGAACTAAGATAACGTTAAAGCGCACCTAAATCACTATAAGATAATTACAATACTGCACCATCACTATACTGCACCACCACTAGTCACCCTAAGGTTGATCCCTCCTATAAGACTTAATAATGATAATGGTAGTTTCGTACACCCCTAGCTGCCTTCATAGGTGCCGCCTGCCCTATCTCCACTAGGTGTACCCACTACCCCCCATGCGATCCGCTCCCAAACTCGTAGATACCCGTGTTGGCCCCACAGTAGGGTGTATCACTCCCTAAAGTGGCAACCCGATACCACCAATAATGCATGGCTTATACCTACACGATGCAACAACGTCTTACCTACCATCCCGGGCCCACACACGCATATGAACCCGTTGGACTTGCGTTGCCACCGCTAATCCCGTTTTGGCCTCTTACAGTCAAGCCCAGTATGCATGTCCCGTCGACGACTTGGGTCGAGCCCACAAAGACACGTATGGGTTACTGGTTGAATGGGCTCCCATTACTTGACATAAGCTATCCACCTAAGCTTGGCCCCTTCTAGTACATCCCACTTAACCCTCTTCTTATTCATGTTCATTTACATGTTTCAATTTTGGTTAAGTATTTCTAATCGTATTTTAAATGCCACCCAAGGCACCCACTAGATTCCACATGCCACCCAAGGCACCCACTTAACCCCCTCATGTCCCACTACATGTTTATCTGGTTAAGTGTTTCTTAATTCATTAAGACCGTAACCTCATAAAGACCTCCCACGTTAGACTGGCTTTTGTGGCAGCTGGATTTGCCGGGCGGGTTCGGGCAGTCTTACACCACAAACGAGCCTAACCTCGTGTCTTTACAATTGTTACGTATTTAATTTATGCCTAAGACCTCCCACATTAGACTGGCATTTGTGGCAACTGGATTTGCCGGGCGGTTCCGGGCAGTCTTACACCACAAAAGAGCCTAAACTCGTGTCTTAGACGATTAATTACTCCTAATTAATCATTCCCCAATTTGAATTACTTTCATTATTCAAATTATCAATCAATTCCTAATTTAACTATGGTTATAATTGACTCAATTATGTCCATCCATTTATGGTATGCAAAATCATAACAATTTTCATCACAAATTTATTTTATGCCATTTGAGGCATTTATGCCAATTCTTAATATTAAATCTTTTTAATATTATCCCATTACCCCACGTTGTACGTTCGTTCGTTTAACGTAAAATATACGTTAGACTCGAATAGTTTAACTCATGGAATAAAGAGAAAACGTCACAACATACATATAATTAAAAATAGATCTAAACATAAGGGGTGAACTTGCATGTGTGAATGATGTTCTACATCCAAAATTTGCATAGGCCAAAGTTACAACTTGCATAAAACTACATATGTCATAGATCCAAATCTAAAGGTGTAAACTTGTTTGGGTGATAGTCACAAACTTGCATAAATCATGTATGTCATAAATTTACACCTAAAGGTGAGAAATTGCATAGGCAATAACCACAAACATGCATAACTTGATTCATATTCCAAACTCATATATTTGTATAAACTTCCATTTGTGATTTATGCAACATAACAATGGTGTGAACTTACATCTAAACATGTAAACTAGCATGTAGAATTTATCATAAAACTCACACACATGTCATAGCCTAACTTTAGCTCAAATTTTCATATAAACTAGGTGTCATGAAATATGTGAGGTTACATATAATTTTCCCCAACTTGCATATGGTTCATGTCTAAATAAAAATCTAAACTTTCATACATACATATGATTTATCATATGAATCAACATAACCAAACTAGCATATGAACAACATGATGATTTGATTATACATAAGCCAATCATAGAATTACAACATAGATGGTAGCATTATAATTTTACCACATATATGATAACATCACAACATAATATCATAGAATTTACAACATGTATGATAACATCACAATTTTACAACAAAATTATAACATGCGGTCAATAATCCACATCATATCAATATAATCCACATCATAACTTAATCTAATTAAATTGCTAATTATTTTATTAAAATTATCGAACTCACAACTCAAAGAAGGTCTTGAGTTCTGAATTCTGAGTTCTGAAATTATATTAGCTTTCCTTTGATGAAGATTCGTTGTTAGAGTTGAAAAGGATTGAATTTGATTTGCTTTCTTCCTCTCTGATTGGTAGCGGCTATGCTGAGTTGCTAGGTAACGGCATGGAGGCCATGATTCTAATTTTGTTTTGATTTTAGGGTTTGAGTCTATAGGTGTTTTTATAGAGTTTAGGATTAGTTTAAGTCGTCCGATCAACCAAGAATTAATCCCAGCCAATCAGAGCAGATCAGAAACCCTAATGAGTCAGCATTTGTCACAAACAGGTCACCAAACAAATCTGCTTGGGGGGAGGGGGGACAGGTCGACCCCCAGGTCGACCCTATGGTCGACCTGGCCCTAGCAGCAATTTTCCCGCCTAGCCTGTTTGACTCTGAAATTTGAATTTTCTGAAATCTGTTTTGAATTCTCTGAAACTTCCGATGGCCATAACTTCTTCATACGAAGTCCAATTCACGCAAACTCGGACTCTATCTCAACCAGAATTCCGAGACGAACACAATGGCGCAACCCGTTTCCCTTAATTCTCACATCTGTGATTAGTTATTATTTAATTTGTTATTATAGTGTTAACAGAAATACAGGGTGTTACATTCTCCCTTCCTTAAAGGATTTTGCCCCCGAAATCTCCAAGTTAAGGAGAATGCATATCCTAACATCCAAACAACCATCTACTCAACCATCAAACACTGTCATCCATTGTCCTTATAAAATTCCTAATGTTGTATGAACGTATGCAAGAAGTGTGTGTATATGTTCCTTATCTAATGCAAAATCAGGCGGTCTACTGATTCAGTTGACCTCCTTAATGCAAACCATGGTAGTGCCATGCGTCCATTATGTATGCGAAAGAATCCTATCGATACATATTATTTCTATATGTGTGCACATCCATTCACGAAAATGCAGCATCCATATGATAACACAACCATTATACATCCGTTAACTTAAATATGCACATACATTTATATGCAATATGCAATATGAAGTGACTGAGCCGATCTAGTGCCTAAAGTGTGTGTATATGCATCCCCGAGCAACCACTAGCAAACCCTTGCATCCACATGCATCCATCATACATAACATGTCTCAAACACATGTTTCAACCATAGGATTACCCTATCTAAAGGTCAAAGATACTAGCGAGAGGACATACTAAAGATAAGATAAGCACAAGCTAAGCGATAAAGGAGAAATTAAAAGACATACCCTTGAAAAGAAAAGGGTACAATGAACGCATCTTCTCTTCCCTCTCCCAAGTAGCGTTGCTTTCATCATCTCCCCATTGCACTTTGACTAGCTTGACCTCTCGATTCCTCAATTTCTTAATCTCCGACCCAAGAATGCACGTAGGAGCTCGTCGAATCGTCGCATCACGCTTGATCTCCACCTCTCTAAGCAAGCTCGGCTCCACCACTTCCGCGGTCTCGTGCAGGCACTTCCTCAAATGTGATACATGGAATACATCGTGTACACCACTAAGTCTCTCGGGCAACTCCACTCTATACATCATCTGTCCAATCCTCTCCTTAATAGGAAACGGCCCTACGAACCTTGGTGATAACTTCCCAACGGACCCAAAGCGAACCACATTCCGTAATGGAGACACCTTGACAAAGACCATGTCCCCAATATCAAACTCAAGATCTGTCCTCCCCTTGTCCGCATAAGATTTCTTCCTATCTTGCGCCATCTTCATCCTCCTTTGAATCAGATCGATCTTTTCCGAAGTCTCTCTAATCATATCGGGCCCAAGCAAGACCTTATCTGTAGATTCCCACCAACATGTAGGCGAACGACACGGCCGTCCATAAAGAGCCTCGAACGGTGCCATACCAATGCTAGACTGAAAGCTATTATTATATGCGAACTCCACCAACGGAAGATGTTCCTCCCATGTACCTCCGAAGTCCAAGACACACAACCTCAATAGGTCCTCTAGAATACGATTCACCGTCTCGGTCTGGCCATCCGTCTGAGGATGATATGCGGTGCTCAAACATAACTGAGTCCCTACCGCCTCTGGCAAGCTCTTCCAAAACTCGCTAGTGAAGATAGGATCGCGGTCGCTCACTATGCTAGAAGGAACACCGTGCAAACAAACTATCTCTCAAATGTATACGGAGGCTAACCATGGAGCAGTCCTCTTACTCTTTACGGGAATGAATTGGGCGCTCTTAGTAAGTCTGTCTACCATGACCCAAATCCCCGTATTACCCTTCCTCGATCTCGGTAATCCATCAACAAAGTCCATTGAAACACTTTCCCACTTCCATTGTGGGATCTCCAATGGGTGAAGCAACCCACCGGGTTTCTTTTGCTCTGCTTTTACTTGTTGGCACACCAAGCATCTAGTGACAAACTCGGCCACATCCCTCTTCATGCCGACCCAAAAGTAAACTCGTCTCATGTCCATGTACATCTTGTCCCTTCCGGGATGGATGGTCATCTTCGAACGATGTGCATCATCAAGAATGGTCTTCTTCAAATTCTCGTCCCATAGTACACAAAATCTACCGTCCCTACGTAACCAACCCTTATCATCTAGGGTATACCTACGGAGATGGCTCGATGACTCCCCTCCTTTGAGCTTCTCTACTAACTCAGCCAACTGTGGGTCATCTCGTTGTGCCTCACCAATCCATCCCAAAAGCGTAGGTCTGACCTCTATGGATGCTAGTAAACCGGGTACGAAGTCAACGGAAGGTCTAAAGTCAAACGTAGAGATGAACTCTAAGCTTCGCCGCTCAACAAACAAAAGACTCGAGGACAACCTTTTCCTACTTAAGGCGTCTGCCACCACGTTACCATTGCCAGGGGTATATGGTATCTCGAAATCGTAGGACGCTAAGAATTCCATCCACCTTTGCTGCCTTAAGTTCAAGTCCTTCTGAGAGAACAAGTATTTTAGTGATTTGTGGTCAGTGAACAATTCGAATTTTTCGCCAAGAAGATAATGGCGCCAAAACTTAAGCGCGAAAACAATAGCGGCCAACTCTAGGTCATGTGTAGGGTAATTTCTCTCATGCACTCTCAACTGTCTTCCACCATAGGCTATTACCCTTCCCTCTTGCATTAAGACTGTGCCTAGTCCTGTCCCGCAAGCATTGGTATAAACGGTAAATGGCTTACTCTCATCTGGCAAAACTAAGATTGGGGCTGTGGTCAAAGCTCTCTTTAAACGTTGGAACGCATCATCACAATCTACGTCCCATGTGAAAACTAGATTCTTCTTCGTCAAGAGTGTTAATGGAGCTGATATTTTTGCGAAGTCTTTGATGAACTTCCTATAGTAGCCAGCCAACCCTAAGAAACTCCTCACCTCGGTAGCATTTTTAGGGACTTCCAATCTTGGATCACCACTACCTTCGCGGGATCCACAGCTATCCCTTCTTTGGAAACCACGTGCCCTAAGAATCGCACCTCTTTTCTCCAAAAGTGACATTTAGAAAATTTAGCTTTAAGGCTATGCGCTCGAAGGGTCTCCAACACTTCCCTAAGATGTAGGGCATGCTTTTCCTCGCTCTTAGAAAAGATCAAGATGTCACCACAAAGACTACCACGAATTTATTAAGGTACTCCCTAAACACCCTACTCATCAAGTCAACAAAGTATGCATGGGCGTTTGTCAAACCGAAGGCATCACAAGCCACTCGAAGAAACCGTCCGGAGTCCTAAAGGCAGTCTTGTCTATGCTAACCTCAGACACTCTCAACTGATGGAAACCAGTGGCTAAGTCCAACTGCGAAAACACTGAGGCGCCAACTAACTGATCGAAGAGATTGTCAATCCTCGGCAGTGGGTGTCTATTCTTCTTAGTAATTTTATTAAGTTCTCTATAGTCCACACAAAGTCTAAGGGACCAATCAACCTTCATGGAAAATACTACTGGAGCACCCCACTCCGATATACTACGTTTGATGAACCCGTTCTCAAGCAACTCCTTCACTTGCTTACTGAGTTCTCTTCTCTCTCTTGGAGCCATGTGGCGCACTGACAATGCAACTGGCTTTGCATTATCTACTAGATATATTCGAAAGTCTATCTCACGTTTTGGGGGTAAACCCCTCACCTCATCGAAGACATCAACATATTCACGGACTATGCGAACAGAATGTAAATCATCATCAGATGCGTCAAGGGATTCTATTTAGCTAAGCATTACTGGACCTCTAGGGTCACAAGAAATATCATGGGTATTCCCACAACGAGTCAACAATCTAACTACTCTTCTTTCACAATCTAGGATGGCCCCATATCTAGTTAGCCAATCCATACCTAGAATCAAGCCGTAGCCCATGAAACCAAGAACAAAGGTGTTGCATTCAAACTCAACGCCCAAGATAAACACTCTCAAATCCCGACAAATCATAGAAAGATGAGCCGAACCACCAATAGGATTTGAGACTACTAAGAGATCAGTAACTAGACTAGTATCTAGGTGCAGTGTTTCAACTAATGATGTATAAATAAACGAATGTGATGCGCCAGAATCGAATAAAGTACAGATAGGATGATCAAACAGAAAAACTAAACTTTCAACGGAAATTGCTCTACCTCGTTCTTGCAGTGGTGGGACCACGAGAGCCTGAGCTTGTCCCCTTGCCTGCCCTGGTGCCATAAGAGCCTACACCTGTCCTCCCGAGGTAGACCCTTCCCTCTGCCCCTTCTTTGGGCAGTCCTTAATAAGATGTCCCGCTTCGCCACAGTGGAAACAACCAGTCTTCTTTTTTTCCTACAATCTTTGCTTAGATGGCCTGGTGTCCCACAGTTAAAGCATCTTTTCTTTCCCTTAGCATTATTTCCTTTACCACCTTTCTTGTTCTGTTGTTGCTGTTGCGGTTTCTTTTGATCTCCTTTCTTCTCGGGTGCCTTATTAGCATTGGCGCCCTTCTCCTCTCCATGCATAAGCGCCATGTCAACTAGTCTCTCAAAGGTAGTTCCCATGGGGATGTGGGTCATAGCTAACCCATGAAGCGGCTCGTTCAAACCCTTAACAAATATCAGGGCCTTCTTTTCTGGTGTATTCACCAAGTCCAAGCCAAATCTCGCCAACTGATTGAATTTGTTAACGTATTCTTTCACCGATAGATTCCCTTGCACCAATGCCAAAACCTTTCCATGTATAGATTCTCTTCAGCCCGTGAGAGAAACTTCGCCTCAAACCTCCGCCTAAAATCTGGCCATGTATCAACTGAACGTTCTCCATTAGTGACCTCCCACCAAAACGAGGCCTCATCCTTCATTAGCCAGGCAGCTAACTGGACCTTTCTTCCATCATCCACTTCAAAGATTCCAAACAATTCTTCCCCCTCCTTTAGCCAATTACGAGCTTCAACAATTGTCTCCGTCCCGTGAAAAGGTTTTCCACCCATTGCCCTAAAGTCCTTACATATCTTTGCGAAAGTATCAACGCGAGGAGGAGGAGGAGGATTTGCTGGACCTGCAGTGGTGGCCCTAGTCTCCAAATACCTCCTAAACCATCCTGGTATCGTTATTCCCTCGGGTATCTCGGGAATTCCAGACATGCTGAAACGAAAAAAAGGAAAGATTCAATACAAAAGAACCGAAGGAAAGATATATGGCTCTTGGGATCATGCTTTCAAAAATAAGCTTTTCTCTTGAAAATACTTTCCTTAAAACATACTTTTGAAAGTACTTCTTTATAAAAATTGTTTTTCAAAAACACTTTTCAAAATTCATATCTGTTCTGGTAACCTTCAGCTCTGATACTACGTGTAACACCCCACGTCCATTAATGTCACTCACAAAAGAAATGCATTAACTTCTATGGAGCATTTTAAGTGAGAATAGAACAGAAACTTAACAACAAGACAGATATAAACAGTACTTGTAGAATCAAAAACTTTATTTCATTGCAACGGAAAATACATATGTTTGATTACATCATCAAAACCAGAGTCAAGTACATAATATCCATCTTGACTAAATCAAAGTACATAAATTGAAAGACATAATCCCCAATAGAGAATAGCCATAAATAAGAGAGGCTGAACTTTACTTCAGCGATCCAAGAAATCTTCTAAAATCAAGAAATACAGCTGTCCTAAATCAAGCTCCACTGGTGCTAATTCCAACTTGAGCACCTGGGGGGGGGAGGAAGAAAAGAGGAGGAAACAAAGGGGGTCAGACATAAAGTCTGGCGAGTGCGATAACTTTAATAATATAATTACCAAAATAACTAGGCTAAGACATAAGTTGGAAAATAAGGGAATAACTGTGAACAATTGAGTAAGACAGAGTAAATAAGAAAACAAGATTGAACTAAGATAACGTTAAAGCGCACCTAAATCACTATAAGATAATTACTATATTGCACCATCACTATACTGCACCACCACTAGTCACCCTAAGGTTGATACCGCCTATAAGACTTAATAATGATAATGGTAGTTTCATGCACCCCTAGCTGCCTTCATAGGTGTCGCTGCCCCTATCTCCACTAGGTGTACCCACTACCCCCCATGCGATCGGCTCCCTAACTCGTAGATACCCGTGCTGGCCCCACAGTAGGGTGTATCACTCCCCAAAGTGGCAACCCGACACCACCAATAATGCACGACTTATACCTACACGATGCAATAACGTCTTACCTACCATCCCGGGCCCACACGTGCATATGAACACGTTGGACTTGCGTTGCCACCGCTAATCCCGTTTTGGCCTCTTACAGTCAAGCCCAGTATGCGTGGTCGATCCTCGACTTGGATGGAGCCCACAAAGATACGTATGGGTTACTGGTTGAAATGGGCCCCCATTACTTGACACAAGCTATCCACCTAAGCTTGGTCCCCTCTAGTACATCCCACTTAACCCTCTTCTTATTCATGTTCACTTACATGTTTCAATTTTTGTTAAGTATTTCTATTCGTATTTCAAATGCCACCCAAGGCACCTACTAGATTCCACATGCCACCCAAGGCACCCACTTAACCCCCTCATGTCCCACTACATGTTTATCTGGTTAAGTGTTTCTTACTTCATTAAGATCGTAACCTCATAAAGACCTCCCACATTAGACTAGCGTTTGTAGCAGCAGGATTTGTCGGGCGGGTCTGGGCAGTCTTACACCACAAACGAGCCTAACCTCATGTCTTTACAATTGTTACGTATTTAATTTATGCCTAAGACCTCCCACATTAGACTGGCATTTGTGGAAGCTGGATTTGCCGGGCGGTTCCGAGCTATCTTACACCACAAAAGAGCCTAACCTCGTGTCTTAGACGATTAATTACTCCTAATTAATCATTCCCCAATTCAATTGCTTTGCCTATTCAAATTATCAATCAATTCCTAATTTAACAATGGCCATAATTGACTCAATTATGTCCATCCAATTATGGTTTGCAAAATCATACGAATTTTCATCACAAATTTATTTTATGCCATTTAAGGCATATATGCCAATTCTTAATATTGATTCTTTTTAATATTATCCTATTACCCTACGTTGTACGTTCGTTCGTTTAACGTAAAATATAAGTTAGACTCGAATAGTCTAACTCATGGAATAAAGAGAAAACATCACAGCATACATATAATTAAAAATAGATCTAACCATAAGGGGTTAACTTGCATGTGTGAATGATGTTCTACATCCAAAATTTGCATAGGCCAAAGTTACAACTTGCATAAAACTACATATGTCATAGATCCAAATCTAAAGGTGTAAATTTGTTTGGGTGATAGTCACAAACTTGCATAAATCATGTATGTCATAAATCTACACCTAAAGGTGAGAACTTGCATAGGCAATAACCACAAACTTGCATAACATGATTCATATTCCAAACTCATATATTTGTATAAACTTGCATATGTGATTCATGCAACATAACAATGGTGTGAACTTACATCTAAACATGTAAACTAGCATGTAGAATTTATCATAAAACTCATACACATTTCATAGCCTAACTTTAGATCAAATTTTCACATAAACTAGGTGTCATGAAACATGTGAGGTTACATATAATTTTCCCCAACTTGCATATGATTAATGTCTAAATCAAAATCTAAACTTGCATACATACATATGATTTATCGTATGAATCAACATAACCAAACTAGCATATGAACAACATGATGATTTGATTATACATAAGCCAATCATAGAATTACAACATAGATGGTAGCATTATAATTTTATCACATATATGATAACATCACAACATAATATCATAGAATTTACAACATGTATGATAACATCACAATTTTACAACAAAATTATAACATGCGGTCAATAATCCACATCATATCAATATAATCCACATCATAACTTAATCCAATTAAATTGATAATTATTTTATTAAAATTATCGAACTCACAACTCAAAGAAGGTCTTGAGTTCTGAATTCTGAGTTATGAAGTTGTATTAGCTTTCCTTTGATGAAGATTCATTGTTAGAGTTGAAAAGGATTGAATTTGATTTGCTTTCTTCCTCTCTAATTGGTGGCGGCTATGCTGAGTTGCTAGGTGACGGCATGGAAGCCATGAATCTAATTTCGTTTTGATTTTTGGGTTTGAGTCTATATATGTTTTTATAGAGTTTAGGATTAGTTTAAGCTGTCCGATCAACCCAGAATTAATACCAGCCAATCAGAGCAGATCAGAAACCCTAATGAGTCAGCATCTAGTCACAAACAGGTCACCAAACAAATCTGCCTGGGGGGGCAGGTCGACCCCCAGGTCCACCTGGTCAGGGTAGGTCGACCCCCAGGTCGATCCTATGGTCGACCTTGCCGTAGCGGTTATTTTTTCGCCTAGCCTGTTTGACTCTGAAATTTGAATTTTCTGAAATCTGTTTTGAATTCTCTGAAACTTCCGATGGCCATAACTTCTTCATACGAAGTCCAATTCATGCAAACTCGGACTCTATCTCAACCAGAATTCCGAGACGAACACAATGGCGCAACCCGTTTCCCTTTATTCTCACATCTGAGATTAGTTATTCTTTAATTTGTTATTATAGTGTTAACAGAAATACGGGGTGTTACAGTGTGTATGTGTCCCGACACTAATGCGAAAGATCAGGAGGTCTACTGATTTAGTTGACCTCCTTAATGCAATGTATGTTAGTTCCATGAATCCAATATGTATGCAAACAAACCTATTATATTATATAAGTTCTATATGTATGCACACTCATTCGTTCAAATGCAACACCTATATGTTAGTTCATCCATTTCCATCCATAAAAGAAAAGAAAATGCACACACATCCATATGCAGTATGAAAGTGATTGAGCCAATCTTAGTGCCTAATGTGTCTGTGTATATGTGTCCATAGGCAACCACTAGCAAACACTTGCATCCACTTGCATCATTCAAACATTATATGTTTCAAACACATGTTTACATCCATAGGATTCCTATCTAAAGGTCAAAAAATACTATGGATAAGATATACTCAAATGATAGAAACAAGCGCTGATAAAACTTTGAAAAAGGAGTTAAGAACATACCCTCGAAAAGGAAAGGGTATGAAGCACAAATCTTGTCTTCGGTTTCCCAAGTCGCATTCTCTGGGTTATCTCCCCATTGAACCTTTAGCAACTTGATCTCTTTATTGCGTAGCTTCCTAACTTCTGATCCCAGAATACGGGTATGGACTCGCCTTACGGTCGCCTCCAATTCCACTTCTATTTCTTCCAACGCACTCGGCTCTACGATTACTGTGGTGTCATGCAGGCACTTCTGCAGATGAGAAACATGGAAAACATCATGAACACTGGATAGATTTTCTTATAGTTTTACTCTATAGGCCATTTGGCTAATCCTCACGGTTATGGGAAATGGTCCCACAAATCTAGGTGCCAACTTCCCTACTGATCCGAAGCGAATCACATTCCTCAGAGGTGACACTTTGATAAAAACTAAATCTCCCACTTCAAATTCGATGTCAGTCTTCTCTTGTCTACATAGGATTTCTTCCTATCTTGAGCTGTCTTCATCCATCGTCGAATAAGGTCAATCTTTTCGGACGTTTCCCTAACCATATCTGGTCCAAGTAATAATCTTTCTCCAGATTCCCACCAATAAGTTGGTGATCTACAGGGTCGTCCGTACAATGCTTCGAAGGGTGCCATGCCGATGCTAGCTTGATAACTTTTATTTTTGGCAAACTCTACTAAAGGAAGATGCTCTTCCCAAGTCCCTCCGAAGTCTAAGATACACAGCCTCAAAAGATCTTCAAGAATCCTATTCACCCTATTTGTCTATCCATTGGTCTGAGTATGATAAGCAATGCTCAAACACAACTTTGTACCTAATGCTTCTTGCAAGCTCCTCCAAAATTCACTGGTAAAGAAGGGGTCACGATCGCTCACGTTGCTGGAAGTTACTCCATGAAAACGAACTATCTCACGAACATAAATTGCTGCCGACCATGATGTCATCCTTTTACTCTTAACTGGAATAACGTGAGCACTCTTAGTGAGTCTATCCACCACAACCTAGATATTGGTGTTGCCTTTCTTCGATCTAGGCAAACCATATATGAAATCTATGGATATGCTTTTCCATTTCCACTGCGGAACCTCCAACGGATAAAGTAATCCTCTGGGCTTCTTTTGCTCAGCTTTAACTTGCTGACAAACTAAACATGGGAAAAAATATTCGACCACATCTTTCTTCATCCCATCCCAAAAGAAAACCCTCTTCATGTCCCTGTACATCTTATCATCGCCTGGATGAATAGTCATCTTAGAATGGTGGGCTTCTTCTAGGACTGTCTTTATTAAGCTTCCAGTTTGAGGAACACAAAGCCTTCCATCTTGTTGCAACCACCCCTTTTTATCTATGGCATATCTGCTGAGGTGACTAGAAGTCTCCCCTCTTCTGAGCTTATCCATGATGTCTAAAATGTAACGACCCGGCTTTTTTGCTCGGTTTTTGCCAGTAATTAAACCAACTTAAACCGTCATAAAGACGGATTGTTAGGGGCACTTACATATTTGCACAAAATAAAAACAACTTTTCCATTATCATTAAAATAATATTACATCAGAGTTACAAGAGGTACAGTAGAGTACATTGGTTACACAGCGGAAAAGATACTAAACTCAGCGGAAGAATGTGAATGCTCCAAACATAATAGCTCCAGTTAAACCAGAATCCTGCTCCAACTAACTCCAAGGCTAAATCTGCGAACCAAACTACTAGGCTGCCCGTGTAAAAATTTTGGGCACCCAGAGTTTAGGTGTAGGAACAATAACTCCCGGTCAGTCATGGGACTGGCGTGAGAACTCAAAAAAGTTGTCTTTAGGGTTTATTTTAAAGTTAGGTAATTCACTGGACCACGCCGCCAATGCGGAACGGGTTTACTCCATGAGAATACCAGTGCATAGAAATCCGCAATGACTTTTTGAAAAAAAAATGAAGCTATCATAAGCTCGTCCCACATCACGCAATGTAAGTGCACACCAAATGGGCGAGTTTTGCCTTATGATAACCAAAAATGCCTTCATACGTGAAAATCCTCTTTTACTACTATATATAGTGTGAAAAACCTTATAGCAAATAATGTATTAATCCTAGCCAGCATAGTGCCCCATCCCATTAAACTGACAATCCTGCCAGTAACCAGCAGGCTATACAATCAAAACCATACGGGCTCGTAGTGGAGATTGGGTTTCGAACATGATGGTTCCTGGTACGAAAGATCATTCGTGGGCTCACAAACTTTCTTGCGCGCATCATCCCAGTACTCGCGGATAACGTCCAGACTCGGACTTCGTTATACTAACCCACCATACATGAATCAGAGTACCAAATAAATAGCGTCCCAGGCTGGGGACTTCGCAGTGCCCGTTCATCATCACATCCTGGTGCACCTAACATACGAAATGAACATAAAAATCTGACCACCAGTTTACCAACAATCCGGGGTGTGAGGTTCGTCGAGGTCACAATATACACAAAGCTACGCTTAAATAAGCCATGCTTTGATCATCCATAGCTCATCACATAACTTAAGTATGCCACATTGTCCATTCACTACGCATCACTGATTTCTATCAATATATAACCTCTAAGCTCATACGTCTTAGAGAAGGGTGTTAAGCAAGAGAATAAATTCTCCGCCACTAAGCAGATATATATTAATAAAGATCAGTGCTATGCAGTCAATTACAATGTCAGACACACAATCCATACATGTCCGTTCTAGGTATGAACGAAACAACAATCCGGAATTCCTTCACATACGTTCAGGCTTCTTGCCACTTAGCTGACATATAAAATCCATCTGTGAATGGGAGCCAGCCATTTGAGACATTCAACAAGTCGCCCTTACGACACGAAGGGTCCTGGTCTTCACTGCCGCCTCCAATGTCTTCAATTGCTCCACAACGTCATATTATTACTTGGAATGGTTTTCAGACATAATTCCAATCCCAGTCTTTCCAAATAATAAGTGCAATTAAAAACACAATCATGGAACAAACAGGCTTTCTACCAAATCTCCTTCCATTTTGGATTTCGTTAAATTAAACTTCTTTAAATCTATTCTAAATTTATCTTTAACAAAATCCATATTTAACCCTACTTCTTTAAAACACATCCCTTAAATCCAAGATAATCTAGCCCCAAAGCCTTAATTAATTTTCCGTTTGATAACTCATTATCAAAAATCCAATTTCTTTTGAAAACCCTTACCCACATTTCAACCCTAGTTTCCAATTAAATTGATTTTCCAATATTGCATTCTTAAATCTTAACTAAAAGATTATACTTTCTTTCCAATTCCTCACTTTTAATTTCCTCAAATCAAAGATCTGATTAAATCCTCAAACTACGATATGAATTTCCATAACTCAATCTCATTGGGTTTCAAGAATGATATTATTGAAGATATATGATTCATGATAAAACCCAAATCAATTGATATTGAACATAAGTTACACAGAAATTGTTTCTACTTATATTCGATATCAATTCTCATAATCAACGAATATTATAAGTGGAATAACGATATAATAATATCTTCCACATAGTATATATATACACCATAGAATTTCATATCAAATATTTGAAGATTATTTCTATCCAGCTTATCCCAGTCAAATTAGGAAACTCATATCTTAATTAAAATATTTATTCAACTCTTTGACATTAGATCTGGATAGAAATACCATCAACTTATACTTAATATTAATCTCGATATCCAACTCACACTATAAACGAAATAATGGTGAACTACCTTTTAAATTCCTCAAATAGTAAGAATCATTATCTACCGGATTAATATCAAACATCCGAAGATTTATTTCCAGCTATATCCAATTATTTAAAATTGAAAACCCATACTAATATCAATTTAAATTCCATATAAAATATTTCCAATACTTTTCAACCTTTGAAAACATTCCAAAAATCATTTAAAAATGATTACTTGTAGTTCGGAAAATAGTTTGCGGGTTAAAAACTTCAAAATAAATTGTTTTCGAAGAAAGCGTTACAATAGCGTTTTCAAAAGCGTTACGAAACAGTTATCTAAATTATTTCAATCAAAACATCCCTTTTCTTAGTTAAAACTTAAACTTTACAATTCAAAACATTTTTTACATAATTTATAATGATTTTACCATTTTTTCCAGATTTTTAGAAACATTAAAAAATGGCTGTTTATGGTTATGGTCGATAACTTCTCTTATAGCGACCTTTTCCAAAACAGTTTTAAACATTACTTGAAAATTATAACTCGAATTTAAAAACTTATTTCACTCATTTGAAAGTTATTGTTAATGGAAATCAAACGTTTTTCATTTTATGGAAATTCGATTTAGATTGCAAAAGTTATAAGTGTTTAAAGTTTGCATCTAAAATACGTAAATTGCCGTTATGCGACAAGCTCTATTTTGACCATAATAACCATTATTCTATGATACTTCAAAATATCTTAGAAAACCATTATATCCTTATATAACCCTTTTAAAATCATTTAAATTTACTTTCCAAATTATTTTGGATCTAAAATTCAACTTCCATAAATTCCAGTTCATTTCTAAATTCAAATAACTTCAAATTAACCTTCCCATTCGTCGGATCAGTTAGGGATAGCCAGGGAGAGCAAGAAACTTTATTTCCAAACCCAAGCCAAGACACTTTCCTCTCTGTAATCCTAGAATGTTCCGGTATTTATTTATTCATTTAAAGGACTTTAATAATATATATGAATTCATACATATGGTCTTTTCTAATTATTAACCTCCAATTTCAATAATGATATTACTTTTAATTATGAAGGAGATTTGTCGATCACTAATGCGATACCATAATTGTTGTGTCATAATGTGTGCAAAACAACATCAGAAACCATTTAAACATCCATAGCAACCATCATCAACATGATTCAATAAACCATAATTGTGCACAAGCGTTATAACACTAACGCTTAATAGTGTGTGTTCTAAACTTTACATCCATCATCCATCACTACAAATATCAATCATCATTAACCAATAATAATTCATCACTATATTTAAATTAATCTAGCTACTAATTAAATATATAAACCATGGTTAAAGAATTCTCACCTAACATCTTTCCAAATCTTCACGGTAGGTGAGCCTAGCTAAGCGAACCATCGGACATTATTTCAGCGCAACGTCTTCTTCACCAAAATATATATAATACAATATACACTAATATCTCTTTATATTATAAGAGGAGGAGAAGAATGATGAACTTTGGCAAGGTGGCGGTGGAAAAGAGGAAGACTTATGCCATGGAAACCATGGCCATATGCTTTAAGAAGAAGGTGGAAAAGAGGAAATGGAAATGGAATGGTAAAAATGGAGAAAGAGCCTCCTTATATAGGAAAGGAGGTAAAGACACATAAGGGGGCAAGTGGAAATCATGCATGAAAGGGAGAATGCATAAAGACATGTGTCTTAACACTTGTCTTAAGAAGAAAAAGGAACTTTTGGTAGCACTGTCTTTTAAATGTTATGAAAACTAAAGGCAACACTTAATTCTAACGCTACTAATTCGTGTTATGGTTTGACAAATCCAATCGAACGACAAATAGTATCAACAAACCCAAACTCATTAATAATCATTCTCATTTATAATTCAAGTAAAATCTATCATATAACTTATCAAAATTATTAAATACTCTTAACCATATATATTTATATCAATTTCAAATTTAAATTCAAATTAAGTAATAAAAATTCCAATTTTAAATTGGTCGAAAATTCTGGATCGTTACATTTACCCCCTTTAAATTTTTCGTCCTCGAAAAGGAAAGGGAATCGTAACTACTTATTCTACAAATTCAAGATTAAAATTCTTTAAACCAAAGCTCCATGTTCTCACATGTATTACCATATCTACATGTCCTCCTACGATAACCTCCAGTTACCTATTATATTCGATTCATCGTTTATTGGGCCAATTGCTTATACTCAACCATTTACTGCTTTCAAAAAAATTAAGACCTATAAATTATGCTCTTAGATCTTATCTTACAAATGCAATGGTTATGAAACTTATTCCTTTTCAGTTTCCAAAATTTATTATTATTCGTTACACGAAAACTTGATCATCTCCGAACTCAACTTGTCTAAACGTTTCAGTTTAGGTAATTTCTTCTTACTATTCCCGCTTGCTAAATCCTTTAATCAAATTGTAAAACTTAATTCACAAGGTATTTTATGCTTACTTAAACAGTTCCTTTTGTTGCCATAATATACTTTAGAACTTATCGACTTGTCCAAAATCGTCGATAATTCCAATCTTCCTATCTATACCCTTAATTAAATTCAATAACTTTTTCACTAGAATAGGATCTATTTGGATATATGATAGAATATATTGAAAAGATTTATAAAAGAAGTTATATTTTTTATATATAATTAACATCATATACATACATTTATTCATGCATCCAACTTTTTATAGATAATTCCCTAGGGGTCAAAGAGCTTGCTCAGATTACATAATTCTTGCATTCCTTCTTCTTCACTTAAGACGGCGGGTGGTGTTGCTTTAGCTGGTCTTTCTCCCTTCTTTAACTGATAGTCCTGGACTACATGCCCTACTTTTCTGCATCGATAACACTTCTTTTCTTTTGTTAGGTTCATGGGTTTCTTCTTTGTTTTAGGATACTTACGTATAAAATGTCCTTTCTTCTTGCATTTGAAACAAATTATGTCTTCTCGAATGGTTTTCTTTTGTATTCTTTCTGGGAATAAAACAACAAAATGTCCTTCTTGACTATATCTATAACAATAGATACCTTTGAATTTCCCCAATCTAAGGCTTTCTTCCTTTTTTTTTCGATTATGAGCTTTCCTTTCTTGTTTTAGGGTCATCCACTATTCTGTACCTGATAAACCAAGCTCCATCTTTGTTCCTATAAGGAAATTTTGTTGAAAAATCCAGCTTACGCTCCACTTAATTTACTGGCTTATCCCTTACTAACAAGTTTACCTGGTATAATTCTTACAACCCAATCAAATTTTCACTTTTCTATTTAAGTTCATATCAATTTACCAAACAATTTCAAACACTTATCTAAATGGATTTAAGTATATATTGATGTTTTAATCGGAATCATATAGTCATCCCACTTTCAAAACTCGAAAATTCAAACTAATGTTGTTGTAGTCATCAACAGAATCATCTTCAAGTGACTTGAGAGTGATTCTATATCAATCTAGTATACTCAAGACTTCGTATATACGTTAGCTAGGCGTATATTCAAAATCTTCTTATACGTGATAGTCCAACCTCAACATCAAATACAATACTCAAATTCTAATTTTTAATTTCTAACCATATTAGTTAGTTACCTTAACAAATTTGACCCAAGTTTATCGATATTTCAAAATCCCCAATACTGAAATTAAATCCAAAAGGCATTTGTACTCGGATCGTTTTCCTGATCAGTGGAAGGGGCTTAATTACCATGCCATAAGAAGTATTTTATGTGTAATTATAATCACAAAATGTAAACTTAACCTTAATCATTTGATTAAGTATACAGGTTATAATTAACCATATATTTCCAAAATATGTTTGTTTCTTGAATTAAAACTTTTCAAAACTCATTTCATATTTTTCAAATACACTCTCTCAAATATAATACTCTAAAATCTCATTCTAGGGCATTACTAACCCTATATCTAATGAGATATGTAACTCTGATGAGTCTTTCCATTTGTTCAAATGTGTCGTACCCCATTGCTTTGTATAAACCAAAGCTCTGATACCACTATGTAATGACCTAGCTTTTTTGCTTGGCTTTCGCTTGTAATTAAACCAACTTAAACCGTTCATAAAGACGGATTGTTAGGGGCACTTACACATTTTCACAAAATAAAAACAACTTTTCCATTATCATTAAAATAATATTACATCAGAGTTACAAGAGGTATATCAGAGTACATCGGTTACACAGCGGAAAAGATACTAAACTCAGTGGAAGAATACGAATGCTCCAAACATAATAGCTCTAGTTAAACCAGAATCCTGCTCTAACTAACTCCAAGGCTAAATCTGCGAACCAAACTACTTGGCTGCCCGTGTAAAAATTTTGGGCACCCAGAGTTTAGGTGTGGGAACAATAACTCCAGGTTAGTCATGGGAATGGTGTGAGAACTCAAAACAGTTGTCTTTAGGGTTTATTTTAAAGTTAGGTAATTCACCAGACTGCGCTGCCAATGCGGAACGGGTTTACTCCATGTGAATACCAATGCATAGAAATCCGTAATGACTTTTTGAAAAAAATGAAGCTATCATAAGCTCGTCCCACATCACACAATGCAAGCACACACTAAATGGGCGAGTTTTTCCTTATGATAACCAAAAATGCCTTCATACGTGAAAATCCTCTTTTACTACTATATATAGTGTGAAAAACCTTTCCACAAATAAATGTATTAATCCTAGCCAGCATAATGCCCCATCCCATTATACTGACAATCCTGCTGGTAACCGCCAGGTTATACAATCAAAACCGTACGGGCTCGTAGTGAAGATTGGGTTTTGAACATGATGGTTCCTGGTACAAAAGACCATTCGTGGGCTCACAATCTTTCTTGTGCGCATCATCCCAATACTCGCAGATAACGTCCAGACTCGGACTTTGTTATACTAACCCACCATACATGAATCAGAGTACCCAACAAATAGCGCCCTAGGCTGGGTACTTCGCAGAACCCTTTCATCATCACATCCCAGTGCACCTAACATACGAATCGAACATAAAAATATGACCACCAGTTTACCATCAATCCGGGGTGTGAGGTTCGTCCAGGTCATGATATACATCATGATATACACAAAGCTACGCTTAAATAAGTCATGCTTTGATCATCCATAGCTCCTCACATAACTTAAGTATGCCATATTGTCCATTCACTATGCATCACTGATTTCTATCAATATATAACCTCTAAGCTCATACGTCTTAGATAAGGGTGTTAAGTAAGAGAATAAATTCTCCGCCACCAAGCAGATGTATATTAATAAAGATCAGTGCTACGTAGTCAATTACAATGTCAGACACACAATCAATACATGTTCGTTCTAGGTCTGAATGAAACAACAATCCGGAATTCCTTCACATACGTTCGGGCTTCTTGCCACTTAGCTGATATATAAAATCCATCTACGAAAGGGAGCCACCCATTCGAGACATTCATCAAGTCGTCCTTACGACAGAGGGGTCCTGGTCTTCAATGCCGCCTCCAATGTCTTCAATTGCTCCACAACGTCATATTATTACTTGGAATGGTTTTCAGACATAATTCTGATCCCAGCCTTTCCAAATAATAAGCACAATTAAAAACACAATCACGGAACACACAGGCTTTCGACCAAATCTCCTTCCATTTTTGATTTCGTTAAATTAAACATCTTTAAATCTATTGTCAAATTATCTTTCACCAAATCCATATTTAACCCTTCTTGTTTAAAACACATCCCTTAAATCCAAGATAATCTAGCCCCAAAGCCTTAATTAATTTTCCATTTGATAATACCCTTACCCCACATTTCAACCCTAGTTTCCAATTAAATTGATTTTTCAACATTCCATACTTAAATCTTAACTAAAAGATTATACTTTCTTTCCAATTCCTCACTTTTAATTTCCTCGAATCAAAGATTTGATTAAATCCTCAAATTACGATATTAATTTCCATAACTCAATCTCATTGGGTTTCAAGAATGATATTATTGATGATATGATTCACGACAAAACCCAAATCAATTGATATTGAACATAAGTTACACAGAAATTGTATCTACCTATATTCGATATCAATTCTCATAATCAACGAATACTATAAGTGGAATAACGATATAATAGTATCTTCCAAATTCCTCAAATAGTATACTTTTACACCACAGAATTTCATATCAAATATCTGAAGATTATTTCTATCCAACTTATCCCAGTCAACTTAGGAAACTCGTATCTTAATTAAAAGATTTATTCAACTTTTTGACATTATATCTGGATAGAAATACCATCAACTTATACTTAATATTAATCTCAATATCCAACTCACACTATAAGAGGAATAATGGTGAACTACCTTTTAAATTCCTCAAATAGTAAGAATCATTATCTACCGGATTAATATCAAACATCCGAAGATTTATCTCCAACCATATCCAATTATTTAAAATTGAAAACCCATATTAATATCAATTTAAATTCCATATAAAATATTTCCAATATTTTTGAACCTATGAAAACATTCCACAAATCATTTAAAAATGATTACTTGTAGTTCGGAAAATAGTTTGCTAGTTAAAAACTTCAAAATAGATTGTTTTCGAAGAAAGCGTTACAATAGTGTTTTCAAAAGCGTTACAAAACAGTTATCTTAATTACTTCAATCAAAACATGCCTTTTCTTAGTCAAAACTTAAACTTTACAATTCAAAATATTTTTTATATAATTTATAATGATTTTCCCATTTTTTCCATATTTTTTGGAACACTAAAAAATGGCTGTTTATGGTTATGGTCGATAACTTCTCTTATAGCGACCTTTTCCAAAACGATTTTATACATAACTTGAAAATTATAACTCGAATTTAAAATATGATTTCACTCGTTTGAAAGTTCTTGTTAATGGAAATCCGATTTAGATTGCAAAAGTTATAAGCGTTTAAAGTTTGCATCTAAAATACGTAAATTGCCGTTATGCGACAAGCTCTATTTTGACCATAATAACCATTATTCTATGATACTTCAAAATATCTTAGAAAACCATTATATCCTTATATAACCTTTTTAAAATCATTTAAATTTACTTTCCAAATTATTTTGGATCTAAAATTCAACTTTCATAAATTCCAATTCATTTCTAAATTCAAATAATGTCAAATTAATCTTCCCATTCGTCGGATCAGTTAGGGATAGCCAGGGAGAGCAAGAAACTTTATTTCCAAACCCAAGCCTAGACACTATCCTCTCTGTCATCCTAGAATGTTCCGGTATTTATTTATTTATTCATTTAAATGACTTTAACAACATATATGAATTCATACATTTAGTCTTTTCCAAATATTAACCTTCAATTTCAATAATGATATTGCTTTTAATTATGAAGGAGATTTGTCCTTCACCAATGTGATACCATAATTGTTGTGTCATAGTATGTGCAAAACAACATCAACAACCATTTAAACATCCATAGCAACCATCATCAACATGATTCAATCAATCATAATTGTGCACAAGCGTTATAACACTAACGCTTAATAGTGTGTGTTCTGAACTTTGCATCCATCATCCATCACAACAAATATCAATCATCATTAACCAATAATAATTCATCACTATATTTAAATTAATCTAGCTACTAATTAAATATATAAACCTTGGTTAAAGAGTTCTCACTTAACAGCTTTCCAAATCTTCACGGTAGGCGAGCCTAGCTAAGCGAACCGTCAGACAGTATTTCAGCGCAACGTCTTCTTCACCAAAATATGTATAATACAATATACACTAATCTCTCTTTATATTATAAGAGGAGGAGACGAATGACGAACTTTGGCAAAGTGGTGGTGGAAAAGAGGAAGACTTATGCCATGGAAACCATGGCCATAAACTTTAAGAAGAAGGTGGAAAGGAGGAAATGGAAATGGAATGGTAAAAAATGGAGAAAGATCCTCCTTATATAGGAAAGGAGGAGTAAGGAGGTAAAGACACATAAGGGGGCAAGTGTCTTAACACTTGTCTTAAGTAGAAAAAAGAACTTTTGGTAGCACTTTCTTTTAAATGTTATGAAAACTAAAGGCAACACTCAATTCTAACGCTACTAATTCGTGTTATGGTTTGACAAATCCGATCGAACGACAAATGGTATCAATAAATCCAAACACATTAATAATCATTCTCATTAATAATTCAAGTAAAATCTATCATATAACTTATCAAAATTATTAAATACTCTTAACCATATATATTTATATCAAATTCAAATTAAGTAATAAAAATTCCAATTTTAAATTGGTTAAAAATTCTGGATCGTTACATAGAATTTGTGGGTCACCTTGTTGCGAAGCTCCTATCTGGTCCATAAAAGTTGGTCTTATCTCCAAGGATGCAAACAAATCAGGCAAAATCTCGTTGGAGGGTCTAAAATCAAAAGCTGATATGAACTCCAAGTTCTTTATTTTCACAAAAAGAGGACTCAGGGCCACCCTCTACTTATTTAGTGCATCTGGCACCACATTACCCTTGCCAGGGGTATAAGAAATCTCAAAATCATAAGAGGCTAGAAACTTCATCCACTGTTGTTTCCTTAAATTGAGATCTTTCTACGAGAACAAATACTTGAGAGATTTATGATTGGTGTATAACTCGAACTTCTCTCCAAGTAAATATGACGCCACGTCCTTAATGCAAACACTATGGCGGCTAGCTCTAGATCATGGGTGGGGTAGTTCTTTTCATGAACTCTCAGTTGTCTACCCCCATAACACACTACTTTCCCTTCTTGCATTAGAACCGCACCAAGCCTGTACCACATGCATCAGTATAAATAGTAAACACCTTACTCCCGTCAGGAAAAGTCAAGACCAGGGCTGTTGTCAGAGCCCTCTTCAGTCGTTAGAAAGCAACATCATAGTCTATATCCCATGAAAATGCCAAGTTCTTCTTTGTCAGCCTGGTGAGTGGGGCTGATTTCTTTGCAAAGTCCTTATTGAATTTCCTATAATAACCTGCCAACCCAAGAAAGCTTCTCACCTCGGTTGCATTTTTAGGAATATGCCAATCTTGCACTGCAACCACCTTTGTGGGATATATAGCTATCCCTTCCTTAGAGTCCACATGCCCTAAAAAATCTCACCTCTTTTCTCCAAAAATGGCACTTGAAGAACTTTGCTTTAAGCTGATGGTCACAGAGAGTTTTCAAAACTTCTCTCAAATGTTGGGCATGCTCTTCTTCACTTTTGGAGAAGATCAAAATATCATCGACAAAGACTACAACAAATTTATTTAGGAACTCCCGAAATACCCTACTCGTCAAATCGAAAAAATTGGCGAGTGCATTCGTCAGCTCAAAAGGCATAACTAGCCATTCAAAGAAACCGTCCGGAGTCCTAAAGGCGGTCTTATCTATGCTGTCCTCAGCCACCCTCAACTGATGGAACCCCGTGGCAAAGTCTAACTGGGAAAATACCGAGGCACCAACAAGCTGATCAAATAAATCATCAATCCTCGGAAGCGGGTGCCTATTCTTCTTAGTGAGTTTATTCAGCTCTCTATAATCAACACACAAACAAAGTGAACCATCCGCCTTAGTTGCGAATACTATTGGAGCACCACATTCAGATATTCTTCTTCTGATAAACCCCTTCTCAAGTAGCTCCCCTACTTGCTTACTCAGCTCCCTCCTTTCGCTCAGAGCCATGTGGCGCACTGGCAATGCAACTGGCCTTGCATTGTCCACTAAGTATATACGAAAGTCAATTTCGTGCCTCGGAGGTAAACCCCGAACCTCATCAAAAACAATGGAAAAATCTCGGACTACCGGAACAGATTGTAGATGGTCGATAGATGCATCAAGAGACTCTAGGAAACTAAGCATAACCGACCCTTGTGGGTCACACGAAATCTCGAGGGTTCTCCCATGATAAGTCAGAAGCCTAACAACCCTCTTCTCACAATCCAGAATCGCACCATACGTGGTAAGCCAATCCATTCCTAGAATCAACCCATAGCCCATAAACTCGAGCACATACGCATTGCATTCAAACTTGACGCCTAACACAGATATTTACAAACCTCGACAAATCATAGATAAATGAGTTGAACCACCAATGGGGTTTGAAACAACTTTGGGATCCACTACCATATTAGTAATTAGTGTAGAGATTTAACTACAGAACTTGATATAAATGAATGCGAGGCACCAGAATCAAAAAGTGTCTTAATAGGATGGTTTGAAAGAGAAATTAAACCTTCCACAAATTTTTTTTTCTACCTCTATCAGGAGCACTGATCGCAAGAGCATGCACCTTCCCTCTAGAAGTCCCGGTCCTTTGACCCTGTCCCTGTGATCCCTGTTTCTTCGGGCACTCTCTAGCAAAGTGTCCGGCCTCTCCGCAGTGGTAGCAAGAGTTCTTCCTTCGCTTACAGTCTTTAACCAGATGACCTTCCTTCCCACAATGGTGACATTTTATCTTATCCTTGCCTTTATCATTTTCCCCTCCTTTCTTCTGCTCTTGTTGCTGTTGCTGCTGACAATTCTTGGGTCACACCTTTCTATTTTGCGACGTCTCCTCAGCCTTCTTTTCTCCCTTGTATTCCTCATGCATTAGGGCCATATCGACAAGCTTTTCAAAAGTGGCCCCCATTGGAATATGGGACATAGCTAAACCATTAAGAGTCTCATTCATCCCTTTAGCAAACCGCAAAGCCCTTTTGTGCGGCGTATCCACCAACTCTAAATCGAACCTTGCTAGATGGTTGAATTTATTCGCATACTCTTTTACAGTCAAGTTTCCATGTTTGAGTGCTAAGAATCTCTCCATCTGCATGCTGCTTTCGGCTTGGGAAAGAAATTTCATTCCGAACCTCTGTCTAAAATCTTTCCAAGTTTCCACCGGACGTCCAGCTTGAGTGACTTCCCACCAAAATGAGGCTTCGTCCTTCGGTCTCCTTAAACTAATTCCGAGCTTCTACGAATGTCTCGTTCCCATAGAATGGCTTCCCTCCCATAGCACGGAAGTCCTTGCAGATCTTGGCGAAGTTATCTGCTCTTGGAGGGGGAGGAGAGGAGGAATGACTGGTGCAGCTGGGGGAGGAACATTTCCTTGGCCTTCGGTAAGCGTTGTGTCCTCTGAATATCTACGAAACCATCCGGGTATTGTGACGCCCTCTGGAATATTAGGGATGTTTTGTTCCCCAAACATGCTGAAAAAGGAAGAAATTTAGATAAAGGACCAAAGGATACTATATATGGCTTTTTGGGGAATGCTTTTCAAAATAGACTTTTTGTAATGACCCGCATTGTCAGGGGTGTTATAATTAATTAATTTAATTATATATATAGTGATTTAGGGAATTAAATCGTCGTTAATTAAATTATAGTGAATATTTAATTAAATGAAATAATTAAATAATATATTTAATTCAGAAATAATCAAAAATATTGGAAATCACAATATTCTGTGAACGGGGTCGTCCCTTAGATTTAATTTAGCTTAGAGTTGAATTTTATTGACGAATATATTCAATCGACGACAGTTTGAACGTATAATTATATATTAATTTAAAATAGAGCTCGAAATGGCGCAGTAGTTCGCTATTCGGCGATTCAAACTTCAACTGAATGTACAGGATTCGTTTTAAGCCGGATTTCTGTGAAAACAAGAAACGTGTGGAGCTGGTGGACTATATCTTCCTAGTGGAAGAGGAATATCGGGATTTCGTCGTGTAGATTTTGATTTATGTCCAAATCAAATTTCAGAAAAGTCGCTGTAGAATTCCTTTATAATTTGCAACGCTTTATTTATGTTATAAAAGGGTTTTCGATATAAATTGAATATGGAGATAATCTGGAATCTGAAATATCAAACTGTAAATTCTGATATGATACTCTGGGGCTGTACGATACCATATGTGAAGATATACGATAATATAAATTTATTTATATTTAATTTAATAATATTTAAATATATTTATATATTTAAAAGGGTCGTCCAGAGCTTTAAAAATAGCCACTTTTGCAAACGAAGTCGAAATTCGACGAAAGTAGTTTTGTTGGATCTGCAATGTCAAATAGTTGCTAGATGTTAGTTTCCGTGATTTTTAGAGTCACTGTGTGATCGTACGGATTTTTAGAGTGAAAAACAGTCAGTATTTTGAAGGTTAAAAATACGCTGTGTGAGCATACGGATTCGGAATTCGACAAAACCAGTTTCGTTGGGACCGTAATGTCAAACTCTAGCTACATGTCAACTTTTGTGATTTTTAGGTATTGTGTGTGGGCACACGGATTTTTAGAAAGCAAAATGAATATAGAAATGAGTATATACCGGGAATATTCCTTCTACAAAATATCTAGATATTTGTTCACCCTATAAATACCACACTATATTTTCCTAAACCTAATTTCAAACTCAGTTTTGCGCCGTCAAGTTTTTTTCATCCTCAAGAAGACAAAACGCAAGTTAAAAAAATTCAAAGAAATCAAAAGAAAATTCTATAAATTCCAAATCATCCATCTTTGAATTAGCCAAGGGTTTTCCTACAAGTCTGTCCCTTTTTCATTGTACTCGACGTGTTTTTTCATTTGCAGGAAAATTGCGAAGTAACCTAGGGTTACAGTTCGTCATCGATTTAAGCAGCGACGGAGGAATCCGTGTTTGGTTTTGGGTTGAGGAGGCCGAACTGCACTTACTCGCGAATATTGGTGGATTCCGTTCAAAGAAAATGTCGATCCCTGTACTGAATGACGTCGGCGAACTAGTGATGTCGGGATTCCCTTGGGGAGTGCGAAGTGAGTAAAAAGGCTATGGGTTCGTAGAGATTCTGAAGGGAAAATTTGTGGATATTTTTTTGGGATTTATTTTTGAGAAATGAAGTGGAAAAAGGGGATGAAAGAAGTGGAAATGGCCATTTGATTTTGCTGGAAGCTCACGTTTTGATTTGGGGAAGAAGGCACTTGCGGTTTGGGCTGTTACTTAGGTGAATGGGCCAAGGAGATTACAAAGGGGTGAGGCCCAAAGTTAAGGAATTTAAGTTGTTTTTAATTTAAAAAGTTTAACAACTTGTAAAATTTATATCTTCCACATATATTATCAGAAATTCGAACGGTTGAATCCGTTAGGATCGTATGGACGAGAGCTCCACAATGGAATTGACTAGAAGTGGATTCGAGCTCATCTGGATTTACGGCGAAATAAATTGTTTGATTCAAATCAAATAACAGTTTATCGTTCTTTAGCGATGAACTGCAAATGTGAGTAAAACTCACCAACTCTGAACAGTTCTATTTTTATAATGTATTCTTAGAACTGTTAATCATCTGTTGATTGCTGTGTGTTGGTTGATTGATTGAACTGCTATTCAGTTAGTGAAGATTATATATATATATATATATATATATGTAATTATATATATATAAACCGTTAAATATTTATATATTGATTCTGCTATCAGAATAATTTATATTGAACTGAAAGTGATGATAATCATATTGTGTAACATCTGTGGATGCAGGGAAACAGGTTGGAGTAATCCGACTGGATTCCTCAACAGTTATTTTATTGTTTTTCATATATTGTTATATGATGTGATATTAAATCTATGGGCGATTATATGTGCTTGGACGATATTGAACATCGTGATTTGATATGATTGAATACCATAACATACCGAAATGTTGATAAGGGGATTTTCAAAGTGATATTGAAAATAGAATATTTATAAAATGGGATATTTATAAATAAGAGATATTTATAAAGTGCAATATTTATAAATAAGAAATGTTTATAAATTGGAATATTTATAAATAGGAGATATTCAAAAAGGAAATAATTACAAACCATTTTCTTTTTGAATGGAAAGGCCTGTGTGGCGGGTTTGGAGATTTTCCCGATGCTCCCGTTACAAAGGAGGTTATGGCGAATTTTTCAGAGAATTTAAGGAGTTAGAATATTTCAAGAATAAATTTGAAAAGGAAATATTTGTAAACCATTGACAAATAGAATTGAAAAGGAAACGTTATAAAAAGGAAATCATTTTTAAAGTGTAGAACCGTTATTTAAAAGTAAATCTTTTCAAATGAATAAAACGTTGTTTAAAAGGAAATCTTTATAAAGTGAATAAAGTAAATCGAATATGGTATTCGAAAGGAGTTAAATCGAATATGGTATTCGGAGGGAGTAAATCGAATATGGTATTCGAAATTTAGTAAAACGAATATGCTATTCGAAAGGGGATAGTCGAGTCGAGTTAGTTGAATAGAGTTAACTAGTTCAGTAGACTTAACCAGTTCAGTAGAGTTAACCAGTTCAGTAGAGTTAACCAGTTCAGTAGAGTTAACCAGTTCAATAGAGTTAACCAGTTGGGTTAAGTAAGTCAAGTTAACCAGTTGAGTTAAGTAAGTCGAGTTAACCAAGTCGAGTTGATCGAGTTAGAGTTAATCGATTAGAGTTAAAACGAACTAGAGTTAATCAAATAGAGTTAAGTAAAATTAGAACTGACTAGAGATTAGTAAATTGAATGGTTTTCTAAGTGTCTATCTGATGTTGGTTTCGGCCTTCGGGATTTATACTTAGGGAATTGTTCTCATACTAGTTCACAGTTAGGGACTGATAGTTGGGGAAGAGTAGTGATTAAAAAATAAGCAAATGGAAAACGTTTTCCAGTGTTAATAACATATATTTTCTAAACATAGAAAATAAGGAAATGCGAATATATATATAGATATATATTGATGATTTACCGATATAATTTCCATCTGGAAATAATATCGTTGTTTGCACACTTGTTTTTCTTTGATGGTTAAATCACAGACTATCGGAGTTTTGACCATTTTAACGTTGTTAATATGGAGAGACCGGTTGGATTATTGTCCGAAGAACCACTCTGTATTGGCATAAGCGTTGCGAATCATATATGCCAAAGATAATTGAAGACGGAGTAAAATGCAAGGGCTGTTGTATAAGTCTTAGATAACAGTGACTAAGATGGATATACTGAATAGTGCCTTCGGTTTGTCCAGTCTCAGGACAACTTGTATGGGCGAAGGTCTGACAGAGTATATCCAATGGATCGCGTAAGTTGATCTGTTCAAACGTATTCACGTTTGGTGGCGGAGGAATTTGTTTCTCTAAGCTGTATACCCGTGTTAATTTTGGATAAATCAATTTGTGATTTGGCGGGTATGACGATGTGACATTCTAAGTGAATGAGGATGACTTGTGTTGATGAATGTCTGACAGAGTATTTCCAGAAAGATCACGTACATTGATTTCTTCAACTTTACCAAGAGTGGAAGCGGAGAAGGAAACTTCTTTAGCTAACACGTAACGTACTGTTGTAGATGCCAATTAGTGATTTTCGATGGATCTGACAATGTGGCATTCGAAGTGAATCTGATGTGATGATAAAGCGTAACCTCTAGCCTCACATCCGGTAAATGACAAAAATCGTGCAGGCAGCATGGCTAAGTCGGTCGCACCGAAGTAGGGTGTATAATCACCTATCTAGAGAATATTCATTTGTTTCTTAAATCTATCAATGCTGTCCCATATATATATGGGAACGGTTGCTGATCCCAACCGTTGGTGATGTACATTCGATACACTCAAGCGAAATGAGTGGTCGGTCATGTGTGGCTGAGTTGCAAGATGTTCTTCTTGAACTCCAGTGTATCGTTCCTAGAGTACACTGATCGGAAGGTGGTTCCATACCTTGTCATAGTTGGAAATCCATTATCCAATACGTGCTTGCGATTTTGATTGTATACTATATATGTAGAACGTGAGATGAAAGCGTTTCTGCTAGTTGATATCTATTTGTACATAGACATTATTATAATATCAAAAGGTTTTTGATATAAAGATATTTTGGATTCTCATAAGGGAAAAACCCGTTCCGTTCTGCCGCGTGGTCTTATGAGATATCGTTTACTTTTTCATATACCTGTTTAAACTGTTTTACTCACACCAGTCCCATGACTGACCCAGAGTTTATTTTGTTTTGTTTTCCCTAAACTCTTGGGTGTCCAATTTTGTACGGGCAGTCAAGTAGTCAGGATTTTACAGATATACTTGGAGAGCTTGGAGCAAGAAGCTTCAAGATCATATAGCTATAGTTATTTCAGCTGTGTTGTAAGTGTTGTACTCTGATAAGTGCTATTGTATACATAACTGTTATATTTCAAAGTTATGTTATCTATTATATGTTATTCGTTCCGCTGTGAGGTTCGTGTTACTCTGATGTTGTGTTCTTCTTCTTCTTCTATTCTAAGTTTCTATCTTATCTATTCTCACCTTCTAATTTCTTTCATTAATTACGGGATTTTTTGATGTTTTGGTTATCGACATCGAGCTTATGTCGATAACCAAAGTCGCCGAAAATCCGGGTCGTTACAGTTGGTATCAGAGCTTAAGTTAAGAATTACTTGGCTCTGTGGCGTGACTCGGTAGAGATAGGGTTAGTAATACCCTAGATTGAGTTTGAGTGTATATATACGAGTGCGTATTTGTAATTTGATATAAAATGGTTTTATATTGTGGAGATTCATTGGCTGAGTTGTTTATGAGTTCTGGTCGATCAGTTTGATCCACTGTATCGGTAGGAGTAAATAAACACTTGAATACGATGGACCGACACAGTATGGATATGTGATATATTATCATATATAGGATGTGTTGGTAGTAATTATAATCAGATAAGATTATAAAATGTGAAAAGGTTATATATGACCAATCAGAATTGATATAAGTAAAATATATGGAATTGAAATGAATTAAAGCTGAATTTAAATCAGAATTGGAGTTAAAATCCCAGAAATTGGGAAAGTGTTTGTAAATGAATCTGGATTTAATATATGTGAATTTTAAGATCCTGGGAGATTTTAAATTGTTTACAACATGGTAAAAGGATATTTGGAATGGATTTCAAAATGGAAATATTCAGAAATGGTTTTGAAAAGTGCTATAGTATTGAACTCACTTCGGTAGATGGAAAACATATTCCGATGTTGATCATGACATCATCGGTGTTCATTTTCGAGTGTGTAAGTGACGGATTACTACCAAAGATTTTGTTTTTGAATTTGTTTTGGGAAACACAAGTTGTGTTGAATTTCAAAAAGGAAAATTTGATTTTTTTTGAAAGTGGTAAACTGTTTAAAAACTTCCAGGAAGAAAAGGTGGTTTGAACTTAAACAAATTAAAGTAAAATTTGTAAAATCCAATAGAATTGGGATTGAATTAAAAGCCAGTAAGTGAAAATCATTTGAAATAGATTAGTGTCAAGTAGAATTAGACTTGATTAGAGATAATCTGGAATTATATTGGACTGGTGAGTTATGGATTGGAAATCAAGAATAGTGCTTGAGTTTGAAATGAAATTCGACTTAGGTATAAGCGAATGGTTGTATTAAAGATAAATTGATTTGAGATCAAGTTGGAATGACATTGGTATATGTTGAATTGGTAACAGATGCAAAGGACATAGTGATATGCCCGACAAAAAGGTACAAGTTTATATTTGATATAAGCATGAGATTTATGATCCGAATTGGCAAGCCGCTTGGCTGTTTGATTTTCTTTTGGGTTGAAGAAGGCCCAGAGAGGCGAGTTGGAGTTTGAGATATTGACCAGTACAAAGGAGGTGCTGGCGAAAATTTCCAAAAATTTAAAGTATTAGAAAATTTTTGGAAATTTTAGTTAGTCGGAAGGAATAAATATTTTAGTCGATATTAATTGGTTCAGTTGAAATCAGAAATAAGGGGTAAACAAATCTTAGGAATTCCAATAGATAGGGTCGTCCTCTAACTTAGCAATTTCGAGGACGGAATTATTTTAAGTGGGGAAGAATGTAATGACCCGCATTGTCAGGGGTGTTATAATTTATTTATTTAATTATATATATAGTGATTTAGGGAATTAAATCATCGTTAATTAAGTTATAGTGAATATTTAATTAAATTAAATAATTAAATAATATATTTAATTCAGAAATAATCAAAAATATTGGAAATCACAATATTCTGTGAACGGGGTCGTCCCTTAGATTTAATTCAGCTTAGAGTTGAATTATATTGACGAATATATTCAATCGACGACAGTTTGAACGTATAATTATATATTAATTTAAAATAGAGCTCGAAATGGCGCGGTAGTTCGCTATTCGGTGATTCGAACTTCAACTGAATGTACAGGATTCTTTTTAAGTCGGATTTCTGTGAAAACAAGAAACATGTGGAGCTGGTGGACTATATCTTCCTAGTGGAAGAGAAATATCGGGATTTCGTCATGTAGATTTTGATTTACGTCCAAATCAAATTTCAAAAAAGTCGCTGTAGAATTCCTTTATAATTTGCAACACTTTATTTACGTTATAAAAGGGTTTTCAATATAAATTGAATATGGAGATAATCTGGAATCTGAAATATCAAACTGTAAATTCTGATATGATACTCTGGGGCTGTACGATATCATATGTGAAGATATACGATAATATAAATTTATTTATATTTAATAATATTTAAATATATTTATATATTTAAAAGGGTCGTCCAGAGCTTTAAAAATAGCCACTTTTGCAAACGAAGTCGAAATTCGACGAAACTAGCTTTGTTGGATCCGCAATGTCAAATAGTTTCTAGATGTCAGTTTTCGTGATTTTTAGAGTCACTGTGTGATCGTACGGATTTTTAGAGTAAAAAACATTCAGTATTTTGAAGGTTAAAAATACGCTGTGTGAGCATACGGAGTCGGAATTCGATGAAACCAGTTTCGTTGGGACCGTAATGTCAAACTCTAGCTGCATGTCAATTTTCGTGATTTTTACGTATCGTGTGTGAGCACACGGATTTTTAGAAAGCAAAATGAATATAGAAATGAGTATATACCGGGAATATTCCTTCTACAAAATATCTAGATATTTGTTCACCCTATAAATACCACACTATATTTTCCTAAACCTAATCTCAAACTCAGTTTTGCGCCGTCAAGTTTTTTTCATCCTCAAGAAGACAAAACGCAAGTTAAAAAAATTCAAAGAAATCAAAAGAAAACTCTATAAATTCCAAATCATCCATCTTTGAATTCGCCAAGGGTTTTCTTACAAGTCTGTCCCTTTTTCATTGTACTCGACGTGTTTTCTCATTTGCTGGAAAATTGCGAAGTAACCTAGGGTTACAGTTCGTCATCGATTTAAGCAGCGACGGAGGAATCCGAGTTTGGTTTTGGGTTGAGGAGGCCGAACTACACTTACTCGCGAATATTGGTGGATTCCGTTCAAAGAAAATTTTGATCCCGGTACTGAATGACGTCGGCGAACTGGTGATGTCGGGATTCCCCTGGGGAGTGCGGAGTGAGTAAAAAGGCTATGGGTTCGTAGAGATTCTGAAGGGAAGATTTGTGGATATTTTTTTGGGATTTATTTTTTGAGAAATGAAGTGGAGAAAGGGGATGAAAGAAGTGGAAATGGCCATATGATTTTGCTGGAAGCTCACGTTTTGATTTGGGGAAGAAGGCACTTGAGGTTTGGGCTGTTACTTAGGTGAATGGGCCAAGGAGATTACAAAGGGGTGAGGCCCAAAGTTAAGGAATTTAAGTTGTTTTTAATTTAAAAAGTTTAACAACTTGTAAAATTTATATCTTCCACATATATTATCAGAAATTCGAACGGTTGAATCCGTTAGGATCGTATGGACGAGAGCTCCACAATGGAACTGACTGGAAGTGGATTCGAGCTCATTTGGATTTACGGCGAAATAAATTGTTTGATTCAAATCAAATAACAGTTTATCGTTCTTTAGCGATGAACTGCAAATGTGAGTAAAACTCACCAACTCTGAACAGTTCTATTTTTATAATGTATTCTTAGAACTGTTAATCATCTGTTGATTGCTGTGTGTTGGTTGATTGATTGAACCGCTAGTCAGTTAGTGAAAATTATATATATATATATGTAATTATATATATATATAAACCGTTAAATATTTATATATTGATTCTGCTATCAGAATAATTTGTATTGAACTAAAAGTGATGATAATCATATTGTGTAACATCTGTGGATGCAGTGAAACAGGTTGGAGGAATCCGACTGGATTCCTCAACAGTTATTTTATTGTTTTTCATATATTGTTATATGATGTGATATAAAATCTGTGGGCAATTATATGTGCTTGGACGATATTGAACATCGTGATTTGATATGATTGAATACCATAACATACCGAAATGTTGATAAGGGGATTTTCAAAGTGATATTGAAAATAGAATATTTATAAAATGGGATATTTATAAATAAGAGATATTTATAAAGTGGAATATTTATAAATAAGAAATGTTTATAAATTGGAATATTTATAAATAGGAGATATTCAAAAAGGAAATAATTACAAACCATTTTCTTTTTGAATGGAAAGGCCTGTGTGGCGGGTTTGGGGATTTTCCCGATGCTCCCGTTACAAAGGAGGTTATGGCGATTTTTTCAGAGAATTTAAGGAGTTAGAATATTTCAAGAATAAATTTGAAAAGGAAATATTTGTAAACCATTTACAAATAGAATTGAAAAGGAAACGTTATAAAAAGGAAATCATTTTTAAAGTGTAGAACCGTTATTTAAAAGTAAATCTTTTCAAATGAATAAAACGTTGTTAAAAAGGAAATCTTTATAAAGTGAATAAAGTAAATCGAATATGGTATTCGAAAGGAGTTAAATCGAATATGGTATTCGGAGGGAGTAAATCGAATATGGTATTCGAAAGTTAGTAAAACGAATATGCTATTCGAAAAGGGATAGTCGAGTCGAGTTAGTTGAATAGAGTTAACTAGTTCAGTAGAGTTAACCAGTTCAGTAGAGTTAACCAGTTCAGTAGAGTTAACCAGTTCAATAGAGTTAACCAGTTGGGTTAAGTAAGTCAAGTTAACCAGTTGAGTTAAGTAAGTCGAGTTAATCAAGTCGAGTTGATCGAGTTAGAGTTAATCGATTAGAGTTAAAACGAACTAGAGTTAATCAAATAGAGTTAAGTAAAATTAGAACTGACTAGAGATTAGTAAATTGAATGGTTTTCTAAGTGTCTATCTAATGTTGGTTTCGGCCTTCGGGATTTATACATAGGGAATTGTTCTCATACTAGTTCACAGTCATGGACTGATAGTTGGGGAAGAGTAGTGATTTGTAAATAAGCAAATGGAAAACATTTTCCAGTCTTAATAACATATATTTTCTAAACATAGAAAATAAGGAAATGTGAATATATATATAGATATATGTTGATGATTTACCGATATAATTTCCATCTGGAAATAATATCGTTGTTTGCACACTTGTTTTTCTTTGATGGTTAAATCACAGACTATCGAAGTTTTGACCATTTTAACGTTGTTAATATGGAGAGACCGGTTGGATTATTATCCGAAGAACCACTATGTATTGGCATAAGCGTTGTGAATCATATATGCCAAAGATAATTGAAGACAGAGTAAAATGCAAGGGCTGTTGTATAAGTCTTAGATAACAGTGACTAAGATGGATATACTGAATAGTGCCTTCGGTTTGTCCAGTCCCAGGACAACTTATATGGACGAAGGTCTGACAGAGTATATCCAATGGATCGCGTAAGTTGATCTGTTCAAACGTATTCATGTTTGGTGGCGGAGGAATTCGTTTCTCTAAGCTGTATACCCGTGTTACTTTTGGATAAATCAATTTTTGATTTGGCGAGTATGACGATGTGACGTTCTAAGTGAATGAAGATGACTTGTGTTGATGAATGTCTGACAGAGTATTTCCAGAAAGGTCACGTACATTGATTTCTTCAACTTTACCAAGAGTGGAAGCGGAGAAGGAAACTTCTTTAGCTAACACGTAACGTACTGTTGTAGATGCCAATTAGTGATTTTCGATGGATCTGACAATGTGGCATTCGAAGTGAATCTGATGTGATGATAAAGCGTAACCTCTAGCCTCACATCCGGTAAATGACAAAAATCGGGCAGACAGCATGGCTAAGTCGGTCGCACCGAAGTTGGGTGTATGATCACCTATCTAGAGAATATTCATTTGTTTCTTAAATCTATCAATTTTGTCCCATATATATATGGGAACGGTTGCTGATCCCAACCGTTGGTGATGTACATTCGATACACTCAAGCGAAATGAGTGGTCGGTCATGTGTGGCTGAGTTGCAAGATGTTCTTGTTGAACTCCAGTGTATCTTTCCTAGAGTACACTGATCGGAAGGTGGTTCCATACCTTGTCATAGTTGGAAATCCATTATCCAATACGTGCTTGCGATTTTGATTGTATACTATATATGTAGAACGTGAGATGAAAGCGTTTCTGCTAGTTGATATCTATTTGTACATAGACATTATTATAATATCAAAAGGTTTTTGATATAAAGATATTTTGGACTCTCATAAGGGAAAAACCCGTTCCGTTCTGCGGCGTGGTCTTATGAGATATCGTTTACTTGTTCATATACCTATTTAAACTGTTCTACTCACACCAGTCCCATGACTGAGGCGGAGTTTATTTTGTTTTGTTTTCCCTAAACTCTTGGGTGTCCAATTTTGTACGGGCAGTCAAGTAGTCAGGATTTTACAGATATACTTAGAGAGCTTGGAGCAGGAGGCTTCAAGATCATATAGCTATAGTTATTTCCGCTGTGTTGTAAGTGCTGTACTCTGATAAGTGATATTGTATACATAACTGTTATATTTCAAAGTTATGTTATTTGTTCCGCTGTGAGGTTCGTGTTACTCTGATGTTGTGTTCTTCTTCTTCTTCTATTCTAAGTTTCTATCTTATCTATTCTCACCTTCTAATTTCTTTCATTAATTACCGGGATTTTTCGATGTTTTGGTTATCAACATCGAGCTTATGTCGATAACCAAAGTCGCCGAAAATCCGGGTCGTTACACTTTTCTTTTTGAAAATGCTTTCTTTTAAAACCTTTTTGAAAATAATTTTCAAAAACTTTTATCTAATCTAGTAACCTTCAGCTCTGATACCAAGTGTGACACCCCACGTACGTTAATGTCACCCACTAAGGGAATGCATTAAGTTTCGTGAAGCGTTATAGGTAAACAGGCACAGAATAATTACAAGACAGATATAAAAAAGATAGCAGTGGAAATTTAAAATTTTATTTTAAACATAAATCATAATACCATGGTCCATAATACCGTAAGTCATAAAAACCATTATAATAAAATAACTTCTGCCCTGCACCATCAGAGTACATAAGGATATAAAAAGCATAATTCCCCAATCAAAAGAGTTAAGCTAAAGAAAGATCTAAATTAGCAATTTAGATGTCCAATTGGTTTAGATCTAACATGATAGCACAAGGTGATAAATTAGATCATGTAATTCAGATCTTGAGGTTAAAATAGACCTACGTTAGGATGACATAATAGCATGTTTAGATCTAAATATGGATTCGGATGTCCAATTTACAACATATCTATGTTGATCGCAATATGACAGTTGAAAGGTGATTTACATAAAAAATTGGATCTAACAAATGTTACAACTATCCAGATTAACAGGTTTACATTCACCACAATATAGTGACAAGTGAAGATCTACATAGGTAACATAATAGAGTAATCACAATTGCATTAGATCTAAAGGTGTAGATCTATCATGACATAGTATAAGATTTAACAATAACATAGATCCACAGTTTACAACATATCCAATTCACAGTCTTTCACAATTTACTTTTATTTATCGAAACCTAGAAGCAACTAGAAACTCACTGCGTTAGGTTTAGAGAATAGAGAGAATGGATCTTGAATTTCTGGATTTGATTTGCAAAGTTGTAATGTTGTACGTTGTTGAAGAAAACAAATCCGTCTTAGTTCGCACACTGGCAACATTTGGCTCCCATGATTTCCAATTAAGAAATATGAGAAATAGCTACGTAGCTGCAGAACCCTCTGAAACCAACTGCCACATAAGCACTAGGGGTGTCGACACCCATGTGGGTGGGTCGACTCGTAGGTCGACACCCCTTAACGGGGGTCGACCCTGGTGTCGACACCCCTTTAGGGGGTCGACCCCCTAGAGCGGGAAATTTGCCGCCTTGACGAATTTTTGATTTTCGAACGGTTCTGGATAGAGTCTAACTCATATCTGCCTCATCGTGACACACATGTGTACATATGTTCTTTCTTTGCGTATACAAACTTAAAACCCTCATAAGTTCTCCATACGGTGTCCGTTTTACGTAAACCAAATGTCTATCTTGACCAGAATTTCGAGACGGACGCGATGGTGTAGTCTGTTTTCCTTAATTATGAAAATTAAATTAATTATTATTTAATTTGTCCTCTTTTAGTGTCGTTAAAAATTCGGGGTGTTACACAAACATCAATGGTTTGTACAATCATTGGTGTCGGGTGCTACTAAGCACCGTCTGCATCCTAGTATATATTTAACTATAAATAAATTTGTGTGAGAAAGAGTTCTCACAGTCAGTTTCCACTCCGCCAGTTTTATTTCTGAATTTCTGAATGGTTAGTGTTTGAATTTTCCTCAAATTCAAACAAGCTCCAAATTGGGCCCAGTCAGTCTTTTGTGAAGTTCTCGTCCCCACGATCGCAACGGATCCAGTTTCGCACGATTTGGACCTCATATGGAAAAGTTGTGATATTTTATTCATTAATTACCTTTTGGAATAATTAAAATAAAATTAACGTACTTAACAACGTTAATAAAACTGTTATTATGTAATCCCTCTTCCTTCTCAAACCCGTCCCTCCCATTTGCTCGAGTTGAAACCCCGTCGCCGTCGCTAGTAGGTGCCACCAGACCAGGATCTATAGCTGCCACCCGCCTCGCGCACCTCCCTGACCCTTCCTCGCCGAACTCGCACCACCCCAGGTGGTGGAATCGCTGCTCGAAGTCGGAGGATTTATGGAGGAAATTCTCCCTCCTTTCTCAATGATGATTCGTGAAATAGGGATGGATTTGAAGCCCTCATTCGATGCTACAATTCATTCAACAGGAGCGCGGTCTAATTATCAACAGATTAAGAGAAATCTAGAGGAGGAGAGAGGAACATTTCTGGCCGTTCAAAATGATGACGGCGAGTTTGTTGAATTTTGGGAATTGGGGTTTATATGGGGGGGTATTTATATTATTTTATTCTTTTATTTCCAATTCGCAAAGTTTAACACTCCGATCTCCAAATCAAACCCAACGACTGTCGCCTCTAGCTAAATACCCCCATTCCGCACATAGTGGAATATGTTTCGTAAGCCAATTCGACTGTTTTGATCAGTTTTTCTTTAAATTAAAATATGAATCAATATATATCGAATTTAAACGTACATTTTAATTTACCGGGGCCACATGCTGACTCCAAAAATTATAGAAAAATAAATCTAGCTATGTTTTGATGATACGGTCCTAACAAAACTAATTTCGTCGAATTTGGAAACCGTTTGAAAAATGGCCATTTTCTAGTCGATCCAATTCAACTGAAATTGACGAAACACGTTTTCTTTTGCCACGCTCACATATAAATTCCAAAAATCATGAAAATTGGAATCTAGCAATATTTTGACATTCCGGATCCAAAAAAGTGGTTTCATCAAAAACGGAGGTCGTTTTAAAAATGGCTATATTTATAAGGGCTATATAATATATATATATATATATATAAATATATATATCCCATAGCGACTATTCTGAATTTTAAACTGGACATAACTTTCATTTTATATAATGAAATCTCAGTTTCTCAACTTCATTAGAAAGATATTATTAAACAAATTCAAATATTTCTGGTTTTACCGAAATCTGATTTATTTTTAATCCTGTACATTCATTTGAAATTTGAAATTGAATTTTTAAACTACCACGCCATTTTTGCCTCGTTTTATAATTAAAATAATTTTATACGTTCTAACTTCATTTAAAATAAATTTTAAGTCGTTATTATTTAAAATAAATCATTTTAAATTTCCAAAATCCATTAAAATAGCTAAAATAAAAAATTTAAATTGGTTCTGAAAATCCGTGTTGATACAATCTCCCCCACTTAAAATCTTTTCGTCCTCGAAAAGGAACGGAGCTGAAAGTTGTTTAACCAACTAACTCAACTTTCATTATGGCTTTCATTCTTCAACTTTTCAGTTTCTAAGAATTTTCTAATTTCTCAAAATTTTGGCTAACACCCTAAATTTTCCAAAAATTTCACCATAACCTCCTTTGTACGGGGAGACCGGTAAAATCGCAACTTGCCTCACAGAGCCCTCATCAATCCAAAAGAAAAAGAAAAAGGCTCATAATTCCCATACATCATTCCTAGTAAACTAATTCGGTTCTTCTTGCATAACAAGTATCCATGATTCATTGGAAGATGCTTCCATTGGATTCTTAGGTTCAATAGTTGAAATAAATGGAGTATTACTCATATTATTTAATTGATTACGAGTTCTAACGATGGATTCAATATCTGCTAAGATATTTTCTACAGGATGATCTCTAACTAATCTAATTCGTTTATTTGGTTGACGGTCTTCATGATTTGTTTCATTAATTCATTTTCACATTCATCTTTATCATTTTGCGTTATATTTTTATAATTTTCGTCAAACGATACATTTATGGTTACTTCTGTAGAATTGATTCGAGTACTGAAAACTCTATATGCTTTACATCTTTCTGAATATCCAATAAATATACCTTTATCAGATTTCGAGTCAAATTTGTCTAAAATTTCTTTAGTATTAAGTATAAAACATTTACTTCCAAATATTTTAAAGTATGACACTTTTGGTTTCTTATTATACAAAAGTTCATAAGGAGTTTTATGAGTTAAGGGCCTAATTGAAATTCTATTTAAAATATAACAAGCTGTTGCAACTGCCTCAGCCCAAAAGTTTCTAAGTAAATTACTATTAGATAGCATAGTTCCCGCACTCTCTTGTATTGTCCTATTTTTACGTTCAACTACTCCATTTTGTTGAGGGGTTCTAGGAATAGAAAAATTATGGGTTATTCACTTATTATAATATTTTTCAAAATTTTCGTTTTTGAATTCTCCACCATGGTCACTGCATATTGTTTTGATTTTTAATGAAAATAAGTTTTGGATTCTTTTAGAAAAAGTTTTAAATTGATCAAAAACATCACTTTTACTTTTAAGAAACAAATTCCAAGTAAATCTAAAAAAATCGTCGACTATTACGTAATCATATCTATTATGATTTATCGATTGGGCTTGAGATGGACCAAATAAATCCATGTGAATCAACTCTAATGGTTTCGAGGTAGTAATTTCCTCTTTTAATTTAAATGAACTTCTCTTTAATTTCCCAAATTGACAAGCGTCACGTAAGTTATTAACTTTAAATTACATTTTGGGTAATCCTCTAATTGAATCTAATTTAGAAATCCTATAGACGTGTTTGAAATTTGTATGACCAAATCTCTTATGCCAGATCCAGGGATCACTTGTATTGGCCATAAGACATAGATTCATTGGAGATTTTCATACTTAATATATATTTTCTTTCTATCTCCTTCGAATATTTCTTTTGAATCCCTATCTTCAATAAAACATTTGTCCTTTTCAAAGTTTATTTTATAACCCTTATCGCAAAGTTGACTTGTACTTAGCAAATTTTGTTTTAGAGTCCTAACGAATAAAACATCAGAAATAGTAGGAGTTTCAGAATTACCGACATTGCCGATCGCAATAATGTATCCTTTAGAGTTATCTCCGAAGTTCACCATTCCACCATCTTTATATATCGGATTATTGAGTAATTCAGGATTTCCAGTCATTTGTCTCGAACAACCACTATCTAATATCCATTTGTCCTTTTTGATTTCCACCAATTTCTTTTCAGAATTTGAATTCTCAGCAGCCATGTAACACATCAATTCGGAATTTGAATTTCAATAGCCACCTTTTCAGAATTTTAATTTTCAATAGCCACCATTTCAGAATTTGAATCACCAACAGCCATTTCACCCAACTTTTCAACTTTTGAATTTTCAAAAGCCATAAAACACATCTTTTACAATATTGAACAATATTACAGTTGATCACTTGATTTTTCAACACGATTATATGCACTCTTTCAACATTGGTACAATTCATTAATTAACACTAGTGTTAACAATAATTTCAAAAATCAAATTATGAATTTTTTGAAAGACCTTGCTCTGATACCAATTGTTAGGGATTGCGGAATGGATCGTTAAGGAAAAATTAACACTAAAGGGGGGTGAATAGTGTTTTTGAGAAATTAAACAAAATCTAAAACTTATACGATCTACTATATGAATCGCACACCACAGAAACAATCATAGACACAAAATCAAACACAAGCACAAAAATAAACAAAAATAAAATGCAAAAAGGAAAGAACATCGGATTTTATACTGCTCCGGAATTGCTCCTACATCCAGTCCCATGCAACATAGGATTGCGTGGAGTTTTATTACTATATCAATATCCAAGTACAGCCCCCTTGATTTCACGGCTACAAGGTTAACACCGATTCCACACACTTTACAAGTATATTCCCCTTGATTTTACAGCTACAAGGTTAATACCGCTCACGTTCCTTGATTTCACGGCTACAAGGAAACACCATTTTCCGAAACACTTCCCAAATAATTAAAATAGCACTATAACTCTTCAATAGCACATTGATTCGGAGAGTAATGAGTAGAGAGTGATAAGAATTTTATATAAAAAGAATTGAATTCGGCGGTATAAGTGTAGAAATCATAAAAATAAGAAATAATAATGGTGTAGAGAAAGGAATGAAGACGGAGAAGAAGAATGATGAAAAAATTCGAAATCAGACCCTATTTATAAGATTTGAAAGGTTGCAATGCTTCTAGAACGTTACAAATAGTGAAAAGACACTTTCTTTGAAAATAAAAAAGGTGACAGTTATATGTCGACATAGGCATAAATGTATGTCGACATAACCTAGTTTAAAATTGAATTTTGAACATTTTTCAATTGTTTTGATATACACACACACACACACACACACTCTTGAATTAAAACATAGTATTGTAAATAAATATTATAAAGTAGAAAATCATTTGAAACCATAATTATAAACTATATAAACATATTTATAAAATTATAAGTTTAAAACTATATAAATATAAATTATATATAAAGCACATAATATATAAAACTATAAAACTTGAGTTTAAAATCAAAAGTAAAAGAGAAAGTAAAATAGAGAGGATAAAGATAGAATTTGAAAATAGAATTTGAAATCAGAATTTGAAACTCGGAATTTGAATTTGAACCTGGAGTGCTATTCAGAGTCTTGCATAAACTAGACACTAATACTATATTTATCTTGAACTCTTGAAATCTTGATTGCTCATGAGTCTTGAATCATCTTTGTTTTTAAATGATTGTGAAATCTTTTCGAAGGTTTAAAAGTCTTAAAAATATTTTATACGGAATTTAAACTGATTATTTAAGTTAAAAGCAATTTTTTACAATTTTAAATAATTTGATATGGTTGGAGATAAATCTTCGATTGTGTGATATTAATTTGCCAGATAGCGACTCTTACTATTTGAGGAATTTAGAAGATAGTTTACCATTATTCCGCTTATAGTATGAGTTGGATATGGAGATTAATATTGAGGATACGTTGATGGTATTTCTATTTAGATCCAATATCAAGGGGTTTGATAAAAATTTAAACTAAGATAAGGATTTCCCAATTTGTTTGGAATAAGTGGGATAGAATAATCTTCGGATATTTGATATGAAATTCCGTGGTTTAAAAGTATACTATTTGAGGAATTTTAAAGATATTATTGTCGTTATTCCGTTTATAGTATTTGTTGATTATGAGAATTGATATCGAATATAAGTAGACACAATTTCTTTGTAATTTGTGTTCAATATCGATTGATTTGGGTTTATTCTTGAATGGTGTCTTCAATAATATCATTCTTGAAATCCAATGAGATTAGGTTGTGGAAATTCATACCATAATTTGGGGATTTAATCAAATCTTTGATTTGATGAAATTAAAAGTAAGGAATTGGGAAGGAAGTATAACATCTTAATTAAGATTAAAGAGTTGAATGGTGGGAAATCGTTTTAACTGGAAACAATGGTTGAAATATGGATTAAAGGTTTTCAAAAGAAACGTGATTTGGATAACGAGTTATCAAACGAAAAGTTAGCAGAGGTTTTGAGGCTTGATTATCTTTGTTTTAAAGGAGAAAAATTAAAATATGGATTTTTGTTAAGATAATTTGAGAATGTGTTTAAAGAAGTTTAATTTAACAAATCCAAGATCGAAGGAAATTTTGTTGAAAGCGTGTGTGTTCCGTAATTGTGTTTTTAATTACGCTTATAATATGAAAAGACCGGGATCATATTTATGTCGGAAAACCATTCGAATTAATAATACGACGTTGTGGAGCAATTAAAGACATTAACGATGGTATTGAAGACCAGAACCCTTCATATGGTAAGGACGACTTGTTAAAAGTCTCAAATAAGCGTACGATATTGAAGACCAAAGATCATTCATAAAGACGACGTTGTGGCATACTTAAGTTATGTGATGAGCTATTGATGATCAAAGCATGGCTTATTTAAGCGTAGCTTTGTGTATATCGTGACGTCAACAAACCTCACACTCCGGATTGATGGTAAACTAGTGATCAGATTTTTATATTGTTTCGTATGTTCGGTGCACCGAGATGTGATGATGAAAGTGTACTATGAAGTCCTCGGTCTGGAACACTATTTGTTGGGTACTCTGATTCATGTATGGTGGGCTAGTATAACGGTGTCCGAGTCTGGATGTTAACCGCGAGTACTAGGGTGATGCGCGCAAGAATTTTTGGGCACCCATGAATGTTCTTTCGTACCAGGAATCATCATGTTGGAAACCCAATCTCCACTACGAGCCGGTATGATTTTGATTGTATAGCCTGCTGGTTACTGGCAGGATTACGTCTGTGACAACAAGGAATTTCGCTCGATCCGAATCAGTCGCTAAACCGATCAAGACCGTTTGAAACGCCTGATTGTTTTGAGAACACGACAAAATAGAACGCAGACGAAAGAAGTTTTCATTGTTAATTACAACAATTCCATCAAAATACAAGAATATACAGAGTATAAACAAATATTATACAACAGAAAATATCAGAGATTTAAACTACATTTAAATACATCGCAGCAGAAAAATAATACAATACACAACTAGAAGTAATACACAGATACAGAGCTTTCTGAGTATCGTTCCAGCTGTAAATCAGGATCCTGTGAATATAAATCTGCAAAAATCAGATATATCAAGGGACCACGCCGTATAACACGGAACGGGTTTCCTCCCAAGAATAACAGTGCATATAACAAAACAGCGCAATGCTTTTTGAAAAAATGAAGCTATTATAAGACCCAGGTCCTATCACAATATGCAACGCAAGCCCAGGGATAGGGTTTTCCCTTATAATAGCCAAACATGCTTAGTACGTTTAAAACAAATCGATTGATACTATAATAAGTGCATAGTGTATAAAACAACTTCAAATCATAAGTATCAATCATAGACGGCATGGGTACCATATATCATGTTGCCATACTAGTTCTACAATTAAAACTGCAAAATCACATATTTGGAAATTGGATTTTCATCTGTGAACCAAGGCAAAAGATAGTCCTTACCGATTCGAGACAATCTAGCCCATGTCTCAGGTCAGAGCTCGAGTGACCTTGGATCGTCAGGGACGGTCCACCGATGTGGATTAAAATTCCTGAACACTTCGTTTCTGTAATGACCTGGAAATTTCGAACGAAATAAAAATTTTGATTTAAACAAAACATCGATAAATGAACGTATCGATAAAAGATAATTCAATTACGAAAACATAATTATAAGTAAAAACTCTTTTACTAAGATCCAAAGCGTTGTTAAACGAAAGCAAGGCGAGTATAGTTACACTAAGTAACTATTGCACCATAAGCAAAGCGTTATTAAAACGATGTAGAGAAAGCGTAGCTAAAGTCTTTACTAGATAAACAATGTATTTTTTAGAAATGGATTAATTTGCAAAGGAACAAATGAAGCTCAACACCCACTAATACATACACTAAGCGAGAAAGACTTAGCAAATTAATCAAAACAAGACTTAGTAAATTAATCAAGGCTCGCACTCAAACCATTTATGTGCAAGAATACATGGACTAATTAAGAACAAGGAATAAGGAAGACTAAGCCATTTCAGCCCATTTGAATATGTAAAATAAAAGCACCATCTCAACTAAAGACAAGGCCTTGGAATAGGATGAAATTGTGTGGATAAAGCCATAAATATCCAAGTACCTACGCAAGGAAAACGTCGGAACTTTGCAGCTAAAAACAAGAGTTTGAGTTAGATAATACTTCTCATAAAAGTATAAGAGGAAACATAGAAGAGACAAGTGATTAGAGAGGTAAACACTTAAGTGTTTACAAAGATAATGATCAAGAAATCCTTACACAAACAAGACTTGCCGCAGCAAGCATTTAATGCAAAAACATAAGTGGATTTGGCCTTTTTTTTTTGATTTAAGTTTAATTACTTTAAGTGGTGTAAATGTTATAGCCAACCACCTGCAAATTTCCATGCTAGCCGTGGGTTCCAAGGAGAATGTATACATTCTTTTTTACATTAAAGAACTATGTGCATTTATGGTTTTTGTCACTGCTGAACATGCAAGTGGATATGCCCCTTTCCATCAAAGACTTTTAACATAATATAGCAAGGCAAAACTTAGCTTCAGGGGACATTCCCTGTTGTAAGAACCTGCGCCTACTTTTGGACAGTAGAAAATAGGACTTTGCCTATTTTACTAGTTGATGGAAAGCATTATTTTATATACTTTGTGTTGCCTATAAATAAGGATCCATTCCCATATATTTTTGCACCTGTAAGCTAAGAAAGAAAGCAAGAACAGAGCATTTTCATAACACAGCAAAACCGATCTTTACAAGTGAGTAATCTACACCTTTTTACTATGAATTTGTGTATGCAAGTAAAGATGAAAAATTTGCTGTGTCGGACTATTTAAAACACACATATATGCTTGCCATTGAACCATGATGAAAACAAGTATTTGTTTGCCATTTAACTATCATGAACACATATGAATTGATGTATGCAAGTAAATAGAAATTGCTGTGTTGTTTGGGATTTTTAAACTATAGAGACATATGGAAATATACTTGCTATTTCCTCGGAAACATATGTACATGCCGACTGTGATAAACTGTTTTGAACCCACCAATATATATATTGTTTTGCTGTTAAAAACATGAGAACAAACATGTATGTTTGCTATGAAAACACTGAGCAAACACATACTGTTTTTGCTGTTAAACCATGAGCAAACCCATATGTTTTGCTATGAAAACACTGAGCAACACACATTGCTTTTGCTGTGTAAACCATGATAAAACACACACATTGCTTTTGCTGTTAAACTATGATAAAACACATACATTGTTTTGCTATTGAATCCGGACGAACACGCATATATGTTTTGCCGAAACCATGATCAAACAAGTGTATGTTGCCACTTAAAACCATCATAAACAAAGATATACTCGCTGTGAACTCACCTCCAAACATAAAAACAAACTACCATGATTGCGGATCTCAGGTTATGAAACATGAACACCACTCGAAAAATGTGATTTTGAAACAGAAAGCAAAGTTTACAATAAAGGGGGTGATCAAGCTCGAAATGGTTGTCGTGAGTTCATAAGGCTGCTGCACCTCGCCCACGGCAAGGTGGCCAGCCGCGACAGTGGCAACATACGCCACTGATCAGTGGCGAGCCACAGTCGGAGCCGCCAGTCGCTCGGAGGGCAGGGCATTGGGTGGTGGGAAGTTGATGGGATCGGGTTTTGGTGACTGTGTAAGTCACGGCTGTGTCGGGGTTTCGCTCGAACTGCTCTTCGCCGGAGCAAGAAGGCGCCGCCGCACCAGGGGCAAACGAAGCATCAGGTCGGGGTCTGGTCGTGGTCGAAGGCGGTGGGACCCTAGTGGTCTGAGGAGGCGGGGAGAGGAAGTTTCTTTGATGGGTTTACACAGTGCATGGGTCACGGCTGTCAAAATAAAAGGTGGTGGTACCACTCGAAGGCTTGGGTATACGAGAGCTGGGAGTGTTTTGGTGAGAAAATCATTGGGTTTTTGGGTTGGGTAGTTTTGCAAAGGGGTAGTACCACTTCGGTACTGTGCCAAGGTCTGTGCGCACGAGTACAGCAAGTGATCTGCCTTGTTTTTAACATGCGCTCACCAGATTTTGAAAATGGTACTTTTGTACCCTAAAAACCATTGTTCCAAAAGAAGTTTTCGAACAAGTTTTTAAATTATAAAACTGGTTAATTTAAAAACTGAAGTAAAAAGGAAAAATGTTTAGAAAATTTATTTAATTTATATTTTTATTAAAATAAATACTCAAGTAAGTACTTATATGTATAAAGGAAAATGCACATACACCTTTGTTAACATTTTTATGACATAAAATAAATAAATAAATTATTTTTATTTAAAAATTTGGGAAAAGAAATATTTATTTATTTAATCAACCAGATCAATAAAATAAAAGCTGTCAAGAGAAAGGAATTTGTTTTCGATATGAACTCCAACCGTTTTGAGTAAACAATGAAGTACGATTCTATCCGCCTAAGTCAAAGTTCATAATTTAAAATGATTTAATGAATCAAATCATTCGTAAATAAAAAGTAAGTTAATCCTGTACTTAAAACTGATCCTTTAAGTAGCACTTGTCCTTAAAATATATTAAACGCGGATTGTTTCGAAGAGTCCGGAACTACGTTCCACTTCGATTCAGATTTATCGTCGCCAGTAATTAATTATCGAAGATAATAGAAGACGATGAAAAATGCAAGGATTATTCTGTAGATCCTGGGCAGGGATTACCTGAGACGGATTTATAGAGTAACACCTTCGGTTTGTCCAATCCCAGGACGACTTGTATAGACGAGTATCTGACAAAGTAATTCTAACGGATCTCGTACGTTGATCTTTCCAAACGTGTGTATGTAGTGGCAGACGAACTCGTTCCTCTTGCTTTATACTCGTATTATATTTTTGGGAAAGTCAATCAGAGATTTGCGAGTTTTGACAATGTGATATTAAAAGAAAATTACCGTGTTTAAAATGGTAAGTTAGCCTCAAGCCTCACAACCGGAAATGACAAAAAGGCGGGCAGGCAGCATGGCTATGTGGTTAGCTCCCATTAGGATGTATCGTCACCTATCTAGAGATATTTTCCTTGTTTCTTATTCTATCAATTCTGTCCCGACTCAGGAAATGGTTGCCGTACACAACCATTGGTGATATACATTCGATACACTCAAGAGAAATGAGTGGTCGGTCATGTGTGGCCGGGTTACAAGATGTTCTTGTTGAACCCGTGTATTCGTATCTAGAGATACACCGGCAGAAGGTGATCCCATACCTTGTCACAGTTGGAAATCCGTTACCCATAAGCGCCAAGCGGTTTTGTTTGTATATTACATAGTAAAATGTGAGATGAAAGCATTTTACTAGATTATAAATTATTTGTGTAAACCCTAGACATTATCATAATATCTAGCTTTATTAGCACACACTGTTTTTGATCTCATAAGGTAAAAACCCGTTCCGTATTCACGGCGTGGTCTTATGAATCATTTGTGATTTATAAAAAAAATGTTTTATAAATCGTTTACTCATACCAGTCCATGACTGACCCGGAGTTTATTTTCTGTGTTTTCCCTAAACTCTTAAGTATTCATAACACTTGTTATGAATAGACAAGTGATCCAGGTCTTAACAAAAACTTGGAGTAGCAGGATGGCAAACCCTGGGATGTTGGCTTACTTATCTTATGTTACGTACTATTATCCAGATGGTAGTTCAGTTATGATGTTATGTACTATCATTCAGCAGATCAGTATCACTAGTGATTATTATGTAATCACAATGACATATATACCTATGTATGAAGTACGTTATGTACTTGACTCAAATATGTATCCCTATGTATGAAGTACGTTATGTACTTGACTTGTAATGTGTAATATTTTGGGCTATCAATATATTGTCCTAAGTTCCGTTGTGAGATTCTGATGTCTTTTTCTTAGTTCTATTCTTCTATCTACTTCTTTTCTTATATAATGATACAACTTCCGAGGTACTGGAAAGTCGGGTCATTACAGTTGGTATCGGAGCTTAGGTTATCGTATACCTAGGCTATGGGTGAGTGTGAGAGAGCGTACTTTAAAAGTTGGATGTTATTATATATATACATACTTAGGAATTATCGACTTAAGTTTATATAGAGTGGGTATCCTAATATCCGATCAAGTTTTGATGTCAACCTGTTATATTCAGGCTAGTAAGAATGACTACCCGTGGACAAAGAGGCCGAGCTAGGGGAACTACCACTACCAATGGTCGTAACACTACTCAGACTCCGGTAGAAACTGTAGAGGAAGTTGCACCAATTATGCCAGTTACACCAGTTCAACCTAGGGTGAATTTTGCGACTATCTGTAAGGAATATCAAACACTGGGAGGCAAGGTTTTCAAAGGAACAGAATCTTTCATCGAAGTTCAAGCATGGTTGAGATCTTGTGAAAGGATTTTCAATGGACATAATCTGAATGATGAACAGAAACGACTTTTGGCTTCGTGGCAACTACAAGGAGCTGCAGCAATCTGGTGGGATGCACAGACTGCAAACGTATCTGAGAATGACTATTCCTGGGGAAGGTTCAAGGAGGAATTTGAAGCACAATTTCTTCCCGCAGCAGGCAAGACTAGGATGTATCGCGATTTCATAGATTTGAAGCAAGGAAACATGTCCATAGCAGAGTACGAAAATAAATTCAATGCACTCTCTTGTTTTGGCCCAGAACTGATCAATACCTCGCTTAAGAAGAACGAGATGTTCATAGCAGGATTGAAAGAAAATTTGCAAGACAAGGTAATTGGACATCTGAAAAGTTCATTTAGTGACATAGTCGACATGGCGATACGTTATGAGGCACTAAGTACAAAGAAACCAGTAACCAAGGCACAAACGGGAGAAGCCAGTGGGGAGAATCCTCAGAAGAGGAAGTTTAATCCGAACTGGAAAGGGAAGGGAGAAATGGGGGAGAAAGCTAAGGAGCGTTTCAAGAACACCGTATGCCACAACTGTCAGGAGAAGGGTCACATCGCTAGGTTCTGTAAGAAGCCAATAGTGGGAAAGTCACAGCAACCTCAGCAACAGACTCAACGTCAACCTCAACAACAGACTCCACGTCAACCTCACCAACAAACTCAACAGCGTCAACAACAGCAAGGACCTGGAAATGACATGGTCAGGAAGACTCTATGCTTCAACTGTCACCAACCTGGACATCTGATCAAAGACTGCCCACTTATGAAGAGGGCACAACAGACCAAGGTTTATGCTATTAAGAATGAGGCGTCTACTTCCCAGAATGCAAAAGGTAGAGGAGTTCTCGAAGGTACCTTACAATTTAAAGGAATTGATGTTCGTGTTTTATTTGATACTGGTGCCTCGCAAAGTTTTATTTCATCTGGCACAATAGGGAAATTTCAACTTACCCCAAATATTTCACCAAATCCGATATGCGTATCTAATCCTATAGGCGGAAAGACAGAATTAAAAATGGCTTGCGATAACCTAGTCCTCTCATATCTTTCACATACCTTCCTATTCGATTTCTATGTTTTGGATTTTAAAGGGTTTAATTTTATACTTGGTTTAGACTGGTTAAGTAAATTCCAAGTGCAGATAAAATGTGACAAAGAAATCGTAACGCTAATAACTAGTATCGGAAGAAAAGCTAGGATACCGTGTGGAAAACCCGGTATTCATACTTGTAGTTTCTTGTATGCATTAGAAACACCACAAGAAAATCTGGAGATGGTAGAAATAGTCAGAGATTTCTCTGACATATTTGAAGAGGTCACTAGTTTACCTCCTCACCGCGAAATAGAATTCCGTATTGATTTAATCCCAAATGCAAGACCTTTAGTTCAACCGAAACGACGAATGGCACCAAGAGAAGTTAAAGAACTTGAGGCGCAGACTCAAGATTTATTAGCTAAGGGTTTAATTCAACCAAGTTTTTCAAGCTGGGGTTCAGCAGTAGTTTTTGTGGTAAAAACTGATGGGTCACTAAGATTATGTGTTGACTATAGAGAGTTGAACAAGGTGACCATTAGAAATAAATATCCTTTACCCCGGATAGACGATCTTTTCGATCAACTAAATGGAGCTACCGTGTTTTCACAAATGGATTTAGCAACAGGTTTTCACCAGTTGAGGATTTCTAAAGACAGCATTCCTTTAATTGCCTTCAGAGGACCAGATTTCTTTTACGAATGGTTAGTAATGCCATTTGGACTAACCAATGCACCTGCTTATTTTGTTGATCTTATGAACCGTGTCTTTAGGAAAATTCTAAACAAATTTGTCCTAATCTTCATTGATGATATCCTCATTTATTCAAAATCTGAGGAAGAGCACAAACATCATCTGAGGATAGTATTGGAAACGCTGAGAAAGAACGTTTTAAAGGCAAAGTTTTCCAAGTGCCACTTTTGGAAATCAGAAGCAGATTCTTAGGGCATATCGTGAACGGAGATGGTATCTCGGTTGACCCGATCAAAGTGGAAACCGTACAACAATGGAGACAACCTCGAACACCAACGGAAATCCGTAGTTTCTTGGGCTTAGCAGGATACTACAGGAGATTCATCCAGGACTATTCAAAAATATCTTCCCACTTAACGAAGTTGACAAAGAAAGGGGAAAAGTTTGTGTGGACTCCGGAGTGTGAAGAAGCATTCAACGAACTAAAGGAGAAGTTAACGAAAGCACCAATTCTCGCTGTTCCCGATGGAGAGAGTGAATTCAAGGTATATGCTGACGCTTGTGGATATGGACTTGGTGCAGTCTTAATGCAGAATGGACGTGTAATTGCATATGCTAGTAGGCAGTTAAAACTACATGAGCATAATTATGCAACGCACGATCTAGAACTTTTGGCAGTTGTCTTTGCACTGAAGATGTGGAGGCATTATCTATTAGGAGAGAAGTTTGAGCTCTTCACAGATCACAAGCCATTAAAGCACTTGTTCACTCAGAAAGATCTAAATTTGAGACAACAAAGATGGTTAGAGTTTCTTGCAGCATTTGACCTGGACATTATTTATACACCGGGGAAGGCCAATGTTGTAGCAGACGCTTTAAGCAGAAACGCAATCCTATCTCTTCTAGAAGTCGTTCCAACACTTCATGAGAAGATAAAGAGATATCAAGGAAGAGATGCTCATCTAGAGGAGATAATCCAAGGAGTAAAAAGGGGAGAGGAGTCAGAATTTGTACTAGATGATCAAGGTACGCTCAGAATTAATGGGAGACTATGCATTCCAAATATTAATGGGCTAAGGCAGGAAGTATTGACCGAAGGCCATCAATCAAAACTAAGTATTCATCCAGGAAATCAGAAAATGTATAAAGACATGAAACAAGTATTCTGGTGGCCAGGAATGAAGAAGGATGTTCAGACTTATGTGGGAAATTGCTTAAACTGCCAGCAAGTCAAAGGTAATCATCAGAAAACAGCAGGATTACTGCAACCGTTGGAGATTCCCAATTGGAAGTGGGAGATGATATCAATGGATTTCATTGATGGGTTACCAAAGACGAGGAGAGGAAATGAAGGGGTATGGGTTATAGTAGACCGACTTACGAAGAGTGCACATTTCATTCCGGTGAAACCGACACGAACTGCAGCTTCGCTACCCGAACTTTTTATGAAAGAGATCGTAAGAATTCATGGAGTACCCGCGAATATTGTAAGCGACAGAGATCCCTTATTTACGAGTAAATTCTGGGAAGCGCTTCAAACGACCTTGGGTACTAGACTACATCTGAGCACAGCTTACCATCCTCAGACGGACGGCCAAACCGAGAGGGTAAACCGAATCTTGGAAGATCTTTTAAGAGCATGCATTCTTGACTTAGGAGGATCATGGGAAGATCACTTATATCTGGTAGAATTCTCCTACAACAACATCTATCAAACCAGTATAGGTATGGCACCATATGAAGCACTTTACGGAAGACCGTGTAGATCACCAACTTGTTGGGTTGAGTCCGGTAATAAACTTGTTCTCGGTCCAGATATGATCTGAGAAGCATCGGAGAAAGTTGAGTTGATTAAGGATAGGATGAAGAAGGCCCAGGATCGACAAAAGAGTTATGCGGATAAGAAAAGGAGGGAACAAAATTTTTCTGTTGAAGATCTGGTGTTTGTGAAGATTGCACCTATCAGAGGAGCCATCAGATTTGGCAAGTCAGGGAAGTTTGCTCCACGCTTTGTAGGACCTTTCCGGGTTATTGAGAAGATTGGATCACTAGCCTATCGGCTAGAATTACCCGAACGGATGGCAGGGATTCACAATGTTTTCCATGTGTCCCATCTCCGGAAATGTGTCCACGATCCATCTTTGATTTTAGAACCATCCGTCCAAGAAGATATCGAGATAGAACCAAACATGATTGTGATACGTTATCCAGTCTATGTAGTTGATAAAGAGGAGAAGCGACTCCGGAGTAAGATTGTGAAGCTACTCAAAATACAATGGAGCGAAAACCCAAATGACTGTACTTGGGAGACGGAGAAGCACATCCAGAAGTTTTACCCAGACTTTGTTGTCAACTAAGTATTAGCTTATATTACGTTTAGATAGTATAGTATGCTTGTTGGTATGTTATGTGTTGTTTTGGATGTTACCTTATATATGGAAATGAAATTTTGGATTTTTCCATCTTAACAGCATGTGCATGTTACCTTTTCAGTTATTACTAGGACTTATGAACTCTTCCAGTTATTTACATATATTCTGAGACTTTGTCCCTTACTTATCAGATGGCCCCCATATTTAAGAGAACCGCTAGGAAGAGGTTGACCCCTTTACGAGAACAGAGACTCAGTGACAGTATTAGAGATATGGCAGAGCCGAGTGTTAGGGCGGAGACAGTACAGCCCAGGAGTGATGATGGTAGATATATAGTCACAGACGAGCCTATAGCAGGGCAGCCCGAGCCGATAGAGGAGGAGGAAGAGACCTTAGTTATTTCAGAGGCGAGCCTGCAGTCAGGTTATGATGCTGACGATGAGGGAGGCGACAGCAGCGACTATGATACTGATTCTGAGATAGGGATAGAGGAAATCGAGGAAGAGCCGATGGAAGAAGAGGAAGAGCCGATGGAAGAAGAGGAAGAGCCGATGGAAGAGATAGAGGAGGAAGACCCAGTAGTTCAGGCTCCACCTATCGAGCCCGATATGGATTTGATTACTGCCTGGGTGCAGTACATACATGACCTATTGGAGTACCACGTGGCAGGAGCAGAGCATGGGATTCAAGTTGACCTCGACTATCCGGACATGATGCTACATCCACCATCACCTACAGAGATCATATACATTTATGACGAGGAGGAGGTAGTAGAGGAAGTGGAGGAGGACGACGAAGTAGTGGAGGTAATCGATATCTCGGACGATGAGGAGATAGTCGATATCTCGGATGATGATGAGGACGACACGATTAGCATCAGTAGTGGGGACTCCGAGTAGGAGGATATACTATGTATGTACATATGACTTTGTATTAGTCTATAACTCGAGCTAGTCGGGTATAGCACTTGTTATTTCAGTATGACTATAACTCGAACTAGTCGGGTATAGTACTTATCATGTTATTTGTACCACTTCCTATGATGTTTATGACATATCAATTTTGGCTTGATTTATATATGTGTTTACAAATTTCGAGGACGAAATTTTTATAAGGAGGGTAGATTGTAATGACCCGGAAATTCCGAACGAAATAAAAATTTTGATTTAAACAAAACATCGATAAATGAACGTATCGATAAAAGATAATTCAATTACGAAAACATAATTATAAGTAAAAACTCTTTTACTAAGATCCAAAGCGTTGTTAAACGAAAGCAAGGCGAGTATAGTTACACTAAGTAACTATAGCACCATAAGCAAAGCGTTATTAAAACGATGTAGAGAAAGCGTAGCTAAAGTCTTTACTAGATAAACAATGTATTTTTAGAAATGGATTAATTTGCAAAGGAACAAATGAAGCTCAACACCCACTAATACATACACTAAGCGAGAAAGACTTAGCAAATTAATCAAAACAAGACTTAGTAAATTAATCAAGGCTCGCACTCAAACCATTTATGTGCAAGAATACATGGACTAATTAAGAACAAGGAATAAGGAAGACTAAGCCATTTCAGCCCATTTGAATATGTAAAATAAAAGCACCATCTCAACTAAAGACAAGGCCTTGGAATAGGATGAAATTGTGTGGATAAAGCCATAAATATCCAAGTACCTGCGCAAGGAAAACGTCTGAACTTTGCAGCTAAAAACAAGAGTTTGAGTTAGATAATACTTCTCATAAAAGTATAAGAGGAAACATAGAAGAGACAAGTGATTAGAGAGGTAAACACTTAAGTGTTTACAAAGATAATGATCAAGAAATCCTTACACAAACAAGACTTGCCGCAGCAAGCATTTAATGCAAAAACATAAGTGGATTTGGCCATTTTTTTTTTGATTTAAGTTTAATTACTTTAAGTGGTGTAAATGTTATAGCCAACCACCTGCAAATTTCCATGCTAGCCGTGGGTTCCAAGGAGAATGTATACATTCTTTTTTACATTAAAGAACTATGTGCATTTATGGTTTTTGTCACTGCTGAACATGCAAGTGGATATGCCCCTTTCCATCAAAGACTTTTAACATAATATAGCAAGGCAAAACTTATCTTCAGGGGACATTCCCTGTTGTAAGAACCTGCGCCTACTTTTGGACAGTAGAAAATAGGACTTTGCCTATTTTACTAGTTGATGGAAAGCATTATTTTATATACTTTGTGTTGCCTATAAATAAGGATCCATTCCCATATATTTTTGCACCTGTAAGCTAAGAAAGAAAGCAAGAACAGAGCATTTTCATAACACAGCAAAACCGATCTTTACAAGTGAGTAAACTACACCTTTTTACTATGAATTTGTGTATGCAAGTAAAGATGAAAAATTTGCTGTGTCAGACTATTTAAAACACACATATATGCTTGCCATTGAACCATGATGAAAACAAGTATTTGTTTGCCATTTAACTATCATGAACACATATGAATTGATGTATGCAAGTAAATAGAAATTGCTGTGTTGTTTGGGATTTTTAAACTATAGAGACATATGGAAATATACTTGCTATTTCCCTCGGAAACATATGTACATGCCGACTGTGATAAACTGTTTTGAACCCACCAATATATATATTGTTTTGCTGTTAAAAACATGAGAACAAACATGTATGTTTGCTATGAAAACACTGAGCAAACACATACTGTTTTTGCTGTTAAACCATGAGCAAACCCATATGTTTTGCTATGAAAACACTGAGCAACACACATTGCTTTTGCTGTGTAAACCATGATAAAACACACACATTGCTTTTGCTGCTAAACTATGATAAAACACATACATTGTTTTGCTGTTGAATCCGGACGAACACGCATATATGTTTTGCCGAAACCATGATCAAACAAGTGTATGTTGCCACTTAAAACCATCATAAACAAAGATATACTTGCTGTGAACTCACCTCCAAACATAAAAACAAACTACCATGATTGCGGATCTCAGGTTATGAAACATGAACACCACTCGAAAAATGTGATTTTGAAACAGAAAGCAAAGTTTACAATGAAAGGGGTGATCAAGCTCGAAATGGTTGTCGTGAGTTCATAAGGCTGCTGCACCTCGCCCATGGCAAGGTGGCCAGCCGCGACAGTGGCAACAGACGCCACTGATCAGTGGCGAGCCACAGTTGGAGCCGCCAGTCGCTCGGAGGGTAGGGCATTGGGTGGTGGGAAGTTGATGGGATCGGGTTTTGGTGACTGTGTAAGTCACGGCTGTGTCGGGGTTTCGCTCGAACTGCTCTTCGCCGGAGCAAGAAGGCGCCGCCGCACCAGGGGCAAACGAAGCATCAGGTCGGGGTCTGGTCGTGGTCGAAGGCGGTGGGACCCTAGTGGTCTGAGGAGGCGGGGAGAGGAAGTTTCTTTGATGGGTTTACACAGTGCATGGGTCACGGCTGTCAAAATAAAAGGTGGTGGTACCACTCGAAGGCTTGGGTATACGAGAGCTAGGAGTGTTTTGGTGAGAAAATCATTGGGTTTTTGGGTTGGGTAGTTTTGCAAAGGGGTAGTACCACTTCGGTACTGTGCCAAGGTCTGTGCGCACGAGTACAGCAAGTGATCTGCCTTGTTTTTACCATGCGCTCACCAGATTTTGAAAATGGTACTTTTGTACCCTAAAAACCATTGTTCCAAAAGAAGTTTTCGAACAAGTTTTTAAATTATAAAACTGGTTAATTTAAAAACTGAAGTAAAAAGGAAAAATGTTTAGAAAATTTATTTAATTTATATTTTTATTAAAATAAATACTCAAGTAAGTACTTATATGAATAAAGGAAAATGCACATACACCTTTGTTAACATTTTTATGACATAAAATAAATAAATAAATTATTTTTATTTACAAATTTGGGAAAAGAAATATTTATTTATTTAATCAACCAGATCAATAAAATAAAAGCGGTCAAGAGAAAGGAATTTGTTTTCGATATGAACTCCAACCGTTTTGAGTAAACAATGAAGTACGATTCTATCCGCCTAAGTCAAAGTTCATAATTTAAAATGATTTAATGAATCAAATCATTCGTAAATAAAAAGTAAGTTAATCCTGTACTTAAAACTGATCCTTTAAGTAACACTTGTCCTTAAAATATATTAAATGCAGATTGTTTCGAAGAGTCCGGAACTACGTTCCACTTCGATTCAGATTTATCGTCGCCAGTAATTAATTATCGAAGATAATAGAAGACGATGAAAAATGCAAGGATTATTCTGTAGATCCTGGGCAGGGATTACCTGAGACGGATTTATAGAGTAACACCTTCGGTTTGTCCAATCCCAGGATGACTTGTATAGACGAGTATCTGACAAAGTAATTCTAACGGATCTCGTACGTTGATCTTTCCAAACGTGTGTACGTAGTGGCAGACGAACTCGTTCCTCTTGCTTTATACTCGTATTATATTTTTGGGAAAGTCAATCAGAGATTTGCGAGTTTTGACAATGTGATATTCAAAGAAAATTACCGTGTTTAAAATGGTAAGTTAGCCTCAAGCCTCACAACCGGAAATGACAAAAAGGCGGGCAGGCAGCATGGCTAAGTGGTTAGCTCCCATTAGGATGTATCGTCACCTATCTAGAGATATTTTCCTTGTTTCTTATTCTATCGATTATGTCCCGACTCAGGAAATGGTTGCCGTACACAACCATTGGTGATATACATTCGATACACTCAAGAGAAATGAGTGGTCGGTCATGTGTGGCCGGGTTACAAGATGTTCTTGTTGAACCCGTGTATTCGTATCTAGAGATACACCGGTAGAAGGTGATCCCATACCTTGTCACAGTTGGAAATCCGTTACCCATAAGCGCCAAGCGGTTTTGTTTGTATATTACATAGTAAAATGTGAGATGAAAGCATTTTACTAGATTATAAATTATTTGTGTAAAACCTAGACATTATCATAATATCTAGCTTTATTAGCACACACTGTTTTTGATCTCATAAGGTAAAAACCCGTTCCGTATTCACGGCGTGGTCTTATGAATCATTTGTGATTTATAAAAAAAACTGTTTTATAAATCGTTTACTCATACCAGTCCATGACTGACCCGTAGTTTATTTTCTGTGTTTTCCCTAAACTCTTGGGTATTCATAACACTTGTTATGAATAGACAAGTGATCCAGGTCTTAACAAAAACTTGGAGTAGCAGGATGGCAAACCCTGGGATGTTGGCTTACTTATCTTATGTTACATACTATTATCCAGATGGTAGTTCAGTTATGATGTTATGTACTATCATTCAGCAGATCAGTATCACTAGTGATCATTATGTAATCACAATGACATATATACCTATGTATGAAGTACGTTATGTACTTGACTCAAATATGTATCCCTATGTATGAAGTACGTTATGTACTTGACTTGTAATGTGTAATATTTTGGGCTATCAATATATTGTCCTAAGTTCCGTTGTGAGATTCTGATGTCTTTTTCTTAGTTCTATTCTTCTATCTACTTCTTTTCTTATATAATGATACAACTTCCGAGGTACTGGAAAGTCGGGTCATTACAGTTTCCCCGCCCTTTGGGGCGTAAGTCTGGTCTGTCTGCCGACCAGAATGCATCGGCCGAAACCGATATAACCGAGGTGCCTCGCAACAGCAACAACCACATAAGTCAAACTCGTCAGGGCATGTAAAACCATTGACGCCACTTATAACTAGAAGGAAACGCATGCCCTCCCTGAGGTCCTATCCCGTTTCTGGTCCACTACCGGGGTGTGAGGCTCGCGAATCAACGTTACACAAAGCTATGCCACACAGGCGGTGCTTTGATCATCACCACAAGACTTTGCTTTTCAACAGAAGCCTTGATCATTTGCATCTTAGCATGCCACACAGGCAAACCACTCTATGCAACCGATATCAGTCACACAGAATGAAATCCGATGTCAGACACACAATCCATTTACAAGTCCGTTCTGGGCCTGAACGAAACCGGAGGCACCTAGTACCCCGCATATCCATCGATCTCCAAGTACGTCTGGACGACCACTAACTGATTCCTTCCTCTTGGGTGTACGGCCCAATCAAGATCATCAGTAATTATCCAAATGATGTGAAGACCTCCGGTCTTCAACCACCGTCTTCATCTTCGACACCACGTCGAATCAGTTATTCAGAATGGGATAAACCCGGTCTTTCTGAATAACTCACGCATATAATAAACAAGTGTTACACCAACACAACATACGCCTCATTCCAATTCATCAGTCACTAACCGTAAATTAACAAGAGAATAATTCCCCAAATATTAACCCCGAAGGCCGAAACCAACATCAGATCAATACCCAGGAAACCGTACTACTTAGCTAACCTACAGTTAGTTTCTAAATTTCACATTTTTAGGGAAAGGTTCCCATTAATTTTATCAAAGATAAATTCCTTTAAATTTATTCTTTAATCATCCTTTGAAAATCAATTCAAACCAAATTTTGGTTTATCCAAACAAGTCGGGATTAACGAACCTTACCGAAGTAATCAATTATTAAATTTCCCAACCCCAACCTATTCATCCCATGAAGTACAACTGGTAATACTTCATATCTAACACCACGGTGTTATCGGTAAATTCAATTACCATTTCACGTTCAAATCTAATTAAAGATTTAACTATCGCCTGGAGTAAAACTGGTGATACTCCATTCTCGATCTTTTCAATCTAATTAAAGATTCATTAAAACTCCACTTAGTTTTAATATGTGACTGGGTTAAAGAATCAGTGTCATTTAAAACACGGTTCACGATAAACCCCAAAATCACATCACATTTCAATCAGTCCCTAACCGTAAATTAGCAAGTGAGCAATTCCCTAAGTATTAACCCCGAAGGCCGAAACCAACATCAGATCAATACCCCAGAAACCATTCAACTTAACTAATCTCCAGTTACTTTCTGATTTTCTTAACTCCTTTGGGTCTAAGAACAGTATTATTGAAGATACCGTTCACGACAACCCAAAATCACATTCCATTAATTATCGGGTTAAAGAAAAAGTGGTATTTAAAACACTGTTCCCGATAAACCCAAAAATCAATACCAATTCAATTCCAATTAAATATTATTTAATTTGTACACTTCATTAAATCTAAATAATAAGATTTAATCATTTTCTCAACTGGGCTTAAGAACAGTGTTAATGAAGACACCATTAACGACAAACCCAAATCACATTTGATATTAAATACAAGGCTCTGAATAGAAAATATATCGGCTTATATTCAATACCAAATTCTACGACCGACAAATATCGTATTGGAAATAACGATATATATACATATATATATCTTTCAAATTTCCATAACAACATTTGTATAATCACGAAATCCAACATCGAAATATTCCGAAGACAATTTCGATTCAAATCCATTCCAATTCAATTATTGGAAATTCTGGTTACTTTTAAAACCCTTTCTAATCCAATTCATTTATTTTTAAAAAAATAAACAAATTATTATTCTAGTTCAAAACTAGTTCATTTCGATAAAAATCTATTTTTATCTTTTCAAATATGGGATTTTTCATCCCAATTCTTCACAAATCATTTCTTATGATTTTACACAAATTATTACTATTTTTAATAATTTTATCAAGGCCCGTACAGTCGATTTCCCACAACGGCCATCGAACTACACTTACAATGACCTTTTCTAAATTTGATTTGGACATAATCCCAAATCCAACCATTAGATTTCTAATTTCTAATATTCGTTAGAAAGGTCTTTTCGATATGAACCCAACGGTTCCGTTTTTAGGAGAATCCAACGGTCAGATCTCCCGCAATATCTGTTCGAAGTCAATGGTCGAAATTCGCGAACTGCCGCGGCGCGACGCGTTCTATTCTGGCCATTATATTATATATATAATATATAATATATACTTCGTTGATTTCCTTTTAAAACGTAGTTTATAAATCGTTTTAAATTCGTTTTCAAAACGATTTCAACTTCCTTTTCAAATTCAAATCAAAATTGAATTTTCCCTTACAAATTCGTTTTAAATTCATTTCAAATTGATTTCAATTCAAATCGATTTTCAGTTCAATTCCAATATGTTTTAAATTCAATTCAAAACGATATCAATTCTATTTCAATCTAATTTGAATTTCAATTCTATTCAGTTTAATTTGAATTCATTTTCTATTCAATTCAATTTCAATTTAAGTCGAATTTCTATTCTTTTCAATATAATTCGAATTTCATTTCATAATATTCGATTTTGAAAGAACTTTTCAATATTCATTATAAAAACGAATATAATCGATATAAATATCGTTCACGTCAAAATGGCGTCAATCTAATCAACACGGCTTCATATGTTTCTATTTTCAAATATTCTATTTCAAATATTTCTATTTCAAATATTTCTTTTTCAAATATTTCTTTTTCAAAACTGGAATGAGGCCCAATCAATTACCATATAATGTTCTACAACACATGTATACAATAACAACGATGAATAATCAACCATCATCCAAAGTGCATTCTATACTGTATAAGCATCAAATATAAATATTCAACGCTTATAACAGTCTGTCAATCAATCGATCGGCATACAACTAATTATTGGGATTAGTGTATGTCATATATCACCCCAATACCCGTGTGGGGTTTCAAACAATCAAAGATTTTATTTGTGCAGTTGGGCGATGTGTAAAATTTATCGTCCCAATCAATATCAGTCAAATCAGTGTATATAAATAAATCTCCGATTTGTTTATTACTATTTATTTCATTTCATATACACGTTAAAAATTCTATTTTTAACTATAAAATATTTTTAACTGTATAAATATTTTATTTCATTTCACATCACATAATCAATCTACACATCAAAATCAAACAAACAAACAAGCCGTCCATGGTCTGTGGACGACGGGTGTCGGATGCTACTAAACACCGTCTGCGTCCTAGTATATATTTCAACTAGAAAATTAAATTAAAGGTGGGAAGTTCTCACCAAAGCTATCCCAACTCCACGACTCTTCATATGTAGGAAGTCTTCACCTTTTCGTCTTTTGTCACTTTCGTTGCCCGTATTCACTACATATATAAAAATCACAATTTTATATTATCACTTGATGTATAAGAATTATATTTTTATTTCCACTTCATATATATAAAAATCAAATTTTTATCTTCACCTCATATATATAATAATCAAATTTTTATTTCTACTTCATACATATATAAATCGAATTTTTATCTTCACCTCACACATATAAAAATCAAATTTTTATTTCTACTTCATATATATATAAATCGAATTTTTACAATCTCTAATATATAAAAATCGTATTTTTATTATCTATACTATATAAAATTTGTATTTTTATAATTTTACTTTTATAAAAACCATATTTTTAATATGTCACTAGTATAAAAATTATATTTTTAACCTTTCTATATTATAAAAATTATATTTTTAACCTTTCTATATTATAAAAATTATATTTTTAATCTTTCTATATTATAAAAATTATATTTTTAACCTTTACATTATATAAAAATTATATTTTTAATCTCTACATATTTTAAAAATCATATTTTTATACTGTTCTACATATTTTAAAAATCATATTAACTTAGATTAAAAAAACAATATGATTTTCTATTCGAAAACAAGGTGATTTTCTATTCGAAATCCTTCCTATTTCAGTTTCAAAAACAATCTTGATTCAGTTTTAAAAACAGTTTTATTCAAGTAAATTTCAGATTTTAATAAACTAAATTAATTAATAAACTGATTAATTAAGCTGTTAATTACCTTCCTGGAAGCTCCCGAATGGTTCGAACCCATTGCTCAGAACGAGGGTTCCACCTAGCGCGTCACACGAGACATCAGAAGCGGATCTGGGGTCTCGCCGTCAGCACGGTGGTGGTGTTCGGTCGGAGTAGGCGGGAAGCCTCGGTCGTTGGTGCTGCGAGGCCACGGGTTCTTCGATTGAGGGGGGTATTGGGAGGGTTTCGAACTGGGGAGAGCGACGAGGTCAGAGGTGAAAGGGGGGGTCGGCGAGCGGTGGCGGGGCGAGGGCGGCTATGGCTCGAGCGCGTCGACATTGGTTTTTTTTTATTTCGACTGATTCCATCGTGGAAAGGAGGGGAGAGGATATGAGGGAAGGAGAGTTGACTAAAAGGGGTTTAATTTATTATTTTATTATTTTTAACTTTCAAAAAAGCAACTTTTTACTACGAACTCGAAATCGAACCCACCGACTGTCGTCCCTGGCTAATAACCCCCATTCCGAACACAATGGGATATGTCACGAAGGCCAATTTGATGGTTTCAATCAGTTTCCGTCAAATTTAAAATATAAATCTTTATATATTCAATTCAAACGTACATTTTAAATTACCGGGGCCACATACAGCCTCTAAAAATTCTAGAAAAATTATTTCTAGCTTCGTATTGCCAATACGGTCCTAACAAAACTAATTTCATCGAATTCTGAGACCGTTTGAAAAATGGCCATTTTCTGGTCGACCCGATTTAATTGAAACTGTCAAAACACGTTTAACTTCGCCACGCTCACATATTGATTCAGAAAATTATGCAAAAATAAACTTAGCAATAATTTGACATCACGAATCCAACAGAAGTGGTTTCATCGAAAACCGAGGTCGTTTGCAAAATTTCCATTTTTAAGGGGCTGAATTCCATAGCGCCTATTCTGAAATTTCAACTGGACGTAACTTTTTATGCCCGGTATGAAATTTCCATTTTTCGGATTCGTTGGAAAGATATTCACAATTAGATTCAAATATTATTGGTTCCACTAAAATCCGGTTTATTTTGCACCCGGTACATTCATTTGAACTTTGAAATCGAATTATCGAACTACCGCGCCATTTTCAATTCCTTTTATATATATAAATAAATATTTATATTCTAACGACGACCTATATAAAATATTCATTCAAGTTCTATTCAAAATAAATTTTTCATTGTTATTATTTAAAATAATTCATTTTAAATACTCAAAATTCGCTAAAATTGCCAAAATAAAAATTTTAAATTGGCTCGGATTTCCGGGTTATTACAACGTCAGTATAATAGGATGGGGCATTATGTTGGCTAGACTAATATATTTAATTTTGAAAGGTTTTCACACCATGCACTAATAATAATACGAAAGAGGATTTTTCACGTATCAAAAGCATTTTTGGTTATCAAAAGACAAAACTCACCCATTTGGTGTGCGCTTGCATTGTGTAATGTGGGACGAGCTTATGATAGCTTCATTTTTCAAAAAGTCATTGCGGATGTGACGACCTAGAAATTTTGAGATTTAAATATGTAAATTAAATTAAGATTTAACATAAAATAAATATGTATAATTGGAATTTTATCTATTTTCGTCAAAACTTAAGTAAGCTTTGGCCATGGATTTATAAACATTTAGAACAAGATTTACATTTGGGTCTTTAACGTTAGAATCCCTTTGCTTGTTTTGGTATAGAACAAGAATTTCCCCGTTATTGATTTAGTTTGTAATTCAATTAAGAAAGAATTATTTTAATATTAATTTTTCAAATTTGGTTTAAGAAAGAAAAAATGTATGTTCATTTAAATTTAGAAATTGTATATTCATTTCTTTAAATGTAATAATCACTTTAAAATAATATTTGCCTTTATAAATATAATTTCAATTTGAACCATTTTGTCAAAATTAACGCTATTTCAAAGATTTCGCTTAATATCCAAGATGTAACGGTGAGAGAAGAATCAACTTGGAGACAAATTACGCAATTTAATAATTTAGTGTGGACAAAAGGGAAAAAGAGAGCTAATCTAATTTAAAATTTATTTTGCAATTCAAATCGTTAAGTATAAATTTCGTGGAACAACAAAGATATTGGTTTTCACTATAAAGTACCGTTAGTCAAATTACCCATTTGATAAAATTTGGTAATATATCTTGGGTACGATAATTCGACCGTTAAAAATTTGAGTTGGATAAACTCGCATATTTGGCATTAATAATTAAATTTAATTTACGGTGTAAAGTGGCTGAATTTAGAACATTTTAAAATAACGTAAACAACGTTGTTATAAGTCCGTGCGCAATCTATCGTTCAAACCACGTACTTCTTGTTTCAGCTCTAACGTTGGTTTAAAACCACTTACCTTTTCAGCCTATGTTTACCCCAATATAAAATAGAAAGAGAAACTGAACAAAATCTGGTCCAGATCCTGCCATATCAACATAAATATTTTGCAACAGTACCCAAGGAGTTAGGGCTATTCATGAACAGTGGAAGCAAAACTATACACAATTTAAATATTGTGAATAGTAGAAATAGGGTAACACGTGTTACTCCTCTATTTGTCCTTGTTCCCCTCTCTATGTTATAAAATAAGCATGTAGCTCCTTTCAGTCCACTAAATCAAAACTCTTCCACTCTCCTAAAACAATCTGTTTTCCCTACTCACGATCAAACTTCCTCTTTCTTCCTTCACCGCCCCTTTGCTACTCACCAGCGCTGACGTTCCACCGTCCAGTCCATCTACTCCGGCCACCTAGCGACCCTCTCCTTTTGACTTCCCTCCTCCATGAAAAACCATTCAGTCACCTCCTTGGAAAAGCACGCCCTGACTTTCCTATACAAGCCTCACCGCGGCCAAACCACTTCCAAACACCACCCGCCAATGTGACATTTTCCCCTCCTTGCCAGACATCACCATGGCGCCTTCAGTTAGCATCACCCACAAACTGACAGCCCAACAGTTCTGCCCAGTTCCCTCCACTATACGGAACCTCCTTCACCATCCCATACGTCAGCTCCTTCCATCACGGCAGCTATCCCTTACCGCATCAACCCCACACTTCCTCCTCCACCAACACACGTCCGCATATCCTAACCCTTACACACTTTGATGGCCATCTCATCCATCACCTCCGCTAGCTGTGACTTTCCTAACAACCACCACCTTTACTGTCTCACCTCCAGACCACTCTGCTCAGCCATATGTAAATCACACTCCCCTTATCACCTCTCCTCTTCATGTTGCCGCGTCAACTCGGCCTCCCCATATTTCACCACCCACTCCACCAGCGTACTCCTCCGCGGTTCTCATGACACGCCTAGACTTTAGCTCCACCTTCGAACCCACGTCCCTCCTTCAAGTCCCTTTGACCAAATCCAGTAGGCCCCAACCAAGCTCAGCAGTCTTGCCACTCTGTGTATATAGGACTCATATGTGCACACATAAGCCGAGCTCAAATTTAGCTGTATAACGTATTACTTATCAAGCCCAACAGCCTCCACTCGATCCACGCGTCAAAAATACACCTTTTCCCTCCCCTTGCCACAATTAGCTTTGCCTGAAGTTACTTTGGTCCACCGCTCAGTCCATCTCAAACTGTATGTGGATCCATTCGCTTTGGTTATCACTTTCAGAAGAGGGAAACACAAATCTGAAGTATAGAAAGAAATATAGATATATTTGCTTTTGTGTTCGGCGTGCGCGCGATAGTACCTTTTTCCCATAAGCAGCACATGGTCATCTGTGGTTGCTCGTAGTAGATACAAGGCGTTAACGGTGAAGATCGGGAAGCACATGACTGGTGAGAACATTTAATCTTAATTATTTTAAATGAGTAGAAACATTTATTATAAATTAGTCAATGATTAAAACCAGTTAACAATTTTAACTATGCATGAACGGTTGCTATGGTTGTGATGTTCGAATGGGTGTTTATGTAGGTTAAAACACTGAACACGGTGCATAATTTGATGGGTGATTAATTGTTGCAATATTGACAGATAGAATCATATCCATGTGAATTGATTTTGGTTGTATCACACACCTTGTAGTTGTGGATTTATATACAGAACGATCCAAATCTCCCTCTTATAACGATTGTTTAAAAGTAAATTAAAAAAATTGAAATCTATTTTGAATTCGGATCCTTAAATAATTTGAAATCTAAGTTATGAATAATTAAAGGTTTCCGTAAAACGATGAAAGAAGTTTGAAGCTCTAAAATTTGGTTTGTACTCTCAAGTTTCAAACGAGTTCGGAAAATTTGGTTTTTGAGTTATATTAGTTTTATGTAAACGTTGATTTACAATTATCCATGAGATTTGAAATGTAATTAGAAGGAGGATCTGAGTTGCATGACTAAACCTTGGCTTTATTAAAAACACTTGGCTTCATTATCTTAAACGACTATTTATAAGCTTGAAGTCAATTAAGCAAGTTTGAAATTTATTTAAAAAGGGAAAGTAAGACTTGAGTCTCATGACTAAACATTGATTTGATTTAACATATTCGGTAATATTTCCTTTAAAAGACCATTTGTAAGCTTAAATAATTGGGATAATGTTATATTGAGTTTCCAATAAATTTTGAAATGGTTTTGATTAAAGTTATCTAACTTTAATGTTAATCTGAAGGGATTAGAAAATTTTTAACCATTACCAAATATGTAATTATGTGTTGACAACATCTCTTTCAGTTATAATACATATTCGTCAGAACGTTCTAGGGTGACAGAGAGGATAGTGTCTAAGGCTTCGGTTTGGAAAATATAGTTTCCTGCTTTCCCTGGCTATCCCTAACTGATCCGAGGAACGGAATGGTTATTTCGAAAGATAATTTGGAATTTAAATAAAACACTTTGAATTAGAACAATTTTGGAAGGTTAATAAGCATTATTCATTATTTAAAATGATTTGAGTAAAGGATTCAAAGTTGGAATGATTGTAAGCCTATTTGGCTATTCCATAATACTTTAAGTAACATTTTGATATTCACTGAAAAGTAATTTGGTTTTGGAACCAATGAGTTAGGAATGATTACTCGAATATAAAAGAGGGTTTCTGGAATAATTTGGAAGATTTCAAAGGGATAATTATTTGTGTAAAGCTCTAAATCCCAGTTTGGACGTGGTAGAAATGATAACAACGAATGAAAAAATTTGAATACGGGATTATAAAGAAGAAGCTAGATAAAAATGAGATTTTAGAAATTTGAAATAATCCTAAGAATATTTGACAAACATTGGGAAGGAGATTTGGATTGAAATCATTATAGTCATTAACTTGTTTTAAATACGCTTATTACTTGGAAAGACCGGGATCAGATTCACGTCCAAAAATCATTCCAAGTAATAATACGACGCTATTTAATGACTTGGAAATGGAAAATGAAGACAGGGAATTTTCGGATTATTTGGATTAATTACCGATGTCTTTGATCGGCCATACACCTGATATGAGGCTATAAGTGGCATGAGGTCGGAATATATTTGAGGATTTTCGGATTTTGTTCCGTTCAGACCCAGAATGGACTTGTATGGATTGTGTGTCTGATATTGTAATTGACCACATAGCACTGATTCCTGTGAATATATATCGAATTTGTAGCAATTGATTATTCCCGTCTCTAAGTTACGTTCTTAGAGGTTATGTATTGATTGAAATCAGTGACACGTGGAAGATTGACAATGTGGCATACTCAAGTTATGGAATGAGCTCATGATGATCAAAGCATGGCTTATTTAAGCAAAGCTTTGCGTATACCGTGACATCGATAAGCCTCACACCCCGGATAATGAGAAACTGACGGTTAGGTTGTTGACATATATACATGATTTTGTGATTGATAGCTCCGGCAGAGGTACCTCTTTTGAATTTGGGAATACGGTATGTTCGGGGGTCCGTGTCTGGAAAAAAACCGTTAATTTACCTCGCGATTTGTAGTTGGTGTCCGTGTCTGGATGAAAAAGCCGTGTTACACTTCGTTTGTATTCCGTTTGATCTTTCGTGTCAGGAATCATGTAACGTCCCAGAAATTTCGACAACTGGAATATGGAGTTAGTTAAATAATTGACTATTTATAATCAATTTTATATTGATATTTGGGTTGGAACTGTAAAAATCAAATATATTGCTTGAGTATGAATTGAACACCAGATTTAATTCAGAGGGGTTGGTTGAGGAATCAAATATTTATTGTTGAATATTTGAATTGAATTTGTTTGAATATTTAAATTATAGTTGAAATTCGATAGAAAAATATAAATGGATTGTGTTTAAAAATAAATGTAGTTGACATTAAACAAACTAAATTTTTTATTCGTTGAACTATATGGAAATTGGGTTAGATATGTGTGTATACTAGTGTATATAAACATATTGAATTTAACATTCAAATTTGGAATTAAATGATGATGTTTTATGAATAAACAAAATAAAATCAGTGAAACAATAAATATTTTTAAATTAAAAATAATGTCGTATAAATAGTGTCAGATTACAATTTAAAATTATTTTATTGATTTCAGAACGCAAAGACAAGAAGGTACTTATAATTTTTGACTGTGTTGGCGGTACGTGTTTTGAGCGTTCTAGGTTAATTCACGGTAGATTATTAAATGTAAATAAAAATTTTCCTAGTTATTACCTATTTTTAACAAAACCCTTCACCAGATGATTTCGCGCCGGCCTATGTCTATAAAACACAGATACCCTAAACCTACTGACTTTGACATTGATCTTATCTTCAAGTTTCTCTTCTATAAAAACCTCGTTTCCCTTATATTTACCAGCAAACTCGTTTCTTCATTTTCGGTTCTTAATGTCCACCGAAATAAAACCATTTCCCCTAAAAATCAAAATCGATCGACACCTTCTCCCTTGCATACTAGCATCAGCACAAAGATCGGGATGAGAAAAATCCAAGCAGTCCATCGTCGTTGCCTTAGGAGCCGTCGTGCTGCCTCATTTCCCCCAAATCAAAGACTCTACCTGAGAATTGCCGTTGTTGTCACCACTGCCACCCAAAATCAGCTTTGTCGTTCCAACCACCAAGCTCGCATTAGAGAATTGAAGCCACTAGCGTTCAATTTTTTAGATCTCGACAACACAACAGTGGAGGTGAGTATATTGTTCATGATTAAGTTTTGATTCAAATAATTTAATTTCAGTTAAATTGGAAATTTTGATAGTTAGTGGGCTTGGTACCAAGCTGTTACTATGCTGCCTTTGTCCCATTATTATGTGTTTCGACCTAGAAATGTTTATCTGTTCACATATATATATATATATAACCTGGAATGTCTGAAAATATACTTGTTATTGTTGGTGGTCATATGTCTCTATCAGTATATGCCGAATTGAAACACCAACTACCATGTCCATTAAACTGCTGACCCCTGTTGTTTTGGTTTCGGACTTTGGTTCTGCGAAAAACCACTCTGATCTTAAGGTCTTGCTGTGGATTTGTGTCCTTACTGTCTTCCCACTGGTTTTCGCGTGTGACATGCTCTGTGGATATATGTCTTAACTTATCTAGTGATAACATATTAAGTCCTGGCTTTAGAGAAAAATTAAACATGGGTTCTAAGTATATATTATTGTGACTTAAAAAGCATGCACCCCTTTTAATATGTCCTTGAACATGAAATATAGATCCTGTTGTGGTGTTTATTTATGCAGCGCCTTACTTAATTGAAATATGTTACAGAAAAACTGGAATACATTAGTACATACCCTTGCATACTTGTTTATGACTTTGATCCATCGACATGTTGCATCGTTGTTTGTTTGTGTGTTTTATTACCTCGTTTCACTCACTATTGCACTTATGTATTGTCTTAGCTAGATGTCTCTGCACATTCGCGCACACTAAAATTCATATATGTATATATGTAGCTTTTTATGTGTATGTATATATGGTTTTGGTAGGTTGTGACGAGAAGGAATTTCGCTCGGTCCGAACCAGTCGCTAAACCGATCCAGGCCGTTCGAAACGCCCTATCGTTTGAGAACAGGACAAAACAGAACGCATACAGAAGAACATTTCATTGTATATTACAACAATGCATCAGATTACAAGAATATACAGAGTAAAAACGAATAAATATTACACAGAAATATCAGAGATTTAAATTACATTTAAATACATAGCAGCGGAAAATAATACAATACACAACTAGAAGAGATATACGGATACAAAGCTTTCCGGATATCGTTCCAGCTGTAAACCAGGATCCTGTGAATATAAATCTGCAAAACCAAAACTACTAGCTGCCCGTGTCGAAAATAAGGGCACCCAGAGTTTAGGTTAAAACAATAAACTCCAGGTCAGTCATGTGACTGGTGTGAGAACTAAAACAGTTATTAATCTTTATTTTAAATCATTAGGTAAATCAAGGGACCACGCCGTATAACACGGAACGGGTTTCCTCCCAAGAATACCAGTGCATAAAACAAACAGCGCAATGCTAAATAAAGAAAAATGAAGCTGTTATAAGACCCAGGTCCTATCACACAATGCAACGCAAGCCGGGGGATAGGGTTTTCCCTTATAACAGCCAAAGAATGCTTGATACGTTTAAAACAGATTGTTTGATACTATTATAAGTGCATATTGTATAAAACAACTTCAAATCATAAGTATCAATCATAGGTGGCATGAATGGCCCATAACACTATGTCGCCATATATAAATTTACAATCAAAACCGCAAATGTCGTATTGGAAGTTGGGTTATCATTTATGGTATGAACCGAGGCTAGGGGCAAGATCCTCAATGATTCGAGACTGCCTAGCCCGAGTCTCAGGATCAGAACGCATCGACCCTTGGAGCGACAGGGCCGGTCCACCGATGTGGATTAAAAATGCCTGAGCACTACGTTTCGCCGCCCTTTGGGGCGTAAGCGAGCCAACTAAATGACTCCATCGGTTCGAGAACGACCGATCAATCCGAGGCGCCTCGCAACAGCAACAACAACATAAGTCAAACTCGTCAGGGCGTGTAAAACCACTGACGCCACTTTTAGCTAGGAGGAAACGTAGGCCCTCCCTGAGGTCCGTCTCCCGTTTTTGATTCATACCGGGTGTGATACTCGCGAATCAACGTTACACAAAGCTACGCCACAAAGGCCGTGCTTCGATCATCAACCACAAGACTTTGCTTTTCAACAGAAGCCTTGATCATTTGCCTCTTAGCATGCCACACAGGCAATTCACTCCATACGATTGATATCCATCAATATATAACCCCTGAGCTCGTACGTCTCAGAGAAGGGCGTTAAGCAAGAGAATAAATTCTCCGCCGCCAAACAGATATATATTTAATAGAGATCAATCACACGGACTAAAATCCAATGTCAGACACACAGTCCATTTACAAGTCCGTTCTGGGTCTGAACGAAACCGGAGGCACCTAGTACCCCGCATATCCATCGATCTCCAAGTACGTCTGGACGATCACTAACTGTTTCCATCTTCTTGGGTGTACAGCCCAATCAAGATCATCAGTAATTACCCAAACGACGTGAAGACCTCCGGTCTTCGACCATCGTCTTCATCTTCGACTTATCGTCGTATCAGTTATTCAGAATGGGATAAACCCGGTCTTTCCGAATAACTCGCGTATATATTATAAAAGTGTTACACAAACACAACATACGCCTCATTCCAATTCATCAGTCACTAACCGTAAATTAATCAAGAGAATAATTTCCCAAATATTAACCCCGAAGGCCGAAACCAACATCAGATCAATATCCAGAAAACCATTCTGCCTAGCTAACCGACAGTTAGTTTCTGATTTCACATTCATAGGGAAAGGTTCCCATTAATTTTATCCAAGATAAATTTCTTGAATTTATTCTTCTTTTGAATTTCGATTCAACTAGTCGAGATTAACGAACCTTACCGAAGTAATCATTGGTTTTAATTTCCCAATCCCAACCTATTTATCCCATGAAGTAAAACTGGTAATACTTCATATCTAACACCACAGTGTTATCGGTAAATTCAATTACCATTTCACGTTCAAATCTAATTAAAGATTTAACTATCGCCTGGAGCAAAACTGGTGATACTCCATTTCGATTATTTCAATCTAATTAAAGATTCATTAAAACTCCACTTAGTTTTAATCTGTGACTGGGTTAAAGAATCAGTGTCATTTAAAACACGGTTCACGATAAACCCAAAATCCCATTCCATTAATTATCGGGTTAAAGAACGAGTGTTATTTAAAACACTGTTCACAATAAACCCAAAAATCAATATCAATTCAATTCCAATTAAATATTATTTAATTGGTACACTTCATTAAATCTAAATAAAAAGATTTAATCTTTTCTCAACTGGGTTCAAGAACAGTGTTAGTGAAGACACCATTCACGACAAACCCAAATCACATTCGATATTCAATACAAGGCTCTGAATAGAAAATATATCGGCTTATATTCAATATCGAATTCTACGACTAACAAATGTCGTATTGGAAATAACGATATAAATATATATCTTTCAAATTTCCATAACAACACCTGTATAATCACGAATTCCAACATCGAAATATTCCGAAGACAATTTCGATTCAAATCCACTCCAATGCAATCATTGGATATTTTGGTTATTTTCAAAACCCTTTTCGAATTCAATTTATTTATTTAAAAATAAATAGATTATAATTCTAGTTCAAAACTAGTTCATTTCGATAAAAATCTATTTTTTTTATCTTTTCAAATATGGAGTTTTTCATCCCAATTCTTCTCAAATCATTTCATATGATTTTACACAAATTATTACTATTTTTAATAATTTTATCGAGGCCTGTACAGTCGATTTCCATCAATGGCCATCGAACTGCACTTACAGCGACCTTTTTCGAATTTGATTTGGACGTATCTCCAAATCCAACCGTTAGATTTCTAATTTCTAATTTTCTTTAGAAAGCTCTTTTCGATACGAACCCAACGGTTCCGGTTTTAGGAGAATCCGACGGTCGGATCTCCCGTAATGTTCGTTTGAAATAAATGGTCGAAATTCACGAACTGCCGCGGCGCGGCGCGTTCTATTCAGGCCATTATATTATATATATAATATATATAATATATACTTCGTCGATTTCTATTTAAAACGAATTATATGAATAGTTTTAAAATCGTTTCAAAAGCAATTTCAACTTCCATTTCAATTCAAATCAAAATTGAATTCTTCTTTATAAATTCGTTTCAAAATTCATTTCTATTCAATTCAAATTTCAATTCAATTTGAATTCATTTCAATTCGCTTTCAATTCAATTTGAAATCGTTTTCAATTCAATTCATTTCGAAATCGTTTTCAATTCATTTCATTTCGAAATCGTTTTCAATTCAATTCCTTTCAAAATATTCGATTTCGAAATCACTTTTCAATATTCATTTTAAAATGAATAAAATCGATATAAATATCGTTCACGTCAAAATGGCGTCGATCTAATCAACACGGCTTCATAAATTTCTATTTTCAAATATTCTATTTCAAATATTTCCTTTTCAAAATAGTTGTTATTATCAAAATATTTCGTTCAACACAAGACCAATCTCAATGGATGAAACTGTCAACACATGAACTTTTATTTTATATCGATAAAGGTGCAAATTTTATTACTAAAATATTTCGTTCAACACATGACCAATCTCAATGAATGAGTACTGTCAACACATGAACTTTTATTTTATAATATTCTTTATTTTCTAAATTGGAATGAGGCCCAATCAATCACCATATAAAGTTAATCATATGGATTTTCATACAACACATGTATAATAGCATTGAAAAATAATCAACCATCAACCAAAGTGCACTACACTGTATAAGCATCAAATATAGATATCTAACGCTTATAACAGCCTGTCAATCAATCGATCGACATATTTAATCAATCAGGATGAGTGAACTTCAAATTTCATCCTAACACCCGTGTGGGGTTTCAAACAATCAAACACATATTTTATTTGTGCAGTTGGGCGATGTGTAAAATTTATCGACCCAATCAATGTCAGTCAAATCAGTGTACATAAACAAACCGTCTGGTTTGTAAATGAATATTTTATTTATTCACATCACGTTAAAAATTATATTTTTAACGATAAAACATTTTATTCCAACATATGAATTTCTATTCAGTTCATTCTTTAAATAAAATGATATTTTTATTTTTCTAACTTATTTCAGAAAATTTCGGCGGCATAACGGCACGATACTAGAAACGGGACAAGGCCTAGCCTTATCCCCGGTCTAGTGAAGGCCCACGCCATTCACACATCAATCTAATCCATTCATCTCACCAAACAATTCAATTTCAATCAAATAATCTAACTAACTATTCAACCAAACAATTTAACAAACAAGCCATCCATGGTTTGTGGATGACGGGTGTCGGGTGCTACTAAACACCGTCTGCATCCTAGCATATATATATAACTAGAAAAATTAAATTGAAAGGTGAGAAATTCTCACCTATAGCTATCCTAGCTCCACGGCACTTCTAATGCAGGAAATCTTCGCCAACTCGCCTTTTTGTCGCTTTCGCCCGTATTCTCTACATATGTAAAAATCGAATTTTTACTTTGCTATTCAATATATAAAAATCGAATTTTTTTCTATTTAAAAATCTCGCCTTTCCCCTTTTTAAAATCTCATTTTTAAACTATGGTTTATATTTTATAGACAAAGATGATTTTAATTTCAAATCAGAGGTAATCTTATTTTTAAGTCAAAGTCTAATTTATATCTTCTATTTGAAAGTATTTTATTTTTCCAAAACTATCATGTTTTATATTTTCAAAATCACTCCTAATTTTATTTTAAAACCTTTCTAACTTTATTTTCATAATGCTATATATATATATATAAAATGAAAATAAAGGCTGCCTTTATATTTATTCAAAACTGCATTTATATTATATAAAAAAAAACTGCTGCATTTACATTACATAAAAAAAACTGCATTTATATTACATAAAAAATCTGCATTTATATTATATATAAAAATCTGCATTTATATTACATAAAAAAAAAATCTGCATTTATATTTCATAAAAAATCTTCATTTATATTACATAAAAAAAATCTGCATTTATATTATATATAAAAATCTGCATTTATATTACATATAAAAATCTGCATTTATATTTCATAAAAAATCTGCATTTATATTACATAAAAAAAAATCTGCATTTATATTACATATAAAAAAAATCTGCATTTATATTACATATAAAAATCTGCATTTATATTATATATATAAAAAAAAATAAAAAATAAAAAACTGCACTTACAGTCCAAAAATGAAAAACCGAACCCATCAGCCAAAAGAGAAATCCCTGTCGCACGCCAAACGGAGCAGTGGGTCGACGATCCAAGGACGCCGCGTCGTCGGCCTTGGAAGGGGCTGCCGCCGCTGAGACCGAGGCAGAGCTCGGTGGGGCCCTCAAGCCAGAAATCCGCTCGAAAGTCAACGGGTTTGGAGGCGAAATTCGAGGGTTCCAGGACACGAAAGCTCATCATACCCATATCATCTTGAAGAGCTCGATTTGTTCTTGAATCTTTGATTTAGGGTTGAGATCCAATTCGATTTGGATTAAGAAGAAAAGGGGAAATCATTTCAGAGCGTTTCGTTCGTTGATTTTAGACTGAGGCGGCCGCGTTAAAGAAGTGGCTAGGGTTTCCAAGAAGTTAATATATATATTTATAATTTAATATTATTTTTAATTCAAAAATACTTGCTTATTGATACGAACTCCAATTCAAACCCAACGACTGTCGCCCCTGACGTTTTACCCCCATTCCGAACACAATGGGATATGTATCGCAAGCTGATTCCATCGTTTCGATCAGTTTTCATCAAAATCAAAATATAACTCTATATATTGAATTTTAAACGTACATTTCAAATTACCAGGGCCACATACTAACTAGAAAAATTCCCGAAAAATGTTTTCTAGCTTCGTATTGACGATACGGTCCTAACAAAACTAGTATCGTCGAATTCTGAGACTGTATGAAAAATGGCCAATTTCCAGTCGATTAAAATCAACTGAAATGGTCAAAACACGTTCTCCTTTGCCACGCTCACATATAGATTCGAAAAATTATGAAATTTGGAATCTAGCAACAATTTGACACTGCGGATCCAACAAAAGTGGTTTCGTCGAAATCCGAGGTCATTTGCAAAATGTCCATTTTTAAGGGCCTGAATTCCATAGCGACTATTCAGAATTTTCAACTGGACATATCTTATCATTTCTAAGATGAAATCTCAGTTTGTTAACTTCGTTACAAAGATATAGTTATACAGATTCAAATATTTCTTGTTTCGTTCAATTCTGACTTATATTGAATTATGTATATTCATTTGAAATTAGAAATCGAATTTTCGAACTACCGCGCCATTTTCAATTCCTTTTATAATTATATATAATTATTATATATTCTAACGACGACGTATATAATATATACGTTCTAATTATATTCTAAATAAATTTCTCGTCGATTTTATTTAAATTAATTCAATTTAAATATAGAAAACTCGCTATAATTGCCAAAATAAAAATTTTAAACTGGCCCAGAATTTGCGGGTTGTTACAATCTCCCCCACTTAAAACTTTTCGTCCCCGAAAAGGAACAAAGTCGAAAGTGGTTTGATTAATCAACTCTACGTTCGATCTGGCTTCCATTCTCCAACTCTTTAGTTTCTGAGAATTTTCAAAATTTCAAAAATTTGGCTAACACCCTAAATTTTGGAAAAATTTCGCCATAACCTCCCCTGCACCGGGAGCATCGGGGAATTTCAAATAGCTTCCCCGGTCCTTCAGATCTCAAAAAGAAAAAGAAAAAGCCAAGCGGCTAGCCAATAGGCTCACAAAATCATCATCACCCAAACAAAACAGTAAATTATGTAGTAAACATGTACCTATTTGTCGGGCAAACAAATTTTATTCTCTGCTCTAGCCTCCTTGCTATGACCTGTTCAATGATATATATGTATATGCAAGCAAACACAACCAATTTTCGATACAATTCAATATTTGAATCAGTTAGGCATAAAGGTTCAAAATTATCAAACAAATAACACAAACAACACAAATATCAATCAATTAGTGGATTAGAGTTTCAAATTGATAACTTTGATACATAGTCAAAAATCAGGTTTTTGATGCCAAATCACAACAATAGGCCCTATCTAATTTTGGTTCTCACACCAGTCTAATGGAAACATATAGAAAACACACATTCGAAACACGAAAATAAATACTGGTGATGGCGCGCCATCATCAGAATCATGTCCGGGCGACTAGAGTGTGACCCTATATCTATCCAGTATATTAAAATTTCGAATACACGCGGATCAGACGTATACGCAAAATCTATATATACTGGATTGTCCACATCAATCTAAATAGATAATCAAATACGAATAATTGATTTAAATCTTCAAAACCAAAAATTTGTTTTCATTTGAAAAATATACTCTTCACACTCGTTCTAGGATACTACTGATCCCATCTCTAACGAGTCATTCTCATTGGATATTGCTAATCCAACATCTGATGAATTCTTTCGTATGGTTCTAATGTGTCTTGTTCTCGAGCTCTGTAAACCAAAGCTCTGATACCAACTGTGACGAGAAGGAATTTCGCTCGGTCCGAACCAGTCGCTAAACCGATCCAGGCCGTTCGAAACGCCCTATCGTTTGAGAACAGGACAAAACAGAACGCATACAGAAGAACATTTCATTGTATATTACAACAATGCATCAGATTACAAGAATATACAGAGTAAAAACGAATAAATATTACACAGAAATATCAGAGATTTAAATTACATTTAAATACATAGCAGCGGAAAATAATACAATACACAACTAGAAGAGATATACGGATACAAAGCTTTCCGGATATCGTTCCAGCTGTAAACCAGGATCCTGTGAATATAAATCTGCAAAACCAAAACTACTAGCTGCCCGTGTCGAAAATAAGGGCACCCAGAGTTTAGGTTAAAACAATAAACTCCAGGTCAGTCATGTGACTGGTGTGAGAACTAAAACAGTTATTAATCTTTATTTTAAATCATTAGGTAAATCAAGGGACCACGCCGTATAACACGGAACGGGTTTCCTCCCAAGAATACCAGTGCATAAAACAAACAGCGCAATGCTAAATAAAGAAAAATGAAGCTGTTATAAGACCCAGGTCCTATCACACAATGCAACGCAAGCCGGGGGATAGGGTTTTCCCTTATAACAGCCAAAGAATGCTTGATACGTTTAAAACAGATTGTTTGATACTATTATAAGTGCATAGTGTATAAAACAACTTCAAATCATAAGTATCAATCATAGGCGGCATGAATGGCCCATAACACTATGTCGCCATATATAAATTTACAATCAAAACCGCAAATGTCGTATTGGAAGTTGGGTTATCATTTATGGTATGAACCGAGGCTAGGGGCAAGATCCTCAATGATTCGAGACTGCCTAGCCCGAGTCTCAGGATCAGAACGCATCGACCCTTGGAGCGACAGGGCCGGTCCACCGATGTGGATTAAAAATGCCTGAGCACTACGTTTCGCCGCCCTTTGGGGCGTAAGCGAGCCAACTAAATGACTCCATCGGTTCGAGAACGACCGATCAATCCGAGGCGCCTCGCAACAGCAACAACAACATAAGTCAAACTCGTCAGGGCGTGTAAAACCACTGACGCCACTTTTAGCTAGGAGGAAACGTAGGCCCTCCCTGAGGTCCGTCTCCCGTTTTTGATTCATACCGGGTGTGATACTCGCGAATCAACGTTACACAAAGCTACGCCACAAAGGCCGTGCTTCGATCATCAACCACAAGACTTTGCTTTTCAACAGAAGCCTTGATCATTTGCCTCTTAGCATGCCACACAGGCAATTCACTCCATACGATTGATATCCATCAATATATAACCCCTGAGCTCGTACGTCTCAGAGAAGGGCGTTAAGCAAGAGAATAAATTCTCCGCCGCCAAACAGATATATATTTAATAGAGATCAATCACACGGACTAAAATCCAATGTCAGACACACAGTCCATTTACAAGTCCGTTCTGGGTCTGAACGAAACCGGAGGCACCTAGTACCCCGCATATCCATCGATCTCCAAGTACGTCTGGACGATCACTAACTGTTTCCATCTTCTTGGGTGTACAGCCCAATCAAGATCATCAGTAATTACCCAAACGACGTGAAGACCTCCGGTCTTCGACCATCGTCTTCATCTTCGACTTATCGTCGTATCAGTTATTCAGAATGGGATAAACCCGGTCTTTCCGAATAACTCGCGTATATATTATAAAAGTGTTACACAAACACAACATACGCCTCATTCCAATTCATCAGTCACTAACCGTAAATTAATCAAGAGAATAATTTCCCAAATATTAACCCCGAAGGCCGAAACCAACATCAGATCAATATCCAGAAAACCATTCTGCCTAGCTAACCGACAGTTAGTTTCTGATTTCACATTCATAGGGAAAGGTTCCCATTAATTTTATCCAAGATAAATTTCTTGAATTTATTCTTCTTTTGAATTTCGATTCAACTAGTCGAGATTAACGAACCTTACCGAAGTAATCATTGGTTTTAATTTCCCAATCCCAACCTATTTATCCCATGAAGTAAAACTGGTAATACTTCATATCTAACACCACAGTGTTATCGGTAAATTCAATTACCATTTCACGTTCAAATCTAATTAAAGATTTAACTATCGCCTGGAGCAAAACTGGTGATACTCCATTTCGATTATTTCAATCTAATTAAAGATTCATTAAAACTCCACTTAGTTTTAATCTGTGACTGGGTTAAAGAATCAGTGTCATTTAAAACACGGTTCACGATAAACCCAAAATCCCATTCCATTAATTATCGGGTTAAAGAACGAGTGTTATTTAAAACACTGTTTACAATAAACCCAAAAATCAATATCAATTCAATTCCAATTAAATATTATTTAATTGGTACACTTCATTAAATCTAAATAAAAAGATTTAATCTTTTCTCAACTGGGTTCAAGAACAGTTGTAACAACCCGTAAAATCTGGGCCAGTTTAAAATTTTTATTTTGGCCATTTTAGCGAATTTTGATTATTTAAAATGAATTATTTTAAATAATATCGACGAGAAATCTATTTTGAATATAATTCGAACGTATATATTATACGCGTCGTCGTTAGAATATAAATATTTATATATAATTATAAATAGAATTGAAAATGGCGCGGTAGTTCGATAATTCGATTTCAAACTTCAATTGAATGTACCGGGTGCAAAACAATCCGGATTTTAGTGAAACCAAAAATAATGGAATCTAATAGTGAATATCTTTCCAACGAATCCGAAAAATCAAAAGTTCGTAGCGGGAATCAAAAGATATGTCCAATTGAAAATTCTGAATAGTCGCTATGGAATTAAGGCCCTTAAAAATAGCAATTTTGCAAACGACCTCGGATTTCGACGAAACCAGTTTTGTTGGGTCCGTGATGTTAAGTTATTGCTAGATTCCAAATTTCATAATTTTTCGAATCAATATGTGAGCGTGGCGAAGGAAAACGCGTTTGACCATTTTGGTTGATTTTAATCGAATGGAAATTGGCCATTTTTCCAACGGTCTCAGAATTCGACGAAACTAGTTTTGTTAGGACCGTATCGTCAATACGAAGCTAGAAAATATTTTTCTGGAATTTTTAAAGTTCGTATGCGACCCCGGTAATTTGAAATGTACGTTTAAAATTCAATATAGAGAGTTAAATGTAAATTTAACGGAAACTGATTCAAACAGCCGAACCAGCCTACGATACATATACCATTGTGTTCGGAATGGGGGTAAAACGCTGTGGACGACAGGCGGTGGGCCTCGTTTCGAGGTCGTATGAAAAAGTCAACTTTTAGAAAATAAAATAAAATAAAATAAAATAAACACTTCCCTCTCTCTTAACCCCTCCAGGCCCCCCCCCCCCCCGTTTCTTCAAATCGGGATCAAAAAAAAGAAAAGAAAAAAGAAAAAAAAAGAGAACGACGAACGGAGACTGCGCCCCGCCTCCTGCCACCGCCGTCGGAGTTCGTCAGCGTGCCCCCCCCCCCCTTCGCTGAACCCCTCTCTCTCCGATCTCGCCCCTTTTCCTTTGAACCCTAAAACCGTGTAACCCCCCCCCCCTCCGTCGAGACAGCCGCGCCACCCCTCCCAGACCCGCCACCCAAAGCTGCGACATCCCTCTTCTCCTCCACCCTCCCTTAACTGAAAATCCCTAAGCTTCCCCCCCTTCTTCTAGTCCAACCAGCGCCATTTTTCCCCTCTCCGACGAAGGACGGGATAAAAGGTAATTTATTAATTTAATTACTTAGTTCATTAATTTATACAGTGTAGTTAATAATGTCAATTTTAATTTCAGTTTTTGTATAGATTAATGATAGAAAAATATATTTTTTTTGTTAATAGAAAAATACCATTTCTATTAGTAGAAAAATATAGTTTTGTTAGTAGAAAAGTTCATAGTTTGGTTAGTAGAAAGTTTGTATTTTAAAATTGAAAAGATAAGATTTTTAAAATTGAAAAGATAAGATTTTTAAAATCGAAAATATAAATACAATTGTTTTTAAATATAGAAGGAATATAGTTTTTATTTATATATATAGGAGTAATAAAGATTAGATTTTTATATAGAATTCATGTAATTTTGTATGTAGGAATGGTTCATAAAGATCGGATTTTTATACATGAATGGCAAAGTTAAAGATTTGATTTTTAGCGATAAAAAGATTTGATTTTTAGTTAGAAGAAAGGAAGTGATTTTTATGAAGACAACATAAAATAAAAACGAGATTTTTGTTTATGTAGCGATATAAAGATTCGACTTTTACTATATGAATATCAAGGTAAAGATAGAATTTTTATCTATATTGTAGCAGTAGAAAAATGTGATTTTTATCTGCATAGTGTAGAAATAAAAATATAATTTCTATATAGAAATTAGCGTTATAAAAATATAATTTTTATATATTAAGGAGTGGAGTAAAATTTCGATTTTTATATATTGAATAACGAAGTCAAAATTCGATTTTTAAATATATGAAGTGAATATAAAAATATGATTTTTAAATTGAAAGTGAACAAATAAAAATGTGATTTTTATTTAAAGACATCAAAATATAAAAATGTGTGATTTTTATATATGTAGTGAAAGCGGTCAACGAAGATGACGAAGATGCGATAGCGATGAAGATTTCTATCAATGAAGTGCCGTGAAGCTAGGATAGCTATAGGTGAGAATTTCTCACTCTTAAATTTCTTTTCTAGTTATATATATATATACTAGGATGCAGACGGTGCTTAGTAGCACCCGACACAATCGTCCACAGACCATGGACTTGTTTGTTTGGTTGTTTGGTGATTGATTGCGATATTGGTTTGAATGTGGTTTGTGGTGTGAAAAATCGAATCGATAAATTGGTTAGGATTAGACGCGCGCCGTTATAAGGCGAAGGAGTAAGGCTAGGTTAGACTCTTACTCCAAATTTTGTGGTTTGCATAACGAATTGATTTGATTGATGTGTGAATGGCGTGGGCCTTCACTAGACCGGGGATAAGGCTAGGCCTTGTCCCGTTTCTAGTATCGTGCCGTTATGCCGCCGAAATTTTCTAAAATATGTTAGAAAAATAAAAAAAATCATTTTTATTGAATAAATGAATTGAATAGAAATTCATATGTTGGAATAAAATGTTTTATCGTTAAAAATATAATTTTTAACGTGAATGTGAATAAATAAATATTCATTTACAAACCAGACGGTTTGTTTATGTACACTTATTTGAATGACATTGATTGGGACGATAAATTTTACACATCGCCCAACTGCACAACTAAAATCTGTGTTTGGTTGTTTGAAACCCCACACGGGTGTTGGGATGAAATATGAATTTCACTCATCCTGATTGATTAAATATGTCGATCGATTGATTGACAGGCTGTTATAAGCGTTGAATATCTATATTTGATGCTTATACAGTGTAGTGCACTTTGGTTGATGGTTGATTATTTTTCAATGCTATTATATACATGTGTTGTATGGAAATCCACATAATTAATTTTATATGGTAATTGATTGGGCCTCATTCCAATTTGAAAAATAAAGAAAATTTGAAAATAGAAATTTATGAAGCCGTGTTGATTAGATTGACGCCATTTTGACGTGAACGATATTTATATCGACTTTATTCATTTTAAAATGAATATTGAAAAGTGATTTCGAAATCGACGATTTCGAAATGAATTGAATTGAAAACGATTTCGAAATGAAGTGAATTGAAAACGATTTCGAAATGAATTGAATTGAAAACGAATTCAAAGTGAATTGAAAACGATTTCAAAGTGAATTGAAAACGATTTCGAAATGAAGTGAATTGAAAACGATTTCAAAGTGAATTGAAAACGATTTCGAAATGAAGTGAATTGAAAACGATTTCGAAATGAATTGAATTGAAAACGATTTCGAAATGAATTGAATTGAAAACGATTTCGAAATGAATTGAATTGAAAACGAATTCAAAGTGAATTGAAAACGATTTCGAAATGAAGTGAATTGAAAACGATTTCGAAATGAATTGAATTGAAAACGATTTCGAAATGAATTGAATTGAAATTTGAATTGAATAGAAATGAATTTTAAAACGAATCTATAAAGAAGAATTCAATTGTGATTTGAATTGAAAAGGAAGTTGAAAATGTTTTTGAAACGAATTCAAAACTATTTATATAATTCGTTTCAAATAGAAATCGACGAAGTATATATTATATATATTATATATATAATATAATGGCCTGAATAGAACGTGCCGCGCAGCGGCAGTTCGTGAATTTCGACCATTTATTTCAAACGGACATTACGGGAGATCCGACCGTCGGATTCTCCTAAAACCGGAACCGTTGGGTTCGTATCGAAAAGAGCTTTCTAACAAATATTAGAAATTAGAAATCTAACGGTTGGATTTGGAATTATGTCCAAATCAAATTTGAAAAAGGTCGCTATAAGTGCAGTTCGATGGCCATTGATGGAAATCGACTGTACGGGCCTTGATAAAATTATTAAAAATAGTAATAATTTGTGTAAAATCATAAGAAATGATTTGTGAAGATTTGGGATGAAAAACTCCATATTTGAAAAGATAAAAATAGATTTTTATCGAAATGAACTAGTTTTGAACTAGAATTATAATTCTATTTATTTTAAATAAATGAATTGAATTTGAAAAGGGTTTTGAAAATAACCAAAATTTCCAATGATTGCATTGGAGTGGATTTGAATCGAAATTGTCTTCGGAATATTTCGATGTTGGAATTCGTGATTATACAGATGTTGTTATGGAAATTTGAAAGATATATATTTATATCGTTATTTCTAATACGACATTTGTTAGTCGTAGAATTTGATATTGAATATAAGCCGATATATTTTCTATTCAGAGCCTTGTATTGAATATCAAATGTGATTTGGGTTTGTCGCGAATGGTGTCTTCACTAACACTGTTCTTGAACCTAGTTGTGAAAAGATTAAATCTTTTTATTTAGATTTAATGAAGTGTACCAATTAAACGATATTTAATTGGAATTGAATTGGTATTGATTTTTGGGTTTCTCGTGAACAGTGTTTTAAATAACACTTGTTCTTTAACCCGATAATTAATGGAATGTGACTTTGGGTTTATCGTGAACTGTGTTTTAAATGACACTGATTCTTTAACCCAGATAACGATTAAAACTAAGTGGAGTTTTAATGAATCTTTAATTAGATTGAAAAGATCGAGAATGGAGTATCACCAGTTTTACTCCAGGCGATAGTTAAATCTTTAATTAGATTTGAACGTGAAATGGTAATTGAATTACCGATAACACTGTGGTGTTAGATATGAAGTACTACCAGTTTTACTTCATGGGGTGAATAGGTTGGGATTGGGAAATAAAATAAATGATTACTTCGGTGTGGTTCGCTAATCCCGACTAGTTTGAATTGATATTCAAAGGAGATTAAAGAATAAATTTAAAGAATTTATCTTGGATAAAATTAATGGGAACTTTTTCCCAAAGTATAGGAATATTTGAATAAAAGAATATTCTGAATTGGAATGAGGCGTATGTTGTGTTTGTGTAACACTTTTATAATATATACGCGAGTTATTCAGAAAGACCGGGTTTATCCCATTCTGAATAACTGATTCGACGTGGTGTCGAAGATGAAGACGATGGTCGAAGACCGGAAGTCTTCACGTCGTTTGGGTGATTACTGATGATCTTGATTGGGCTGTACACCCAAGAAGATGGAAACAGTTGGTGATCGTCCAGATGTACATGGAGATCGATGGATATGCGGGGTACTAGGTGCCTCCGGTTTCGTTCAGGCCCAGAACGGACTTGTAAATGGACTGTGTGTCTGACATTGGATTTCATTCTGTGTGACTGAGATCGGTTGCATAGAGTGGTTTGCCTGTGTGGCATGCTAAGATGCAAATGATCAAGGCTTCTGTTGAAAAGCAAGGTCTTGTGGTGATGATCAAAGCACAGCCTGTGTGGCACAGCTTTGTGTAACGTGAATTCGCGAGCCTCGCACCCCGGTTATGAACCCAAAACGGGAGAGGACCTCAGGGAGGGCATGCGTTTCTTTCTAGCTAGGGTGGTGTCAGTGACCTACCAGCCCTGACATTTATATACTTTTCACCTGTGTGGTTGTTGCTGTTGCGAGGCGCCTCGGTTTGATCGGACGATCCGGGTCCGATGGAGTCATTCGTTGGCTCATTTACGCCCCAAAGGGCGGGGAAACGCAGTGTTCAGGCATTTTAATCCACATCGGTGGACCGGCCCTGACGATCCAAGGGTCGATGCGCTCTGACCCTGAGGCTCGGGCTAGAGAGTCTCGAAGACGGTGAGGACGATCCCTGGCCTCGGTTCATAGATGGAAACCCAATTTCCAAATACGTGACTTTGCGATTCTGATTGTATAACCTATATATGGCGACATAGTGGTATGGGGCATTCATGCCGCCTATGATTGATACTTATGATTTGAAGTGTTTTATACACTATGCACTTATAATAGTATCAAATGATTTGTTTTAAACGTATCAAGCATTCTTTGGCTGTTATAAGGGAAAACCCTATCCTCGGCTGCGTTGCATTGTGTGATGGGACCTGGGTCTTATAACAGCTTCATTTTTCTTTATTTAGCATTGCGCTGTTTGTTTTATGCACTGGTATTCTTGGGAGGAAACCCGTTCCGCGTTAGCGGCGTGGTCCCTTGATTTACCTAACTTTTAAAATAAAGATCAATAACTGTTTTAGTTCTCACACCAGTCACATGACTGACCTGGAGTTTATTGTTTTAACCTAAACTCTGGGTGCCCCTATTTTGACACGGGCAGCTAGTAGTTTTGGTTTTGCAGATTTATATTCACAGGGTCCTGGTTTACAGCTGGAACGATATCCGGAAAGCTTTGTATCCGTATATCTCTTCTAGTTGTGTATTGTATTATTTTCCGCTGCTATGTATTTAAATGTAATTTAAATCTCTGATATTTCTGTGTAATATTTATTCATTTATACTCTGTATATTCTTGTAATCTGATGCATTGTTGTAATATACAATGAAATGTTCTTTGGTATGCGTTCTGTTTTGTCTTGTTCTCAAACGATAGGGCGTTTCGAACGGCCTGGATCGGTTTAGCGACTGGTTCGGACCGAGCGAAATTCCTTTTCGTCACATTTGGTATCAGAGCTTTGGTTTACAAAGCAGAGAACAAGACACATTAGAACCTTACGAAAGAATTCATCAGATATTGGATTAGTAATATCCAATTAGAATGACTCGTTAGAGATGGGATCAGTAGTATCCTAGAACGAGTGTGAAGAGTATATTTTTCAAATGAAAACATTCTTTGTTTTGAAAATTTAAATCAACTATTCGTATTTGATTATTTATTTATATTGATTAGGACAATGCAGTATATAAAGATTTTGGTTATACGTCTGATCCACGTGTATTCGAAGTTTTAATATACTGGATAGATATAGATTCACACTCTAGTCGCCCGAAGATGATTCTGATGATTGTAGCTACATCATCAGAATTAGTGTTCGAGTGTTGAAGGTGTGATTTTCTATATATTTTCATTAGGCTGGTGTGAGAACCAAAACTTATATATAGTTAGAACACATTGTTGTGATTTGGCATCAAAAACATGATTTTTGTATATGTATCAAAATTATGAATTTGAAACTCTAATTCACTAATTGATTGATGTTTGTGATGTTTGCTTATTTGTTTGCTAATTTTGAACCATTATGCCTAATTGAATCAAATATTGGATTGTATTGAAAATTGGTTGCATTTGCTTGCATATACATATATATCATTGAACAGGTCATAACAAGGAGGCTAGAGCCAGAGAATAAAATTTGTTTGCCCGACAAATAGGTACATGTTTACTACATAATTTCCTGTTTTGTTTGGGTGATGATGATTTTGTGAGCCTATTGGCTAGCCGCTTGGCTTTTTCTTTTTCTTTTTGAGATCTGAAGGACCGGGGAAGCTATTTGAAATTCCCCGATGCTCCCGGTGCAGGGGAGGTTATGGCGAAATTTTTCGAAAATTTAGGGTGTTAGCCAAATTTTTGAAATTTTGAAAATTCTCAAAAACTAAAGAGTTGGAGAATGGAAGCCAGATCGAACGTAGAGTTGATTAATCAAACCACTTTCGACTTTGTTCCTTTTCGGGGACGAAAAGTTTTAAGTGGGGGAGATTGTAACAACCCGTAAAATCTGGGCCAGTTTAAAATTTTTATTTTGGCCATTTTAGCGAATTTTGATTATTTAAAATGAATTATTTTAAATAATATCGACGAGAAATCTATTTTGAATATAATTCGAACGTATATATTATACGCGTCGTCGTTAGAATATAAATATTTATATATAATTATAAATAGAATTGAAAATGGCGCGGTAGTTCGATAATTCGATTTCAAACTTCAATTGAATGTACCGGGTGCAAAACAATCCGGATTTTAGTGAAACCAAAAATAATGGAATCTAATAGTGAATATCTTTCCAACGAATCCGAAAAATCAAAAGTTCGTAGCGGGAATCAAAAGATATGTCCAATTGAAAATTCTGAATAGTCGCTATGGAATTAAGGCCCTTAAAAATAGCAATTTTGCAAACGACCTCGGATTTCGACGAAACCAGTTTTGTTGGGTCCGTGATGTTAAGTTATTGCTAGATTCCAAATTTCATAATTTTTCGAATCAATATGTGAGCGTGGCGAAGGAAAACGCGTTTGACCATTTCGGTTGATTTTAATCGAATGGAAATTGGCCATTTTTCCAACGGTCTCAGAATTCGACGAAACTAGTTTTGTTAGGACCGTATCGTCAATACGAAGCTAGAAAATATTTTTCTGGAATTTTTAAAGTTCGTATGCGACCCCGGTAATTTGAAATGTACGTTTAAAATTCAATATAGAGAGTTAAATGTAAATTTAACGGAAACTGATTCAAACAGCCGAACCAGCCTACGATACATATACCATTGTGTTCGGAATGGGGGTAAAACGCTGTGGACGACAGGCGGTGGGCCTCGTTTCGAGGTCGTATGAAAAAGTCAACTTTTAGAAAATAAAATAAAATAAACACTTCCCTCTCTCTTAACCCCTCCAGGCCCCCCCCCCCCCGTTTCTTCAAATCGGGATCAAAAAGAAAAAAAAAAGAAAAAAAAAGAGAACGACGAACGGAGACTGCGCCCCGCCTCCTGCCACCGCCGTCGGAGTTCGTCAGCGTGCCCCCCCCCTTCGCTGAACCCCTCTCTCTCCGATCTCGCCCCTTTTCCTTTGAACCCTAAAACCTTGTAACCCCCCCCCCTCCGTCGAGACAGCCGCGCCACCCCTCCCAGACCCGCCACCCAAAGCTGCGACATCCCTCTTCTCCTCCACCCTCCCTTAACTGAAAATCCCTAAGCTTCCCCCCCTTCTTCTAGTCCAACCAGCGCCATTTTTCCCCTCTCCGACGAAGGACGGGATAAAAGGTAATTTATTAATTTAATTACTTAGTTCATTAATTTATACAGTGTAGTTAATAATGTCAATTTTAATTTCAGTTTTTGTATAGATTAATGATAGAAAAATATATTTTTTTTGTTAATAGAAAAATACCATTTCTATTAGTAGAAAAATATAGTTTTGTTAGTAGAAAAGTTCATAGTTTGGTTAGTAGAAAGTTTGTATTTTAAAATTGAAAAGATAAGATTTTTAAAATTGAAAAGATAAGATTTTTAAAATCGAAAATATAAATACAATTGTTTTTAAATATAGAAGGAATATAGTTTTTATTTATATATATAGGAGTAATAAAGATTAGATTTTTATATAGAATTCATGTAATTTTGTATGTAGGAATGGTTCATAAAGATCGGATTTTTATACATGAATGGCAAAGTTAAAGATTTGATTTTTAGCGATAAAAAGATTTGATTTTTAGTTAGAAGAAAGGAAGTGATTTTTATGAAGACAACATAAAATAAAAACGAGATTTTTGTTTATGTAGCGATATAAAGATTCGACTTTTACTATATGAATATCAAGGTAAAGATAGAATTTTTATCTATATTGTAGCAGTAGAAAAATGTGATTTTTATCTGCATAGTGTAGAAATAAAAATATAATTTCTATATAGAAATTAGCGTTATAAAAATATAATTTTTATATATTAAGGAGTGGAGTAAAATTTCGATTTTTATATATTGAATAACGAAGTCAAAATTCGATTTTTAAATATATGAAGTGAATATAAAAATATGATTTTTAAATTGAAAGTGAACAAATAAAAATGTGATTTTTATTTAAAGACATCAAAATATAAAAATGTGTGATTTTTATATATGTAGTGAAAGCGGTCAACGAAGATGACGAAGATGCGATAGCGATGAAGATTTCTATCAATGAAGTGCCGTGAAGCTAGGATAGCTATAGGTGAGAATTTCTCACTCTTAAATTTCTTTTCTAGTTATATATATATATACTAGGATGCAGACGGTGCTTAGTAGCACCCGACACAATCGTCCACAGACCATGGACTTGTTTGTTTGGTTGTTTGGTGATTGATTGCGATATTGGTTTGAATGTGGTTTGTGGTTTGAAAAATCGAATCGATAAATTGGTTAGGATTAGACGCGCGCCGTTATAAGGCGAAGGAGTAAGGCTAGGTTAGACTCTTACTCCAAATTTTGTGGTTTGCATAACGAATTGATTTGATTGATGTGTGAATGGCGTGGGCCTTCACTAGACCGGGGATAAGGCTAGGCCTTGTCCCGTTTCTAGTATCGTGCCGTTATGCCGTCGAAATTTTCTAAAATATGTTAGAAAAATAAAAAAAATCATTTTTATTGAATAAATGAATTGAATAGAAATTCATATGTTGGAATAAAATGTTTTATCGTTAAAAATATAATTTTTAACGTGAATGTGAATAAATAAATATTCATTTACAAACCAGACGGTTTGTTTATGTACACTTATTTGAATGACATTGATTGGGACGATAAATTTTACACATCGCCCAACTGCACAACTAAAATCTGTGTTTGGTTGTTTGAAACCCCACACGGGTGTTGGGATGAAATATGAATTTCACTCATCCTGATTGATTAAATATGTCGATCGATTGATTGACAGGCTGTTATAAGCGTTGAATATCTATATTTGATGCTTATACAGTGTAGTGCACTTTGGTTGATGGTTGATTATTTTTCAATGCTATTATATACATGTGTTGTATGGAAATCCATATAATTAATTTTATATGGTAATTGATTGGGCCTCATTCCAATTTGAAAAATAAAGAAAATTTGAAAATAGAAATTTATGAAGCCGTGTTGATTAGATTGACGCCATTTTGACGTGAACGATATTTATATCAACTTTATTCATTTTAAAATGAATATTGAAAAGTGATTTCGAAATCGACGATTTCGAAATGAATTGAATTGAAAACGATTTCGAAATGAAGTGAATTGAAAACGATTTCGAAATGAATTGAATTGAAAACGAATTCAAAGTGAATTGAAAACGATTTCAAAGTGAATTGAAAACGATTTCGAAATGAAGTGAATTGAAAACGATTTCAAAGCGAATTGAAAACGATTTCGAAATGAAGTGAATTGAAAACGATTTCGAAATGAATTGAATTGAAAACGATTTCGAAATGAATTGAATTGAAAACGATTTCGAAATGAATTGAATTGAAAACGAATTCAAAGTGAATTGAAAACGATTTCGAAATGAAGTGAATTGAAAACGATTTCGAAATGAATTGAATTGAAAACGATTTCGAAATGAATTGAATTGAAATTTGAATTGAATAGAAATGAATTTTAAAACGAATCTATAAAGAAGAATTCAATTGTGATTTGAATTGAAAAGGAAGTTGAAAATGTTTTTGAAACGAATTCAAAACTATTTATATAATTCGTTTCAAATAGAAATCGACGAAGTATATATTATATATATTATATATATAATATAATGGCCTGAATAGAACGTGCCGCGCCGCGGCAGTTCGTGAATTTCGACCATTTATTTCAAACGGACATTACGGGAGATCCGACCGTCGGATTCTCCTAAAACCGGAACCGTTGGGTTCGTATCGAAAAGAGCTTTCTAACGAATATTAGAAATTAGAAATCTAACGGTTGGATTTGGAATTATGTCCAAATCAAATTTGAAAAAGGTCGCTATAAGTGCAGTTCGATGGCCATTGATGGAAATCGACTGTACGGGCCTTGATAAAATTATTAAAAATAGTAATAATTTGTGTAAAATCATAAGAAATGATTTGTGAAGATTTGGGATGAAAAACTCCATATTTGAAAAGATAAAAATAGATTTTTATCGAAATGAACTAGTTTTGAACTAGAATTATAATTCTATTTATTTTAAATAAATGAATTGAATTTGAAAAGGGTTTTGAAAATAACCAAAATTTCCAATGATTGCATTGGAGTGGATTTGAATCGAAATTGTCTTCGGAATATTTCGATGTTGGAATTCGTGATTATACAGATGTTGTTATGGAAATTTGAAAGATATATATTTATATCGTTATTTCTAATACGACATTTGTTAGTCGTAGAATTTGATATTGAATATAAGCCGATATATTTTCTATTCAGAGCCTTGTATTGAATATCAAATGTGATTTGGGTTTGTCGCGAATGGTGTCTTCACTAACACTGTTCTTGAACCTAGTTGTGAAAAGATTAAATCTTTTTATTTAGATTTAATGAAGTGTACCAATTAAACGATATTTAATTGGAATTGAATTGGTATTGATTTTTGGGTTTCTCGTGAACAGTGTTTTAAATAACACTTGTTCTTTAACCCGATAATTAATGGAATGTGACTTTGGGTTTATCGTGAACTGTGTTTTAAATGACACTGATTCTTTAACCCAGATAACGATTAAAACTAAGTGGAGTTTTAATGAATCTTTAATTAGATTGAAAAGATCGAGAATGGAGTATCACCAGTTTTACTCCAGGCGATAGTTAAATCTTTAATTAGATTTGAACGTGAAATGGTAATTGAATTACCGATAACACTGTGGTGTTAGATATGAAGTACTACCAGTTTTACTTCATGGGGTGAATAGGTTGGGATTGGGAAATAAAATAAATGATTACTTCGGTGTGGTTCGCTAATCCCGACTAGTTTGAATTGATATTCAAAGGAGATTAAAGAATAAATTTAAAGAATTTATCTTGGATAAAATTAATGGGAACTTTTTCCCAAAGTATAGGAATATTTGAATAAAAGAATATTCTGAATTGGAATGAGGCGTATGTTGTGTTTGTGTAACACTTTTATAATATATACGCGAGTTATTCAGAAAGACCGGGTTTATCCCATTCTGAATAACTGATTCGACGTGGTGTCGAAGATGAAGACGATGGTCGAAGACCGGAAGTCTTCACGTCGTTTGGGTGATTACTGATGATCTTGATTGGGCTGTACACCCAAGAAGATGGAAACAGTTGGTGATCGTCCAGATGTACATGGAGATCGATGGATATGCGGGGTACTAGGTGCCTCCGGTTTCGTTCAGGCCCAGAACGGACTTGTAAATGGACTGTGTGTCTGACATTGGATTTCATTCTGTGTGACTGAGATCGGTTGCATAGAGTGGTTTGCCTGTGTGGCATGCTAAGATGCAAATGATCAAGGCTTCTGTTGAAAAGCAAGGTCTTGTGGTGATGATCAAAGCACAGCCTGTGTGGCACAGCTTTGTGTAACGTGAATTCGCGAGCCTCGCACCCCGGTTATGAACCCAAAACGGGAGAGGACCTCAGGGAGGGCATGCGTTTCTTTCTAGCTAGGGTGGTGTCAGTGACCTACCAGCCCTGACATTTATATACTTTTCACCTGTGTGGTTGTTGCTGTTGCGAGGCGCCTCGGTTTGATCGGACGATCCGGGTCCGATGGAGTCATTCGTTGGCTCATTTACGCCCCAAAGGGCGGGGAAACGCAGTGTTCAGGCATTTTAATCCACATCGGTGGACCGGCCCTGACGATCCAAGGGTCGATGCGCTCTGACCCTGAGGCTCGGGCTAGAGAGTCTCGAAGACGGTGAGGACGATCCCTGGCCTCGGTTCATAGATGGAAACCCAATTTCCAAATACGTGACTTTGCGATTCTGATTGTATAACCTATATATGGCGACATAGTGGTATGGGGCATTCATGCCGCCTATGATTGATACTTATGATTTGAAGTGTTTTATACACTATGCACTTATAATAGTATCAAATGATTTGTTTTAAACGTATCAAGCATTCTTTGGCTGTTATAAGGGAAAACCCTATCCTCGGCTGCGTTGCATTGTGTGATGGGACCTGGGTCTTATAACAGCTTCATTTTTCTTTATTTAGCATTGCGCTGTTTGTTTTATGCACTGGTATTCTTGGGAGGAAACCCGTTCCGCGTTAGCGGCGTGGTCCCTTGATTTACCTAACTTTTAAAATAAAGATCAATAACTGTTTTAGTTCTCACACCAGTCACATGACTGACCTGGAGTTTATTGTTTTAACCTAAACTCTGGGTGCCCCTATTTTGACACGGGCAGCTAGTAGTTTTGGTTTTGCAGATTTATATTCACAGGGTCCTGGTTTACAGCTGGAACGATATCCGGAAAGCTTTGTATCCGTATATCTCTTCTAGTTGTGTATTGTATTATTTTCCGCTGCTATGTATTTAAATGTAATTTAAATCTCTGATATTTCTGTGTAATATTTATTCATTTATACTCTGTATATTCTTGTAATCTGATGCATTGTTGTAATATACAATGAAATGTTCTTTGGTATGCGTTCTGTTTTGTCTTGTTCTCAAACGATAGGGCGTTTCGAACGGCCTGGATCGGTTTAGCGACTGGTTCGGACCGAGCGAAATTCCTTTTCGTCACAACAGTGTTAGTGAAGACACCATTCACGACAAACCCAAATCACATTCGATATTCAATACAAGGCTCTGAATAGAAAATATATCGGCTTATATTCAATATCGAATTCTACGACTAACAAATGTCGTATTGGAAATAACGATATAAATATATATCTTTCAAATTTCCATAACAACACCTGTATAATCACGAATTCCAACATCGAAATATTCCGAAGACAATTTCGATTCAAATCCACTCCAATGCAATCATTGGATATTTTGGTTATTTTCAAAACCCTTTTCGAATTCAATTTATTTATTTAAAAATAAATAGATTATAATTCTAGTTCAAAACTAGTTCATTTCGATAAAAATCTATTTTTTTTTATCTTTTCAAATATGGAGTTTTTCATCCCAATTCTTCTCAAATCATTTCTTATGATTTTACACAAATTATTACTATTTTTAATAATTTTATCGAGGCCTGTACAGTCGATTTCCATCAATGGCCATCGAACTGCACTTACATCGACCTTTTTCGAATTTGATTTGGACGTATCTCCAAATCCAACCGTTAGATTTCTAATTTCTAATATTCTTTAGAAAGCTCTTTTCGATACGAACCCAACGGTTCCGGTTTTAGGAGAATCCGACGGTCGGATCTCCCGTAATGTTCGTTTGAAATAAATGGTCGAAATTCACGAACTGCCGCGGCGTGGCGCGTTCTATTCAGGCCATTATATTATATATATAATATATATAATATATACTTCGTCGATTTCTATTTAAAACGAATTATATGAATAGTTTTAAAATCGTTTCAAAAGCAATTTCAACTTCCATTTCAATTCAAATCAAAATTGAATTCTTCTTTATAAATTCGTTTCAAAATTCATTTCTATTCAATTCAAATTTCAATTCAATTTGAATTCATTTCAATTCGCTTTCAATTCAATTTGAAATCGTTTTCAATTCAATTCATTTCGAAATCGTTTTCAATTCATTTCATTTCGAAATCGTTTTCAATTCAATTCCTTTCAAAATATTCGATTTCGAAATCACTTTTCAATATTCATTTTAAAATGAATAAAATCGATATAAATATCGTTCACGTCAAAATGGCGTCGATCTAATCAACACGGCTTCATAAATTTCTATTTTCAAATATTCTATTTCAAATATTTCCTTTTCAAAATAGTTGTTATTATCAAAATATTTCGTTCAACACAAGACCAATCTCAATGGATGAAACTGTCAACACATGAACTTTTATTTTATATCGATAAAGGTGCAAATTTTATTACTAAAATATTTCGTTCAACACATGACCAATCTCAATGAATGAGTACTGTCAACACATGAACTTTTATTTTATAATATTCTTTATTTTCTAAATTGGAATGAGGCCCAATCAATCACCATATAAAGTTAATCATATGGATTTTCATACAACACATGTATAATAGCATTGAAAAATAATCAACCATCAACCAAAGTGCACTACACTGTATAAGCATCAAATATAGATATCTAACGCTTATAACAGCCTGTCAATCAATCGATCGACATATTTAATCAATCAGGATGAGTGAACTTCAAATTTCATCCTAACACCCGTGTGGGGTTTCAAACAATCAAACACATATTTTATTTGTGCAGTTGGGCGATGTGTAAAATTTATCGACCCAATCAATGTCAGTCAAATCAGTGTACATAAACAAACCGTCTGGTTTGTAAATGAATATTTTATTTATTCACATCACGTTAAAAATTATATTTTTAACGATAAAACATTTTATTCCAACATATGAATTTCTATTCAGTTCATTCTTTAAATAAAATGATATTTTTATTTTTCTAACTTATTTCAGAAAATTTCGGCGGCATAACGGCACGATACTAGAAACGGGACAAGGCCTAGCCTTATCCCCGGTCTAGTGAAGGCCCACGCCATTCACACATCAATCTAATCCATTCATCTCACCAAACAATTCAATTTCAATCAAATAATCTAACTAACTATTCAACCAAACAATTTAACAAACAAGCCATCCATGGTTTGTGGATGACGGGTGTCGGGTGCTACTAAACACCGTCTGCATCCTAGCATATATATATAACTAGAAAAATTAAATTGAAAGGTGAGAAATTCTCACCTATAGCTATCCTAGCTCCACGGCACTTCTAATGCAGGAAATCTTCGCCAACTCGCCTTTTTGTCGCTTTCGCCCGTATTCTCTACATATGTAAAAATCGAATTTTTACTTTGCTATTCAATATATAAAAATCGAATTTTTTTCTATTTAAAAATCTCGCCTTTCCCCTTTTTAAAATCTCATTTTTAAACTATGGTTTATATTTTATAGACAAAGATGATTTTAATTTCAAATCAGAGGTAATCTTATTTTTAAGTCAAAGTCTAATTTATATCTTCTATTTGGAAGTATTTTATTTTTCCAAAACTATCCTGTTTTATATTTTCAAAATCACTCCTAATTTTATTTTAAAACCTTTCTAACTTTATTTTCATAATGCTATATATATATATAATGAAAATAAAGGCTGCCTTTATATTTATTCAAAACTGCATTTATATTATATAAAAAAAACTGCTGCATTTACATTACATAAAAAAAACTGCATTTATATTACATAAAAAATCTGCATTTATATTATATATAAAAATCTGCATTTATATTACATAAAAAAAAAATCTGCATTTATATTTCATAAAAAATCTGCATTTATATTACATAAAAAAAATCTGCATTTATATTATATATAAAAATCTGCATTTATATTACATATAAAAATCTGCATTTATATTTCATAAAAAATCTGCATTTATATTACATAAAAAAAATCTGCATTTATATTACATATAAAAAAAATCTGCATTTATATTACATATAAAAATCTGCATTTATATTACATATAAAAATCTGCATTTATATTATATATATAAAAAAAAATAAAAAATAAAAAACTGCACTTACAGTCCAAAAATGAAAAACCGAACCCATCAGCCAAAAGAGAAATCCCTGTCGCACGCCAAACGGAGCAGTGGGTCGACGATCCAAGGACGCCGCGTCGTCGGCCTTGGAAGGGGCTGCCGCCACTGAGACCGAGGCAGAGCTCGGTGGGGCCCTCAAGCCAGAAATCCGCTCGAAAGTCAACGGGTTTGGAGGCGAAATTCGAGGGTTCCAGGACACGAAAGCTCATCATACCCATATCATCTTGAAGAGCTCGATTTGTTCTTGAATCTTTGATTTAGGGTTGAGATCCAATTCGATTTGGATTAAGAAGAAAAGGGGAAATCATTTCAGAGCGTTTCGTTCGTTGATTTTAGACTGAGGCGGCCGCGTTAAAGAAGTGGCTAGGGTTTCCAAGAAGTTAATATATATATTTATAATTTAATATTATTTTTAATTCAAAAATACTTGCTTATTGATACGAACTCCAATTCAAACCCAACGACTGTCGCCCCTGACGTTTTACCCCCATTCCGAACACAATGGGATATGTATCGCAAGCTGATTCCATCGTTTCGATCAGTTTTCATCAAAATCAAAATATAACTCTATATATTGAATTTTAAACGTACATTTCAAATTACCGGGGCCACATACTAACTAGAAAAATTCCCGAAAAATGTTTTCTAGCTTCGTATTGACGATACGGTCCTAACAAAACTAGTTTCGTCGAATTCTGAGACTGTATGAAAAATGGCCAATTTCCAGTCGATTAAAATCAACTGAAATGGTCAAAACACGTTCTCCTTTGCCACGCTCACATATAGATTCGAAAAATTATGAAATTTGGAATCTAGCAACAATTTGACACTGCGGATCCAACAAAAGTGGTTTCGTCGAAATCCGAGGTCATTTGCAAAATGTCCATTTTTAAGGGCCTGAATTCCATAGCGACTATTCAGAATTTTCAACTGGACATATCTTATCATTTCTAAGATGAAATCTCAGTTTGTTAACTTCGTTACAAAGATATAGTTATACAGATTCAAATATTTCTTGTTTCGTTCAATTCTGACTTATATTGAATTCTGTATATTCATTTGAAATTAGAAATCGAATTTTTGAACTACCGCGCCATTTTCAATTCCTTTTATAATTATATATAATTATTATATATTCTAACGACGACGTATATAATATATACGTTCTAATTATATTCTAAATAAATTTCTCGTCGATTTTATTTAAAATAATTCAATTTAAATATAGAAAATTCGCTATAATTGCCAAAATAAAAATTTTAAACTGGCCCAGAATTTGCGGGTTGTTACATATGTCTTAAATGTGAGATATATTCCGTTGACTTGTCAGAAATTAGGAATGCAAAAAACCTGGAAGTATTATGTTTTGACTATGGGAATTTGCGCTAAAATACTGTACTACCTTAAAATTGGTGTAAACATATTGGTGAAGTGTGATCTATCCATATTAGTTAGTAATTATAAGCAAACTATTGAGGTTAAATCCGGAAACCGTAATAACCACCTGTGCTCGTACCTTTTTGGCTTCCTTAACCTTTTGAGTACCTAGTGGAGACATACTGATCTCATTCTGAATATGCACGAATTAAAACATTCATACTGATTGGATGTTCTGCACTGATGTTTGGCATACCCGTGTAAATGAATTGGAGTGTGCTGCCCGATTCTCTTGCATACATGTTAATGAATTGCACCATGCATGTGTTAATAAATTACACCTAGTATGTGTTAATAAATTACACCCAGTATGTGTTACACTAAACATGTTAATGAATTTAAATATTTGCTGCCCTGATTCCTTTGGCATTGTTTTGCCACATACCCACAAGGTTCACTAAAATAAGGTTGCTGAGGCCAATATGTACACTGAAATAAAATGACTGAAATCCCTTATTTACTAAAATGAACTTACCGCAACCATTTTTTTACTAGAATGAAAATAACCTGAACTGTTTTTGCTCACGAAAGTGTTGCTGAAACCCATTTTGCTACTAAAATGAAATTTGCTAAAACTGTGGTGGATCCATTTGTTAAAACTGTTCTGATTCATCTGCCAAAACGGTTGTGATTCATTATATTTAGTAACTAGTAGCCTAAGTACATTTTCCACAACCTCATATTTGAAATATGTGCACTAACATCTGCACTATAACTGAAGTCACAGGACACCCAATAAGACAAATGTAATATGTTTTCAATTGGTTTGGCATAATTTCACATGATAAGCTAGAATATCTATGTTCTGTTATTGCCAGAAAAAAATATAAAACTTCATTTTGCTATTGAATCAATTCTGAGCCAAACTGTCAATTTGAATGAGAAATTCTTTTCAATGGTTAGCATAGAGAATCTGATATGGTTAGGAAATGATACACTCTCTCTATAGAATCGGCTTGGTTGCATAATAAAAATATGTCCAGTATGCCCTCTAAGTACACACTCTGAACCCATGTTAAATAATTAGTATGTCCAGTATGCATTACAGAATGAACCTGAGAACAAACATATATACGCTTGTGATTTTTCTTCCATTTGGCCATTTCAGAAGTGAACCTGAGTACAAAATTTAGTACTAATTTATCATGCCTTATTATGGATATGGCTGCAAACTTTGAAACTACCAACCCATGTACTTGTACACTTTTATGATCATATTGAAAGAAATCTAAGATTTAAGGTTGGGTTAATCGTATACTCCCTTGTACATTTTTTTTCTTCTTCTTATGATAGGCATGTATTTAATATATATATGTGGTGGCCAATGTACACATATATATATACCACTGTATGTGTGTATATATATGTAATCAGCATACGTATATATCTAAATACATATGTTGTTCTGACTTGTTTCATTCCAAGTTGCTATGCTATTATCTCACGTTCGGTATGAGAAGCTAAGGTCGTCCACACGTGTGTAAACATGTGGGTAGGCAAGCTCTCATGACCGTTGATCCCTGAAATCAAAATTTATATGTACCGATATTACACAATTGTTTATATTTGAAGTTAGAATTAACCATTATATTTCAGTTTATACTGAAATTATTTTATTTGAACTATGACTTAATCCTGACTCGAATGTTTTATGTTTTTGCATGGAACGCTTGGGTCAGACCCTGAGCATTACAGATTTAAAGATTACAGCTTATGATTCAAATATTGGTGAAGCTGGGGATTCGAAAGATAGCGCTCTCTGAAGTCTCAAATAGTAAATATTTAAACTATATTTAAACTGTATTTAATTCTGCTGTATAGAGAAAATATTTTATAATTTTTTTTTATTTTTCTATAAAAGATTTATTTTGTTATTCAGTACTCTGTTATCTATTTATTCTGCGTTGATTCTTTGTTTAAACTCTATAAACTAATGACAATCTGTCGATTTGAACGTTTTAAGTCGGTTTAATTACCAATTTGAAGTGGTCAAAAAGGCGGGCCGTTACAAGTGGTATCAGGGCTTTGGTTTATTCAAAGTTTAGCTTATTGAGTTTAAAACATATTGAAAATAAAAAGATTTTAAAAGCATCTTCTTAAAATAAAATTTGAAAGATAAATTATTTTGGGAAATATCAGTATTTTGGAAATTTTTAGTTTGAAACTAATACGGCGAATGTAAAAAAAATTATTTCTGAGATTTTAAATATTGTTCGGAGTCCCCAGTTTTCAAAAGTCTTCGGATCCAGGGTTGCGAGAATTATTCTTCGATAAGATACACTTAGATTTGAATCTAGATCCATCATCGAATGATATCAACGAAGATAAGTATAAGAGAATCAAGAGTCAATTTATTTTATCTTGTATTTTAAAATTCAAGGACAGCTAAAATTGAATGAAAATAAGAAATCTGATGAGAATTTGAATAAAAAGGAGAAACTTGAAATCGTTCCAAAGATGAGACATTGAATTTTATTTTGTTGAAAATATAAATTAAAGATAATAAAAGCAATGGTGCTATAATTAGAATTTGACTGTGTCAAATTTTATTAAGAATTTATTTAGAACTTGGCAAGATGAATTATAATTGGTTTCGAGCCAATAATGTATAATTGAAAACAAGGATTCGATAGTGAATTATAAACTTGTTAGTTAGTTAACAAGAAGAGAATTGTCAAGGAGGATTATAAATGAAGCAAAGATTTTAAAGAAATTTGGCCAATTTCTGAATGAAATCAAAATTTATTTGATGTGACGAGTTCAGATTTTGGTAACGCGAATAAATATTAAGTTTTAGAAGTAAATAATGATTAGAAGCAAAATGTCGCAAATAAAATTGGAGATAGCGGAGATGGAGTTAACTAGTACGTGAGGTTATTCTGAAGTTTAGAATATAAATCAAATGATATTTTCCGAAGTTCGGAATATGGTATTGAATAACATATTATTCGAAAAGAAGGTTATGCGTGGAATCAATTATGTCGAATTTTAGGAGAATACCATTTACTTCCCGTTTTAATTTAAAAATTAATATATTATAAATAAATTGGTTATTTAGATTAAAAAAAGAAAAAAAAAGTATAATTTTAAGGTTAAATATTTTGAAGGCGTGAATTATGGTTAGAATCAACGATTATTAAAAAGAAGAAAATTCTTAACTTGAATTTAGAAGTTACGAGAATGAATGTTTTGTTCGTGTTCGAAGTTGTGAATTTTATGTATTTCAAAGTTAATAATGTTGTTCAATTAAGGACTGAGAGGTAAATATACCCCAACTTGATTGACTTTATTGTTTACTAAGAAATGGATAAGGTTCGATATAAAAAGTGGTTAAGTGAAATAAGTAAATGAGTGCCAGCAGTTAAGTGAAAAATAGGGTGTGTATTTTGTATTTCTTTAGTCCAAATAACGAATTTAGGAATATTTCCCCTGAGAATAAAGTATATTTTCTATTGAAATTAAAGATTTGCAAATATATGGATATGTTATCCAATGGTAATAGGAGATTCTCTAGAAGCATAGAAAATGAATATAAATTGTTTTACAAGGATCGTGAGAAGCTAACGAATTTTGATAAATCAGAATGGTGTGAACTGAAGAATAAAAAGCCGCACGACGAGACTAAAGAGTAGCAGAACGTAAGAGAAATAGATTCATAAACTGAATTCGGGAATTGCGTAAGCAATGATGTGATAAGAAATGGAGTCAAGGAATTTAGAAATTCATTGGAGATTAGTTAAGTTGAATAATTTCCTGAGTGTTGATCTGATGTTGGTTTCGGCCTTCGGGGTTGACGCTCAGGGAATTGTTCGCTTGCTAATTGACAGTCGTGGATATGGAAGAGTAGTAGTGCGTGAATGGGAAACTTTTTATAAAAATGGGAAAAATTCTGAAATTTTGACAGCATAAAGATTTGAATTAAGTAATGAATTTGATAATGGAAAATTTGAAGAAAATTTGGCTTATAACTAATGGATTCATAAAAATCTGAGTTTAAGGAGTTGAGTGATTAAGAGATCAAACTGAAATTTTGAAACTGGAATGGAATTGGAGGATATTTTTAGATATTGAATATAGAAATTTCCGAAACCTATATGGAGAAAAATATGAATTCAGTGAATTTGGAAGCTAGTGATTTGAAAGATAATCGATCTTAGATAAAATCTTGTATAACAAAACTTATACAAGAATGAGTTGTTTGAAGAGATGATTTGGGAAAGAAAATGTCAATCGACATAGATATGATTTATGAGAAATATGAAATAAAGTACTATTTGTACATAGTATTATACGTTTTCAAATCAAAATAAGGGAAGTACCATCTTTCTCCTTTGAATTTCGAGTTTAGTTGAGATGTGCTGCTAGTGGTAGTAGGTTGTCCGGACATAAAACTCGAGTTGTCATTATTCCTTGAAAAAAAACACGACCATGTAGCGTAATTCGTAGGGTTGTAGATGGCCTACTATAGTGACCCGCATTTTTAGCTGTTGAATAATTTATTTATTTAATATCGATTTATCGATATCGAGAACGTGAATTAAATAATATTGAATATTTAATTAATAATTATAATATAATAAAATATATTATAATGTCGAAATAGTCGGAAATAGTGAAATTCACAATATCGTGTGAATTGAATAGCATACGAGATTTGGTGGAGTTTCGATTCGAAATATAATAACGATTATATTGAATCGACGACAGTTGAACGTATAGTTTATAATATATTTTTAAACGAGCTCGAAATGGCGTTGCAGTTCGCTATTTGGCGATTTGAACTTCAACTGGATATACAGGATTCTTTTTAAGCCGGATTTCTGTGAAACAAGAAACGTGTGGAGCTGGTGGAGTATATCTTTCTAGTGGAAGAGAAAAATTGGGGTTTCATCGTGTAGATTTTGATTTACGTACAAATCAAATTTTCAGAAAAGTCGCTGTAGAATTCCTTTATAATTTGCGACGCTTTATATACGTTATAAATGGATTTTCAGTATAAACTGGATATCGAGATAATTTGAAATCTGAAATATCAAGCTGTAAATTCTGATATGATATTCTGGGGCTGTACGATATCATATGTGAATATATACGATAATAATTAATTTTAAATAATTAATTCAATTATATTTAAATATATTTATATATTTAAATGGGTCATTCAGAGCGTTAAAAATAGCCACTTTTGCAAACAAAGTCGGAATTCGACGAAACTAATTTTGTTGGATCCGTAATGTCAAATAGTTGTTAGATTTCCAGTTTCGTGATTTTTAGAGTCACTATGTGGTCGTACGGATTTTTAGAGTGAGAAACAGTCAGTATTTTGATAGTTAAAAATACGCTGTGTGAGCATACGAAGTCGGAATTCGACGAAACCAGTTTCGTTGGGACCGTAATGTCGAACTCTTGCTAGATGTCAAGTTTCGTGATTTTTGGGTATCGTATGCGGTCACAGGAATTTTAGAGGGCAAATAAAAATAGCGTTGCTTATAATTTACTATAATATTTAATATAAAAATATTTTAAAAATTCCTATAAATACCCTAAAAGTTTTCCTTACCCTAAATCACTTCTTCGGTCAACACAAAAATGCGCCGCCTCAGAAACAAATTTCCACAGTGAAAAACCAAAGTCAAAAATCAACAACAATTCATAGAAAAATCCTAAAATCATCGTACAAGGATGTCTGAACTTCTTAATTCTTCCTCTTCAATCCTATGTATGTTTTGCTGAGTTCGGGTTTTATTCCCGTCGAAGCCTTTTAGACAGCGAACCCTAGGGGTCCGTTATGAGTGAAGTATAGACTTCAATCGATAATGTGAGGATGATGTTTGCATTGAGAGTGTCGAAGGGGTTCGATTGTGTTAATTTTTGGGAATTCCGTACCCATTGATGTCGCGTGTTCTGCTGAAACCGTGGTGTTGAAGCATGTATCGGATTTTTTCTGAGAAGTGCGGAAGTAACGAAATGGTGATGTAATTGATAAGCATCTGGAGAGAAGAATCATGGAATACTCAGTTTGGATTATAATGGGCTGTGTAGGCTTTGAGGGAGGATCAGAAGAAGGCGCTATGGCCATTGTTTTTGGGCGTGAACAATGGAGTGTTACTGGGAGAGAAAGAGGAATATCGGGTCAAAGGTCTGATGGGTGTTGGGCCAAGGTCAAAAGGTTAAAGCCCGAATCAAATAGTTGTTTAGTTTATTTAATTTATAAATAATGTATTAACTTCAAGTTATCATATCTTGGCCATATGAAATCAGAATGACAAATCGTAAGTTGCGGTGGGACCGTATGGACGAGAACTTCACAATGAAGCTGACTGGAAGTCCATCAGAGCTCGTTACAATTTATGGCAAAATAAATTGTCCGATTCAAATCATCGAACGTAAACCGATATTTTTCGGTTAACGCGCAACTGTGAGTAAAAACTCACTAACTCTCCTCAATTTATATTTTAATATAAATTGTATTTTATTTCTGTATTTGACTGCTAGTTATGTACTGTTAATTTGGACTGTTAAGTTGTATTGTTAAATTGGACTGTAGATTGGACTGTTAAATAATTGATTGAAAACAGTATGGATATATATATATATATATCTACATATATATATATATATATCGTTATTAAACGGTGATTTTGTTATCAGTGTATTTCATTAGAAATGCAAGTGATGTTATATACGTTGTTTAACATCGGTGGATGCAGGGAAACAGGTTGGAGGAATCCGACTGGATTCCTCAACATTTATTTTACTATTATTTGTATATTGTGATATATACTGTGATATATAATCTGTTGTTGATTGTATATGTTTGGATGATATTGATCATTGACAGTTGGTTGTTTAAAAACAATAGAAAACACTAAAAATGTAGAAAAGGGGATTTTCAATATTTATGTTGAAAATGAATCTAGTTATAAAATCGAAGGATTTTATAAAAGGATATTTATGTAGAAATAAATAAATAAAATAAAGGAATGTTTATTTAGATTAAATAAATAGAATAAAGGATATTTAATTAGGGATTAAATAATTAGAGTTATAAAGGAAAATCCATTTAGGAAAATAAATAGATTATACAAAAGGAAATCTATTTAGGAAATAAATAGAAGTTAAAATAAATAGAAATAAAAGAAAAGTTAGTTAGTCGAATATAAATATTCGAATCAAGTTAGTTAAGTGGTCAAACCAAGCTAGTCGAACCAAATCGAGCCAAATGGTCGAGTCGAACCAATCGAGTCAAGATGGTCGAGTCAAACCAACCGAGTCGAGCTGGTCGAGTCGAACCAATCGAGTCAAGCTAGTCAAGTTAGTCGAACCTGGTCAGTACAACCAAGCTGGTCAAGTTAGCCGAACCTAGTCAGTCGAGTCGAGTAAATCAAACTTAGTTAATCGAAAGGAGTTTATCGATTTAGTTAATCGATAGGAGTCAATTGATTTAGTCAATCGAGATGAGTTAATCGGTTTTAATGAATTGAGAGGAGTTAGTCGAATATGGTATTCGAACCAAATGGTCAAACCAAGTGGTCGAACCAAGTAGTCAAACCCAGTGGTCAAACCAAATGGGTCAGGTTAGCCAAACATGGTCAGTCAAACCAAATGGGTCAGGTTAGTCAAACCTGGTCGGTCGGACCAAGTAAGTCGAGTTAAGTTAGTCAAGTTAGTCGAGCCTAGTTAATCGAATCAAATTGGTTGAACCAAGTAAGTCGAGTTAGTCGAGTCAAGTTAAGTTAGTCGAGTTAAGTTCGTCGAGTTAAAGTTATCGATGTAGTTTCATCGAGAGGAGTTATCGATGTTAGTTTCATCGAAGGGAGTTATCGATGTTAGTTTCATCGAAGGGGGTTATCGATTATAGTTTAATCGAAGTGAGATGTTCAAATATGGGATATTTGAAAGGAAGAGTTATCGAATATTAGTTATTCGAAGAGAGATTTTCGAATATCGTTTATTCGAGAAGGAGTTAATCGAATATAGGTTATTCGAAGAAGAGTTAATCAAATAGAGATTTCTCGAAGAGAGTTAATCGGTGAATTCGATTATATCGAATTCGGGAAAGTACTTATACTTTCCAGTGTTTAAATAGAGTTTTATTCATTTATAAATAAGTAAGTGTTAGGTTAATTATTCACTAATAAGAATAGAAGTTATAATTAAAGTTAGATAATTCGAAAGTAGGGATTATAACATTATCGTTATAACCAATGTTTTAAATATAGAAGTGGACTAGTAAAATTGAATCCGAGAAAGGCGTAAAGAAGTTGTTAAAGATTAAAAGATAAACTTTGATCATTTTGAAGTTATAACGTTGTTCAGTTAAGGTCTGAGAGGTAATTATACCCCAACTTGAGTGACTTCCTTCTTAACTAAGAAATGGTAAGGTTTGATCGTAAAGGAGTTTTGGAAATGTTTTCCAAACGAGAATCAGAAATGTTTTCTGGTAAAAGAAAAATAAGAATTTAGAATATAGGGAAACAGGAGATAAGTAAATAAATGAACTAAAGAGATTAATGTTAAAAGATGTTTGTTCGATATAATTTCCATCTGGAAATAATATCGTTGTTTGCACACTTGTTTTTCTTTGATAGTTAACTCACAGACTATCGAAGTTTTTGACCATTTTAACGTTGTTAATATGGAGAGACCGGTTGGATTATTATCCATAGAACCACTCTGTATTGGCATAAGCGTCGCGAATCATATATGCCAAGGATAATTGAAGACGGAGTAAAATGCAAGGGCTATCCTGTTTACAGAATAGTGCCTTCGGTTTGTCCAGTCCCAGGACAACTTGTATGGACGAAGGTCTGACAGAGTATATCCAATGGATCGCGTAAGTTGATCTGTTCAAACGTATTCACGTTTGGTGGCGGAGGAATTCGTTTCTCTTAGCTGTATACCCGTGTTATTTTTGAATAAGTCAATTTGTGATTTGGCGGGTATGACGATGTGACATTTCTAAGTGAATGAAGATGGATGTCTGACAGAGTATTTCCAGACGATCACGTACATTGATTTCTCCAACCGTACCAAGAGTGGAAGCGAAGAAGGAAACTTCTTTTAGCTGACACGTAATGTACTGTTGTAAAACGTCAATTAGTGATTTCGATGGATTTGACAATGTAGCATTCGAAGTGAATCTATTGTGATGATAAAGCGTAGCTTCTAGCCTCACATCCGGTAAATGACAGAAATCGGGCAGGCAGCATGGCTAAGTCGGTCGCACCGAAGTAGGGTGTATAATCACCTATCTAGTGAATATTCATTTGTTTTCTTAATCTATCAATGCTGTCCCATATATATACGGGAACGGTTGATGATCCCAACCGTTGGTGATATACATTCGATACACTCAAGCGAAATGAGTGGTCGGTCATGTGTGGCTGAGTTGCAAGATGTTCTTGTTGAACTCCAGTGTATCGTTCCAAGAGTACACTGATCGGAAGGTGGTTCCATACCTTGTCATAGTTGGAAATCCAATCATCCAATACGTGCTTGCGATTTTGATTGTATACTATATATGTAGTAACGTGAGATGCAAGCGTTCCTGCTAGATTGATATTTATTTGTACTTAGACATTATTATAATATCAGAATGATATTGCTTTGAAAAGTTATTTGGGTTCTAATAAGGGAAAAACCCGTTCCGTATTCACGGCGTGGTCTTATGAGATATCATATACCTGTTTAAATGATTTGAGTTTATTCACACCAGTCCCATGACTGACCCGGAGTTTATTTTGTTGTTTTCCCTAAACTCTTGGGTGCCTAAATTTGTACGGGCAGTCAAGTAGTCGGGATTTTACAGATACACTTGGAGAGCTTGGAGCAGGAGGCTTCAGGATTCTATAGCTATTATTATTTCCGCTGTTGTTGTAAGTGTTGTACTCTGATAAGTGTTATTATATACATATACTGATGTTATTTCAAAGATATGTTATGTTATATTTTATTCGTTCCGCTGTGAGATTCGTGTTTACTCTGATGATGATGTTCTTCTTCTTCTTCTATTCTATAAGTTCTACCTTATCTTTCCTCACCCTCTAATTTCTTTCATTAATTACCGGGATTTTTCGATGTTTTGGTTATCGACGTCGTGCTTACGTCGATAACCAAAGCCGCTCAAAATCCGGGTTACTACAGTTGGTATCAGAGCATTGGTTTAGTTATTACCTTGGCTCTGTGGCGTGATTCAGTAGAGATGGGATTAGTAATATCCTAGACTGAGTTTGAGTGTATATATACGAGTGAACGTATTTGTTAGTTAATATAAAATGATTTTATATTGTGGAGTTTTATTGGTTGAGTTGTTTGTGAATTCTGGTCGATCAGTTTGATCCACTGTATCGATAGGGGTTACTAAACACTCGAATACGATGAACCGTCATGGTATGTTTTGAAAGAGGGTAAATGGAATAATTTTACCCGAATATATTTGATATAGTATATTGGTTGTGTTGGTTGTTATTATAATCGAGTAAGATTATAAAAAGGTAAAATGATTATAAATGACTAATCAGAATTCATATAAGTAAAGTATATGAAATAAAATGAAGTAAAATCTGAATTTAAATCAGATTGGAATTAAAATAAGGAAATTTTAAGTTCCTGGGAGATTTTGAAAACGTTTTTTTTAACTGAAAGTGATATAGTATTGAACTCACTTCGATAGCTGGAAAATAGATTCTGATGATGAATCGCGACATCATCAGTGTTCATTTTCGAGTTCTAAGTGACAGACTACTACCAAAGGTTTTGTTTTTGAATTGTTCTGAGAAAACAAGTTGTTTAGAAAATTCAAAGGTTTTGAATTGGCATGGTAATTTCAAATTGATTTGAAATAGACCCAGGAAATTAAGTTTCGGAATTTAAATTTTAACTTATGAAGTTAAATTGAATAAGATAGTAGAAACAAATTGAAATATTAACTTGAACTGAGTTAAATAGAATTGAATTGGATTAGAGAATAATCTGTTATGGAATTGGGTTGATGAGTTAAGAATTTGAAATTTGATATTGGGGTTCGAATGAAATTCGATTTGGTTTTGAGGATATGAACTGATTGGAATTTGATGGAAATAACACTGGTATATGCTGAGTTGATAGCATATGGAAGTGATAGAGTTGATATTCCCGACAAAAAGGTACCAGTTTATATTATATATGGATATGAGATTTATGAGCCGAATTGGCAAGCCGCTTGGCTGTTTGATTTTCTTTTGGGTTAAAGAAGGCCCAGAGAGGCGAATTGGGGTTTGAGATATTGACCAGTACAAAGGAGGTGCTGGCAAAAATTTTCGAAAAGTTAAGGTGTTAGAAAATTTTCAGAATTTTTGAAAATTTAGTTAGTCGGAATAAATTAATATTTTAGTCGATATTAATTGGTTCAGTTGAAACCGAAGACAAGAGGTAAACAGATAAATTTTTACCCAGAAGATAGGGTCATCCCCTAGCTTAGCAATTTCGAGGACGAAATTTTATTAAGGGGGGAAGATTGTAGTGACCCGCATTTTTAGCTGTTGAATAATTTATTTATTTAATTATTTAATATCGATTTATCGATATCGAGAACGTGAATTAAATAATATTGAATATTTAATTAATAATTATAATATAATAAAATATATTATAATGTCGAAATAGTCGGAAATAGTGAAATTCACAATATCGTGTGAATTGAATAGCATACGAGATTTGGTGGAGTTTCGATTCGAAATATAATAACGATTATATTGAATCGACGACAGTTGAACGTATAGTTTATAATATATTTTTAAACGAGCTCGAAATGGCGTTGCAGTTCGCTATTTGGCGATTTGAACTTCAACTGGATATACAGGATTCTTTTTAAGCCGGATTTCTGTGAAACAAGAAACGTGTGGAGCTGGTGGAGTATATCTTTCTAGTGGAAGCGAAAAATCGGGGTTTCATCGTGTAGATTTTGATTTACGTACAAATCAAATTTTCAGAAAAGTCGCTGTAGAATTCCTTTATAATTTGCGACGCTTTATATACGTTATAAATGGATTTTCAGTATAAACTGGATATCGAGATAATCTGAAATCTGAAATATCAAGCTGTAAATTCTGATATGATATTCTGGGGCTGTACGATATCATATGTGAATATATACGATAATAATTAATTTTAAATAATTAATTCAATTATATTTAAATATATTTATATATTTAAATGGGTCATTCAGAGCGTTAAAAATAGCCACTTTTGCAAACGAAGTCGGAATTCGACGAAACTAATTTTGTTGGATCCGTAATGTCAAATAGTTGTTAGATTTCCAGTTTCGTGATTTTTAGAGTCACTATGTGGTCGTACGGATTTTTAGAGTGAGAAACAGTCAGTATTTTGACAGTTAAAAATACGCTGTGTGAGCATACGGAGTCGGAATTCGACGAAACCAGTTTCGTTGGGACCGTAATGTCGAACTCTTGCTAGATGTCAAGTTTCGTGATTTTTGGGTATCGTATGCGGTCACAGGAATTTTAGAGGGCAAATAAAAATAGCGTTGCTTATAATTTACTATAATATTTAATATAAAAATATTTTAAAAATTCCTATAAATACCCTAAAAGTTTTCCTTACCCTAAATCACTTCTTCGGTCAACACAAAAATGCGCCGCCTCAGAAACAAATTTCCACAGTGAAAAACCAAAGTCAAAAATCAACAACAATTCATAGAAAAATCCTAAAATCATCGTACAAGGATGTCTGAACTTCTTAATTCTTCCTCTTCAATCCTATGTATGTTTTGCTGAGTTCGGGTTTTATTCCCGTCGAAGCCTTTTAGACAGCGAACCCTAGGGGTCCGTTATGAGTGAAGTATAGACTTCAATCGATAATGTGAGGATGATGTTTGCATTGAGAGTGTCGAAGGGGTTCGATTGTGTTAATTTTTGGGAATTCCGTACCCATTGATGTCGCATGTTCTGCTGAAACCGTGGTGTTGAAGCATGTATCGGATTTTTTCTGAGAAGTGCGGAAGTAACGAAATGGTGATGTAATTGATAAGCATCTGGAGAGAAGAATCATGGAATACTCAGTTTGGATTATAATGGGCTGTGTAGGCTTTGAGGGAGGATCAGAAGAAGGCGCTATGGCCATTGTTTTTGGGCGTGAACAATGGAGTGTTACTGGGAGAGAAAGAGGAATATCGGGTCAAAGGTCTGATGGGTGTTGGGCCAAGGTCAAAAGGTTAAAGCCCGAATCAAATAGTTGTTTAGTTTATTTAATTTATAAATAATGTATTAACTTCAAGTTATCATATCTTGGCCATATGAAATCAGAATGACAAATCGTAAGTTGCGGTGGGACCGTATGGACGAGAACTTCACAATGAAGCTGACTGGAAGTCCATCAGAGCTCATTACAATTTATGGCAAAATAAATTGTCCAATTCAAATCATCGAACGTAAACCGATATTTTTCGGTTAACGCGCAACTGTGAGTAAAAACTCACTAACTCTCCTCAATTTATATTTTAATATAAATTGTATTTTATTTCTGTATTTGACTGCTAGTTATGTACTGTTAATTTGGACTGTTAAGTTGTATTGTTAAATTGGACTGTAGATTGGACTGTTAAATAATTGATTGAAAACAGTATGGATATATATATATATATCTACATATATATATATATATATCGTTATTAAACGGTGATTTTGTTATCAGTGTATTTCATTAGAAATGCAAGTGATGTTATATACGTTGTTTAACATCGGTGGATGCAGGGAAACAGGTTGGAGGAATCCGACTGGATTCCTCAACATTTATTTTACTGTTATTTGTATATTGTGATATATACTGTGATATATAATCTGTTGTTGATTGTATATGTTTGGATGATATTGATCATTGACAGTTGGTTGTTTAAAAACAATAGAAAACACTAAAAATGTAGAAAAGGGGATTTTCAATATTTATGTTGAAAATGAATCTAGTTATAAAATCGAAGGATTTTATAAAAGGATATTTATTTAGAAATAAATAAATAAAATAAAGGAATGTTTATTTAGATTAAATAAATAGAATAAAGGATATTTAATTAGGGATTAAATAATTAGAGTTATAAAGGAAAATCTATTTAGGAAAATAAATAGATTATACAAAAGGAAATCTATTTAGGAAATAAATAGAAGTTAAAATAAATAGAAATAAAAGAAAAGTTAGTTAGTCGGATATAAATATTCGAATCAAGTTAGTTAAGTGGTCAAACCAAGCTAGTCGAACCAAATCGAGCCAAATGGTCGAGTCGAACCAATCGAGTCAAGATGGTCGAGTCAAACCAACCGAGTCGAGCTGGTCGAGTCGAACAATTCGAGTCAAGCTAGTCAAGTTAGTCGAACCTGGTCAGTACAACCAAGCTGGTCAAGTTAGCCGAACCTAGTCAGTCGAGTCGAGTAAATCAAACTTAGTTAATCGAAAGGAGTTTATCGATTTAGTTAATCGATAGGAGTCAATTGATTTAGTCAATCGAGATGAGTTAATCGGTTTTAATGAATTGAGAGGAGTTAGTCGAATATGGTATTCGAACCAAATGGTCAAACCAAGTGGTCGAACCAAGTAGTCAAACCCAGTGGTCAAACCAAATGGGTCAGGTTAGCCAAACATGGTCAGTCAAACCAAATGGGTCAGGTTAGTCAAACCTGGTCGGTCGGACCAAGTAAGTCGAGTTAAGTTAGTCAAGTTAGTCGAGCCTAGTTAATCGAATCAAATTGGTTGAACCAAGTAAGTCGAGTTAGTCAAGTCAAGTTAAGTTAGTCGAGTTAAGTTCATCGAGTTAAAGTTATCGATGTAGTTTCATCGAGAGGAGTTATCGATGTTAGTTTCATCGAAGGGAGTTATCGATGTTAGTTTCATCGAAGGGGGTTATCGATTATAGTTTAATCGAAGTGAGATGTTCAAATATGGGATATTTGAAAGGAAGAGTTATCGAATATTAGTTATTCGAAGAGAGATTTTCGAATATCGTTTATTCGAGAAGGAGTTAATCGAATATAGGTTATTCGAAGAAGAGTTAATCAAATAGAGATTTCTCGAAGAGAGTTAATCGGTGAATTCGATTATATCGAATTCGGGAAAGTACTTATACTTTCCAGTGTTTAAATAGAGTTTTATTCATTTATAAATAAGTAAGTGTTAGGTTAATTATTCACTAATAAGAATAGAAGTTATAATTAAAGTTAGATAATTCGAAAGTAGGGATTATAACATTATCGTTATAACCAATGTTTTAAATATAGAAGTGGACTAGTAAAATTGAATCCGAGAAAGGCGTAAAGAAGTTGTTAAAGATTAAAAGATAAACTTTGATCATTTTGAAGTTATAATGTTGTTCAGTTAAGGTCTGAGAGGTAATTATACCCCAACTTGAGTGACTTCCTTCTTAACTAAGAAATGGTAAGGTTTGATCGTAAAGGAGTTTTGGAAATGTTTTCCAAACGAGAATCAGAAATGTTTTCTGGTAAAAGAAAAATAAGAATTTAGAATATAGGGAAACAGGAGATAAGTAAATAAATGAACTAAAGAGATTAATGTTAAAAGATGTTTGTTCGATATAATTTCCATCTGGAAATAATATCGTTGTTTGCACACTTGTTTTTCTTTGATAGTTAACTCACAGACTATCGAAGTTTTTGACCATTTTAACGTTGTTAATATGGAGAGACCGGTTGGATTATTATCCATAGAACCACTCTGTATTGGCATAAGCGTCGCGAATCATATATGCCAAGGATAATTGAAGACGGAGTAAAATGCAAGGGCTATCCTGTTTATAGAATAGTGCCTTCGGTTTGTCCAGTCCCAGGACAACTTGTATGGACGAAGGTCTGACAGAGTATATCCAATGGATCGCGTAAGTTGATCTGTTCAAACGTATTCACGTTTGGTGGCGGAGGAATTCGTTTCTCTTAGCTGTATACCCGTGTTATTTTTGAATAAGTCAATTTGTGATTTGGCGGGTATGACGATGTGACATTTCTAAGTGAATGAAGATGGATGTCTGACAGAGTATTTCCAGACGATCACGTACATTGATTTCTCCAACCGTACCAAGAGTGGAAGCGAAGAAGGAAACTTCTTTTAGCTGACACGTAATGTACTGTTGTAAAACGTCAATTAGTGATTTCGATGGATTTGACAATGTAGCATTCGAAGTGAATCTATTGTGATGATAAAGCGTAGCTTCTAGCCTCACATCCGGTAAATGACAGAAATCGGGCAGGCAGCATGGCTAAGTCGGTCGCACCGAAGTAGGGTGTATAATCACCTATCTAGTGAATATTCATTTGTTTTCTTAATCTATCAATGCTGTCCCATATATATACGGGAACGGTTGCTGATCCCAACCGTTGGTGATATACATTCGATACACTCAAGCGAAATGAGTGGTCGGTCATGTGTGGCTGAGTTGCAAGATGTTCTTGTTGAACTCCAGTGTATCGTTCCTAGAGTACACTGATCGGAAGGTGGTTCCATACCTTGTCATAGTTGGAAATCCAATCATCCAATACGTGCTTGCGATTTTGATTGTATACTATATATGTAGTAACGTGAGATGCAAGCGTTCCTGCTAGATTGATATTTATTTGTACTTAGACATTATTATAATATCAGAATGATATTGCTTTGAAAAGTTATTTGGGTTCTCATAAGGGAAAAACCCGTTCCGTATTCACGGCGTGGTCTTATGAGATATCATATACCTGTTTAAATGATTTGAGTTTATTCACACCAGTCCCATGACTGACCCGGAGTTTATTTTGTTGTTTTCCCTAAACTCTTGGGTGCCTAAATTTGTACGGGCAGTCAAGTAGTCGGGATTTTACAGATACACTTGGAGAGCTTGGAGCAGGAGGCTTCAGGATTCTATAGCTATTATTATTTCCGCTGTTGTTGTAAGTGTTGTACTCTGATAAGTGTTATTATATACATATACTGATGTTATTTCAAAGATATGTTATGTTATATTTTATTCGTTCCGCTGTGAGATTCGTGTTTACTCTGATGATGATGTTCTTCTTCTTCTTCTATTCTATAAGTTCTACCTTATCTTTCCTCACCCTCTAATTTCTTTCATTAATTACCGGGATTTTTCGATGTTTTGGTTATCGACGTCGTGCTTACGTCGATAACCAAAGCCGCTCAAAATCCGGGTTACTACACCTACGGCGGACAGATGTTTCTTGGGGGAACCAAGCGTAACCATTGTGTTTGCTGCGATCTACAGTCGTGATAATGGCGTAATCCGCAGAGCTGTGAAAGCTTACGGTATGGATGTTTCCTGAGTGTGTAACAACCCGGAATTTTGGGGCCAATTTAAATTTTTATTTTAGAAAGTTTTAATGAATTTGGAGTATATAAAATGATTTATTTAAATAATAATGGTTAAAATTTATTTTAATCGAAGTTAAAACGAATATAATTTAATTTAATTATAAAACGAGCTTGAAATGGCGAGGTAGTTTAAAAATTTAATTTTAAACTTTGACTGAATGTACAGGACTCAAAATAAATCAGAATTGAGTGAAACAAGAAATATTTAAATCTGTTTAATCATATCTTTCTAACGAATCTGAAAAATTAAAATTTCGTTTTAAAAATAAAAAGTTATGGCCAATTCAATTTTCTGAAAGGTCGCTGTAGAATATAATTATATATAATATATATGGCCCAAAAGGCTACTTTTCACATACGAATGAATTTGGACTCGAAACCACTTCCATTGAGTCCGGAATGATGTTTCTGCATTGAAAAACAGTAAACACTTATATATTTCGAGTTTCGGAAATTATTTGTTTAAAAATGTATTTTTAATATTAAATATATATAGCCCTTGAAAATAGTCATTTTGCAAACGACCTCCGTTTTCGACGAAACCACTTTTATTGGATCCGGAATGTCAAAATATTGTTAAGTTTAATTTTTCATAATTTTTGGAATTAATTTGTGGCCGTGGCGAAAAGATTTCAGTTCTGTCAATTTCAGTGAATTTTAATCGACTGAAAAATAGCCATTTTTCTAAAAGTCTCAAAATTCAATGAAATAAATTTTATTAGGACCGTATCGTCATAAGAAAGCCAAAAAGAATTTTTCTGGATTTTTCTGAGTTAGTATGTAGTCCCGGCAAAATTATTTGTACGGAAAAATTAGAAATAAAGGACTTAAATTTTAAAACTGAAAAACGGAGGCCAAGATGACAGTTTGGGCTAACGGGACAGGTCCAGATGATTCCGGAACGGGGGCTAAATGGTATGAACAACAGTCGTTGGGCCTGAATCGGAGTTCGGGCCAAAACGGGCTTTATCGGGCTAATTAATTAATTAATTAATATTATAAAAAGCCAAACATCGGGTCTTCTTCCCCGTAAGAAACACGCAGCCGATTAAACCCATAGCCGCCTCCTTTTTCTCAACTTCTCTCCTTCTTCTCTCCCCATCCGCAAAGAATTAGACTTAGGTTATGTGGAACTTTTTGAAGCTCTTCTCTTCCTCTTCCTTCTCCGACAAGTCTCACATCAAACCGCGCCCCGTAGCTCTTGAATTTCAAGCCCTAACCCGCGCTGAACGGACCCCCACCGCGCCACCTACAAGCCGCCGCACCTCCTTCAACTTCCGGTGAAGATAGCCCTCTCGTAGCTCTCCAATCTCCCGCAAACCGTTCGTAAAACCGTCGACTACAGCTCCCGAAATCCGAATTTGAAGTTTTGAACAAACTAAGGTAAATTATTTCAGATTTTGTGACGCTTTTAGGCGTTATTGCGGCAGTTGTTAAAAGCCAGAATTCTAATTTTTACATAAATTTCAAATTGAAATCTTTCAGATCCGTAACCGCCGTGACTCCAATCACGAGATCTGATTTAAACCACTTTCATTTCAGAATCAAGCAAGGTGAGAATTTATTTTTAATTTAATTATTATTCTTTTGTTGTTTAATGTTGAATGGCGAATATGAATCGTTATGCGATGGATGTTATTCTATGTTGTGAATTCGATTTGTGTTTAGATGATATGATATTAGATCTGAGGTTAAAGCGCTAGATCTAAATTTATGATGTGATATTTATCATTTGTGGTGGAATTGGATATGAAAACGTTGGACGAGGAAGAAAATAAAAAGATGACAATTTTATGTTGATTATAAAAAGATCATCTTTTTATATTGTAAATTAAAGATGACAATTTTATATTGATTAATAAAAAGATAATCGTTTTATAGTGAAAATTAGAAGATGGCAATTTTATGTTGATTAATAAAAAGATAATCTTTTTATAGTGAAAATTAAAAGATGAAAACTTTAGGATGTTAATAAATAAAAAAAATCTTTTATATTGAAAATGTAAAAGATGAAATTTTGACAATGAAAATAAAAAGACGATCTTTTTATATTTAAAATAGAAAAGATTACATTTTTACATTGTAAATTAGGAAGGTTAATATTTTTACTTTGTAAAATAGTAAAGTTAATATTTTTACATCGTAAAATAGTAAAGTTGATATTTTTACATCGTAAAATAGTAAGGTTGATATTTTTACATTGTGAAATATAAAAACTGATATTTTTACATTATAAATATAAAAAGATGATATTTTTACATTGTACATAAAAAGAAAATGTTTTTACATTGTATGAAATAAAACATATTTTATTATGGAATTTATGAATGAATTTCCACAGCATGAATTAAATAACATTTTTATTTTGTTATTTATGAATGATTTTCCATCGTATGGAATAAATAACATTTTTATATGTTAGTTATGAATGAATTTTCATCGCATGAAATAAATAACATTTTTATACGTAATTTATGAATGAATTCACACCGTATGAATAAAATTACATTTTTATACGTAATTTAAATGTGAATTTACATTGCATAACAAAAGTTACATTTTTATATGTAATTTATATATGAATTTGCACCGTATGACAAAAATTACATTTTTCTATGTAACTTAGATAAGAATGATAACGGTAGAATGAAAATTACATTTTTACATGTAATTAAAATGTGAATTTACACTGTAGGATAAAAATTACATTTTTAGATGTAATTTAAATATGAATTTATGTCGCATGATAGGAGTTACATTTTTCTATGTAATTAAAATATGAATTTCCATCGCATGATAAAAATTACATTTTTCTATGTAATTTAAATTGATTTTGTGCCGCTTGAGAAAAATTACATTTTTCTATGTAATTTAGATGTGAATTAGAACAGTAAAATAAAAATGACATTTTTCAATGTAATTTATATATGAGTTATAACGGTATGATAAAGATTACATTTTTCAATGAAATTAGAATATGAATTTGTATTGTATTATAACAATTACATTTCTTTATGTAATTGGGACTTGAATTTATAATGTAAGATAAAAATTACATTTTTATAATGTAATAAAGAGGTAAGATTCACATTAAAATTAAAAATTACGTTTTATATGTAATTAGGAAAGAGGACTTGCATTGTAAATTAAAGATTTCATTTTTTTTATGTAATTAGAAAAAGGGATTTGCGATGAAAATTAAAAATTACAATTTTTATATGTAATTTAGGATGAGATTTACATTGTAGAATAAAATTTACATTTTTATATGTAATTAGAAGTTGAGAATTCGCATGATATAGAAAATTACATTTTTATGTAATTAAAAGACGTGAAAACTTGCATCGTATGGAAAAGGTACATTTTAATGTAATTAGGAAGGAGAGTTGGTCATAGCATCAAATTAATCTTTTTAATATAAATTTGTAGGATAAAGATTGGAACGGTTATGAAAAATACATTTTTAATGTAATTTAAAAAGTTAAAATTTTTCACTGTAACATTAATTACATTTATAATGTAGTTAAAAAGAAAATTTTACAATGAACTGAAAGATAGAAAATTTACATTATAATATTGATTTTAACTTTTAATGTAGTTAAAAAAAATTACGATATGAATAAAAGAAATAAATGGAATGCCATATTAAATTATATTTCGAGAAAATTATATTTTTATTCAACATGGGGAATAAATGATATGCTTATTATCGTCTACTGTTAGCGACATTTAAATTGGTTAAATCCATTAACCAATTATTTATTTGTATATCTATATGAAGTGTGTTGGCTGAAAACCCCACACGGGTATTGGGACAATATTTGACAGACACAAATCCCAATGTTAAATGGTATGTCTATCGTTAGATCGACAGGCTGCGTTAAGCGTTATTATTTAATTTTAACGCTTACACAGTGGAATTTACACACTGGACGTAAATGGATGACTTGATGATTATACTGTTATTGTCATTTATATGATGTATGTGAAATCCATATAATCCAAATTATATGGTGAATGATTGAGTCGCACTCCGATTCAGGTGTTCTTTTAAAGAAGAATATTTATACATAAAAAAATTTAAATAAAGAATATTTTTAATAATTATTTTAAAATATGTTTTCTTTATAATGAATTAACATTTAAAGAGAAATCTTTTAAATAAGATTATTAGATTTTGAAATTATATTTAATGATATGAAATAAATTGAGATATGAAGTGGATTTATCGTGGACAATGTTTTTAAAATGACATTTGTCCTTTAATCCAATTTACATTGAAATTATTATTTGGGATTTATAAATCTAGTTTATAGATTTTAAAAAGGCATTTTATAAAAATCAAATTTTCCAATTTAATATATAAAATTGGAATTAAGTGGAAATTCGATTTGTAATAATTGAGATGGGCTTCTGTAACAGAAGACCGATATTATATATGGAATTTAAGAGGCTTTGCCGTTATTCCATGTATACTGTTAGTCCGATACAGAAATTTATAGCGATTATGTATTGATTTGATTTCTGTGGAATTCCATATTTTGAAAATTGATTTGTGGGTTTATCGTGAACTGTGTTTTAAAGGACACTAGTTCTTTAACTCGTTTAAGACAAGATTTATTTCTTGAAATAATGATTTTTGATATCAAATTAAAAATTGGAGTTTTGATAAATCTTTTAAGAAAGATTCAAAATTTTATTTTCAAAGTTTATCTTTGATAAAATGAGAACCTTTTAATATGAGTATTCTATTTAAAAGAATATTCGGAGTTGGAATGCAGCGTAATGTGTGATTTCCAATATTTGATTTTTAATCACAAATTACGCGAGTTATTTAGAAAGATCGGGTTTAACCCATTCTGAATAATCGTCACGACGATCAAGAATCGAAGATGAAGACGGTGGTTGAAGACCGAAGGTTTTCACATCGTTGGGATGATGATGACTGGTATCATGAATTGGGACTGGACATCCCAAGGCAAGGTATTTGGTAATGATCGTCCAAACATATTTGGAGATCGACGGACACGTTGTTTCGCTCAGACCCAGAGCGGACTTGTAAATGGATTGTGTGTCTGATATTGTATTCCTTTCTACTGTATTTGTTGAACGCTACAGATTATATATATCTGTTTGCTGGTAGAGAATTTATTCTCTACTTAACACCCTTCTCTAAGACGTATGAGCTTAGAGGTTATATATATATTGGTAGATGATCAATGATATGGTAGAGTCTGACAATGTGGCATGCTAAGATGCATATGATCAAGGTTTTTGTTGAAAAGCAGGCCTTGTGGGATGATCAAAACACAGTCTGTTTAAGCATATCTTTGTGTATAGCGTGACTTCGCGAGCCTCACAACCCGGTCGATTCTAAAACAGGAGAAGGGAACGCAGGGAGAGCAGCACATTTCTTTCTAGCTAGAAGTGGTGTCATGGTATGGAGCCCAGACATTTTACTTATGTGGATGATGGAATGAGGCGCCTTGGATGATAGGTCCTATAGGACCGGGAAACGTGTGTTCAGGAATTGCCAATCCTCAAAGTTGTATGTGAGGACCGGCCCTGCTGTTTCCAAGGGTTCACTACGGGGAATCCTGGGCATTAGCTAGAGTGTCTCGAATCGGTAAGGAGCTCCTCCCTAGCCTTGACTCATGATGGAAACCCAATTTCCAATACGCCCCATGCGGTTTTGATTGTATTACTAGTACGGAGGCATAATATATGAGTACCTATGCTTCCTAGGATTGATACATTATGATTGAAACGTTTTATTAAAACATATACACACTAATAATAATATCGTTTTTACGTATTTATCATCTTTTAATCGCCATAAGGTAAAACTCTATCCTCTGGTGTGCGTTACATTGTGTGATGAGACCTGAGTCTTATGGTGGTTTCGTTTTTCTAAAAAGCATTGCGCTGTTTTGACGATTAACTTTAATTTATGCATAGGAAATCCATTGGAATAAAACCCGTTCCGCGTTAGCGGCGTGGTCCTTGGATTTGCCTTATTACTATTAGTTATATTAGTTAAGAATTCTCACACCAGTCCCACGACTAACCCGTTGTTTGTTTCCACTTTTGCAAACTCGGGTGCCCTCTTTTCCACATGGGCAGTCGAGTAGCTTTTTGCAGATACTTACCTCTTTAGCAGGACCCTGGATTGAAGCTTAAAGTTGTGTCCAGAGCATAGAAAAGTCTTACGTTGTACTAAGTCTATTTGTTTCCGCTGCAATGTATTAAATTATTGTAATTTATCTTCCGTTGTAATTTAATTAATGTACTCTGATATATATTCTGTACTCTGATGTAACATTTATTATGATGTTATAAAAGTCCGCTGTTATTTGTTCTAATGTGTTGTATTCCCAAAGTTAACGTATCCGGGTTTTGAACGGTCTTGGTCGATTTTGCGATTGATTAAGATCGGGCAAAATCCGTGTCGTTACAGTTGGTATCAGAGCTTTGGTTAGCTCAAATCTTTGGGATACAACTCGGTAGAACTGAACAAAAGACTCATCAGATGTAGGATTAGTAATGTCCTATAAAACAGAATACTCATTAGAGATAGGATCAGTAGTATCCTAAAATGAGAAACTCATTAGAGATGGGGTTAGTAATGCCCTAGAATGAGTTCAGAGTGAAAAGATAACAATTAACGTACTTGTAATTATATATATAATTGGATTTTTGAAAATATGATTTTTTAATATATAAAAAGTTATATATTTTTTGAAATTTAATCAACTAATTATTAGACGATTGTGTTGTGTGAATATTAATTCAACCTATGAAATTATTAAACAATAGAATGAGAAAATTAAATTAGTTCAATAAACCACTTTTAGCTTCGTTCCTTTTCGAGGATGAAAAGATTTTAAGTGGGGGAGATTGTAACAACCCGGAATTTTGGGGCCAATTTAAAATTTTTATTTTAGAAATTTTTAATGAATTTTGAGTATATAAAATGATTTATTTAAATAATAATGGTTAAAATTTATTATAATCGAAGTTAAAACGAATATAATTTAATTTAATTATAAAACGAGCTTGAAATGGCGAGGTAGTTTGAAAATTTAATTTTAAACTTTGATTGAATGTACAGGACTCAAAATAAATCAGAATTGAGTGAGACAAGAAATATTTAAATCTGTTTAGTCGTATCTTTCTAACGAATCTGAAAAATTGAAATTTCATCTTAAAAATAAAAAGTTATGGCCAATTCAATTTTCTGAAAGGTCGATGTAGAATATAATTATATATAATATATATGGCCCAAAAGGCTACTTTTCACATACGAATGAATTTGGACTCGAAACCACTTCCATTGAGTCCGGAATGATGTTTCTGCATTGAAAAACAGTAAACACTTATATATTTCGAGTTTCGGAAATTATTTGTTTAAAAATGTATTTTTAATATTAAATATATATAGCCCTTGAAAATAGTCATTTTGCAAACGACCTCCGTTTTCGACGAAACTACTTTTGTTGGATCCGGAATGTCAAAATATTGTTAATTTTAATTTTTCATAATTTTTGGAATTAATTTGTGGCCGTGGCGAAAAGATTTCAGTTCTATCAATTTCAGTGAATTTTAATCGACTGAAAAATAGCCATTTTTCTAAAAGTCTCAGAATTCAACGAAATAAATTTTGTTAGGACCGTGTCGTCATAAGAAAGCCAAAAATAATTTTTTTGGATTTTTCTGAGTTATTATGTAGTCCCGGTAAAATTATTTGTATAGAAAAATTAGAAATAAAGGACTTAAATTTTAAAACTGAAAAATGAAGGCCAAGATGACAGTTTTGGCTAACGGGACAGGTCCAGATGAGTCCGGAACGGGGGCTAAATGGTATAAACGATAGTCGTTGGGCCTGAATTGGAGTTCGGGCCAAAACGGGCTTTATCGGGCTAATTAATTAATTAAATAATATTATAAAAAGCCAAACATCGGGTCTTCTTCCCCGTAAGAAACACGCAGCCGATTAAACCCATAGTCGCCTCCTTTTTCTCAACTTCTCTCCTCCTTCTCTCCCCATCCGCAAAGAATTAGACTTAGGTTATGTGGAACTTTTTGAAGCTCTTCTCTTCCTCTTCCTTCTCCGACCAGTCTCACATCAAACCGCGCCCCGTAGCTCTCGGATTCCCAGCCCTAACCCGCGCTGAACGGACCCCCACTGCGCCACCCAAAAGCCGCCGCACCTCCTCCAACTCCCGGTGAAGATAGCCCTCTCGTAGCTCTCCAATCTCCCGCAAACCGTTCGTAAAACCGTCGACTACAGCTCCCGAAATCCGAATTTGAAGTTTTGAACAAACTAAGGTAAATTATTTCAGATTTTGCGACGCTTTTAGGCGTTACTGCGGCAGTTGTTAAAAGCCAGAATTCTAATTTTTACATAAATTTCAAATTGAAATCTTTCAGATCCGTAACCGCCGTGACTCCAAACACGAGATCTGATTTAAACCACTTTCATTTCAGAATCAAGCAAGGTGAGAATTTATTTTTAATTTAATATTAATTAATTTAATTATTATTCTTTTGTTGTTTAATGTTGAATGACGAATATGAATCGTTATGCGATGGATGTTATTCTATGTTGTGAATTCGATTTGTGTTTAGATGATATGATATTAGATCTGAGGTTAAAGCGCAAGATCTGAATTTATGATGTGATATTTATCATTTGTGGTGGAATTGGATATGAAAACGTTGGACGAGGAAGAAAATAAAAAGATGACAATTTTATGTTGATTAATAAAAAGATCATCTTTTTATATTGTAAATTAAAGATGACAATTTTATGTTGATTAATAAAAAGATAATCGTTTTATAGTGAAAATTAGAAGATGGCAATTTTATGTTGATTAATAAAAAGATAATCTTTTTATAGTGAAAATTAAAAGATGAAAACTTTAGGATGTTAATAAATAAAAAAATCTTTTATATTGAAAATGTAAAAGATGAAATTTTGACAATGAAAACAAAAAGACGATCTTTTTATATTTAAAATAGAAAAGATTACATTTTTACATTGTAAATTAGGAAGGTTAATATTTTTACTTTGTAAAATAGTAAAGTTAATATTTTTACATCGTAAAATAGTAAAGTTGATATTTTTACATCGTAAAATAGTAAGGTTGATATTTTTACATTGTGAAATATAAAAACTGATATTTTTACATTATAAATATAAAAAGATGATATTTTTACATTATACATAAAAAGAAAATGTTTTTACATTGTTTGAAATAAAACATATTTTATTATGGAATTTATGAATGAATTTCCACATCATGAATTAAATAACATTTTTATTTTGTTATTTATGAATGATTTTCCATCGTATGGAATAAATAACATTTTATATGTTAGTTATAAATGAATTTTCATCGCATGAAATAAATAACATTTTTATACATAATTTATGAATGAATTCACACCGTATGAATAAAATTACATTTTTATACGTAATTTAAATGTGAATTTACATTGCATAACAAAAGTTACATTTTTATATGTAATTTATATATGAATTTGCACCGTATGACAAAAATTACATTTTTCTACGTAATTTAGATATGAATGATAACGGTAGAATGAAAATTACATTTTTACATGTAATTAAAATGTGAATTTACACTGTAGGATAAAAATTACATTTTTAGATGTAATTTAAATATGAATTTATGTCGCATGATAGGAGTTACATTTTTCTATGTAATTAAAATATGAATTTTCATCGCATGATAAAAATTACATTTTTCTATGTAATTTAAATTGATTTTGTGCCGCATGAGAAAAATTACATTTTTATATGTAATTTAGATGTGAATTAGAACGGTAAAATAAAAATGACATTTTTCTATGTAATTTATATATGAGTTATAACGGTATGATAAAGATTACATTTTTCAATGAAATTAGAATATGAATTTGTATTGTATTATAACAATTACATTTCTTTATGTAATTGGGACTTGAATTTATAATGTAAGATAAAAATTACATTTTTATAATGTAATAAAGAGGTAAGATTCACATTAAAATTAAAAATTACGTTTTATATATAATTAGGAAAGAGGACTTGCATTGTAAATTAAAGATTTCGTTTTTTTATGTAATTAGAAAAAGGGATTTGCGATGAAAATTAAAAATTACAATTTTTATATGTAATTTAGGATGAGATTTACATTGTAGAATAAAATTTACATTTTTATATGTAATTAGAAGTTGAGAATTCGCATGATATAGAAAATTACATTTTTATTTAATTAAAAGACATGAAAACTTGCATCGTATGGAAAAGTACATTTTAATGTAATTAGGAAGGAGAGTTGGTCATAACATCAAATTAATCTTTTTAATATAAATTTGTAGGATAAAGATTGGAACGGTTATGAAAATTACATTTTTAATTACATTTATAATGTAGTTAAAAAGAAAATTTTACAATGAACTGAAAGATAGAAAATTTACATTATAATATTGATTTTAACTTTTAATGTAGTTAAAAAAAAATTACGATATGAATAAAAGAAATAAATGGAATGCCATATCAAATTATATTTCGAGAAAATTATATTTTTATTAAACATGGGGAATAAATGATATGCTTATTATCGTCTACTGTTAGCGACATTTAAATTGGTTAAATCCATTAACCAATTATTTATTTGTATATCTATATGAAGTGTGTTGGCTGAAAACCCCACACGGGTATTGGGACAATATTTGACAGACACAAATCCCAATGTTAAATGGTATGTCTATCGTTAGATCAACAGGCTGCGTTAAGCGTTATTATTTAATTTTAACGCTTACACAGTGGAATTTACACACTGGACGTAAATGGATGACTTGATGATTATACTGTTATTGTCATTTATATGATGTATGTGAAATCCATATAATCCAAATTATATGGTGAATGATTGAGTCGCACTCCGATTCAGGTGTTCTTTTAAAGAAGAATATTTATACATAAAATTTTTTTATATAAAGAATATTTTTAATAATTATTTTAAAATATGTTTTCTTTATAATGAATTAACATTTAAAGAGAAATCTTTTAATTAAGATTATTAGATTTTGAAATTATACTTAATGATATGAAATAAATTGAGATGTGAAATGGATTTATCGTGGACGATGTTTTTAAAATGACATTTTTCCTTTAATCCAATTTACATTGAAATTATTATTTGGGATTTATAAATCTAGTTTATAGATTTTAAAAAGGCATTTTATAAAAATCAAATTTTCCAATTTAATATATAAAATTGGAATTAAGTGGAAATTCGATTCGTAATAATCGAGATGGGCTTCTGTAACAGAAGACCGATATTATATATGGAATTTAAGAGGCTTTGTCGTTATTCCATGTATACTGTTAGTCCGATACAGAAATTTATAGCGATTATATATTGATTTGATTTCTGTGGAATTCCATATTTTGAAAATTGATTTGTGGGTTTATCGTGAACTGTGTTTTAAAGGACACTAGTTCTTTAACTCGTTTAAGACAAGATTTATTTCTTGAAATAATGATTTTTGATATCAAATTAAAAATTGGAGTTTTGATAAATCTTTTAAGAAAGATTCAAAATTTTATTTTCAAAGTTTATCTTTGATAAAATGAGAACCTTTTAATATGAGTATTCTATTTAAAAGAATATTCGGAGTTGGAATGCGGCGTAATGTGTGATTTCCAATATTTGATTTTTAATCACAAATTACGCGAGTTATTAGAAAGACCGGGTTTAACCCATTCTGAATAATCGTCACGACGATCAAGAATCGAAGATGATGACGGTGGTTGAAGACCGAAGGTTTTCACATCGTTGGGATGATGATGACTGGTATCTTGAATTGGGACTGGACATCCCAAGGCAAGGTATTTGGTAATGATCGTCCAAACATATTTGGAGATCGACGGACACGTTGTTTCGCTCAGACCCAGAGCGGACTTGTAAATGGATTGTGTGTCTGATATTGTATTCCTTTCTACTGTATTTGTTGAACGCTACTGATTATATTTTTCTGTTTGATGGTAGAGAATTTATTCTCTACTTAACACCCTTCTCTAAGACGTACGAGCTTAGAGGTTATATATATATTGGTAGATGATCAATGATATGGTAGAGTCTGACAATGTGGCATGCTAACATGCATATGATCAAGGTTTTTGTTGAAAAGCAGGCCTTGTGGGATGATCAAAACACAGTCTGTTTAAGCATAGCTTTGTGTATAGCGTGACTTCGCAAGCCTCACAACCCGGTCGAGTCTAAAACGGGAGAAGGGAACGCAGGGAGAGCAGCACGTTTCTTTCTAGCTAGAAGTGGTGTCATGGTATGGAGCCCAGACATTTTACTTATGTGGATGATGGAATGAGGCGCCTCAGATGATAGGTCCTATAGGACCGGGAAACGTGTGTTCAGGAATTGCCAATCCTCAAAGTTGTATGTGAGGACCGGCCCTGCTGTTTCCAAGGGTTCACTGCAGGGAATCCTGGGGCATTAGCTAGAGTGTCTCGAATCGGTAAGGAGCTCCTCCCTATCCTTGACTCATGATGGAAACCCAATTTCCAATACGCCCCATGCGGTTTTGATTGTATTACTAGTACGGAGGCATAATATATGGGTACCTATGCTTCCTAGGATTGATACATTATGATTGAAACGTTTTATTAAAACGTATACACACTAATAATAATATCGTTTTTACGTATTTATCATCTTTTACTCGCCATAAGGTAAAACTCTATCCTCTGGTGTGCGTTGCATTGTGTGATAGGACCTGAGTCTTATGGTGGTTTCATTTTTCTAAAAAGCATTGCGCTGTTTTGACGATTAACTTTAATTTATGCACAGGCAATCCATTGGAACAAAACCCGTTCCGCGTTAGCAGCGTGGTCCTTGGATTTGCCTTATTACTATTAGTTATATTAGTTAAGAATTCTCACACCAGTCCCACGACTGACCCGTTGTTTGTTTCCACTTTTGCAAACTCGGGTGCCCTCTTTTCCACACGGGCAGTCGAGTAGCTTTTTGCAGATATTTACCTCTTTAGCAGGATCCTGGATTGAAGCTTAAAGCTGTGTCCAGAGCATAGAAAAGTCTTCCGCTGTACTAAGTCTATTTATTTCCGCTGCAATGTACTAAATTATTGTAATTTATCTTCCGCTGTAATTTAATTAATGTACTCTGATATATATTATGTCCTCTGATGTAACATTTATTATGATGTTATAAAAGTCCGCTGTTATTTGTTCTAATGTGTTGTATTCCCAAAGTTAACGTATCCGGGTTTTGAACAGTCTTGGTCGATTTTGCAATTGATTAAGATCGGGCAAAATCCGTGTCGTTACAAAGTGAATCAGGCGTAACCATTGTGTACCTGCGGTCCACATGGCATATCTACATGTGAAAGAGATGTAACCACTAGAGTTACTAAAGGTAGAATGCATCCATGCAATGTGTGAAATGTATTAGTGATGTAGAGCCACCTGTTTGATGCAGCACCATGTCTTCGTGACCTGATTTGTCTTTATGACATGATTTGTCTTTATGACTTGACTTGTCCTCGTAACTTGAAGTACTTTCATAATTCCATGATTGTTTCAGTGACCCTGAGAGAGAGCAGTCAATGCTCAGTGACCCCAGTTTTTCTTTTGATTCTTAGATATCTTAAGTTGATTTGTCCATGACGAAATTCGCAGGGAAGAGAATTCCTACGGATACGAATGTTTTCTGGGGGGATCCAGATGAAACCATTGTGTATCTGCGATTCATGAACAATCAACATATCCATATCACATTGGTACTTTCCGTATCTGTTTTCAAAAAGAATTTTCGAAATGTTTTCCACTGGGAGTTGGAACAAGAATATTTAGTACTTGGAGATTTTAATCGTGTGCCTGGCCAGCGTATGCCTAACATCCGTGAGAATGGCAATAGACTTGTCAAACTCCGAGTTATTACTATTTTTAAATGAATAATTTGAAATTAAAATATACCCAGTTTAATAAATTAAGAAAAGATTTCGAAGTATGCTCAAGTCCATAGCTTTGAGATAAGGGTACCAATATTTTCTGTATAAAAGTAATAAAAGTTTTCAGATTTTGGAAAATTTCGGGTTGACAATTTGTGACTGGAAGAAGAGATGTTATTTACACTTTGGAATGAGTACTGGGAACGATTAAATGAATTGAATGTAAGGAGATTGGTTTGAGGATTGATAAGCCTAGACCCATTACAGTTGCAACGATGGATAAGTAACATTGACAGATGATGTTTATAATGAAATTTGGAATAGTTAGAGATGTATAAATCCAACTTATGAGGAAATTGGAATTTAAAACGAGATTGGTTCTGAAAAGAAATTACATGACTTTGAATTTATTAGAAGATTAGATAAAATGAGGATTGGGATAGATCTCAAAATGAATTGAGACAGAAATGATCTGAGGAAAACTGAATATAGTTTAAAAAGCAGAGAAATAAATAAGAACCGATTTAGTAGATAAAGAAAATCGTGTTTGATCAAAATTGATCTCCAGTTATAAGAAAGAAAATTTGGGTTTTTGGGTCAATTGGATATGGTGACTTCAATATCGATATTTAGTATGGGAAAATTAGACACGAATATGAAAATTTGAAGTATACATTGGTATAACTCTGACAATCTCTCCTTTTCGAGGACGAAAAGTTTTAAAGGGGGGAAGATTGTAACGTCCCAGAAATTTCGACAACTGAAATATGGAGTTAGTTAAATAATTGACAATTTATAATCAATTTTATATTGATATTTGGGTTGGAAATGTAAAAATCAAATATATTGCTTGAGTATGAATTGAACTCCAGATTTAATTCCGAGGGGTTGGTTGAGGAATCAAATATTTATTGTTGAATATTTGAATTGAATTTGTTTGAATATTTAAATTAGAGTTTAAATTCGATAGAAAATTATAAATGGGCTGTGTTTAAAAATAAATGTAGTTGACATTAAACAAACAGAAAATTTTATTCGTTGAATTATATGGAAATTGGGTTAGATATGTGTGTATGCTAGTGTATATAAACATATTGAATTTAACATTCAAATTTGGAATTAAACGATGATGGTTTGTGAATAAACAAAATAAAATCAGTGAAACAATAGATATTTTTAAATTAAAAATAATGTCGTATAAACAGTGTCAGATTACAATTTTATTTTATTTTATTAACTTCAGAATGCAAAGACGAGAAGGTACGTATAATTTTTGACTGTGTTGGCGGTACGTGTTTTGAGAGTTCTGGGTTAGTTCACGGTAGATTATTAAATGTAAATAAAAAATTTCCCAGTTATTACCTATCTTTAACAAAACCCATCAACGGATGAATTCTTACCGGCCTATGTCTATAAAACACAAATACCCTAAACCTACTGACTTCGACATTGATCTTATCTTCAAGTTTCTCTTCTATAAAAACCTCATTTTCCCCTAAATTTTCCAGCAAACTCATTTCTTCATTTTCAGTTCTTAATGTCCACTGAAATAAAACCATTTCCCCTAAAAATCAAAATCGATCGGCACATTCTCCCTTGCGTACTAGCATCAGCGTAAAGTTCGGGATGAGAAAAATCCAAGCAGTCCATCGTCGTTGCCGTAGGAGCCATTGTGCTGTCTCATTTCCCCCAAATTAAAGACTCTACCTGAGAATCGCCGTTCGTTGTCACCACTGCCACCCAAAATCAGCTTCGGCGTTCTAACCACCAAGCTCGCATTAGAGAATCGAAGCCACCAGCGTTCGATTTTCTAGATCTCAGCAACACAGCAGTGGAGGAAAGTATATTGCTCACGATTAAGTTTTGATTCAAATAATTTAATTTCAGTTAAAATGGAAGTTTTGATAGTTAGTGGGCTTGGTACCAAGCTATTACTATGCTGCCTTTGTCCCATTGTTACCTGTTTCGACCTAGAAATGTTTATCTGTTCACATATATATATATAACCTGGAATGTCTGAAAATATACTTGTCATTATTGGTGGTCATATGTCTCTATTAGTATATGCGGAATTGAAACACCAACTACCATGTCCATTAAACTGCTGACCCCTGTTGTTTTGGTTTCTGACTTCGGTCCTGCGAAAAACCACCCTGGTCTTAAGGTCTTGCGGTGGATTTGTGTCCTTATTGTCTTCCCACTGGTTTTCGCATGTGACATGCTCTATGTATATATGTCTTAACTTATCTGGTGATAACATATTAAGTCCTGGCTTTAGAGAGAAATTAAACATGGGTTCTAAGTATATATTATTGTGACTTAAAAAGCATGCACCCCTTTTAATATGTCCTTGAACATGAAATGTAGATCCTGTTGTGGTGTTTATTTATGCAGCGCCTTACTTAATTGAAATATGTTTCAGAAAAACTGGAATATATTAGTACATACCCTTGCATACTTGTTTATGACTTTGATCCATCAACATGTTGCATCGTTGTCTGTTTGTGTGTTTTATTACCTCGTTTTACTCACTGTTGCACTTGTGTACTGTCTTAGCTGGATGTCTCTGCACATTTGCGCACACTGAAATTCATATATGTATATATGTAGCTTTGTATGTGTATGTATTTATGGTTTTGGTGGGTCTTGATTGTGAGATATATTCCGTTGACTTGTCAGAAATTAGGAATGCTAAAAACCTGGAAGTATTTTGTTTTAAATATGGCAATTTGCGCTAAAATACTGCACTACCTTAAAACTGAGGTAAACATATTGGTGTAGTGTTACCTATCCATATTAGTTGGTAATTATAAGCATTCTATTGAGGTTAAATCCGGAAACCGTAATAACCACTTGTGCTCGTACCTTTTTGCGCTTCCTTAACCTTTTGAGTACCAAGTGGAGACATACTGATCTCATTCTGAATATGCACGAATTAAAACATTCATACTTATTGGATGTTCTACACTGATGTTTGCCTTACCCGTGTAGATGAGCTGGAGTGTGCTGCCCGATTCTCTTGCATACCTGTTAATGAATCGCACCATGCATGTGTTAATAAATTACACCTAGTATGTGTTAATAAATTACACCCAGTATGTGTTACACTAAGCATGTTAATGAATTGAAATTTTTGCTGCCCTGATTCCTTTGGCATTGTTTTTCCACATACCCACCAGGTTCACTAAAATAAGGTTGCTAAGGCCAATATGTACACTGAAATAAAATGACTGAAATCCTTTATTTACTAAAATGAACTTGCTGCAACCATTTTGTTACTAAAATGAAAATAACCTGAACCCTTTTTGTTCACTAAAGTGTTGCTGAAACCCATTTTGCTACTAAAATGAAATTTGCTAAAACTGTGGTGGATCCATTTGTTAAAACTGTTCTGATTCATCTGCCAAAAACGGTTGTGATTCATTATATTTAGTAACTAGTAGCCTAAGTACATTTTCCACAACCTCCTATTTGAAATATGTGCACTAACATCTGCACTATAACTGAAGTCACAGGACACCCAACAAGACAAATGTAATATGTTTTCAATTGGTTTAGCGTAATTTCACATGATAAGCTAGAATATCTATGTTCTGTTATTACCTGGAAAAAAATATAAAACTTCATTTAGCTATTGAATCAATTCTGAGTCAAACTGTCAATTTGAATGAGAAATTCTTTTCAATGGTTAGCATAGAGAATCTGATATGGTTAGGAAATGATACACTCTCTCTATAGAATCGGCTTGGTTACATAATACAAATATGTCCAGTATGCACTCTAAGTACACACTCTGAACCCATGTTAAATAATTAGTATGTCCAGTATGCATTACAGAATGAACCTGAGAACAAACATATATACACTTGTGATTTTTCTTCCATTTGGCCATTTCAGAAGTGAATCTGAGTACAAAATTTAGTACTAATTTATCATGCCTTGTTATGGATATGGCTGCAACTTTGAAACTACCAACCCATGTACTTGTACACTTTTATGCTCATATTGAAAGAAATCTAAGATTTAAGGTTGGGTTAATCGTATACTCCCTTGTACATTTTTTTTCCTCTTCTTATGATAGGCATGTTTTTAATATATATATATATGTGGTGGCCAATGTACACATATGTATATACATACCACTGTATGTGTAAATATATGTAATTGGCATACGTATATATCTAAATACATATGTTGTTGTAACTTGTTTCGTTCCAAGTTTCTATGTTATTATCTCACGTTCTGTATGAGAAGCTGAGGCCGTCCACACGTGTGTACACATGTCGATAGGCAAGCTCTCATGACCGTTGATCCCTGAAATCATATTTTATATGTACCGATATTACACAACTGTTTATATTTGAAGTTAGAATTAACCATTATATTTTAGTTTATATTGAAATTATTTTATTTGGACTATGATTTAATCCTAACTCGAGTGTTTTATGTTTTTGTATGGAACGCTCGGGTCAGACCCTGAGCATTACAGATTTAAAGATTACAACTTATGATTCGAAGATTGGTGAATCTGGGGATTCCAAAGACGGCGCACTCTAAAGTCTCAAACAATAAATATTTAAACTATATTTAAACTGTATTTAATTCCGCTGTATAGAGAAAATATTGCATAAATTTTTTTGATTTATCTATAAAAAATTTATTCCATTGTTCAGTACACTGTTTTTCATTTATTCTGTGTTGATTCTGTGTTTAAACTCTGTAAGCTGATAACGATCCGTCGATTTGAACGTTTTAAGTCGATTTAATTCCCAATTTGAAGCGGTCAAAAAGGCGGGCCGTTACAGATCATCAAGTTGGAAACCCAATCTCCAATACGCGTCCCTATGGTTTTATTTATATACCTACGATGACATAGTATAATGGGGTACTATGCCATCTAAGATTAATACATTTATTTTTTGAAATGGCTTTCCACACTACGCACTAATAATAATATCAAAGGGGATTTTCATCTATGAAGCCATTTTTGGTTATCATAAGATAAACTCGCCCATCTGGTGTGCGCTTGCATTGTATGATATGGGACGAGCTTATGATAGCTTCATTTTCCAAAATTCATTGCGTTTTTATATGCACGGGTATTCACATGGAGTAAAAACCCGTTTCGCATTAGCGGCATGGTCCAGTGAATTTTCCCAACTTTAAAATAAACCCTAAAGAATTAACTGTTTTATGTTCTCACACCAGTCCCATGACTGACCTGGAGTTTATTGTTCCTTCCTAAACTTTGGGTGCCCACTGATTTCCACACAGGCAGCTAGTGGTTTAGTTTTACAGTTATAGGTCTTTGGAGCAAGATTCGAAGCGCTATTAGAGTTGAAGATTCAAGCTAGAGTTGGAGACTTTCACTATATCAATTACCTCTTCAACCGAGAGTATATGTTCTTCCACTGTAAATTTTGTTTGTAACTCTAATATTCCTTGTAACTGTTATGTAAAATTTGTATTATGAAATGAAAGTTTCTGTAATTTTGTTCAATATGTGTTGATACCCATAACAATCCACCTTATGAACGGTTTAAGTTAGTTTAATCACGGGCGAAAACTGGGTAAAAAGACGGGTCGTGACATTTGTGGTATCAGAGCTTTGGTTATACAAAGCTATAGAGTAGGACATATGTTGAACAAACGATAGAACTTATTAGAGTTATAATATCTCATTAGAGATAGGGTTATGAATACCCTAGAATGAGATTCTAGAGTATTAGGGTTGAGAGAGCGTATTTTGAAAATTTTAAACTAAGTAAATGATTTTGAAAAGCGTAATACAACTTTAATGAGAATTCTTGAGCATTTTATTCGGTGTCATGATTGGACGATTGAGTATATGAATTTTTTTGGACATATGCCTAGCTAACGTATGTGTTGAACCCTTTATGTACTAAATGAATATAGATTCGCACTCTAGTCACTTGAGAATGATTCTGTTGATGATCCGGACATCGTCAGTGGTTTTTTTCAAGTTTCGAAAGTGAGGAAGATGTATGACTCCAGTTAAGACGTCGAGGAATACTCAACTGTTTTGATAAAGCCTAGAAATATTAAATGAATTGAATGTGATAGTCAAGTTAAACACATACTTAATCTGGATAATATGTTATAAGTACAAATCAAACTATTTTGTTCAAGACTGGAAACGATGTTAAGACGCAAATCTCACTTAAAGAATTGGAAAATGAATTTTGAAATACTTGTAAGTAAGACAGCTTATTAATATCACCTCATACTTTAAATTTTGATTAAGGAAATTGATTTAAAATGCAACAAGCGAGGGAATAAAACTGCTTTTCCTCCCCCTATTAAAACGGTATGAGTGAATCGAATAGGAAATTACTTAAGGTAAATAATCACTTCTGATGCAAAAAAATACAATGTTGAAAAGTGAAAATTAATGGAAACAGAGTACCTCATAATTGTATTCTTAGGTGCACTTGGTTTTCCATCATGGCCAAAGTCAGTATCATCACGTAAATTCGGATCGTTAGTTCTTGAGTAGCGTCATTCATACACCTTGATATTATGATTTAAGACAAGTGTTTGATTCAAACCATCATACCCTTTTGATGCTCATTATGATATTCAGTACATCCCCAATTGAGCACATGAAATTCAATTTGACCCATGTAGGTATATCCCTTTTGTGTCGTTTGTTGAAGGAAGCCAAGATTTAAATGGATAATTGAGAAATTGCAATATTTGACAAATAAATTCTCAAGTTTTGATTTATCCAAACACCATGTAACGTAACCTCTACAAATGAGTTTTCAGAACGATTTGAAATATAGAATCCAATGTATGTAAGAAATTTGGATTTTGAAATATTAATTTTAAGGATGTGGTTCTGAAATTTGAGATTAATGTTTGGAATCACACTATACGGAATAGCGAAAGAGCGATGGTGGAAACGCGGGTGAAGCGGTGCTGAATTTGACTTTGGATCGAATTAAAGTTAGTATAACTTACATTACATAATTACTTTTCATATTACTTAAAAACCTTTATTTTAAGTAGTTTAAACCAAATTTGCTTTATTTTTTTTTTTATAAATTTATGGTATACTAAGCTATATTTTCTTAAAATCCACCTTACCATTTTAACACTTGAACCGTTTTCCTAGATCACTTTATATTTAACTATTTTAGTTCATATCATAAAAAAAATTATTCAAAATTATTTTGTTTTAACTTAATGTTTTGTTTACTATTTTGATCCAAACAACTTTAGTCTGAATGGTCGAGTATGGAAGTTTAGTTAAGACAGCCTTGAGAGTAATCCAAATCAAGTAAGAGGTTATGAAAAACTGGCCATGCAAACGTGAATTGGAAAAAAAAGGGAATATCTGAATTGGGTCAAACAAAAATAAAACTAAAAAAGAATCGAATCAATTTGGAAATCTTATTTTAAGAATGTTCGTAATAAAATCAAAGTTTGATACAATTTATAATGATTCTTAACCTTTAATTTAGTGAATTAGAAAGGCTTGAAATGCTTGAATAATATCATTAAACTTCACAAATATCAAATAGAAGTCGTATGCTGGAAGTTGAAAGTTTTGTTTCCAAGCAATTAGAATTTGTCTTCAAATTATCTTGGATGTAATGAATGGCTATAAAAGTGGTCTATAAAAGGAATTTTGATGACCTGAATCCCTATGTTTTGAAATATTTTGGAAACAACAAACTATGGTTAAAAGCATCTGATCTCGGACTTCGGGATATGAAATAATTTGGTTTATTCGAGTAACCCGTGACTAAACTGAGGGGTGATTAGATTGCGTGAGATGGGTGGTACTCAGTAGCCCGTCATGTGGGAAAACTTCTCGAACTAATGCATAGTTGATTCGAATTCATTATAATGTTTAAAATTTTGGAAGCAAATTTAGTTTTGAAATCCCGAAGTGAAGTATGATTCTCTGTATAAAAGAAATATGTAATATTTCAATGGTTTGAAATGAAACGGGATTCTAAGTTGGAGAAACCATTTAGAAGTTTCAAATGTTTGAAATAAAGAAATTTATACAACGCATTAATTTATCTTATTCATTATATCTCAAAAATACTATATTTTGTATTTGTACTTATGATTTATTTATCTTAAGTTCTTTTACATATATTAGTTTACTATTGTATTTTCTATTCGCTACCAAGTTGCTAAGTTTCTTATATTTTACCATTTTATCTTAAATTCTAAAGTTATCTTATGTTAAATCTCTGAATTTGATTAAATCCATTTTAGTCAAAATGACATATTTCAAAATAACTTTATCATTTAAACATTTTACTTGGATTTCCCTGTACTTTGAAAATAACCTTCTTTTACATTATACAACAAATTTCCTTACTTAGTTTATGCAACGATTTAAGTTTTGCCTAAATATAAATCTTGATATAAGAAGTTACTCATTTAGATGTTTTATAAATTTTGCGAACCTTTGATAAATTTTCAAGCTTATAAAAATTGTCAAGTATTTTGATTTAAAAAGCTTTGTTTATATAATAAATTTTATTTAAGCAAAGTTATACAACTCTCCTTTTCGAGGACGAAAAGCTTTAAGTGGGGGAGGCTGTAACGACCTAGAAATTTTGAGATTTAAATATATAAATTGAATTAAGATTTAACATAAAACAAATATGTATAATTGGGATTTTATCTTTTTTCGACAAAACTTAAGTAAAATTTGGCCATGGATTTATAAACATTCAGAACAAGATTTACATTTGGGTCTTTTACATTAGAATCCCTTTGCTTGTTTTGGTATAGAACAAGAATTTCCCCGTTATTGATTTAGTTTGTAATTCAATTAAGAAAGAATTATTATAATATTAATTACTGAAATTTGGTTTAAGAAAGAAAAATGTATGTTCATTTAAATTTAGAAATTGGATATTCATTTCTTTAAATGTAATATTCACTTTAAAATAAAATTTTCCTTTGTAAATATAATTTCAATTTGAACCATTTTTTCAAAATTAACACTATTCCAAAGATTTCGCTTAGTATCCAAGATGTAACGGTGAGAGTAGAATCAATTTGGAGACAAATTACGCAATTTAATAATTTAGTGTGGACAAAAGGAAAAAAGAGAGCTAATCTAATTTAAAATTTGTTTTGAACTTCAAATTGTTAAGTATAAATTTCATGGAACAACAAAGAAGTAATGACCCGCACGGTCAGAGGTATTTTAATTAATTTATTTAATTATTTAAAATAGCGATATAGGGAATTAAATCGTCGTTAATTAAATTATAGTGAATATTTAATTAAATTAAATAATTAAATAATATATTTAATTCAGGAATAACCAGAAATAGTGAATTTGACAATATAATGTGAACTGGGTCGTCCCTTAGATTTAATTCAGCTTGGAATTGAATTTGAATAACGAATATATTATATAAACGACAGTTTGAACGTAGAGTTATAATATAATTAAAATCGAGCTCGAAATGGCGCTGCAGTTCGTAAATTGGCGATTCGAACTTCAACTGAATGTACAGGATTAGTTTTAAGCCGGATTTCTGTGAAACAAGAAACGTGTGGAGCTGGTGGAGTATATCTTCCTAGTGGAAGAGAAAAATCGGGATTTCGTCGTGTAGATTTTGATTTATGTCCAAATCAAATTTTAGAAAAGTCGCTGTGGAATTCCTTTATAATTTATAAAGGAATTATTTATATTTTAAAAAGGAATCTCAATATAAATCGAATATCGATTTAATCGGGATTTGAAATATCAAGTTATAAATCCCAGTAGAGCTGTATGGTATTCCACTGTGGATATATATGATAATATTTATTTTTAAATATTAAATTTAATTAAATTTAAATATATTTAAATATATTTATATATTTAAATGGGTCATCCAGAGCTTTAAAAATAAGCCAGTTTTGCAAACGGAGTCGGAATTCGACGAAACTAATTTTGTTGAATCCGAAATGTCAAATAGTTGTTAGATTCCAAGTTTGGTGATTTTTAGAGTCACTGTGTGGCCGTACGTATTTTTAGAGTGAGAAACAGTCAGTATTTTGACGGTTAAAATTACGCTGTGTGAGCAAACGGAGTCGGAATTCGACGAAACTAGTTTCGTTGGGACCGTAATGTCAAACTGTAGCCGCATGTCCAGTTTCGTGATTTTTGGATATCGTATGTAATCACGAGAATTTTTAGAAGGCGAAAACGAATATAATAATATTAAAATAAAATATCTCAACAAAAATATCTAACTTCCTCTCTCTATAAATAGCCACCAACTAAATTTCTAAACCTAAATTTCATTCTGCACAAGTCAAACAAGTGCCGCCACTAATTTCCTTCTTTTGCTGAAAGAGTTCGATCTTCAAAAAAATAAAGCAATTCAAATAAAACCCAATAAATCCAAGCGCAAGTTCATTTGATTTCCTGGGAAGCTTCTATTCTTTCTAGCAGCGATTTCTTATAGCTCGAACACCCTTTTTGGTCACTGCGGTTTATACCATGAGTGTGCTATCGGCTAGGGTTCGATTGATATTGGAATTGAGGCTTTGTTTTGCAAATTTGTGTATGGATTTGGGTTGAGGAGTTCAAAGCGAGTTCGTAGGAGTATTTTTGGGAAGAACGGTGGTATTCCAGTTCGATGTTGCATCAGGTAGTGCGACTGTGGTAGTTCGACGCAAGGTGAGGTAGAAGATCGAGATGTGTAATTGTGGTATGAGGGAAAAGAGGAAGTTGAGTGATGGAGTTTAGGGATTTCCATGATGAAAACGAAGGAGTAGTTGGTGAACTGTCGGTCACGAAAATGGGGTCCTGAAGTCGCGACAATGGTCTTTGAAGATACCTGGAGCGCGAGGTCCACGAAATTGGGGGAAGATGAGTGAAGGGAGCATCGGTGGATTGTTTAAATCGCGGAAATAAAGTAGTGTAGGGTTTTCCTGTTGGATCATGAAAGTAGAAGGGTAAAAAGGGGAGGTCAACACTTGGCTTGAGTGGTAGAAGGAACGCAGATTTTACTGGGAGGTAGAAGAAGTAAGGAAGCGGGCGGGTTTGTTCTCTAGTGGGCCAAGTTTGGAAAAGAAGGGGGTAAGGGCCAAAGGGAATTTAATTTAAAGTTAATTTTAATTTAGTAGAGTATTAATTTGTATTGAGCATAACAAATTCATACGTGATTGAAAATCAGTGAAACAAGATCCGTTGGGATCATATGGACGACGACTACCAAATGGGACTGACCGCGAGTCGATTGGGGTCCGTTACAATTTATAGCAAAATAAATTGTCCGTCAGAATCAAGAGATGGTTATCGTTATTAACGATGATCGTCCAATGTGAGTAAAACTCACCAACTCTGAATAGTTCAATTTTTACAACGTATTCTTAGAACTGTTAAATATTGTCTGTTTGACTGTGTGTTGATTGTTTGATTGAACTGCTAGTCAGTTAGTTGAATTTCTATATTGATTCTGTTTAACAGAATATATCATATGGAACTGAAAGTGATGTTATCTATATTGTTTAACATCTGTGATGCAGGTTGGAGGAATCCAACTGGATTCCTCAACATTTATTTTACTGTTATTCATATATCGTGATATATGATGTGATATATAATTTGTTGTTGATTTGGTATGTTTGAATGATATTGATCATTGTTATTCGATATTTTAAATATCATAAAAAGACCCTGGGATATAAAAAGGGATATTTCAATGTGTATTGAAAAAAAAGGAATTTTATAAAATCAACCGATTTTATAAAAGGAAATAATTTGAAAATAAAGCATTTATAAAATCATAGGATATTATAAAGGAGAATATTTATTTAGAAAATAAATGGAATTGTAAAAGGAACATTTATTTAGAAAATAAATAGGATAAAAGAAAAAGGGGAATTAACGAGATAGGAAAGAGTTAGTCGATTAGAGTTATCAAATAGAGTTATCAAAAAGAAGTTAATCAAATATAGTTTATTCGAAGAAGTTAGTCAAACATAGTTATTAAGGATAAGTTACCATTTAGCACGACTGCTAGCGTAATTCGCAGGGCTGCAGATAGCCTACGGCGGTCGGATGTTTCCTGAGGGAATCAGGCGTAACCATTGTGATCGCTGCGATCTAGAGTCAAGCGAATGGAGTTAAATTCAATATTAGTTATTCGAATAGGAGTTAAACAAATAGAGTTATTCAGTTAGAGTAAATCAAAATGGAGTTAAACAGAAATTAGAAACTGACTAGAGATTAATAAGTTGAATAGTTTTCTGGGTATTGATCTGATGTTGGTTCTGGCCTTCGGGGTTTATACTTGGGAAGTTGTTCTCTTGTTGGTTATAGTTAGAGTCAGATAGATGTGGGATGATAGTGATATGTAAATAAACAAATGGAAATGTTTTCCAAGTGTTAATAACATATATTTTCTAAACATAGAAATAAGGAACTGTGAATATATATATATATATATATATATATATATATATGTAGGATGATTGATCGATATAATTTCCATCTGGAAATAGTATCGTTGTTTGCACACTTATTTTTCTTTGATAGTTAACTCACAGACTATCGAAGTTTTTGACCATTTTAACGTTGTTAATATGGAGAGACCGGTTGGATTATTATCCAAAGAACCACTCTGTATTGGCATAAGCATTGCGAATCATATATGCCAAAGATAATCGAAGACGTAGTAAAGTGCAAGGGCTGTTGTATAAGTCTTAGTTAACAGTGACTAAGATGGATATACTGAATAGTGCCTTCGGTTTGTCCAGTCCCAGGACAACTTGTATGGACGAAGGTCTGACAGAGTATATCCAATGGATCGCGTAAGTTGATCTGTTCAAATGTATTCATGTTTGGTGGCGGAGGAATTCGTTTCTCTTAGCTGTATACCCGTGTTATTTTTGGATAAGTCAATTTGTGATTTGGCGGGTATGACGATGTGGCATTCTAAGTGGATGAAGATATGATATGTAAAAGATAAGCATAGCTTCTAACCTCACATCCGGTAATGACAGAAATCGGGCGGGCAGCATGGCTAAGTCGGTCGCACCGAATTAGGGTGTATAATCACCTATCTAGAGAATATTCATTTGCTTCTTTAATCTATCAATGCTGTCCCATATATATATATACGGGAACGATTGCTGATCCCAACCGTTGGTGATGTACATTCGATACACTCAAGCGAAATGAGTGGTCGGTCATGTGTGGCTGAGTTGCAAGATGTTCTTGTTGAACTCCGGTGTATCGTTCCTAGAGTACACTGATCGGAAGGTGGTTCCATACCTTGTCTTAGTTGGAAATCCATTACCCAATACGTGCTTGCGGTTTTGATTGTATACCATATATGTAGAACGTGAGATGAAAGCGTTTCTGCTAGATGATTATTATATTGTGGTTGATAGACATTATTATAATATCAAAAGGTTTTTGATATAAAGATATTTTGGATTCTCATAAGGGAAAAACCCGTTCCGTTATACGGCGTGGTCTTATGAGATATCGTTTACTTGTTCAACTGTTTTTAAACTGTTTTACTCATACCAGTCCCATGACTGACCCGGAGTTTACTTTGTTGTTTTCCCTAAACTCTTGGGTGCCCAATTTTGTACGGGCAGTCAAGTTGTCAGGAATTTACAGATATACTTGGAGTGCTTTGAGCGGGAGGCATCAAGATCATATAGCTATAGTTATTTCCGCTGTATTTGTAAGTGCTGTACTCTGATAAGTGCTATTGTATACATAACTGTTATATTTCAAAGTTATGTTATCTATTATATGTTATTCGTTCCGCTGTGAGGTTCGTGTTACTCTGATGTTGTGTTCTTCTTCTTCTTCTATTCTAAGTTTCTATCTTATCTATTATCACCCTCTAATTTCTTTCATTAATAACCGGGATTTTTCGATGTTTTGGTTATCGACATCGAGCTATGTCGATAACCAAAGTCACCAAAAATCCGGGTCATTAAAGTTGGTATCAGAGCTTATGTTAAGAATTACTTGGCTCTGTGGCGTGACTTGGTAGAGATAGGGTTAGTAATACCCTAGATTGAGTTGAGTGTATATATACGAGTGAACGTATTTGTTACTTGATATAAAATGGTTTTATATTGTGGGGATTCATTGGTTGAGTTGTTTATGGGTTCTGATCGATCAGTTTGATCCACTGTATCGGTAGGAGTTTGTAAACACTCGAATACGATGGGTCGACACGATATGTTTTGTAAAGAGGGTAAATTAAAATAAGTTTACCCAGAGTATATTCTGATATAGAGGAAATATATATTAGATATATTGGTTGTAATTATAATCGAGTAAGACTATAAAGTGAAATGGTTATATATAACCAATCAGAATTTATACAAGCGAATTATATGAAATTGAAATGAATTAAATCTGAATTTAGATCAGAATTGGAATTTAAAATCCCAGAAATGGGAAAGGTGTTTGTAAATGAATCTGGATTTAATATATGTGAATTTTAAAATCCTGGGAGATTTTAAATTTGTTTACAACATTGTAAAAGGATATTTGGAATTGATTTCAAAATAGAAATGTTTAAAAATGGGTTTTGAAAGTGCTATAGTATTGAACTCACTTCGGTAGCTAGAAAATAGATTCCGATGTTGATCATGACATCATCGGTGTTCATTTTCGAGTATGTAAGTGACGGATTACTACCAAGGATTGTGTTTTGAATTTTTTTTGCGAAAAACAAGTTGGATTGAATTTCAAAAAAAAAAAGAAAATTTGATTTTTGAAAGAGGTAAACTGTTTAAAAACTTCCAGGATGAAAAGGTTGTTTGAATTTAAACAAATTAAAGTAGAATTTGTAAAAGCCAATAAAAATTGAGATTGAATTAAAAACCAGTTAAGTGAAAATCATATTTAAATAGATTGGTGTCGAGTAGAATTAGACTTGATTAGAGATAATCTGAATTATATTGGACTGGTGAGTTAAGAATTAAAATTGGTGAAAGCGAATTTGAAATTGAAATAAAGCCAGTTCAGTGGGAATTGAATTGGACTGGTAGGTTAAGGGTTTGGAATCGAGGATGGAACTCGAATTGGAAATGTTATTGTGGTTTGGATATAAGCGAATAATTGGTTGAGATGACATTGGTATGTGTTGGGTTGATGACAGGTGAAAGTGATAGAGTTGATATGCCCAACAAAAAGGTACAAGTTTATATTCGATATAAGCATGAGATTTATGAGCCGAATTGGTAAGCCGCTTGGCTGTTTGATTTTCTTTTGGGTTGGAGAAGGCCTAGAGAGGCGAGTTGTGGTTTTACTGATAGGGCTGTACAAAGGAGGTTATGGCGAAATTTTCCGAAAATTTAAAGTGTTAGAAAATTTTCAGAATTTTTGAAAATTTTAGTTAGTCGGAATGAATAAATATTTTAGTCGATATTAATTGGTTCAGTTGAAATCAAAAATAAGGGGTAAACAAATCTTAGGAATTCCAATAGATAGGGTCGTCCTCTAACTTAGCAATTTCGAGGACGAAATTATTTTAAGTGGGGAAGAATGTAATGACCCGCACTGTCAGAGATATTTTAATTAATTTATTTAATTATTTAAAATAGCGATATAGGGAATTAAATCGTCGTTAATTAAATTATAGTGAATATTTAATTAAATTAAATAATTAAATAATATATTTAATTCAGGAATAATCAGAAATAGTGAATTTGACAATATAATGTGAACTGGGTCGTCCCTTAGATTTAATTCAGCTTGGAATTGAATTTGAATAACGAATATATTACATAAACGACAGTTTGAACGTAGAGTTATAATATAATTAAAATCGAGCTCGAAATGGCGCTGCAGTTCGTAAATTGGCGATTCGAACTTCAACTGAATGTACAGGATTCGTTTTAAGCCGGATTTCTATGAAACAAGAAACGTGTGGAGCTGGTGGAGTATATCTTCCTAGTGGAAGAGAAAAATCGGGATTTCGTCGTGTAGATTTTGATTTATGTCCAAATCAAATTTTAGAAAAGTCGCTGTGGAATTCCTTTATAATTTATAAAGGAATTATTTATATTTTAAAAAGGAATCTCAATATAAATCGAATATCGATTTAATCGGGATTTGAAATATCAAGTTATAAATCCCAGTAGAGCTGTATGGTATTCCACTGTGGATATATATGATAATATTTATTTTTAAATATTAAATTTAATTATATTTAAGTATATTTATATATTTAAATGGGTCATCTAGAGCTTTAAAAATAAGCCAGTTTTGCAAACTGAGTCGGAATTCGACGAAACTAATTTTGTTGAATCCAAAATGTCAAATAGTTGTTAGATTCCAAGTTTGGTGATTTTTAGAGTCACTGTGTGGCCGTACGGATTTTTAGAGTGAGAAACAGTCAGTATTTTGACGGTTAAAATTACGCTGTGTGAGCAAACGGAGTCGGAATTCGACGAAACCAGTTTCGTTGGGACCGTAATGTCAAACTGTAGCCGCATGTCCAGTTTCGTGATTTTTGGGTATCGTATGTAATCACGAGAATTTTTAGAAGGCGAAAACGAATATAATAATATTAAAATAAAATATCTCAACAAAAATATCTAACTTCCTCTCTCTATAAATAGCCATCAACTAAATTTCTAAACCTAAATTTCATTCTGCACAAGTCAAACAAGTGCCGCCACTAATTTCCTTCTTTTGCTGAAAGAGTTCGATCTTCAAAAAAATAAAGCAATTCAAATAAAACCCAATAAATCCAAACGCAAGTTCATTTGATTTCCTAGGAAGCTTCTATTCTTTCTAGCAGCGATTTCTTATAGCTCGAACACCCTTTTTGGTCACTGCGGTTTATACCGTGAGTGTGCTATCGGCTAGGGTTCGATTGATATTGGAATTGAGGCTTTATTTTGCAAATTTGTGTATGGATTTGGGTTGAGGAGGTCAAAGCGAGTTCGTAGGAGTATTTTTGGGAAGAACGGTGGTATTCCAGTTCGATGTTGCATCAGGTAGTGCGACTGTGGTAGTTCGACGCAAGGTGAGGTAGAAGACCGAGATGTGTAATTGTGGTATGAGGGAAAAGAGGAAGTTGAGTGATGGAGTTTAGGGATTTCCATGATGAAAACGAAGGAGTAGTTGGTGAACTTTCGGTCATGAGAATGGGGTCCTGAAGTCGCGACAATGGTCTTTGAAGATGCCTGGCGCGCGAGGTACACGGGATTGGAGGAAGATGAGTGAAGGGAGCATCGTTGGATTGTTTAAATCGCAGAAATGAAGTAGTGTAGGGTTTTCCTGTTGGATCGTGAAAGAAGAAGGGTAAAAAGGGGAGGTCAACACTTGGCTTGAGTGGTAGAAGGAACGCAGATTTTACTGGGAGGTAGAAGAAGTAAGGAAGCGGGCGGGTTTGTTCTCTAGTGGGCCAAGTTTGGAAAAGAAGGGGGTAAGGCCCAAAGGGAATTTAATTTAAAGTTAATTTTAATTTAGTAGAGTATTAATTTGTATTGAGCATAACAAATTCATACGTGATTGAAAATCAGTGAAACAAGATCCGTTGGGATCATATGGACGACGACTACCAAATGGGACTGACCGCGAGTCGATTGGGGTCCGTTACAATTTGTAGCAAAATAAATTGTCCGTCAGAATCAAGAGATGGTTATCGTTATTAACGATGATCGTCCAATGTGAGTAAAACTCACCAACTCTGAACAGTTCTATTTTTACAACGTATTCTTAGAACTGTTAAATATTGTCTGTTTGACTGTGTGTTGATTGTTTGATTGAACTGCTAGTCAGTTAGTTGAATTTCTATATTGATTCTGTTTAACAGAATATATCATATGGAACTGAAAGTGATGTTATCTATATTGTTTAACATCTGTGATGCAAGGATACAGGTTGGAGGAATCCAACTGGATTCCTCAACATTTATTTTACTGTTATTCATATATCGTGATATATGATGTGATATATAATCTGTTGTTGATTTGGTATGTTTGAATGATATTGATCATTGTTATTCGATATTTTAAATATCATAAAAAGACCCTGGGATATAAAAAGGGATATTTCAATGTAAAAAAAAAGGAATTTTATAAAATCAACCGATTTTATAAAAGGAAATAATTTGAAAATAAAGCATTTATAAAATCATAGGATATTATAAAGGAGAATATTTTTTTAGAAAATAAATGGAATTGTAAAAGGAACATTTATTTAGAAAATAAATAGGATAAAAGAAAAAGGGGAATTAACGAGATAGGAAAGAGTTAGTCGATTAGAGTTATCAAATAGAGTTATCAAAAAGAAGTTAATCAAATATAGTTTATTCGAAGAAGTTAGTCAAACATAGTTATTAAGGATAAGTTACCATTTAGCACGACTGCTAGCGTAATTCGCAGGGCTGCAGATAGCCTACGGCGGTCGGATGTTTCCTGAGGGAATCAGGCGTAACCATTGTGATCGCTGCGATCTAGAGTCAAGCGAATGGAGTTAAATTCAATATTAGTTATTCGAATAGGAGTTAAACAAATAGAGTTATTCAGTTAGAGTAAATCAAAATGGAGTTAAACAGAAATTAGAAACTGACTAGAGATTAATAAGTTGAATAGTTTTCTGGGTATCGATCTGATGTTGGTTCCGGCCTTCGGGGTTTATACTTGGGAAGTTGTTCTCTTGTTGGTTATAGTTAGAGTCTGATAGATGTGGGATGATAGTGATATGTAAATAAACAAATGGAAATGTTTTCCAAGTGTTAATAACATATATTTTCTAAACATAGAAATAAGGAAATGTGAATATATATATATGTAGGATGATTGATCGATATAATTTCCATCTGGAAATAGTATCGTTGTTTGCACACTTATTTTTCTTTGATAGTTAACTCACAGACTATCGAAGTTTTGACCATTTTAACGTTGTTAATATGGAGAGACCGGTTGGATTATTATCCAAAGAACCACTCTGTATTGGCATAAGCGTTGCGAATCATATATGCCAAAGATAATTGAAGACGGAGTAAAGTGCAAGGGCTGTTGTATAAGTCTTAGTTAACAGTGACTAAGATGGATATACTGAATAGTGCCTTCGGTTTGTCCAGTCCCAGGACAACTTGTATGGACGAAGGTCTGACAGAGTATATCCAATGGATCGCGTAAGTTGATCTGTTCAAATGTATTCACGTTTGGTGGCGGAGGAATTCGTTTCTCTTAGCTGTATACCCGTGTTATTTTTGGATAAGTCAATTTGTGATTTGGCGCGTATGACGATGTGGCATTCTAAGTGGATGAAGATATGATATGTAAAAGATAAGCGTAGCTTCTAGCCTCACATCCGATAATGACAGAAATCGGGCGGGCAGCATGGCTAAGTCGGTCGCACCGAATTAGGGTGTATAATCACCTATCTAGAGAATATTCATTTGCTTCTTTAATCTATCAATGCTGTCCCATATATATATATACATATATATATATACGGGAACGATTGCTGATCCCAACCATTGGTGATGTACATTCGATACACTCAAGCGAAATGAGTGGTCGGTCATGTGTGGCTGAGTTGCAAGATGTTCTTGTTGAACTCCGGTGTATCGTTCCTTGAGTACACTGATCGGAAGGTGGTTCCATACCTTGTCATAGTTGGAAATCCATTACCCAATACGTGCTAGCGGTTTTGATTGTATACCATATATGTAGAACGTGAGATGAAAGCGTTTCTGCTAGTTGATATCTATTTGTACATAGACATTATTATAATATCAAAAGGTTTTTGATATAAAGATATTTTGGATTCTCATAAGCGAAAAACCCGTTCCGTTATACGGCGTGGTCTTATGAGATATCGTTTACTTGTTCAACTGTTTTTAAACTGTTTTACTCATACCATTCCCATGACTGACCCGGAGTTTACTTTGTTGTTTTCCCTAAACTCTTGGGTGCCCAATTTTGTACGGGCAGTCAAGTAGTCAGGAATTTACAGATATACTTGGAGAGCTTTGAGCGGGAGGCATCAAGATCATATAGCTATAGTTATTTCCGCTGTATTTGTAAGTGATGTACTCTGATAAGTGTTGTTGTATACATAACTGTTATATTTCAAAGTTATGTTATCTATTATATGTTATTCGTTCTGCTGTGAGGTTCGTGTTACTCTGATGTTGTGTTCTTCTTCTTTTATTCTAAGTTTCTATCTTATCTATTCTCACCCTCTAATTTCTTTCATTAATTACCGGGATTTTTCGATGTTTTGGTTATCGGCATCGAGCTATGTCGATAACCAAAGTCGCCAAAAATCCGGGTCATTACAGTTGGTATCAGAGCTTATGTTAAGAATTACTTGGCTTTGTGGCGTGACTCGGTAGAGATAGGGTTAGTAATACCCTAGATTGAGTTGAGTGTATATATACGAGTGAACGTATTTGTTACTTGATATAAAATGGTTTTATATTGTGGGGATTCATTGGTTGAGTTGTTTATGGGTTCTGATCGATCGGTTTGATCCACTGTATCGGTAGGAGTTTGTAAACACTCGAATACGATGGGTCGACATGATATGTTTTGTAAAGAGGGTAAATTAAAATAAGTTTACCCAGAGTATATTCTGATATAGAGGAAATATATATTAGATATATTGGTTGTAATTATAATCGAGTAAGATTATAAAGTGAAATGGTTATATATAACCAATCAAAATTTATACAAGCGAATTATATGAAATTGAAATGAATTAAATCTGAATTTAGATCAGAATTGGAATTTAAAATCCCAGAAATGGGAAAGGTGTTTGTAAATGAATCTGGATTTAATATATGTGAATTTTAAAATCCTGGGAGATTTTAAATTTGTTTACAACATTGTAAAAGGATATTTGGAATTGATTTCAAAATAGAAATGTTTAAAAATGGGTTTTGAAAGTGCTATAGTATTGAACTCACTTCGGTAGCTAGAAAATAGATTCCGATGTTGATCATGACATCATCGGTGTTCATTTTCGAGTATGTAAGTGACGGATTACTACCAAGGATTGTGTTTTGAATTTGTTTTGCGAAAAACAAGTTGGATTGAATTTCAAAAAAAAAAGAAAATTTGATTTTTGAAAGAGGTAAACTGTTTAAAAACTTCCAGGATGAAAAGGTTGTTTGAATTTAAACAAATTAAAGTAGAATTTGTAAAAGCCAATAAAAATTGAGATTGAATTAAAAACCAGTTAAGTGAAAATCATATTTAAATAGATTGGTGTCGAGTAGAATTAGACTTGATTAGAGATAATCTGAATTATATTGGACTGGTGAGTTAAGAAGTAAAATTGGTGAAAGCGAATTTGAAATTGAAATAAAGCCAGTTCAGTGGGAATTGAATTGGACTGGTAGGTTAAGGGTTTGGAATCGAGGATGGAACTCGAATTGGAAATGTTATTGTGGTTTGGATATAAGCGAATAATTGGTTGAGATGACATTGGTATGTGTTGGGTTGATGACAGGTGAAAGTGATAGAGTTGATATGCCCAACAAAAAGGTACAAGTTTATATTCGATATAAGCATGAGATTTATGAGCCGAATTGGTAAGCCGCTTGGCTGTTTGATTTTCTTTTGGGTTGGAGAAGGCCTAGAGAGGCGAGTTGTGGTTTTACTGATAGGGCTGTACAAAGGAGGTTATGGCGAAATTTTCCGAAAATTTAAAGTGTTAGAAAATTTTCAGAATTTTTGAAAATTTTAGTTAGTCGGAATGAATAAATATTTTAGTCGATATTAATTGGTTCAGTTGAAATCAAAAATAAGGGGTAAACAAATCTTAGGAATTCCAATAGATAGGGTCGTCCTCTAACTTAGCAATTTCGAGGACGAAATTATTTTAAGTGGGGAAGAATGTAATGACCCGCACTGTCAGAGGTATTTTAATTAATTTATTTAATTATTTAAAATAGCGATATAGGGAATTAAATCGTCGTTAATTAAATTATAGTGAATATTTAATTAAATTAAATAATTAAATAATATATTTAATTCAGGAATAATCAGAAATAGTGAATTTGACAATATAATGTGAACTGGGTCGTCCCTTAGATTTAATTCAGCTTGGAATTGAATTTGAATAACGAATATATTACATAAACGACAGTTTGAACGTAGAGTTATAATATAATTAAAACCGAGCTCGAAATGGCGCTGCAGTTCGTAAATTGGCGATTCGAACTTCAACTGAATGTACAGGATTCGTTTTAAGCCGGATTTCTGTGAAACAAGAAACGTGTGGAGCTGGTGGAGTATATCTTCCTAGTGGAAGAGAAAAATCGGGATTTCGTCGTGTAGATTTTGATTTATGTCCAAATCAAATTTTAGAAAAGTCGCTGTGGAATTCCTTTATAATTTATAAAGGAATTATTTATATTTTAAAAAGGAATCTCAATATAAATCGAATATCGATTTAATCGGGATTTGAAATATCAAGTTATAAATCCCAGTAGAGCTGTATGGTATTCCACTGTGGATATATATGATAATATTTATTTTTAAATATTAAATTTAATTATATTTAAATATATTTATATATTTAAATGGGTCATCTAGAGCTTTAAAAATAAGCCAGTTTTGCAAACGGAGTCGGAATTCGACGAAACTAATTTTGTTGAATCCAAAATGTCAAATAGTTGTTAGATTCCAAGTTTGGTGATTTTTAGAGTCACTGTGTGGCCGTACGGATTTTTAGAGTGATAAACACTCAGTATTTTAACGGTTAAAATTACGCTGTGTGAGCAAACGGAGTCAGAATTCGACGAAACCAGTTTCGTTGGGACCGTAATGTCAAACTGTAGCCGCATTTTCAGTTTCGTGATTTTTGGGTATCGTATGTAATCACGAGAATTTTTAAAAGGCGAAAACGAATATAATAATATTGAAATAAAATATCTCAACAAAAATATCTAACTTCCTCTCTCTATAAATAGCCATCAACTAAATTTCTAAACCTAAATTTCATTCTGCACAAGTCAAACAAGTGCCGCCACTAATTTCCTTCTTTTGCTGAAAGAGTTCGATCTTCAAAAAAATAAAGCAATTCAAATAAAACCCAATAAATCCAAGCGCAAGTTCATTTGATTTCCTAGGAAGCTTCTATTCTTTCTAGCAGCGATTTCTTATAGCTCGAACACCCTTTTTGGTCACTACGGTTTATACCGTGAGTGTGCTATCGGCTAGGGTTCGATTGATATTGGAATTGAGGCTTTATTTTGCAAATTTGTGTATGGATTTGGGTTAAGGAGGTCAAAGCGAGTTCGTAGGAGTATTTTTGGGAAGAACGGTGGTATTCCAGTTCGATGTTGCATCAGGTAGTGCGACTGTGGTAGTTCGACGCAAGGTGAGGTAGAAGATCGATATGTGTAATTGTGGTATGAGGGAAAAGAGGAAGTTGAGTGATGGAGTTTAGGGATTTCCATGATGAAAACGAAGGAGTAGTTGGTGAACTTTCGGTCACGAGAATGGGGTCCTGAAGTCGCGATAATGGTCTTTGAAGATGCCTGGAGCGCGAGGTACACGGGATTGGAGGAAGATGAGTGAAGGGAGCATCGGTGGATTGTTTAAATCGCGGAAATGAAGTAGTGTAGGGTTTTCCTGTTGGATCGTGAAAGAAGAAGGGTAAAAAGGGGAGGTCAACACTTGGCTTGAGTGGTAGAAGGAACGCAGATTTTACTGGGAGGTAGAAGAAGTAAGGAAGCAGGCGGGTTTGTTCTCTAGTGGGCCAAGTTTGGAAAAGAAGGGGGTAAGGTCCAAAGGGAATTTAATTTAAAGTTAATTTTAATTTAGTAGAGTATTAATTTGTATTGAGCATAACAAATTCATACGTGATTGAAAATCAGTGAAACAAGATCCGTTGGGATCATATGGACGACGATTACCAAATGGGACTGACCGCGAGTCGATTGGGGTCCGTTACAATTTATAGCAAAATAAATTGTCCGTCAGAATCAAGAGATGGTTATCGTTATTAACGATGATCGTCCAATGTGAGTAAAACTCACCAACTCTGAACAGTTCTATTTTTACAACGTATTCTTAGAACTGTTAAATATTGTCTGTTTGACTGTGTGTTGATTGTTTGATTGAACTGCTAGTCAGTTAGTTGAATTTCTATATTGATTCTGTTTAACAGAATATATCATATGGAACTGAAAGTGATGTTGTCTATATTGTTTAACATCTGTGATGCAAGGATACAGGTTGGAGGAATCCAACTGGATTCCTCAACATTTATTTTACTGTTATTCATATATCGTGATATATGATGTGATATATAATCTGTTGTTGATTTGGTATGTTTGAATGATATTGATCATTGTTATTCGATATTTTAAATATAATAAAAAGACCCTGGGATATAAAAAGGGATATTTCAATGTAAAAAAAAGGAATTTTATAAAATCAACCGATTTTATAAAAGGAAATAATTTGAAAATAAAGCATTTATAAAATCATAGGATATTATAAAGGAGAATATTTTTTTAGAAAATAAATGGAATTGTAAAAGGAACATTTATTTAGAAAATAAATAGGATAAAAGAAAAAGGGGAATTAACGAGATAGGAAAGAGTTAGTCGATTAGAGTTATCAAATAGAGTTATCAAAAAGAAGTTAATCAAATATAGTTTATTCGAAGAAGTTAGTCAAACATAGTTATTAAAGATAAGTTACCATTTAGCACGACTGCTAGCGTAATTCGCAGGGCTGCAGATAGCCTACGGCGGTCGGATGTTTCCTGAGGGAATCAGGCGTAACCATTGTGATCGCTGGGATTTAGAGTCAAGCGAATGGAGTTAAATTCAATATTAGTTATTCGAATAGGAGTTAAACAAATAGAGTTATTCAGTTAGAGTAAATCAAAATGGAGTTAAACAGAAATTAGAAACTGACTAGAGATTAATAAGTTGAATAGTTTTCTGGGTATCGATCTGATGTTGGTTCCGGCCTTCGGGGTTTATACTTGGGAAGTTGTTCTCTTGTTGGTTATAGTTAGAGTCTGATAGATGTGGGATGATAGTGATATGTAAATAAACAAATGGAAATGTTTTCCAAGTGTTAATAACATATATTTTCTAAACATAGAAATAAGGAAATGTGAATATATATATATATGTAGGATGATTGATCGATATAATTTCCATCTGGATATAGTATCGTTGTTTGCACACTTATTTTTCTTTGATAGTTAACTCACAGACTATCGAAGTTTTGACTATTTTAACATTGTTAATATGGAGAGACCGGTTGGATTATTATCCAAAGAACCACTCTGTATTGGCATAAGCGTTGCGAATCATATATGCCAAAGATAATTGAAGACGGAGTAAAGTGCAAGGGCTGTTGTATAAGTCTTAGTTAACAGTGACTAAGACGGGTATACTGAATAGTGCCTTCGGTTTGTCCAGTCCCAGGACAACTTGTATGGACGAAGGTCTGACAGAGTATATCCAATGGATCGCGTAAGTTGATCTGTTCAAACGTATTCACGTTTGGTGGCGGAGGAATTCGTTTCTCTTAGCTGTTTACCCGTGTTATTTTTGGATAAGTCAATTTGTGATTTGGCGGGTATGACGATGTGGCATTCTAAGTGGATGAAGATATGATATGTAAAAGATAAGCGTAGCTTCTAGCCTCACATCCGGTAATGACAGAAATCGGGCGGGCAGCATGGCTAAGTCGGTCGCACCGAAGTAGGGTGTATAATCACCTATCTAGAGAATATTCATTTGCTTCTTTAATCTATCAATGTTGTCCCATATATATACAGGAACGGTTGCTGATCCCAACCGTTGGTGATGTACATTCGATACACTCAAGCGAAATGAGTGGTCGGTCATGTGTGGCTGAGTTGCAAGATGTTCTTGTTGAACTCCGGTGTATCGTTCCTAGAGTACACTGATTGGAAGGTGGTTCCATACCTTGTCATAGTTGGAAATCCATTACCCAATACGTGCTTGCGGTTTTGATTGTATACCATATATGTAGAACGTGAGATGAAAGCGTTTCTACTAGATGATTATTATATTGTGGTTGATAGACATTATTATAATATCAAAAGGTTTTTGATATAAAGATATTTTGGGTTCTCATAAGGGAAAAACCCGTTCCGTTATACGGCGTGGTCTTATGAGATATCGTTTACTTGTTCAACTGTTTTACTCATACCAGTCCCATGACTGACCCGAAGTTTACTTTGTTGTTTTCCCTAAACTCTTGGGTGCCCAATTTTGTACGGGCGGTCAAGTAGTCAGGAATTTACAGATATACATGGAGAGCTTGGAGCGGGAGGCATCAAGATCATATAGCTATAGTTATTTCCGCTGTGTTTGTAAGTGCTGTACTCTGATAAGTGCTATTGTATACATAACTGTTATATTTCAAAGTTATGTTATCTATTATATGTTATTCGTTCCGCTGTGAGGTTCGTGTTACTCTGATGTTGTGTTCTTCTTCTTCTTCTATTCTAAGTTTCTATCTTATCTATTCTCACCCTCTAATTTCTTTCATTAATTACCGGGATTTTTCGATGTTTTGGTTATCGACATCAAGCTATGTCGATAACCAAAGTCGCCAAAAATCCGGGTCATTACAAAAGAAATCGGTTTGCACTATAAAGTATCGTTAGTCAAATTACCCATTTGATATAATTTTACAATATATATTGGGTACGACAATTCGACCGTTAACAATTTGAGTTGGATAAACTCGCATATTTGGCATTAATAATTAAATTTAATTTACCGTGTAAAGTGGCTGAATTTAGAACATGTTAAAATAACGTAAACAATGTGGTTATCAGTCCATGCGCAGTCTATCGCTCAAACCACGTACTTCTTATTTCAGCTCTAACGTTGGTTTAAAACCACTTACCTTTTCAGCCCAATGTTTACTGCAATATAAAATAGAAAGTGAAACTGAACAAAATCTAGTCTAGATCCTGCCATATCAACACAAATATTTTGTAATAATACCCAAGGATTTAAGGCTGTTCATGAATAGTGGAAGCAATACTGTACACAATTTAAATATTGTGAATAGCAGAAATAAGGTAACACGCGTTATTCCTCTTTCTGTCCTTGTTCCCCTCTCTACATTATAAAATAAGCATGTAGCTCCTTTCAGTCCGTTAAAGCAAAACTCTTCCTCTCTCCTAAAACAATTTGTCTTCCCTACTCACAATCAGCCTTCCTCTTTCTTCCTTCACCGCCCCTCTGCTACTCACCAGCGTTGAGGTTCCACCATCAAGTCCATCTACTTCGGACACCTAGCGACCCTCTCCTTTTGCCTTCCCTCCTCCATGACAAACCGTTCAGTCACCTCCTCGGAAAGCACACCCTGACTTTCCTATACAAAGCCTCACTGCGGCCAAACCACTTTAAAACACCACCTTCCACCGTAACATTTTCTCCTCCCTTCCTGACATCACCACGGCGCCTTCAGTTAGCATCACCCACAAACTTACAGCCCAACAGTTTTGCCTAGTTCCCTCCGTTGTACGGAACCTCCTTCACCATCCCATACGTCAGCTCCTTCCATCACGGCAGCTATACCTTACCGCGTCAACCCCACACTTCCTCCTCCACCGACACACATCCTCATATCCTCACCCTTACAGACTTTGATGGCCATCTCGTCCATCCACTCCGCTAGTTGTGACTCTTCCAACACCCACCACCTTTACTCTCTCACCTCCAGACCACTCTGCTCAGCCATATGTAAATCACACTCCCCTCATCACCTATCCCCTTTACGTTGCCGTGTCAACTCGGCCTCCCCATGTTTCACCACCCACTCCACCAACATACTCCTCCGCGATTCTCGTGACACGCCTAGACTTTAGCTCCACCTTTGAACCCATTTCCCTCCTTCCAGTCCTTCTTACCAAATCCAGTAGTCCCCAACCGAGCTCAGCAGTTTTTCCATTGTGTGTATATAGGTCTCATACGTGCACACATAAGCCAAGCTCAAATTTAGTTGAATAACGTATTACTTATCAATCCCACCAGCCTCCACTCGATCCACGCATCAAAAATCCACCTTTTCCCTCCTTTTTCCACGATTAGCTTGGCCTGAAGTTGCTTTGGTCCACCATTCAGTCCATCTCAAACTGTATGATCCATTCGCTTTGGTTATCACTTGCAGAAGAGGGCAACACAAATCTAAACTATAGAAAGAAGTATAGATATATTTGCGTTTGTGTTAGGCTACCTTTTCCCACAAGCAGTACATGATCTTCCGTGGTTGCTCGTAATAGATACAAGGCATTAACGGTGAAGATCTGGAAGCACATGAATGGTGAGAACATTTAATCTTAATTATTTTAAATGAGTAGAAACATTTATTATAAATTAGTCAATGATTAAAATCAGTTAACAATTTTGACTGTGCATGAATGGTTGCTATGGTTGTGATGTTCGAATGGGTGTTTATGTAGGTTAAAACACGGAACACGGTGCATAATTTGATGGGTGATTAATTGTTGCAATATTGATAGATAGAATCATATCCTCGTGAATTGATTGTGGTTGTATCACACACCTTGTAATTGTGGATTTATATAGGGAACGATCCAAATCTCCCTCCTATAACGATTATTTAAAAGTAAATTAAAAAAACTGAAATTTATTTTGAATTCAGATCCTTAAATAATTTTAAATCTAAGTTATGAATAATTAACGGTTTCCATAAAATGATGAAAGAAGTTTAAAGCTCCAAAATTTTGTTTGTACTCTCAAGATTCAAACGAGTTCGGAAATTTGATTTTTGAGTTATATTAGTTTTATGTAAATGTTGGTTTATAACTATCCATGAGATTTGAAATGTAATTAGAAGGAGGATCTGCGTTGCATGACTAAACCTTGGCTTTATTTTAAACACTTGGCTCCATTATCTTAAATGACCATTTATAAGATTGAAGTCAATTAAGCAAGTTTGAAATTTATTTAAAAAGGGAAAGTAAGACTTGAGTCTCATGACTAAACATTGATTTGATTTAACATACTCGGTACTATTTCCTTTAAAAGACCATTTGTAAGCTTAAACAATTGGGATAATGTTATATTGAGTTTCCAATAAACTTTGAATCGGTTTTGATTAAAGTTATGGAACTTTATTGTTAATCTGAAAGGATTGGACAAATTTTAACCATTACCAAATCCGTAATTATGTGTTGACAACATCTCTTTCAATTATAAAACATATTCGTCAGAACGTTCTAGGGTGACAAAGAGGATAGTGTCTAAGGCTTGGGTTTGGAAAATACAGTTTCCTGGTCTCCCTGGCTATATCTAACTGATCCGACGAACGGAATGGTTATTTCAAAAGATAATTTGGAATTTAAAAAAAAACACTTTGAATTAGAACAATTTTGGAAGGTTAATAAGCGTTGTTCATTATTTAAAATGATTTGAGTAAAAGATTCAAACTTGGAATCATTGTAAACCTATTTGGCTATTCCATAATACTTTAAGTAACATTTCGATATTCACTGAAAAATAATTCGGTTTTGGAACCAATGAGTTAGGAATGGTTGCTCAAATATAAAAGAGGGTTTCTGGAATATTTTGGAAGATTTCAAAGGGATAATTATTTGTGTAAAACTCTAAATCCCAATTTGGATGTGGTAGAAATGATAACAACGAATGAAGAAATTTGAATACGGGATTTGTAAAGAAGAAGCTAGATAAAAATGAGATTTTAGAAATTTGAAATAATCCTAAGAATATTTGACAAACATTGGGAAGGAGATTTGGATTGAAACCGGTATAGTCCTTAACTTGTTTCAAAAACGCTTATTTCTTGGAAAGACGGGATCGGATTCACATCCAAAAACCATTCCAAGTAATAATATGATGCTATTTGAATTGACTACGTAAGGATTGTGTGTCTGACATTGTAATTGACTGCATAGCAATGATTCCTGTGAATATATATTGGATTTGTGGCAATTGATTATTCCTGTCACTAAGTTACATTCTTAGAGGTTATGTATTGATTGAAATTAGTGACATGTGGAAGATTGACAATGTGGCATACTCAAGTTATGGAATGAGCTCATGATGATCAAAGCAAAGCTTTGTGTATACAGTGACATCGACAAGCCTCACACCCCGGATAATGAGAAACTTGTGGTTAGGTTGTTGACATATATACATGATTTTGTGATTGATAGCTGCAGCGGAGGTACCTCTTTTGAATTTGGGAATAGGGTATGTTTGGGGGTCCGTGTCTGGATGAAAACCGTTGATCTACCTCACGATTTGTTGTTGGTGTCCTTGTCTGGATGAAAAAGCCGTGTTACACTTCGTTTGTATTACGTTTGATCTTTCGTGTCAGGAATCATCAAGTTGGAAACCCAATCTCCAATACGCGCCCCTACGGTTTTATTTATATACCTACGACGACATAGTATAATGAGGTACTATGCCGTCTAAGATTAATACATTTATTTTTCGAAATGATTTTCCACACTATGCATTAATAATAATATCAAAGAGGGTTTTCACGTATGAAGGCATTTTTGGTTATCATAAAGTAAACTCGCCCATATGGTGTGCGCTTGCATTGTATGATATGGGACGAGCTTATGATAGCTTCATTTTCCAAAAGTCATTGCGATTTTATATGCAAGGGTATTCACATGGAGTAAAAACCCATTCTGCATTAGCGGCGTGCTCTGGTGAATTTTCCCAACTTTAAAATAAACCCTAAGAAATAATTGTTTTATGTTCTCACACCAGTCCTATGACTGACCTGAAGTTTATTGTTCTTTCCTAAACTCTGGGTGCCCACTAATTTCCACATGGATAGCTAGTTGTTTAGTTTTATAGTTATAGATCTTTGGAGCAAGATTCGAAGCTCTATTAGAGTTGGAGCTTCAAGCTAGGGTTGGAGACTTCCACTATATCGTTTACTTCTTCCACAGAGAGTATATGTTCTTCCGCTGTGAATTTTGTTTGTAACTCTGATATTCCTTGTAACTCTGATGTAACATTTGTATTATGAAATGAAAGCATCTGTTATTTTGATCAATATATGTTGATACCCATAACAATCCGCCTTTATGAATGGTTTAAGTTGGTTCAATCACCAGCGAAGACCAGGCAAAAAGAGAGGTCGTTACAGCGGATTTCTATGCACTGGTATTCACATGGAGTTAACCCATTCCACATTAGCGACGTTGTCCTGTGAATTGTCTAACTTTAAAATAAACCCTAAAACAACTATTATGAGTTCTCACATCAGTCCCTTGATTGACTTGGATTTTATTGTTCCCGCACCTAAACTTTGGGTGCCCATAATTTTTACACGAGCAACCTAGTAGTTTGGTTTGTAGATTTAGGCTTTGAGTTTTTTGGAGTAGGATTCTGGTTTTAGCTGGAGCTATTATATTTTGGAGTATTCATATTCTTTTACTGAGTTTAGTATCTTTTCCGCTGTGTAATCAATGTTCTCTTATTTATCTCTTGTAATTTTGATGTAATATTATTGTAATGATAATGGAAAAGTTCTTACACTTTTGTGCAAATGTGTAAGTTCCCCTAACAATCCGTCTTTATGAACGGTTTGAGCCTGTTTAATTACAGGCGAAAATAGGGGAAAAGGCAGGTCATTACAGATTGGTATCAGAGCTTTGGTTTATACAAAGCTATGGGATATGACCCATTTGAACAAAAGAGAAAGGGCTCATCAGAGATGGGATTAGTAATATCCCATAAGAATGAACTCATTATAGATAGGGTTAGCAATACCCCAGAATGATTTTGTAGAGTAATACGTTTGAGAGGGTGCCTTTCACGTATAATGAATTAAATCTTTGGGGTTAATAGTGGAATTCATGTTAAGGGATAAAATTAGGTCAAATTAGTTAAGGTAGTTCTCCTCTAAAGAAATTAACCAATATGGTTAGAAATCAAAATAAATAATAAAAGTATGAGTATTCGATTTGATGTTGAGGTTGGACTATCATGTATAAGAAAATTTTGAATATACGTCTAGCTAACGCATATACAAAGTCTTAAGTATACTTGATAAATATCGAATCACCCTTTAGTCACTTGAAGATGATTATGTTGATGACTGCAGCAGCATCAGTATGTATTTTCGAGTTTCGAAAGTGGGATGACTATATGATTCCGATTAAAACATCAATATATACTTAAACCCATTTGTTTAAAAATGTTTAATAAATTAATGATAATTTGAATAGATAAGCGAGATCTTGAAAATTTGATAGAGTTGTAAGAATTATACCAGATAAACCTGTAGTAAGGATGAGCTAGTAAATAAGGTAGAGAGTATATAAGAAAGTGTATTTGTGATACAAAAATTGGTTTTGAAAAGATATATAGTTTGAAAACTTAAATCAAAATATTAAGTAAGAATTGGTAATTACTTTGAAATTGATTTTTTTTAAATTGATTTTGAAAGAATATATTTTGAATTTAATGGAAAAAGGTTTTTGAAAATATTTGGAAATTAAAACTTGAGCACAGACATCTTGTGATTTCACAGTTAATTAAATGACGACTATGTAAAGTTGTAACTAACATAAGCAATCAAAGTATAAAAGGTAGTTTGGGAAATGATCTAAAGGCTAAGCTGGAATTAATCAATTAGGACATTTTATTATTAGTCCTCCCAACCTAATTAAATTTAAAATGCAAATATCTTGTGAATTCAGTTTCACAATATGACAATAAGATATTTGACGATATTTTAGTCACTCGGTAAAATGGTTAAGGACTACATTGGTTAAAGCTGTTAATAAAGATATATCTAAGTGATTTGTCTAAAGTTTGAAGTAAATAAGTTTTGTAACCTTGAATTTTGAATAATTAAAAAGATAGCCAAACTTAAATAATGTAAGGAATTAAAATATAGAATTATCGGCGATTTTGGACAGTCAATAAATTCTAAAGTATATTGTGATACGAAAAGGATCTGTTTGAGTAAGCACGAATACCTTATGAACTAAGTTTCACAATTTTATTGAAGGATATTTGGTAAGAAGGAATAATAAGAAGAAATTACCTAAATTGAAACATTAGACAAGCTGAGTTATGAGATGATCGAGTTTTTTATGTAAAGAATAATAGAAATTTTGGGGTACTGTAAAGGAGTAAGTTTCATAACCTTTGTATTTGCAAGATAAGATCCAAGGGAATAATTTATAACTCTGAATTTTCTTGAAGTTGGTAAATCGTTGAGTATAAGTAATTGGCCCAGTAAATGATAAGTTGAATACAATAGGTAATTGGAAGTTATCGTTGGAAAACATGGTAGATATGGTTATCAGTGACTATGTGTGTTAGAATATTCTACTCGGCATTTCCATTATGAGGATGGGAGTTTTGGTATAAAGAATTTTAATCTTGACTTTGAAAGTCTACAAGATGTCGAATGGGTAGTTACGATTCCCTTTCCTTTTCTAGGGAGGAAAGTTTTAAGAAGGGTTGAATGTAATGATCTAGAATTTTAACCAATTTAAAATTGGGATTTTTAATACTTAATTTGAATTTTGGGATATAGTATTAAATTCATACGATATGAATTTAGTATAAATATATTGATTTCTGTCAAAACACAATAGTATAATTTTGATAAGAAATTATCATGCTTTCACAAATTTGTGTTTGTTAAACTATTTTGTTAATATCATCTTTATCAGATATAAATATAATTTTATGAATATTAGAACCATTGGTAGCTTTTATTATAAGTGTTGTCTTTGAGTTTCTATAGCATTTTTGAGTAAAATGCTACCTAAAGTAGCTTCTCCCTTATTTTAACAAGTGCGTTGGACACTTGTCTACATGCATGGATCTAAGCATGCATGAGAGAAAAGTGTCCCATAAGGTGGCATGATGCATGTTAAGGAGCGTTGCACGTAGGATATATGTCAACATGCATGTTAAAGAGGCTTTAGAAGAAGACAAGTGTCTTACGATGTGTAAGCTTCTTACACACTTAGAATTTCTATATAAACTCACCCTTACCTTCTCACTTCATTCATTCTCCACTTCTTATTCTTTCTCCTTCCTTCCTTCTTCTTGGCCATGGCTACCTAAGCCACAATTCCTCCTTTTCCTTTCCTAATTCGGCCCTGGGCCTCCTCCTCCCTCTTCTTCCTCCCTCTTCTCCAGTTTCACTCCATCACCTCCACCACCTAAGCCTCAGCTCTCATCCTCACTCCTCTTATAAAAAGAAAATATTAATATATTATATTTTATATATTTGGCAAAGAAGACTATGCGCCGAAATATCGTCCAACAGTTCGTTCACAATCAGCTAGGCTCTCCTGCCGTGAAGAATGGGAAAGCTATATTGGTGAGAACTCTTTAAACTTTTATACTAGCTTATTGTACACTAATTAGTGAATAATTAGTTATAATTTTTAATCAGTTTGAACTCGTTAAGGATGTTAGTGGTTGATGTTTGTTGTGATGGATGATGGCTGCGTAGTTTAGAACACACACATACAATATTAAGCGTTAATGTTATAACGCTTGTGCACAGTTATTATTTATTTAATAATGTTGATGATGGTTGTTATCCATGTTTATAATGGTTGTTGATGTTGTTTCGCACACACTTTGATATGACAATTACGGTATTGCATTGGTGATCGACAAATCTCCTTCGTAATTGGAAGCAATATTATTATTGAAATTAGAGTTTGAAATTTATTTTCAAAATTGAGATTTGAAATAATTTGAAAATGGAATAGTAATGTGTATGAATAGTCTTCATAAAAGGAAACATTTTGTTTAAACAAATTTTTCATGACAAAACAAGGTTTTGTCATAAATCGATGGAAACTGTTTTGTTTTTAAAGGTTAAGTTTGGTTTTCCTATCTAGAAAATATCTAGAAAATTGTTTATATAAGTATATAATGGTTTTATAAAGTATTTTGTAGTAGTTTGGAATAATTTTTATATGAGATTATATTATGGTCAAAATAGAGCTTGTCGCACAACGGTAGTTTGTGTATTTTAATTGCAAACTTTAAACGCTTATAACTTCTGCAATTTAAATCGGATTTCAATGAAACGAAAAACAATTGATTTCTTTAAACAAGGGCTTTCAAATGAGGAAAGAAAAATTTATTTCGAGTTATAATTTTTAGGTCATGTTTAAAATTGTTTTGGAGATGGTCGTTGTAAGTGTAGTTGTCGACCGTAACTGTAAATAGCCATTTTAAAATATTTTTAAAATATGGAAAAAAATTGTAAAATCATTATAAATTATCTAAAAGTGTTCTGAATTGGAATTTTTAATTTATGGCTAAGATAAATGATATTTTAATCAAACTAGTTAAGATAACTGTTTTGTAACACTTTTGCAGCGCTTCTGAAACGCTATTGTAACACTTCTTTTCGAAATAATATGTTTTGAAAGTTTTAACTGGTAAATTGTTTTCTGAATTATAAGTAATCATTTTTAAATGATTGTGAAATGCTTTCAAAGGTTTAAAAGTATTAAAAATATTTTATATGGTGTTTAAACTGATTATTTAAATTAAAGCGGTTTTTTTTCCAATTTTAAGTAATTTGATATGGTTGGAGATAAATCTTCGAATGTTATAAATTAATTCGGTAGATGGTGACTCTTACTATTCGAGGAATTAAGAAGATAGTTTACCATTATTCTGCTTATAGTGTGAGTCGGATACAGAGATTAATATTGAGGATAAGTTGATGGTATTTCTACTTAGATCCAATATCAAGGGGTTAGATAAAATTTTTAACTAAGATAAGGATTTCCTGATTTGTTTGAGATAAGTTGGATAGAAATAATCTTCATATATTTGATATGAAGTTCCGTGGTGTAAACGTATATTATTTGAGGAATTTTAAAGACATTATTATCGTTATTCCTTTTATAGTATTTGTTGATTATAAGAATTGATATCGAATATAAGTAAATACAATTTATGTGTAACTTGTGTTCAATATCGATTGATTTGGGTTTTGTCGTGAATGGTATCTTCCATAATATCATTCTTGAAATCCGATGAGAATGAGTTGTGTAAATTCATATCGTAATTTGGGGATTTAATCAAATCTTTGATTTGATGAAATTGAAAGTAAGGAATTGGGAGGAAAGTATAATATTTTAATTAAGATTAAAGAGTTGAACGGTGGGAAATCGTTTTAACTGGAAACTATGGTTGAAATATGGATTAAAGGTTTTCAAAAGAAACGCGATTTGGATAACGACTTATCGAACGAAAAGTTAGCTGAGGTTTTAAGGCTTGATTATCTTTGTTTTAAAGGAAAGAAATTAAAAGACGAATTTTGTTAAGATAATTTGAGAATGTGTTTAAAGAAGTTTAATTTAAAAAATCCAAGACGGAAGGAAATTTGGTGGAAGCATGTGTGTTTCCTAATTGCGCTTTTAATTACGCTTATTATTTGGAAAGACCGGGATCAGATTTATGTCCGAAAACCGTTCCAAGTAATCATACGACGTTGTGGAGCAATTAAAGACATCAACGATGGTACTTATGACTGGAACCCTTCATATCGTAAGGACGACTTGCTGAATGTCTCGAATGGGTAGCTCCTAATTGTAGATGGATTTTATATTAGTTAAGTGGAAGAAGCCCGAATGTATCTAAAGGAATTCTAGATTGTTATTTCGTTCAGACCCTGGATGAACCTATATGGGTTGTATGTCTAACATTGTAATTGACTACGAAGCACAGATCTTTATTAATATATATATGTTAAGTGGCGGAGTATTTATTCTCTTAGCTTAACACCCTTCTCTAAGATGTATGAACTTAATGGTTATATATTAATGGAAATTAGTGATGTGGGGTGATTGGACAATATGGCATACTTGAGTTATGTGATGAGCTATTGATGATCAAAGCATGGCATATTGACGCTCTTGTGACGTCGACGAACCTCACACTCCAGATTGATGGTAAACTAGTGGTCAGATTTTTATATTGTTTCGTATGTTCGGTGCACCGGGATGTGATGATGAAAGGGTACTACGAAATCCTTAGTCTGGAATGCTATTTGTTGGGTACTCTGATTCATGTATGGTGGGCAAGTATAACGGTGTCCGAGCCTAGACGTAAATCGCGAGTACTGAGATGATGCACGCAAGAATGTTTAGAAGCCCATGAATCATCTTTCGTACTAGAATCCATCATGTTGAAAACCCAATCTCCATTACAAGCCTGTACGTTTTGATTATATAGCCTGTTGGTTATTCGCAGGATTACGTCAGTATAATGGGATGGGGCATTATGCTGGCTAGATTAATATATTTACTTTTGAAAGGTTTTCACACCATGAACTAATAATAATATGAAAGAGGATTTTCACATATCTAAAGCATTTTTGGTTATCATAAGACAAAACTCACCCATCTGGTGTGCGCTTGCATTGTGTGATTTGGGATGAGCTTATGATAGATTCATTTTTCAAAAAGTCATTGCGGAATTCTATGTACTGGTATTCACATGGAGTGAAACCATTCCATATTAGCTGCGTTGTCTTGTGAATTATCAAACTTTAAAATTAACCCTAAACCAACTGTTTTGAGTTCCCACATCAGTCCCATGATTGACCTGGAGTTTGTTGTTCCTACACCTAAAGTCTAGGTGCCTATAATTTTTACATGGGCAACCTAGTAGTTTGGTTTGCAGATTTAGCCTTGGAGTTGGTTGGAGCAGGATTCTGGTTTTAGCTAAAGATATTATATTTTGGAGTATTCATATTCTTCTACTGAGTTTAGTATCTTTTCCGTTGCGTAATCAATGTGCTCTGATGTATCTCTTGTATTTATGATGTAATATTATCGTAACGATAATGGTAAATTTCTTTCACTTTTGTGCAAATGTGTAAGTACCCCTGACAATCCGTCTTTATAAACGGTTTGAGTCGGTTTAACCGGCGAAAACCGGGCAAAAAGGGCGGGTCGTTACTGATTGATATGAGAGCTTTGGTTTATCAAAGCTATGGGATACAACTCATTTGAACCAAAGAGAAAGGACTCATCAGTTGGGATTAGTAATATCCCATTAGAATGAACTCATTAGAGATAGGGTTAGTAATACCCCAGAATGAGTTTGTAGAGTAATACGTTTGAGAGAGTGCCTTTCACGTATAATGAATTAAATCTTTGGGATTAATAGTAAAATTCATGTTAAGGGATAAACTTGGGTTAGATTAGTTAAGATAGTTCTCCTCTAAAGAAATTAATCAATATGGTTAGAAATCAAAATAAATAATAATAGTCCGAGTATTTGATTTGATGTTGAGATTAGACTATCAAGTATAGGAAGATTTTGAATATATGTCTAGCTAATGCATTTACAAATTCTTAAGTATACTTGATAGATATCAAATTACACTCTAGTCGGTTGAAGATGATTATGTAGATAACTACATCAACATCAGTATGTATTTTCGAGTTTCGAAAGTGGGATGACTATATGATTTGAATAGATAAGCGAGATCTTGAAAATTTGATAGAGTTGTAAGAATTTTACCAAGTAAACCTGTAGTAAGGATGAGCTAGTAAAATTAGGTAGAGAGTATATGAGAAAGTGTATTTGTGATATAAAAATTGGTTTTGAAAAGATATATAGTTTGAAAACTTAAATCAAAACATTAAGTAAGAATTGGTTATTACTTTGAAATTGATTTTTTTTTGAATTGATTTTGAAAGAATATATTTTGAATATAAAGGAAATAGCTGTTTGAAAATATTTGGAAATTACAACTTGAGCACGGACATCTTGTGATTTCAAAGTTAATTAAATGATGACTATGTAAAGCAGTAATTTACATAGGAAATCCGAGTATAAAAGGTAGTTTGGGAAACGATCTAAAGGATAATTTGGAATTAATCAATCAGGATATTTTATAATTAGTCCTCCCAGCTGGTTAAATTTAAAATGCAAATATCTTGTGAATTCAGTTTCACAATATGACCATAAGATATTTGACAATATTTTAGGAATTCGATAAAATGGTTAAGGACTACAATGATTAAAGCTGTTAATAAAGATATATCTAAGTGATTTTTTTAAAGTTTGAAGGAAACAAGTTTCGTAACCTTGAATTTTGAATAATTAATGAAGATAGCCAAACTTAAATAATATAAGGAATTAAAATATGGAATTATCGGTGATTTTGGACGGTTGATAAATTCTAAAGTATATTGTGGTAAGAAAAGGAACTGTTTAAGTAAGCACGAATAACTTACGAATTAAGTTTCGCAATTTGATTGAAGGATATTTGGTAAGCAGGAATAGTAAGAAGAAATTACCTAAATTGTAACATTTAGACAAGCTGAGTAATGAGATGATTGAGTTTTTCGTACAAAGAATAATAATAATTTTGGGGCTGAAAAGGAGTAAGTTTCATAACCTTTGTATTTGCAAGATGGGATCTAAGAGAATAATTTATAACTCTGAATTTTCTTCAAGGCGATAAATTGTTGAGTATAAATAATTGGCTCAGTAAACGGTAAGTCGAATACAATGGGTAATTGGAAGTTATCGTTGGTGAACATGGTAGATATGGTTCTCCTGAACAGTGTGTTAGAATATTCTACTCGGCATTTCCATTATGAGGACGGGAGTTTTGGTATAAAGAATTTTAATCTTGAGTTTGAACATCTACAAGATGTCGAATGGGTAGTTATGATTCCCTTTCCTTTTCAAGGATGAAAAGTTTTAAGAAGGGGTGAATGTAACGATCTAGAATTTTAACCAATTTAAAATTGGGATTTTTAATACTTAATTTGAATTTTGGGATATAATATTAATTTCATATGATATGAATTTAGTATAGATATATTGATTTCTATCAAAACACAACAGTATAATTTTGATAAGAAATTATCATGCATTCACAAATTTGTGTTTGTTAAACTATTTTGTTAATATCATCTTTTATCAGATATAAATATAATTTTATGAATATTAGAACCATTGTTAGCTTTTATTATAAGTGTTGTCTTTAAGTTTCTATAGCATTTTTGAGTAAAACGCTACCTAAAGTAGCTTCTCCCTTATTTTAACAAGTGTCCAAGACACATGCCTACATGCATGGATCTAAGCATGCATGAGAGACTAGTGTCCCATAAGGTGGCATGGTGCATTTTAAGGAACGTTGCATGTAGGACACATGTCAACATGCATGTTAAAGAAGCTTTAGAACAAGACAAGTGTCCTACGATGTGCAAGCTTCTTACACACTTAGAATTCCCATATAAACTCACCCTTACCTTCTCACTTTATTCATTCTGCACTTCTCCTTCTTTCTCTTTCCTTCTTTCTTCTTGGCCATTGCTACCTAAGCCACATTTCCTCCTCTTCCTTTCCTAATTCGGCCTTAGGCCTCCTCCTCCCTCTTCGTCCTCTCTTCTCCAGTTTCACTCCAACATCTACACCATCTAAGTCTCGGCCCTTCTCCTCCCTCCTCTTATAAAAAGAAAAGATTAATATTATATATATATATATATATATATATATATATATATAGAAAAGAAGACAGTGTGCCGAAATACTGTCCAACGGTTCGTTCGCAGTCAGCAAGGCTTGCTTGCCGTGATTAATGGGAAAGTTATATTAGTGAGAACTCTTTAAACTCTTATACTAGTTTATTATACACTAATTAGGGAATAATTAGCTATAATTTGGATAATTAACTAGTGTAATCAGTTTGAACCCGTTATGGATGTTAATGGTTGATGTTTGTTGTGATGGATGATGGTTGCATAGTTTAGAACACTCACACAGTATTAAGCGTTAGTGTTATAACGCTTGTGCACAGTTATTATTTACTTAATAATGTTAATGATGGTTGTTATCCATGTTTATAATGGTTGTTGATATTGTTTCGCACACACTTTGACACGACAATTATGTATTGCATTGTTGATGTTGTTTGTAATGGTTTGATTTGGTTTAATTACCGGTGAAAACCGGGCAAAAAGGTAGGTCGTTACAATATTGGATATTATGGATGATATGGTTGATTGTATTATTTCTCTTTATTTTCTCTAGATGAGCTATCACCATAGGTTGTCGACGAGAAGCATAATTGGGGGTTGTCCTTTCCTATTCTGTAATGGCACGTGATAGATGATATTCATATGCAGACTTGATAATTGCTTGACACATCGGATAGTTGAACTGTCTATACTCATATTATCCTGTGTAACTTTTGTTAGTTATTTTATCGCTCACTAAGACTGTTGTCTGACTCAAGGTTTTATGTCTCCCTCTTATTACCTTGGGTTGTTCATCAATGTTGTTGATGAGCAAACTCAGTAGCAAGTAGCAGGTTTTGGTGCCGATGATGTTGTGCGATGACGAGTGGGAGGTTGGCATACTATTACTACCTACTATATAGATATTTCTTTTCTGTATCCGATGTATGTTGATAGTTATTAATACTCTGAGAGATGCAGTGAGACATGCTGTATTTAGAGATTCATGAACTGAGATGTATTGTACTTGAGATTCTTTGGTTTTATGAAGATTTGATTTCCTATTAAGTTATGCTTCACTACTATATCCTATTGTATATTATATATATAGTACATATTATCCATGCGCTGTGAGTTATACAAAATGTTTTATTTTGAGTTAATCTTCCTTGATGATCATCCCATATCGGCCTGACACATTATACAACGCACCTTTTCCTTAGTTCAGTGCAGGAGGTATGGGACGGTCGTCACATACACCCATGTAATATCAATCTTTAAGTTTCCTTCAAAACATGTAGCAATTACATAAACTATGGTAATTAATTAGAGGTTGATTGATCACTCTTAATGAAGTTGGCCATGTGTACCATATGTATCTCTTATATATTAAAGAGTTAGCCAAATTTGAAGATCTTGCCCTCTTCATCTTCTTTCTACCTTCACATGTCATTCACTGAAGTTTCAGCGACTTTTGTATACATGGACTTTTAAACCTGTAAGAACCCACAAACTAAGCCACATTATGCACATAAGTTCTTACACATCTTTTAAGGCATCTTCACAAAATATTGGCTAGTGTCTATAATTTGTTCACTACTTAAATGGTTTTGTGAAAACCGATTAATATGAAATATTGTAAATGGTTTTCCAAATACTACGTAGTAAGTTTCCTTTTTTCCAAATAAATCAATGTTCATAGGATGGATGAGAATTCTTGCTTTTTTCCTTCCTTATAATGCTCAGAATAAGTCTTCTGCTAGAAGATGCTCTAAGGTTATGACAGAAGGGATCAGAATTTTGAATCAGTCGCAGTACTATACTATTTTATAATAATTAGGATGATTGTTGAAAATATTTGCATCTCTCAAAATTCATCCACAATTCTGAACTAGAGGAGAAGTTATTCACCAATCCCTCTTTTGTAACACCCCTTAGGATGTAAAAGAATTTTGTTGCTGACATTATTAAGAGTAAAAGTATGTTTGTATCCATCAGTTCCCATTTTCTTTTCTAATTTAGGATCTCAAGCATGCAAAACTACTACTAGAACAATGACATAATTTATATACAATTAGCGGAGATGCTCTTTTTGTTCTTTTATAGCTGATTGACATAGAAATGTGTTTATTTTATGCTCTTATATCTTGTCTTTTGTATATAAATAAATATTACTTGGGTATTGTTTTGTTACTTTTACAGATATTCCAACCCAGCCCGCATGCAACCAGAAAAAATAGAGAAATAGAGATGAAATTGATATATATTTACATTTTGAAGAATTGTAGATGAAGATCTCACATCTAGTTGCTGTTGGACAAGAAAAGGGTTGATAAAAAGGCTTTGCACATCACAAATCAATGAAGAAGTGTCAAGGAAGCAAGAGGAAAAGAGAAAAGGCCCAAATTTGCTTTATTTATCTAAGGCCCATTTATGTTTCTCATTGTAAACTAATTAGTGATGAATGACAAGGCCCAGTTATCATTAGGGTTAGGGTTAGGGTTTGGTTATTCCCTATATATACCCTTGTAATGGCATTGTAGCCACCATCCTATCCTATATCCCATTTTCTATTTCTAATAAAGTTTCTAGTTCTTCTTCTTCTTTTTATTTTCTGCATTTTTTTCTATTTCTTAGCAATTAGTGTGTCTACACGATTAGATTCGGTAGAACACTATTTGTGTTTTGCATTTCTTTTCATTAGTGATTGACCGTCTGATTAGATTCAGCGGTAATCCTAATTTTATTTCCTGTTGTTATTTATATTCTGCACTTTTATTTTCTGTATTTTAATCGAGTTCATATGTTAAATTGGATTTAATTAGATTTGAATCTGATTTATAGTTTCATTGCTTTTCCATTGAAATTGTGATTTGATCGTCGGTTCAGTTAGATCTGTTCTGAATCAAATTACAGTTTTAATTTTGTTTTGTTTTGCAAAATCAACCTCCAGCTTCGTCTAACTCGCCCAAGAGATTAGATAAATAATTTGATTTAATTCACCTCCCTGTGTTCGACCTGTATGCTACACACCTGTATGCTTGCAGAATTTATTACAAATGTCGCGCTTTTCTAATTCATAGATTAGCGACGATCAATAGCCAAGGACGGAACTGTGTATGTTGGTACCTGGGCTACAGCCCGGGTGCTCCTTCATAAAAAATCACTATGAATCATTTAGCCACATAACCCAATATAATTAGACACAATAGGGCTTGGTTGCCTACATGTTTTTCTTTCATTTCAAAATAGGATATTCCATTTCAATCTTCTATATTTTTAATAAGCGCATAAAATTGCCAACCCTATTGTATCCTCAATACTAAGTAGAAGTAAATTGTGGTTTTCAAGCTGCTAGTGTTTGCTTTGATATCCTTTTTCATCTTCAGTTGTTCTATAAGAATATACGTTGCCTTAAATTCATTTATCTGCTTGTAAGTACAGGCATTTATTCTTGTTTGAATTGATGTTGTATAGTGTTGTACATAAGATGCTCCTTTTTTCTTTCATCTCTTTTTCTTAGCCCGGGGGAAAATAAAATCCAGGCTCCATCGTTTTTTATAGTTGTATAAACGATCCATCTTTCTTGCGTAACTCTCATGTATTAATAAAAGAATTTGAGATGTTCAATACGGTAAATTGGTTTCGAGTATGAACCAGCTTGCATTGATTTCTTCTATTAATGATATGCTACTAACAGTAACAACGATCCTAAATAATTCATAAGTGGAATGCTAGTTCCACTCGTTGAAAAAACGATTGGGTTGATACCCATGCAACTGTTGGGCAATCAAACATGCGCAGGACCCATGTTTTACTTAAATCAAAATAAAAAAATACGTTGTTGGGGTTTTGTGCACAGCGGAAGTTTTGACAAAACACCCAAAATAAAAATGAATCTTTTTCACCCAATCACTTGAAGATGAATGTGATTGAATAACAAACAACAACACAAAAAAAAAATCGGAAATATGAGCACACGATATTCCACCCAACCACCGTCTTTATTAATTCACCAAAATATTGTTTACAACCGATCTCAACTATCGTTAAACAAACACAACTTGAATCAATAACCTTATTGAGAAATAGGTAGAGAATATCTAATGGCTAAACAATTTGAGGAGAAAGATAATGAAGAACAATGGCAAATTTTTCCACCACATAATGAAGATATCATGTAGGCCTTTTATAGAGTAACTTGTCACCCAAATTATCCTCATATATCTCAAATATATCCTCATATATCTCAAATATATCTATTTGGATAAGCACCAAATAATCCTTGCCTTCATTTTCAAATATCCCACAAAAGTACCAACAAATATCTCCACCAAAAATGGATCCACATAGAAAAATTTTTGCCTACAATTTTGTGATTTGCGTATCACAAATCTCAACACTCCACCTTGATACCAAATCACAACATCTCCTCCACTCAACACTAGCCAACTTAGCTCTCACTTTCAACCTTCTTTTCTCAATTAACATCATTACAAACCTCCACCATCGCCCACTAATGGTGCACCTCCCTCATCCGTGCACCACACCAATAGCGATCTTCAAAAGCGTTTGTAATACCACAAAGACCTCCATCTTGTCTTTGTGGATTTCACAACTCGACATCCGTCTTCCGCTTGACATGATCTCTTCATCTCCGGGATCCCTCGAGCATCATCAACATCTAGACCCTTGTCGATACCATGATCCTCCACCTTAGGACCATCAGCAGTGACCATATTAACCTCTCCACCTTGCTGTGGACTAGGTTCTTCAACCGTCACCCGCCTTCCACTGTTGACCACTGAACCGACCAAACTATATAGGTTCCCCTCCTCCAAAACTCCTCGCATCATCACACGACCACCCTTCTTTACTCTCAAAACTCCACCTCGAGTCTCATAAGTGCAACCGCGGCGATCTAACTGACCGAGAGATATGAGGTTATGCGAACAAGTGGGTATGTGCCTCACACCGGCAACTTCTCTCTCCACTCCATCATGCATATGAAACCTAACAACTCCAACTCCACAAATTGGTAGCTTTACTCCATTGGCCGTCTTTATCATGCCAACACTCTTCTCACACGAAGAATTTTTTTTCACATCTCGACATATGTGAAAACTGGCTCCTGAATCCATCTTCCAAGGCTCCACAACACTAAATAGGACATCACATGAAGAATCGCCTTCGGTACCTTCAGCAAAGCCTGCCTGTGTCTCATCACTATTATTATCACCTTGCGCCTTCTTCTTCTTCATATCTCGTATATATGAATAGCAATCATTGCGCTTGTGGCCTTTCTTACCACAATAATGACAAAAGATAGCACCTTTCTTCTTCCTTGTATCTTTACCCGAGTCCCTTGCTACCATCGCCTCAGTTTGAACCGATTTCAACTCTGACCTTTTTCTCCTTAGCTCCTCATTCAAAAGACTGCTTCAAACCGTTTCCAAAGAGATAGTTCCATTAGCATTGGAATTACTCAATGAAACAACCAAAGTCTCCCAGCTTTCCGAAAGAGAACTCATCAACAAAAGAGCCTGCAACTCATCATCAAAATTGACCTTCATGTTTGCCAATTGATTGATGACATCTTGAAACTCGTTCAAATGCTCTGCAACAGACTTCTCCTCATCCAATCGAAGTTGCACCAACTTTCGAACCAGAAAAGCCTTGCGTGTAGCACTCTTTGACTCATACAGCGATACTAATTTGTCCCACAACGCCTTTGCGCATTCACAACTAGCCACATGGTGGAACACAGAATCATCCAAATATTGGCGAATCAACGCAATCGCCTTTTTGTCCATTTTCTTCCACTTTCCCTCATCCATATTCGAGGGCTTCTCCCCATTTCCATCAATGGGATCATGCAAATCATTGAGATATAGAATGTCCTCCATCTTCGGCTTCCATATACCCCAATTCCTCCCATTCAAAATAGCCATCTTCGACAACGTCATCATCTCCGACATCAAAAAAATCAATTTTTTTCAAACAAAAAATCAATTTTATTTTCAATCCAACAAACACTCCAAGCTATGCGGTGATCTGAGCTCCGATACCAACTGTTGGGGTTTTGTGCGCAGCGGAAGTTTTGACAAAACACCCAAAAACAAAATGAATCTTTTTCACCCAATCACTTGAAGATGAATGTAATTGAATAACAAACAACAACACAAAAAAAAAATCGGAAATATGAACACACGATATTCCACCCAACCACCGTCTTTATTGATTCACCAAAATATTGTTTACAACCGATCTCAACTATCGTTAAACAAACACAACTTGAATCAATAACCTTATTGAGAAATAGGTAGAGAATATCTAATGGCTAAACAATTTGAAGAGAAAAATAATGAAGAACAATGACAAATTTTTCCACCACATAATGAAGATATCATGTAGGCCTTTTATAGAGTAACTTGTCACCCAAATTATCCTCATATATCTCAAATATATCCTCATATATCTCAAATATATCCTCATATATCTCAAATATATCTATTTGGATAAGCACCAAATAATCCTTGCCTTCATTTTCAAATATCCCACAAAAGTAGCAACAAATATCTCCACCAAAAATGGATCCACATAGAAAATTTGTTGCCTACAATTTTGTGATTTGCGTATCACAAATCTCAACATACGTGTCATCCAATCAAATAGCATGTATGGCGAGTGGATCTGTTGCGCAAGTATTAATAGAACTACTCTATTTCATAAATTTAATTAAATGCACCATTAAGATGGATCATGAAACAATTAAACAAATAATATTTCTTAAATTTAGCTATATGGTAGTCACCTGGTACAAACATGAAACAAGCAAACAACTTTAGCGTAACTCATTAAAACATTATTAGTGTGACAGTTAGTAGCAGGACTACAACATGGTCATGGTGTAAATAGCGTAGAGAAATTTTGTCACTTTAATTTATCGGACACTGAATATCATCCGACGAATGATTTTTAGAATGTAACTGCTCGATAAAAATGAAAATCTCAAATCCCCATAATTAAAGAATACTTAACATACTAAATTTTCTCTAAGTATAGATATATGAAAATTTTCAAAAAGACTTTTTCGTAAAGTATTTGAATTACTATAAGAGAGAAAGGTAACCTTTATCTACGTTTTAACCCCAAAACAAAATCTTCATATGAAGTAATGAATCACAAGCACATGTATATCCATTTTCAATATTTGAACTTCATAAAACATGTATCTCTCACCATGAAGGAAATCAACAACTTCTCCAGGAGAAACAGGAAGCCAAAAAAATTTGCAGCATTCAGAACAAGCAGAAAATGTTGTCCATTGATAAGTAGTAGATGCACTCAAGCTTCCACAAAAGCTTTTTTCTTCCTTCTGCTATTTTGTATTACTATGGCAGGCCAAACCTGATTGCAACTATGATACAACAAAGGTCAAAAAACATTAAAAAGTGAAAGATATCAAGCAGTTCAACTATTTCTATAACAGTCATCGATGTCACCTCAGCGTCAATCGCAACCGCCAGCCCTAAACGCTTACTCTTCAAATTAGCATTGCAGTGACTTTTGCTAATCATATAGTATACTTTATTTTACAATGCTGATTTGCATTGTATTTCTACAAAATACAGTACAATTTCATAACATTTTATTTATTAAAGGTAAAATTTCAAATATAAGATGTGTATAATAATATTTATTGTTGTGTCATGCATCAATATTATATGGGTGTAGGAAAGTTGTAAATCTTTTTACCTAAAGCAAAATTCTTAGAGAGATTACGTAGGAACTTTTCAATATCATTTCTACACCTATCCAGATTTGTGAAAAATTAAGGGTGTGTTTGGTTTACATTTTTTTATTTTGAGTTTTCGTATATACAAAAGTACTGGTGATGCACACATATAGTGAAAAACAACTGCTTTACAAAACGAAGTTAACATACAAAACCAAAAACAAATTTTTATTATTTTCTATATTTTAAGAAACAGCGGAAGGATGATAACAAATTCAACTATCCACCATCCCGGGGTCCCCTCCATCACTCCCACCGCCTTTGACCCATCACCTTCGCTATGCTTTAAATCTTACCAACTTTCATAATTAACCTTGAAAACTAAAAACTCAAAAAACCAAACACTACCTAACTAAAACATGGAAATATTGTTGGAAACTGGTCACGTCTTTCCTATGATAATAATTTTAATGTAGAATATTTCTCATACCTTGGTTTTCTCCTACAAATTTAAGTAAGCACAGAAAAGAAGTAGTTCATACGTCTTTTATACACATTTACTGCTTTCTGTCTACTTTTATGTCTTCCATATGTCTCACCTCATGGCGTAAAAAAATTTACATTCGAAACTATAGTGTTTTTTAAATGAATGTATATTAGAGTTCACATTGAAATATTTAAATATAATAAATATATTATTATTGATCAAGATTGATGGTTCTAATATTGATTGCCTCTATCGATATCGAGAATGTCTATGCAAACTCATCCTTTCATGGCTTCCATCTTGGACCAGTACAACATTCCGGTGACTGGTAAATTTCACACTTTTTGCCTTACACTAAATTATGTCGATTGTCATCCATCACTTATATCTTTTATTTATTATTTTATTGTGTAGACACCACATATGCTCGATATGCCTCTTTTACTTGAATGTAGACAATATCTATATATGTATGCATACATAAATATGTAAGTACCAATGTCCTCCTTAGACCATGATATTATCTCGCTAGAACCTATAACTCAACACCTTATCAGGATCCATTATAAATTAATATCATCACCCTGTCGTTTAACCACACCAAGGAACCCCCACAATGATAGATGATGGTTTCACAATAATATAATCGTATTCAATCACACCTTAGAGATTTACTTACTTGTATGCTTCTTATTATAGACATAACTACACAAACTATCGAGGGCTTAGCTCCTCTGACTACCACACTCTTTTTGAAAGACTTCTCTTGTAATAACTCAGTCTTTTAGACTAGACTTCTCTTATAACAAGTCTTTTTGAAAGACTTCTAATGCTGGTTCTGTTTCCTCGTTAAAGAAGAAGCTAAAGGCTTCTTTCCTTCAACAAGGGGAATGCTACAAGGTGATCTGTTGTCCCCAATGCTATTTGTCATTGCGGCTGAGGCATTGGTTCACAGTACCCACTCCCTCACGATTGAAGGTCGGATTAAGTGTTTTGGCATCCCTAGCGGATGTCCTGTCATTTCTTCTCTTTCCTTCGTGGATGACATTATGATTTTCATATTTGGTCACTGCCAATCCATGCATCATCTTATGGCCTTTTTTCATCCCTAAGAACAATGCTCGAGGCAGTTGATCAATGTCGTGAAGAGCTGTTTCGTAACTTCAATACCATGATCTGAGGACGGCGTTGTGGCATTTCTCATTCACATGTTTTAGATTATCACTACAAGAAACTTCACATAGACATTGGCTAAAAAACGATGTCTCCATTTTTCGAGAGCGATGTTGATGTTGGTGATGTCTAAAGTGTCATTTTTTTTACATCAGTTAAAAAACGATGTCGAAGTAGCAGTAAGACATCATAAAATAATCAATTAACTGTTGTAATAAGTATTGTACCATATCAGCTTTTGTCTGATGTCTATGATGGCTTTATACTGATGTATATGGTGGTTTGTTTATGTCATTTTCTCATCTCATCTCATATACAGAAATAAATATTTATTAAATGAAATACTATTGCATAGAATTTAATACTCAAACAATATTTTTATTAAACTAAATATTTTATTTCACATTTCTCATACACAATTCAATACATTACACAATCAGTTTTACATTGTCACCTCGCTACAACGACACTCATCACTCGCTACAATACATTACACAATTCCATACATTAAACCAAGTGCCTCAATACGCACCTCCTCCAACTTATCCACATGTAACACTTTCGATTCTTCTTATAGATTATACACCATCCCATAAAATTTCATGCATCTAATTGTTTCATCACTTCGGCAACAATGTACACTATTGTTGTACAGCAATGGATAAGAAAACAGAGAAACACCAGAAAATCATATCTGACAACAATATTAACAATAACAATATCATCATCTTTTTCTAGTAACATGAGTGTACCTGAATAATATAACACATTGAAGATTTTTTACTCTGAGATTTTTCACAAAAAATGGAGTATTCTGCATGTGTAAACAATCAAATGAAACCAAGTAATAGTTAAACTTGAAAGAATAGGTAATGCAATTTTAAAAAATAGACCTTGGCGTCTATTTTGATGAACTTTGTATTAATATACCGTGGGGCAAGGTCTTTCAAATGTTTATCCATGATCCTACAAAGAAATACTCAATTCATGACATTGAAATATGGATTGCAAAACCAAAATTAATGAATGATAATAATGTCATAAAAAGATTACTTGCAACGGTAGAATTCCCGATGATAGAAATGGCAGATTACTTTTTCTCTTCCAGTAACTTCACCAAAAAAGTTGCCTTACATAACTTCATTGCATCATATATGGCACCCATCTTAAATTGAACCAGCTGAGCCTTTTTTGGTGGCCTCAAAATCCTTCTTGTAGCAACAAAAACAACATCCAATGACCAAGCGGTGCTCGCGGCTTCAGGTGGCCATCGGGCGGGCAGGTGCTGGGAAAGAACGAGGTCGCAGCGTTATATTAATCCAAAAAAATTAAATAAATACTAAAATACTAAACTCTATCAATGGAAACATAACTAAACAAACAAACTAATAACAAAACTGTAGTGCTGTTATATTAATCCAAAAACTTTAAATCTACCACATATTTCCAATATAGTAAACCCTTCCAACTAAATGAATGTTAACAGAAATATCTAATAATGAACAAATATATCTCTACTATTAATAAATAAACTTTAAATGTTACCACTATGTTCCCTTGCAATCTTCGTACTTCAAAGAAAATAAAATAAGGTTGTACTGGAAAATTATAAAGACTATACATGTATTATAGAATATCATTCTTTCTGAACGTTACTATTAGTGGTAAAAAGGCAAATGTTATGGGTATTTGAATAATTATCAAAATCAACGACTATGAATTCCTATTTTTATCTCTTTAACAATAGATAGCATATGTGAGCATATCATGTGTGATAAGAAAATGCAGAAGCTTGTAGATATTTGTATAACAAAGATGGGATCACCTGGTGATGACAACATGAGTGCTTCTCTCACTCGCATGAACTGCTACCTTAACTTTTGATGTAACTCTTACTAAGGTAGATTTGTCTCCAAAAGTAATCTCCTTCTCATGTATTTCCCGGATGATCACATCAATCTCATTAAAAACTGGGATGACCTTAAGATTTGGCAATGAGTTCACGGTATCTGTTAGAATTTAGAAGAAGAGGAGAAAACTAGATTTTCTTTCTTTTAATTTCTTACAGGCTTGCTTTCACTTTCTCTCTTACCTTCATAACCAAATGAGAATAGGCTTTATATAGATAGCCTTACATGACCCTTCAACTTAAGAGACACACCAATTCACAATAGACACTACATTATACTAAGAGACACATACTTATTTAATTGACACACTAACTTCCATAAGACTCTTGACATAAAGACACTTAGACTTACGAACCGACACAACAAATTACGAACCGTCACAACAAATTACGAACCGACATTAAATTGGGTTTAATTTCCAATATTTTATTTAAAGTTTACCCAACAAAACTCCCCCGTAAACTTTAAATGTTTTAGTCTTTCAGGGCGGTTTGTATATGTCACCAGGTAGCTCTTCACGTTTCTCTCTGAATTCGGGAGGTTGCTTAATGTATATTTCATCTAGAAGAAAAACATTCAAGATAGCTTTCTTCTTTTCTTTTTTCTCAGCTTTCTTTCGGGCTTCGTATTCATCTCTTTTCTTTTGTTCTTTCTTCCTTTTTTTTCTTTCCTCGGCCATTCTCATTTTTTCAATCTCTTCATCTATCAATTTTTTTCTCAGTTCAGCTGCTTCTTTCTCTTTTCTCAACCTTTCTTTCTTAGCCTCTACTTCCAATGTTTTAGCTTCAACATATTTTCATCATCTTCTTTACTCAAATGACTCATCTTAATTCCTTTAACCCTCCTTGTGCTTCTTCTTATTTCAGTACTCACCGTTTCACTATTGGTAGAAACATCATTAGCAGCCGTTCTTCCTTTTCTACCATCTCCATTGGCCTCCACTTTCTCCATTCTTCCAGCACCCTCTTCTTCTCTATTTGCAGAATTTTTATTTTCACTTTCAACTTCTTTATCATTTACGTCTCCATCACTTCCTTGTTCATCTTCATCCTCTTCATTTCCGTCTCCTTTTTTATTTTCATCTTCTTTATTTTCATCTCCTTCGCTTTCATAGTTTTTCTCATTTGCATCCCCTCCAATTCCATATACTTCATCATTTGTCGCTGCTTCACTTTCATTTACTTCCTCGACCTTCTCTTCATCTTCTATTTTTTCGACCTCTTCTGCTTTTTCATTTTCTTCAACTTTGTCTTCTTCATGTTCTTTTTCATTAGATTTTGGATTCGCAGCAAGTGTTTCATCCTCTTTTTCTTTACTTCCAATATCTTCATTTTCAACTCCTTCGTTTTTTTCCTCCACTTCTTTATTCTCCATTAGGGGCTCCTTGTTTGCGTACACTTCTTTCAACAAATTCTACGAATCTTTCGCAGTTTTCTCTCCATTAATATGATTCCATGTGAAGCGACCCGAAACTTCCCCGGTCTCCGAAGAGATGAGAAAGAACGAATTACTGTGAGGACAAGACAAATCAGAACACAAACAGAAGAACATTTCACTGTTATTACAACAATGCATCAGATTACAAGAATATACAGAGTATAAATGAATATTACACAGAAATATCAGAGATTTAAATACCTAGCAGCGGAAAATAATACAATACACAACTAGAAGAGATATACGGATACAAAGCTTTCCGGATATCATTCCAGCTGTAAACCAGGATCCTGTGAATATAAATCTGCAAGACCAAAACTACCAGCTGCCCGTGTCGAAAATAAGGGCACCCAGAGTTTAGGTTAAAACAATAAACTCCAGGTCAGTCATGTGACTGGTGTGAGAACTAAAACAGTTATTTAAAACTTTACTTTAAAAGAGAGTAATTCAAGGGACCACGCCGTATAACACGGAACGGGTTTCCTCCCAAGAATACTAGTGCATAGAATAAACAGCGCAATGCTTTTTCGAAAAATGAAGCTATTATAAGACCCAGGTCCCATCACACAATGCAACGCAAGCCGGAGGATAGGGTTTTACCTTATAACAGCCAAACATGCTTGATACGTTTAAAACAAATCATTTGATACTATAATAAGTGTATAGTGTCAAAAACAATTTCAATCATAAATATAAATCATAGACGGCATGAGTGCCCTATCCCACTATGTCGCCATACTAGGCTCTACAAATAAAGCCGAAATACACGTATTGGAAATTGGATTTCCATCATGGTGGCTCCTGATTCGAAAGATCGATCGCGTAGTACAAATCACCGCGGCTTACGTCTCAGCGAGAGAAAACACCGCTATGCACATCCGCACTTTTGGGACTCAAGTATCACCGCGGCTTACGTCCCAGCAAGAGAAAACACCGCTTACTCTATCCCTCCGAGCACGAAGCTCAATATCGGTCGACCGAATCCACTACACTAAAAATGTATACTGATCAAACCATCAGTTTACCACCATTCCGGGCTGTGAGGCTCGCGGATCAACGCTATACACAAAGCCATGCTATATCAGCTGCGCTTTGATCATCAACCACCAAACTTTGCTTTTCAACAAAAGTCTGGATCACTGCATCTCAGTATGCCACACTATCAATCCATATCGTACCACTGATTTCTGCCAATATATAACCTCTGAGCTCATATGTCTCAGAGAAGGGCGTTAAGCAAGAGAATAAATTCTCCGCCGCCAAACAGATATATATTTAGCAGAGATCAACAAATACAATATAAAGGAATACAATGTCAGACACACCATCCATTTACAAGTCCGTTCTAGGTCTGAACGAAACCGGAGGCACTTTCCTCGCATATCCATCCATCTCCAAGTACGTCTGGACGACCGCCAACTATTTCCATCCTCTTGGGTGTACAGCCCAATCAGGATCGTCAGTAATTATCCAAACGATGTGAAGACTTCCGGTCTTCAACCACCGTCTTCATCTTCGACATCTCGTCGAATCGGTTATTCAGAATGGGTATAAACCCGGCCTTTCTGAATAACCCACGTATATGATAAACAAATGTTACACAAACACATCAAACGCCTCATTCCAATTCAGAATATTCTTTTATTCACAAAATCACATTTTTAGGGAAAGGTTCCCATTAATTTTATCCAAGATAAATTCTTCTAAATTTATTCTTTAATCTTCCTTTGGATATCATTTCAAACCATATTATGGTTTTCCAAACTAGTCGGGATTAACGAACCACACCGAAGTAATTATTATTTTATTTCCCAATCCCAACCTATATATCCCATGAAGAAAACTGGTAATACTCCACATCTAACACCACTGTGTTATCGGTAAAATTAATTACCATTTCACGTTCAAATCTAATTAAAGATTTAACTATCGCTTTGGAGCAAAACTGGTGGTACTCCATTCTCGATCACCTTTCAGATTTGATAATTTAAATTATCACTTCATTTTTCAATCTAATTAAAGATTCATTAAAACTCCACTTAGTTTTAATCTTCTCAAAAATCGATATCTTGCCTTTAACTGGGTTAAAGAACCAATGTCTTCTAAAACACGATTCACGATAAACCCATATCACATTTGATATTAAATACAAGGCTCTGAATAGAAAATATATCGGCTTACATTCAATATCATATTCTGAAACCAACATATATCGTATTGGAAATAGCGATATAAAATATATCTTTCAAATCCCCATAACAATATTTGTATAGTCACGAAATCCAACATCGAAATATCCCGAAGATAATTTCGATTCAACTCCAGTCCAATCCACGTATTGGGAGTATTGATTATTTTTAAAATCACTTTCAAATTCAATTTATTTATTTCAAAAATAAATTGATTTTAATTCTAGTTCAAAACTAGTTTATTTCAATAAAAATCTATTTTTATCTTTTCAAATGTGGAATTTTCCAGCTCAACTCTTTCCAATCCATATATTATGATTTTACACAAATTATAGATATTTTTAATAATTTTACCAAGGCCCGTACAGTCGATTTCCAACAACGGCCATCGAACTGCACTTACAGCGACCTTTTTCGAATTTGATTTGGACATAACTCCAAATCCAACCGTTAGATTTCAAATTTCTAATATTCATTGGAAACCTATTTTCGATACGAACCCAACGGTTCCGGTTTTAGGAGAATCCGACGGTCGGATCTCCCGCAATGTCCGTTTGAAATAAATGGTCGAAATTCACGAACTACCGCGGCGCGTTCTATTCAGGCCATTATATATATAATATATATATATTATATATATTTCGTCGATTTCCTATTAAAATGAATTTTATAAATAGTTCCACATTCGTTTCAAAACAATTTCAACTTCCATTTCAATTCAAATCAAAATTGAATTCTTCTTTATAAATTCGTTTTAAAATTCATTTCTATTCAATTCAATTTGAATTCATTTGAATTCGCTTTCAATTCAATTCATTTCGAAATCGTTTTCAATTCAATTCATTTCGAAATCGTTTTCAATTCAATTCATTTCGAAATCGTTTTCAATTCAATTCATTTCGAAATCGTTTTCAATTCAATTCATTTCGAAATCGTTTTCAATTCAATTCATTTCGAAATCGTTTTCAATTCAATTCATTTCGAAATCGTTTTCAATTCAATTCATTTCGAAATCGTTTTCAATTCAATTCATTTCGAAATCGTTTTCAATTCAATTCATTTCGAAATGAATAAAATCGATATAAATATCGTTTACGTCAAAATGGCGTCAATCTAATCAACACGGCTTTATATTTTCAAAACTTCTTTATTCTATCCAACAAATGAATATTATCCCATTCAACACATGAATCTATATTTATTTCAACACACGACTAATCTCAACACATGAGTACTGTCAACACATCACTATTTTTATATTCAACACATGAATTTTCTTTTATAATATTCATTACTTTCCCGATTGGAATGAGGCCCAATCAATCACCATATGACGTTAATTATATGGATTCCATACAACACATGTATATAATAGCAATAATAAACAATCAAACATCAACCAAAGTGCACTACACTGTATAAGCATCAAATATAGATATCTTACGCTTATAACAGCCTGTCAATCAATCGATCGACATATTTAATCAATCAGGATGAGTGAACTTCAAATTTCATCCCAAACCCGTGTGGGGTTTCAAACAATCAAACACAGATTTTTAGTTGTGCAGTTGGGCGATGTGTAAAATTTATCGACCCATTCAATATCAGTCAAATCAGTGTATATAAACAAATCGGCCGATTTGTTTATAAATATTTATTTATTCACTTTCACGTTAAAACTATATTTTTAATGATAATATATTTTATTTTAACACATGAATTTCTATTCATTTCATTTACACAATAAAAATGATATTTTTATTTTTCTAACATATTTTAGAAAATTTCGGCGGCATAACGGCACGATACTAGAAACGGGACGAGGCCTAGCCTTATCCCCGGTCTAGTGAAGGCCCACGCCATTCACACATCAATCAAATCAATTTTATTTCACCAAACAATTCAGTTCAAACCAAATAATCTAACCAACTACACAACCAAACAATTTAACAAACAAGCCATCCATGGTCTGTGGATGACGGGTGTCGGGTGCTACTAAGCACCGTCTACGTCCTAGTATATATATATAACTAGAAAAATAGAATTTGAGTGAGAAGTTCTCACCTTTAGGTTCCACTCCGCCATTCTTTAATTCTGAGCGGTTCAGATTCGCTCGACATTCCAACTCAACCATTTCACGCTGTTCACAATAAAATCATATTTTTATTCTTGAACTGTTCATATAAAAATCACATTTTTATTCTTGGACTGTTCATATAAAAATCACATTTTTATATTGACGTATACCTTTTAAAAATCATATTTTTATAACGCTCTTTCTATAATCAAAATCATATTTCTATTATGTGTTTGCATACATATTAAGATCATAACTTTATCGTTATAAAAATATATACTTTATCACTATAAAAATCTAGACTTCTATATGATAAAAATCTATCCTTTTATACGATAAAATCTATTCTTTTTCGATTTAAAAATCTTACCTTCACATAAATAAAAATCGTATCTTTATATATTCTATGTTATAAAAAAAATCACATCTTTTCTAGTTTAAAAATCATGACCTTTCTAATTTAAAAATCATTTCTTTAACTTGAAAAAGAAAAAAAATCAGTTCTTTACTTGATAAAAATCTGCTCTTTAAATAAAAACTGAAATTTATAAAGAGGAAGGTTATAAAACTTACTTTTATTGTAAAAATCGAAGTTGTGGCTGTCGTGGAGGGTCCACGTCAGAACCAGGGCCGGAGGACAGGCGCCAGGGGTCGTCGGGGGGGGGGGGGGGTGGTGGCGTTCCTGCTGCAGGCGGATCTGCTCGACGCTGGGGGCTTAGGGCTGCGGCGGTTTAGGGAAGAGAGGCAGTGAGAGGAGGAGGGGTTCGACGAGGGGAAGGGCTCGCGAAGTCAACGAATCGGGGGGGGCTGCGGTGGTCAGCGCCACCTTGGGTGGGCGCGACGGTTGGAGGAGCGATGGCCGGTGGTGGCACAGAGAGGAGGCGGCGGGCGGGTCCGATCCCCTTTCTCTTTTTTTTTTTTCTGAGAAAAAAAATAAACGGGGGGGGGGGCCAGAGTTAAAGGAGGAAGGTTTTTATTTTTTTATTTATTTTTATTTATTATTTTATTATTTTTAAAAGTTGACTTTTACATACGTCATCTAAACGAGGTCCACCACCTGTCGCCCGTAGCGTTTCACCCCCATTCCGAACACAATGGGATATGTATCGTAGGTTGATTCGATCGTTTGAATCTGTTTCCGTTGAATTTACATTTAAATCACTATATTGAATTTTAAACGTACATTTCAAATTACCGGGGTCACATATTAACTTTAAAAATTCTAGAAAAATATTTTCTAGCTTCGTATTGACGATACGGTCCTAACAAAACTAGTTTCGTCAAATTCTGAGACCGTTTGAAAAATGGCCATTTTCCAGTCGATTAAAATCAACTGAAACTGGTCAAACGCGTTTTCCTTTGCCACGCTCACATATTGATTCGAAAAATTATGAAATTTGGAATCCAGCAATTATTTGACACTGCGGATCCAACAAAAGTGGTTTCGTCGAAATCCGAGGTCGTTTGCAAAATGTCCATTTTTAAGGGCCTGAATTCCATAGCGACTATTCAGAATTTTCAACTGGACATATCTTTTGATTCTCGCTACGAAATTTCGATTTGTCGGATTCGTTGGAAAGATATCCACAATTAGATCCTAATGTTTTTGGTTTCACTATAATCCGGATTGTTTTGCACCCGGTACATTCAATTGAAGTTTGAAATCGAATTATCGAACTACCGCGCCATTTTCAATTCCTTTTATAATTATATATAAATATTTATATTCTAACGACGGCGTATATAAATATATACGTCGAATTATATTCAAAATAAATTTCTCGTCGATTTTATTTAAAATAATTCATTTTAAATATCCAAAATTTGCTAAAACTGCCAAAATAAAAATTTTAAACTGGCCCAGATTTTCCGGGTTATTACAATCTCTCCCACTTAAAACTTTTCGTCCCCGAAAAGGAACAAAGTCGAAAGTGGTTTGATTAATCAACTCTACGTTCGATCTGGCTTCCATTCTCCAACTTTTTAGTTTCTGAGAATTTTCAAAAATTTCAAAAATTTGGCTAACACCCTAAATTTTCGAAAAATTTCGCCATAACCTCCCCTGCACCGGGAGCATCGGGGAATTTCAAATAGCTTCCCCGGTCCTTCAGATCTCAAAAAGAAAAAGCCAAGCGGCTAGCCAATAGGCTCATAAAATCATCATCACCCAAACAAACAGTAAATTATAGTAAACATGTACCTATTTGTCTGGCAAACAAATTTTATTCTCTGGCTCTAGCCTCCTTGCTATGACCTGTTCAATGTAAGTATATGTATATGCAAGCAAATGCGACCAATTATCAATATAGTTCAATATTTGGTACAATTAGACATAATGGTTCAAAATTATCAAACAAATGAACAAACAACACAAACATCAATCAATTAGTGAATTAGAGTTTCAAATTCATAATTTTTGATATATATACAAAAAATCATGTTTTGATGCCAATTCACAACAATGTATTCTAGCTATATTAGTTTTGGTTCTCACACCAGTCTAATGGAAATATATAGAAAATCACATCTTCGAAACACGAATATAAATACTGATGATGTGGCCACATCACCAGAATTATCCCCGGGTGTCTAGAATGCGACTCTATATCTATCCAGTATATTAAAACTTCGACTATACGTTCATGACGCGTATACGCGAAATCTTTATATACTCGATTGTCCATATTCAAAATAAATAAATATTCAAATACGTATAAAACGATTTAAATTTTTAAAACAAAATTGTTTTCATTTGAAAAATATACTCTTCACACTCGTTCTAGGATACTACTGATCCTATCTCTAACGAGTCATTCTAATTGGATATTGCTAATCCAATATCTGATGAATTCTTTCGTATGTTTCTAATGTGTCTTGTTCTCGAGCTCTGTAAACCAAAGCTCTAATACCAAATGAAGCGACCCGAAACTTCCCTGGTCTCCGAAGAGATGAGAAAGAACGAATTACTGTGAGGACAAGACAAATCAGAACACAAACAGAAGAACATTTCACTGTTATTACAACAATGCATCAGATTACAAGAATATACAGAGTATAAATGAATATTACACAGAAATATCAGAGATTTAAATACCTAGCAGCGGAAAATAATACAATACACAACTAGAAGAGATATACGGATACAAAGCTTTCCGGATATCATTCCAGCTGTAAACCAGGATCCTGTGAATATAAATCTGCAAGACCAAAACTACCAGCTGCCCATGTCGAAAATAAGGGCACCCAGAGTTTAGGTTAAAACAATAAACTCCAGGTCAGTCATGTGACTGGTGTGAGAACTAAAACAGTTATTTAAAACTTTACTTTAAAAGAGAGTAATTCAAGGGACCACGCCGTATAACACGGAACGGGTTTCCTCCCAAGAATACTAGTGCATAGAATAAACAGCGCAATGCTTTTTCGAAAAATGAAGCTATTATAAGACCCAGGTCCCATCACACAATGCAACGCAAGCCGGAGGATAGGGTTTTACCTTATAACAGCCAAACATGCTTGATACGTTTAAAACAAATCATTTGATACTATAATAAGTGTATAGTGTCAAAAACAATTTCAATCATAAATATAAATCATAGACGGCATGAGTGCCCCATCCCACTATGTCGCCATACTAGGCTCTACAAATAAAGCCGAAATACACGTATTGGAAATTGGATTTCCATCATGGTGGCTCCTGATTCGAAAGATCGATCGCGTAGTACAAATCACCGCGGCTTACGTCTCAGCGAGAGAAAACACCGCTATGCACATCCGCACTTTTGGGACTCAAGTATCACCGCGGCTTACGTCCCAGCAAGAGAAAACACCGCTTACTCTATCCCTCCGAGCACGAAGCTCAATATCGGTCGACCGAATCCACTACACTAAAAATGTATACTGATCAAACCATCAGTTTACCACCATTCCGGGCTGTGAGGCTCGCGGATCAACGCTATACACAAAGCCATGCTATATCAGCTGCGCTTTGATCATCAACCACCAAACTTTGCTTTTCAACAAAAGTCTGGATCACTGCATCTCAGTATGCCACACTATCAATCCATATCGTACCACTGATTTCTGCCAATATATAACCTCTGAGCTCATATGTCTCAGAGAAGGGCGTTAAGCAAGAGAATAAATTCTCCGCCGCCAAACAGATATATATTTAGCAGAGATCAACAAATACAATATAAAGGAATACAATGTCAGACACACCATCCATTTACAAGTCCGTTCTAGGTCTGAACGAAACCGGAGGCACTTTCCTCGCATATCCATCCATCTCCAAGTACGTCTGGACGACCGCCAACTATTTCCATCCTCTTGGGTGTACAGCCCAATCAGGATCGTCAGTAATTATCCAAACGATGTGAAGACTTCCGGTCTTCAACCACCGTCTTCATCTTCGACATCTCGTCGAATCGGTTATTCAGAATGAGTATAAACCCGGCCTTTCTGAATAACCCACGTATATGATAAACAAATGTTACACAAACACATCAAACGCCTCATTCCAATTCAGAATATTCTTTTATTCACAAAATCACATTTTTAGGGAAAGGTTCCCATTAATTTTATCCAAGATAAATTCTTCTAAATTTATTCTTTAATCTTCCTTTGGATATCATTTCAAACCATATTATGGTTTTCCAAACTAGTCGGGATTAACGAACCACACCGAAGTAATTATTATTTTATTTCCCAATCCCAACCTATATATCCCATGGAGAAAACTGGTAATACTCCACATCTAACACCACTGTGTTATCGGTAAAATTAATTACCATTTCACGTTCAAATCTAATTAAAGATTTAACTATCGCTTTGGAGCAAAACTGGTGGTACTCCATTCTCGATCACCTTTCAGATTTGATAATTTAAATAATCACTTCATTTTTCAATCTAATTAAAGATTCATTAAAACTCCACTTAGTTTTAATCTTCTCAAAAATCGATATCTTGCCTTTAACTGGGTTAAAGAACCAATGTCTTCTAAAACACGATTCACGATAAACCCATATCACATTTGATATTAAATACAAGGCTCTGAATAGAAAATATATCGGCTTACATTCAATATCAAATTCTGAAACCAACATATATCGTATTGGAAATAGCGATATAAAATATATCTTTCAAATCCCCATAACAATATTTGTATAGTCACGAAATCCAACATCGAAATATCCCGAAGATAATTTCGATTCAACTCCAGTCCAATCCACGTATTGGGAGTATTGATTATTTTTAAAATCACTTTCAAATTCAATTTATTTATTTCAAAAATAAATTGATTTTAATTCTAGTTCAAAACTAGTTTATTTCGATAAAAATCTATTTTTATCTTTTCAAATGTGGAATTTTCCAGCTCAACTCTTTCCAATCCATATATTATGATTTTACACAAATTATAGATATTTTTAATAATTTTACCAAGGCCCGTACAGTCGATTTCCAACAACGGCCACCGAACTGCACTTACAGCGACCTTTTTCGAATTTGATTTGGACATAACTCCAAATCCAACCGTTAGATTTCAAATTTCTAATATTCATTGGAAAGCTCTTTTCGATACGAACCCAACGGTTCCGGTTTTAGGAGAATCCGACGGTCGGATCTCCCGCAATGTCCGTTTGAAATAAATGGTCGAAATTCACGAACTGCCGCGGCGCGTTCTATTCAGGCCATTATATATATAATATATATATATTATATATATTTCGTCGATTTCCTTTTAAAACGAATTTTATAAATAGTTCCACATTCGTTTCAAAACAATTTCAACTTCCATTTCAATTCAAATCAAAATTGAATTCTTCTCTATAAATTCGTTTTAAAATTCATTTCTATTCAATTCAATTTGAATTCATTTGAATTCGCTTTCAATTCAATTCATTTCGAAATCGTTTTCAATTCAATTCATTTCGAAATCGTTTTCAATTCAATTCATTTCGAAATCGTTTTCAATTCAATTCATTTCGAAATCGTTTTCAATTCAATTCATTTCGAAATCGTTTTCAATTCAATTCATTTCGAAATCGTTTTCAATTCAATTCATTTCGAAATCGTTTTCAATTCAATTCATTTCGAAATCGTTTTCAATTCAATTCATTTCGAAATGAATAAAATCGATATAAATATCGTTTACGTCAAAATGGCGTCAATCTAATCAACACGGCTTTATATTTTCAAAACTTCTTTATTCTATCCAACAAATGAATATTATCCCATTCAACACATGAATCTATATTTATTTCAACACACGACTAATCTCAACACATGAGTACTGTCAACACATCACTATTTTTATATTCAACACATGAATTTTCTTTTATAATATTCATTACTTTCCCGATTGGAATGAGGCCCAATCAATCACCATATGACGTTAATTATATGGATTCCATACAACACATGTATATAATAGCAATAATAAACAATCAAACATCAACCAAAGTGCACTACACTGTATAAGCATCAAATATAGATATCTTACGCTTATAACAGCCTGTCAATCAATCGATCGACATATTTAATCAATCAGGATGAGTGAACTTCAAATTTCATCCCAAACCCGTGTGGGGTTTCAAACAATCAAACACAGATTTTTAGTTGTGCAGTTGGGCGATGTGTAAAATTTATCGACCCATTCAATATCAGTCAAATCAGTGTATATAAACAAATCGGCCGATTTGTTTATAAATATTTATTTATTCACTTTCACGTTAAAACTATATTTTTAATGATAATATATTTTATTTTAACACATGAATTTCTATTCATTTCATTTACACAATAAAAATGATATTTTTATTTTTCTAACATATTTTAGAAAATTTCGGCGGCATAACGGCACGATACTAGAAACGGGACGAGGCCTAGCCTTATCCCCGGTCTAGTGAAGGCCCACGCCATTCACACATCAATCAAATCAATTTTATTTCACCAAACAATTCAGTTCAAACCAAATAATCTAACCAACTACACAACCAAACAATTTAACAAACAAGCCATCCATGGTCTGTGGATGATGGGTGTCGGGTGCTACTAAGCACCGTCTACATCCTAGTATATATATATAACTAGAAAAATAGAATTTGAGTGAGAAGTTCTCACCTTTAGGTTCCACTCCGCCATTCTTTAATTCTGAGCGGTTCAGATTCGCTCGACATTCCAACTCAACCATTTCACGCTGTTCACAATAAAATCATATTTTTATTCTTGAACTGTTCATATAAAAATCACATTTTTATTCTTGGACTGTTCATATAAAAATCACATTTTTATATTGACGTATACCTTTTAAAAATCATATTTTTATAACGCTCTTTCTATAATCAAAATCATATTTCTATTATGTGTTTGCATACATATTAAGATCATAACTTTATCGTTATAAAAATATATACTTTATCACTATAAAAATCTAGACTTCTATATGATAAAAATCTATCCTTTTATACGATAAAATCTATTCTTTTTCGATTTAAAAATCTTACCTTTACATAAATAAAAATCGTATCTTTATATATTCTATGTTATAAAAAAAATCACATCTTTTCTAGTTTAAAAATCATGACCTTTCTAATTTAAAAATCATTTCTTTAACTTGAAAAAGAAAAAAAATCAGTTCTTTACTTGATAAAAATCTGCTCTTTAAATAAAAACTGAAATTTATAAAGAGGAAGGTTATTAAACTTACTTTTATTGTCAAAATCGAAGTTGTGGCTGCCGTGGAGGGTCCACGTCAGAACCAGGGCCGGAGGACAGGCGCCAGGGGTCGTCGGGGGGGGGGGGGTGGTGGCGGATCTGCTCGACGCTGGGGGCTTAGGGCTACGGCGGTTTAGGGAAGAGAGGCAGTGAGAGGAGGAGGGGTTCGACGAGGGGAAGGGCTCGCGAAGTCAACGAATCGGGGGGGCTGCGGTGGTCAGCGCCACCTTGGGTGGGCGCGACGGTGGGAGGAGCGATGGCCGGTGGTGGCACAGAGAGGAGGCGGCGGGCGGGTCCGATCCCCTTTCTCTTTTCTTTTTTTTCTGAGAAAAAAAATAAACGGGGGGGGGGGGGGGGGGGGGCAGAGTTAAAGGAGGAAGGTTTTTATTTTTTTATTTATTTTTATTTATTATTTTATTATTTTTAAAAGTTGACTTTTACATACGTCATCTAAACGAGGTCCACCACCTGTCGCCCGTAGCGTTTCACCCCCATTCCGAACACAATGGGATATGTATCGTAGGTTGATTCGATCGTTTGAATCAGTTTCCGTTGAATTTACATTTAAATCACTATATTGAATTTTAAACGTACATTTCAAATTACCGGGGTCACATATGAACTTTAAAAATTCTAGAAAAATATTTTCTAGCTTCGTATTGACGATACGGTCCTAACAAAACTAGTTTCGTCAAATTCTGAGACCGTTTGAAAAATGGCCATTTTCCAGTCGATTAAAATCAACTGAAACTGGTCAAATGCGTTTTCCTTTGCCACGCTCACATATTGATTCGAAAAATTATGAAATTTGGAATCCAGCAATAATTTGACACTGCGGATCCAACAAAAGTGGTTTCGTCGAAATCCGAGGTCGTTTGCAAAATGTCCATTTTTAAGGGCCTGAATTCCATAGCGACTATTCAGAATTTTCAACTGGACATATCTTTTGATTCTCGCTACGAAATTTCGATTTGTCGGATTCGTTGGAAAGATATCCACAATTAGATCCTAATGTTTTTGGTTTCACTATAATCCGGATTGTTTTGCACCCGGTACATTCAATTGAAGTTTGAAATCGAATTATCGAACTACCGCGCCATTTTCAATTCCTTTTAAAATTATATATAAATATTTATATTCTAACGACGGCGTATATAAATATATACGTCGAATTATATTCAAAATAAATTTCTCGTCGATTTTATTTAAAATAATTCATTTTAAATATCCAAAATTTGCTAAAACTGCCAAAATAAAATTTTTAAACTGGCCCAGATTTTCCGGGTTATTACACCATGCTTCTCCATCAACGTTCTCACTCATCAAAACACGAGCTTGATGATCTCTCCGTCTCAAGCTTACAAATGATTCTCTCTCTTTCTCCGTCATGTTTTTAACATCTTTTGGCCATTCATAGCCACACTCAACAATCTCCCATAGTCTTTGGAGATTAACTCTTCTTTTTTTCTGTTACTCCATCTTTCATAATTTTCCTTTGTGAGAACGAACGATGAAAAGAATAAAAATACCATTGTCTCAACCTAGCTCTGATACCAATTTGTTAGAATTTAGAAGAAGGGGAGAAAACTAGATTTTCTTTCTTTTAATTTCTTACAAGCTTGCTTTCACTTTCTCTCTTACCTTCATAACCAAATGAGAATAGGCTTTATATAGATAGCCTTACATGACCCTTCAACTTAAGAGACACACCAATTCACAATAGACACTACATTAAACAAAGAGACACATGCTTATTTAATAGACACACTAACTTCCATAAGAATCTTGACATAAAGACACTTAGACTTACGAACCGACACAACAAATTACGAACCGACATTAAATTGGGTTTAATTTCCAATATTTTATTTAAAGTTTACCCAACAGTATCAACAAGCCCCAATTTTCCATATCTTTTGAAGTATCTCTACTAAGTTTACAAACCAAATTGAATTTAAATTGAAAAATGATAATTTTCTGATTGATTTCAAATCGTATTTAGAAAAAAAACTCAAAAAAATACCGGAGTTTCATGTTTTGCAAGGAAGCGATCCAGGTAGTTAACAACTAAGGGTTTAATCTCTTTCTCATAGAGTGTCATCCCCTCCGAGAATAGTGGATCGCGGAGAACAGTGTGGAAGTGGGCGAGAATGCCAAGGATTTGGTGGCGAAGAGGAACTTTTTGGTTGATTCTTTAAAGTCTAAAATTCCGATTTGAAAAAAAAAACAACGGGCAATACACGAAGGGTGAAAAGTGAAGCAGGAGCGTTGAAACATAAAGAGGGAAATTGCTAATGATGTGGAAGAGACTGATTGGAGGGTTTTGATGGTCGTGGATTAGAGAATTGATCAACGGTTAGATATAGGAAGTTATGAGGGTGCGAATTAAAGCAAATTATGACTGATCTTTAACATCATGCATGAAGATGATGTAAATGATGCATAGAACTGATGTTAAAGCACATTTCAATTTATTTATTAATGTAGTATTTTTTTCTAATTTGTTTTTTTCTAATAAACAAGATATACCGTTTTTGGACGGGGGCGATGGATTTTGGACCCTCACGATCTGACTGAGTAGGTTCTCCCCCGTCTGGGACGTTGGCCGTAATAGATAACAACTATTTTAATAATTTTGGGGTACAATCCATCTCAGCATTAATACATAATTTTACTATAAAATATAATTAATAAATATTAACTATAATTACTAAAAAAATGTTAACTGTAATTTACTAATTATAATATTAACTATAATTAATAAATATTAACTATAATTACTAAAAAATATTAATTATAATTTACTAATTATAATATAACTAATAAATAGTAACCATAATTTACTAATTATTAGTCATTAACAATAATACATTTAACAAGTGATGTAATAGACAACAACATCACTTTAAAAACTGTCGTTCAACAAGTGATGTAATAGCCAACTGGCCTAAGTTCAATTTTATAAAAGTGTATTTATGACACCAGTCGTTCTATAAATCGATGTCTGAGAAACCAACAACATCTCTTTAAAAGTTAGCGATGTTAAAAATATGCTTTGACGTCGGTTGAATTTACGACGATGTTAAAATTGTGATGTCTATTCTACTTTTTCTTGTAGTGTATCCAATCTTCCCATTTCCCATCTTGGGATTGAGCTCTATCATGAGCAAGAGTTTAATACACTTTTCGATCCTCTTACAGATAAAGCATGGGGGAAATCTCCAGGTGGAATTTTGTCCTTCTTTCCCAAATAGGAAGGTTGATCCTCATCAACTTTGTGCTTGACTCTCTTGGGTTCTATTTTTTGCTGCCATGACATCTATTGCGACATTTCTTAAGTCCTATAGATCTCTTGCCTCGTCCTTATTTTGGAGCAGTAGATACGACATTCGAAAACAACATTGGGAGACAATACTCAGAAACATCAATGGGTTTTCTAGGATATTGTCTGTCTCCCTAGGTGCAAGGGCTTGCAAGTTATGGGCTCGATTCAGAGCCAACGTCTATTTATGGGCCACTTTCCTTCCACGCCAAGTACAAGAGGTTCCAACCTACTGATTTTACTAGGACTTTGCCTTATAAAAGAGGGATGTGGAAACGGATGCAGTCTGTCGAGTCCATTTCAGAAAGTCATGGCCAGGATTATACTTAGAACAAATGTCCTTTTTCTCTCTGTAGTGCGTGGAATTCCATTTGAATCCCTTCGCCTAGAAATCCCGTCTTTCTTCTCATTTTGAATAAGTTCATTCCCCCTAAGGTTTCTATACTCATGTGGAAATTTCTTCACGATGTCTTCTTGTTAGATGGTAACGTTATGAGGATTGCCATTACGCTTACCTCTCACTATCATTGTTGCTGTGTCGGCTCGACAAAAGCACTGTCCCATTTTCTATGAGATAGTGAATCAGCCATGATAATATGGTCGTACTTTGGGACTTTGGTTGATGGTCAGGTTTCCTCTTTCTCTCTTCTAAGCCTTCTTCATTCCTGATGGGCCAATGATCAAGGGAAGAATCTTTGCTCAATTTTTCCATCTTATTCCCTGCCTCATCTATTGGAACCTTCGGTCTCATGGAACATAGCTATCTTTGTTGATTCTCCAATGCTTTCAGGGGTCATCATCAGGAAAGTGTCTACTGATATTCATTTTGTGTTCAGAGGGAGGCCCTTCACTGGCTCCCTTAACTCTTTGCCACGCCTTCTTTCTTGAGGTCTAGGGATCTCCTTGGGCTTCATGCTTCTATTTGGGCTGGAGTGATAGGGTTGCTTAGGTTTCGCTGGAGTGTTTGTTTTCTGTTTTCAGGCGTGTGCTGGTTTGATAGGGATGCTTTGGTTCCACTGGATTTATGCTTGGTTGGCTTAGGTTTTCCTCCTTGTTGGGTTGGAGTTGACAGAAGCTTGAATTTCTGGACCTGCCTTACCAATCCTTTGGGGCAGGAGCAGGATCTTCTCCATTCTTTTTTTGGTAGGCTCCGAGCCATGATCATATTGGCTTATCTTTCTCTTCGAGCCAGTCTTATGTTGTTCTGAAGGCATTGGGTCCGCTTCGGAGACATCTCTTTGGGATATGGTTTTATATTATGTTTATAGTTCTATGGGTGGCCACTGATCATCAAGGAAAATAGTTACAAAGCAGAACCTATCGTAAACTTAAACGCATGGATAACATATAATAGTAAAATAACAAGATAAGATAGTGAAGCATAGTAAAATAGAAAATCCCATCTCATATAATCACAGAATCTCAAGTACAATACATCCTACTAGCATGAAAATATGAATACAATATGCCTCACTACATCCCTTAGAGTTCCTCAACAAAAAAGCGAAATAGTAATATGACATAAGAAAATAATATGCTAGCCTCTTGCTCATCACCGTGCAGTGTTAGTGCTACTAAATCTGTAACCTACTGCTGAGTCTAATCATCGATAACATCAATTAGTAGCCTAAGGTAATAAGAGGAAACATAAAACATTGAGTCAGACAATAGTCTTAATGAGCGATAAGATAACTATCAATAGTTACATAGGATAATAGGGTAATAGACAGTTCATGTCTTATCTGGTCGTCCCGGCAACCACGGAGTTAGCATATAATAATCTCATTATAATATGCTATAAACACACAGAATAGACACGACTTAGAATATGATTCCCAGTCCTGCTTCTCTTCAATGTGTTACGGTGATAGCCTACCCAAAAAAATAGAAGAGAACATATACAAGCAAGCATAACATCCATGATAAGCAATAACCTAGCAATCACTGACTATAGCCTTGAAAGCATAGATATCGAATAAGCGACCATTGCCATCCATCAACGGCTAACGAAGACCTCGATTCTAGTCAGACTACCCTACGTCACATGTACGTTTGCCTCCTCAAGACAGCTAGATCACTCCTTGAGCAATCCAAAGTACTCGATCTCTCAGATCCGGGTAGGAATCTCCATGATACCCCTGCTTTGAGTTCATTAGAACCTTCGACTATCGATGATTCCTTGGCGCTTCTATTTTCCATGCCATCCTCGATGACCCCATCCTTTAGTTCAAGTCTCACTCGGTATCCCTCGTACTCGAGTCCCACCCGAGTCGATCCATTATCTTACGAGCTCAAGTCCCGCTTGAGTTGATTCACTATCTCACGGCATCGTCCTACGATCAGCGGTACATCATTTTAACCTCAACTACTCCCGCCTTGAGTTCAAAGTTAAAGAAATATCATCTCATTAATAACCAAGTCCATCTCATTGAGGCTTCCACAATCCAACTTCACCAACGAGCTTCATAACGCTAGTGCTTCACATCTCCAAAGCCTCAACCCTCAATACTTAACCCCGATGGATCGGTACCAGTCCATCGGCTATGGACCGGTACTAGTCCTTCTATTTAGCCAATTTTTGGCTAAGTGCTGGATTAGTGCACATCTCTACTTGAGTCCTCCGTCCAGTCTAGTTTCGAAGCAAAACTCCTTCCCGATAATTTTCCTTATTAATCCAATAATGAGAACTTGAGCGACCAAACTTCGATCCATCCAAATTACCCCAATATTAGCACATGGCTTGATTTTCAAACCACAAGGCCACACACAAAAATTCAGCACCCTTTATAGATTGGTACCAGTCCATAGGGCATGGACCGGTGCCTGTCCATCTACTTAGCTCGTTTCGTGATGAAATTTTCTGGGCACCATCCCGACACCCTCCACAACTCCACCAAATTTTGTCTTAATATGATCATTAAACTTATGTTTCGCTCTAATTACCCATTCTAAACCTCCTATGCACAACTCTAAATGACCAAATTAATCAAAATCATACAACTCAACAAATCAAACAACAATTCACCCAATTTCAATCATGATCAATCGTACAAACATGAACATACATGAATTATTGCGTATAAGTCATAGATCTGGCATAATTAGGATCTAAACATATGTTCAACATGATTAATCTAACAAATTACTGTTTCATATGGCCAATTCAAATTATCTTAAGGTTTCTAATACTAAAATTAATATAGGCGGTCAGATTTTAGGCGATCAGGTTTTAGGCGATATTTACATGTTGATGTAAGATAATCTTAATTTAATTCATATTATCCATAATATCCATGTGAGAGATATTTATCACTCACCAAAATCTAAATCCGATGATTTAGCGACGAAATCAGATCTGGACAGCGAAGAAAAAGCAAAGAAAACCTTAGATTTGATGCAAACAGCGAGATCCAATCTTCTTAAATGTAGATCTTGCTTCTTGGTTTGATTTAGAATAAATAAATGAAGAGATTAGGGACTAGGTTTGAATCCGGAGAATCATGCACATAACCCTAATGCTTGAAAGAAGAGAAACTCTAATTCTCTCCCCCAAACCCCTTTATTTATAGTTGTTGGTTATTAGCCTAATGGGCTTGCTAATTAGTCAATTAGCAGCTAATTACCCAGTCCTACATGAACCAAATCTTAAAACTGCGATTTATCCTAAACCTTTGAGCCAAATACCTAATGTGATCACTCTATAGAATCTCTAACCACAATTCTAATCCATTGAAACTGGTTTCAATACCAGATTCAGCCGTTATAAAATGTTATAGCTAAAATAGTAAATCCAAGGGAAAATGGTTACAAATAAAATTGGTAAAAATTATGGACATGTCTTACATCCCCATGAACAACATATTAGAATTTTAGAGCGATATGACTATAGTGAATTAAATATAATTATTTTATGATCCTCTAATGCATAAAATACAGGTCGTTACATTCTATCTCCTTTATGAATTTCGCCCCCTTAAATTCCATGCAAACATAAGCAAAAATAAAATCTCGCATGCCTATCATCAACGAGTAGCCAATCTAGCGTCCAATAATAATGCAACCAAAATTCTATCCTAGCACGCAGACTTCTAATAGTACAAGACATAATGGTACAAGTAAGATATGAAATATAAGACATACTACTCAAAGAGTTCTGGATGGGTCGACCTCACACTCACTTTCGTTTCTCATGTACAATCATCATCCTTGGTCCATTGTAACTTTACTAGTTTACCAACCTACCTCCTATGTTGTTTCGTGTCATTCCCCACGACACGAGGTGGCTTATGAGGTCTAGAAACTTATGGCTCTATCTATATGTCTTAAATTTGATCATGAGATACCATTGTACTTGGGTCGTGTGGGAACTTTCATATATATGATATATGAAACACATTGTGCACACCCGTCATCTTATCAGGTAATTCCAATCTATAGATGAGATTCCTAATACGCTCGACAATTGAAAATGGACCAAGAAACCTTGAGGCTAATTTACCTTTCCTTTCGAATCAAACAACACTCCTTAGGGGAAAAACCCTAACGAACACCAAGTCCCCAATCGTGAATTTCAAATCCTTTCTTCTCTTGTCGACATAACTTTTCTAGCGATCTTGAGCTGCCCTCATTCGTTGTCGAGCGATCTCAATTTTATCCATCGTCTCCCTATCATTTCAGGCCCAAGCCGCAACTTCTCTCCAATCCCTAATCAACAAAATGCAGAATTACACGGCCTTCCATACAACGCCTCATATGGTGTCATTCCAATACTCGATTGGTAGCTATCATTATTGGCAAACCCAACTAGATATAGATAGTCTTCCCATGATCCCCCAAAATCTAATACACAAGCCTTAGAAGATCTTCTTATACTCAGTTGACTCTCTCTGTTTAGCCATCAGTCTGGGATGATAAGTGGTACTCACACATAGCTTAGTTCCAAAAGTCTCTTGCAAACTCTTCCATAACCCACTGGTAAACAACGGATCTCGATCACCGACTATACTCTTTGGTATCCTATGGAATTGAACTATCCACCTGATATAAAACTCAGAAAACTTAGCTATCATCCTAGTTGATCTAATAGGAATAAACCTTACGCTTTTTGGTAAGCAATCCACGATAACCTATATACTCTCATTTCCTGCCCTAGTTCTCAATAACCCATCGATAAAACCCTTTGACACTTGCTCCCACTTTCATGTAGGGACTTCCAATGGTTGCAGTAATTCACTTGGCTATTTTTCTCAGCTTTAACCAACTAACAGTTCATATAATTCAAGGTAAACCTCTCAACATCTCCTTTCTTGCCTTTCCAGTAGTAAACTCTCTTCATATCTTGTTACATCTTGTTACCACTGGGGTGAATAATCAATCTAGTGTGATGACATTCTCTCAGGACCTCATCTCTCAATCCATCTAAATTAGGAACAACCATTCATCCACCCTTGCAAATCCAATTGTCTCGATTGACTTCGTAATCCTTTGTTCCTTCGGCATTCACTCTCATCTCTAACCTCCGTATGGCTTTTGCCAATCCTTTCGATGAGAGTCAGACCAATCGATAAGCTTTCCAACATTTCATGCTCTAACTTACAGTGAGTCCTAAAGTCAAATCCAGCTAAATACTCGATATGTTTCCATTTCGTAAACATGGCTCCAAAATTCATATGTCTTCTGCTTAACGCACTGGCCACTGCGTTACCTTTTCCAAAAATATAGGCTATACCAAAATCACACGATGCCAGAAGCTCTAACCACTATTGTTGTCAAAGATTTAAATCCTTTTGGAAGAAAAGGTACTGCGGAGATTTATGATCCGTGAACAACTCGAATCTAACTCCCAATAAATAATGCCTCCAAACCTTTAGAGCAAACAATATCGCCACTAACTCCAAATCGTGAGTTGAGTAATTCTTTTTGTGCGACTTCAGTTGTCGACTTGCATAAGCCACAACTATATCTTTCTACATTAGCATTGCACCAAATCCATTACCACATACATTGGTATTCATAACCATCTGGTCGTTCCCACTTAGAATAACCGACACAAGAGCACTCATTAACTTCTCTTACAATATTATAAAAGCACGCTGACACTTCGCATCCCATGCGAGTAACTATTTCTTCTTCGTCAATCCAGTTAATATTGCAGCGATCTTCGAAAAGTCCTTGATAAATCGTCAATAATATCTAGCTAAACCAAGCGAACTCCTAACATCCAATGAATTCTTTGGTCAATCCAATTCCTGGATTGCTGCAACCTTAGCGGGATCTATCATTGTTCGTTGTCCCGATGCGACAAGAAGTATACAAAGACTCAAGAAGTATGCAGACTCAAAACAAAACAGTCACATACAAAAACGCAACCATAACTTGGTAAAATTAGACCATGAAAAAACATACAAAGACTGGACGAACCCACTACTGAGTTAGTTATGACCAATAGTCTATCAATGATCTCAAGTTCTAAACCTAACTTGTAAAAAATCTCATTACTGGTAAAAGAATGCAATGCTCCAGTATCATACACAGCTCGAACTGAAACACCTCAAACAGAAAGCATACTTTGCACCACAACACTCTTCCTCTTCTCCGTTGCAATCGGATCTCTCAAGGAAGAAGGCACAACATCCAACACATATGCTTTCACAACCTGCTTATCCTTTGGCGGTTCTGGACAGTTATTCCCCAAACGCCTAGGATTATCGCAATTAAAAGACTTCCTCTCCGCCTTCGAAACCTTACAATCCTTGGAATAATGGCCATTCTCATGGAATTTAAAGCAGGTAACCTCCTTCTTCTGTTTCTTCTGACCATTTCCCCTTGTTGTTGTTGCTTCGTCATTCCATTTTTTCTTATTCCCACTACCCTATTGTGGCTTTGAATCCCCCTACTACCAACAACAGCCTTGTCCTTATTTGAAAATTAACTCTCCTTCCTTATATCCTTCTAAACTAACTTCTCATATGGATTTTCGATATGAACCTCTAGTTTCTTCCCAAGACACTCCTCTAAATCCATGATAAACTTCTTGTTCTTGTGATAAGGATTCTTAACATACAAACGAGCATAATTTGACACGGCCTCAAATTCCATTACATACCCACTGATAGGCCTTCCTCCTTGCTTCAATTCAACAAATATCATAAAGAGTATCGAATTCTGGACCGTAGAAAATAAGTTCTCCTCAAACTTAGTTCTTAACTGATCCCAAGTGATATGGTCCTCTGGAGTCTCAAGGGTTATGGAATTCCACTAATCCATTGCTCGACCCTAAAGCTTCCTCGATGTGGGCTTTCTCTTTGTTGTATCATCGGTCCCCAGGTCCTCGAAGATGCGAATACAGGTATCCAACCAGTTCTGAATCTCAACAATAAGTTCCATACCAACAAATGGATTTCCACCCAAAAGAAGTATAATCCTTGCATGGCTTGGAAAAATCATCAATACTAGGTGCTTGCATAGGAATACCACCCCTTATTGTCGCTTCTAGAGTGGGCATCCTTCTCATTATTGTTGTTGTCATGGTCTCGAACATAGTAGGATATTCGGGCGTAGTAGCGGCAGCTCATGATTGACTAACCTCGTTGACCCTTCCAGTAGCAGGCTCATCCCTAGGAGCATGTATCGAAGTTTAACGACTCATTCTTTATCTAAAAAAGAATGATCAATCCAAATCAGAGAAAGGTCACAATGGTGCTCAAGTGCTTACTAACCTACTTGTTTATATATTATAATATAGTAATCATCCATTAAATTTTACATATATGTCTCTCATATGCTTTTATGTCTTCAACTTTTGGTTAAATTGATTAAGCAAAGTTTTGATATAAAATGTGATGGCCTCTCTATGCCTCCTACACTAATTTGACATTTCAGGCTGATATAGAACAATCATCAAGGAAAATAGTCACGAAGCGGAACCTGCCATAAACTCGTAGTGCATGGATAACGTATAATAGGTAAAGTATATGTAACATCCTGTATTTTTGGTAGTTAGATATTTAATATATTTTACTATTTTAAATATTAATTTGGAATTTTAAATGGATTTATAATATATAATTCGTTATTAACGAAGTTTGAACGTATAATTTTAATTTAATTATAAATCGAGCTCAAAACATCACGGTAGTTCGTGATTTACGATATGAATTTCAACTAAATTATTTAGAATCCATTTTATGTCGGAATTCTATGAAATAGCAAACATTTGAATCTATTTGATTATAATTTTCTAATGAAAAAGAAAAATGGAGATTTCAGCTTATAGATTGTTAGTTATATCCAATTCAAATTTTCTTATAGTCGCTATGAAATTCGTTAATAAACGATAACGTTTATTAATTAATAAATATAAGAGATTTTTATATATATTTGAATATTGTTTAACCTGGGATTTTAAATATTGATTTCAAAATATATATTGATTTATTTTGAAGCCGTATAAGATTTTATTTGGAGATGTATGAAAATAATAATTTCTTATTATTTAAATTAAATTGTTTTGGATTTAATTATAATTTATCATTATTATATAAGCCTTAAAAATAATCGTTTTTCAAATGATCTCCATTCTCGATGAAACAAATTTTATTGGAATGCATACAGTTAGTTATTGTTAGATTTCCAGTTTGGAGCCAATCAGAGTTGTTTTGTTTGTGTGTTCAATTTTAGGGTGAATCGATAAATTAAAATAACACCATTGTACAAACAGAGTCAGTTTTCAATAAAATAAATTTCATTGGGACCGGATCATTGAGACAAAGCAGTTTGACCATTTTTATTGTGGTTGGAGTTTGCGTATGGCGATATGAATTTTACAGTTAACGGTTATATGCTTATAATTTAATACCTTGAAAATAAAATAAAATATAGGACTTAACCCCTAAGGAAATAAAATTTCATGTCCGTATAGGCTACTTCTTTTCCCTACCCTAATACACTGCAAAATTTACGCAGACTCTAGAAAAAAAAGCAGACTTCAGGCCTAAGGCACACATAACTTCATGTATAAGGAATTAGGTACACAGCACTACTTATATGTGAAAAGAGAATATGAGCTCTGCTAACCCAGGTAGGAGACAAGTCTTATATTTCATTTTCACGCACAGGCGGTATCATGCAGTATTAACGAAAGAAAACACAAGCTATAACCCATCCTATCTTCAGCTATATGCTACCTACATTGAATGGTGATGGACATTGATCCAATCCTCATCCGTTCACGCATATATATATATATATATATATATATATATATATATATATATATAACTCATGTTTGCCTGTATTTCTGTTTTGAAAACATTTTATTACGCCAGAACTTGAGAACCCATGGCTTCACATCTTTCTTTTACATGTGATTCTTCATCACAAACGAACCCATAATAAAAAGAGTTCGCAACCCTCCATCCAAATAGTTGCAAGACAAAGTCTTCCTGAAAAGAAAAAAAGCTGCTCTAAGTCCAACCTTGTGGTTTAAGTGCTAGCTGGAGAGGAGTTGCGGTTGGTAGCTGGCGTGCTGTAAGGGGAAGGTGACGACGTGCTAGTGGTCAGAGATGAGACAAGTGAGGTCGGTCGCCTGCAGTGAGAAGTGGTGGTAATCATAATGGAGCATACGTAAGGTGTTGGGTACTAGTATGGGAATGGAGAACTCGTGGAGGGAGAGGCTCGCATGGAAGCATACAGGAAGTGGGGACCATGAACAAGAGGAGGAGGTTGGGTTCGAAAAGAGCAAGGTATAGAAGATGAACAGTGCAGTTTTTAAATTATGCCTAACTATATTTATAAACATATATGTGGCCTGGAAGTACATTTTGAAAGTGACTAATCTAAATTAACATATGCCCACTGACGTTTATGTGCCTAATTATATTCTTATTTGTGCCTAATTAAGTTCAGTCACTTAATAAATTAATGCACGTGTGGCCTGCGTATACTTATATTGGCCTAACCGTTCTTTTTATAATTTGCATGTACATGTGCTGATACTGTTTAATTACCTAATAATGCCTAATCATCTTATATAATGTGTAATGAAGATTAATTAGCCTAAACCATTTTAGCCGTGACTAATTGTAATAACCCGGAAATCTGGGCCAATTTAAAATTTTTATTTTGGCAACTTTAGCGAATTTTGATTATTTAAAATGAATTATTTTAAATAATAACGATGGAAAATTTGGTTTTAGTGGAATTAGAACATTTATATTTATTTAGCTCGACATTAGAATATATATAATTATTTATATATATAAAAGGAATTGAAAATGCCGCGGTAGTTCGATAATTCGATTTCAATTTTCAAATGAATGTACCGGGTGCAAAATAAACCGGATTTTAGTGAAACCAAAAATATTTGAATCTAATTAGGAATATCTTTCCAACGAATCCGAAAAATCAAAATTTCATAGCGGAGATAAAAAGTTATGTCCAGTTGAATTTTCAGAATAGTCACTATGGAATTCTGGCCCTTAAAAATGGAAATTTTGCGAACGACCTCGGATTTCGACGAAACCACTTTTGTTGGATCCGTGATGTCTAGTTATTGCTAGGTTTCAAATTTCGTAAATTTTCGAATCAATATGTGAGCATGGCAAAGGAAAACGTGTTTGACCAGTTTTAGTTGATTTTAATCGACTGGAAAATGGACATTTTTCAAACGGTCTCAGAATTTGACGAAACTAGTTTTGTTAGGACCGTATCGTCAATACGAAGCTATAAAATATTTTTCTGGAATTTTTCGAGTCCGTATGTGGCCTCGGTAAATTGAAATGTACGTCCAAATTGAATATATATAGATTTATATTTTAAATTCAATGGAAATTGATCGTGAAGATCGAATTGGCCTACGAAACATATCCTATTGTGTCCGAAATTGGGGTGATACGCTAGGGACGACAATCGTTGGGTCTCGTTCTGAGGTGGGACGAATAATCAACCTAATAATTTATTAAATATATTTTATATAAACCCCCCTATTCTTTTCAGAAACCTAATTCCCAAATTGGGCCATCGACGTTCTTTGAAGCCTCCCTCCTCCAAATCGCGGTCAACGCCGTGAACGCCCTCCCCGTCGCCGTATGTCGCGCCCTCCCCAAGCCCTCCTCTTTCCTCCGCAACTCCTTTCCCCCTCCTGACGCGCGATTTCCCCATTCCCCTAGCTCCAGCGCTGACTCATGCCTCTGCCCCTCCACCACTGTTTGCCTCCTATCCCCTTCTGCCTTCACCCTCCACCGCAGATCCACCAGCTCCGGTGCCGCGAGGAGGAAGCTGCGATGAACCCAAATCGGTGAACGACGATCGGTATATTGCCTGAAAGAAAGAAAAAAACAGTGAGTTTTCCTTTACAATCATTTCAGTTTTCTAACATAGTTTTTTTTAATAAATAAAATACAGTTTTATAATCTGTAGAAATACAGTTTTACAATGTATAAAAATCTATTTTTCTATATAGGTTTAGCATAGTTAAAATCAGTTTTCTTATGTTAAAAATATATTTATAAAATCAGTATTAGATGTTAAAACCCATATTTTTAAAATCAGTTTTTATATAGTAAATATGGATTAAAAGATTAAATGGTTACATTAGAAAGGTTTTGATTTTTCAAACAAGAAAAGTTTTGATTCAAACAAGAAGAGTTTTGATTTTTAAAAATAAAAGGAGGAGACTTTTAGAAATATAAAAATGAGATTTTTATGCTGGGGGTTTAAATAAAAATGTGATTTTTATATATGTATCAAAATAAAATTATGATTTTTATAAGATAGAAAGTATAAAAATACGATTTTTATATATGTTGTAGCGAAATAAAAATTCGATTTTTATATAAGTAGCGGATTGAAAATTGAATTTCTATATTATAGAGAATATAAAAGTATAATTTTTATTTATTTAGCGAAATAAAAATCGGATTTTTATTATATATAGAGAGAGATAAAAATGTGATTTTTACAGCGTTGAAATAAAAATGTGATTTTTATTATGAGCAGTGTGAATAAAAGTGCGATGGAATTGACCGGCAACAAAACAGAATCCAGACAATAAAGAATGGAGGAGTGGATCCCTCTGTGAGAACTTCTCACCTTTAATTTAATTTTTCTAGTTGAAAATATATACTAGGATGCAGACGGTGTTTAGTAGCACCCGACACCCGTCGTCCACAGACCATGGACGGCTTGTGTGCTTGGTTGTTTGATTTTGATGTGTAGTTGATAGTGTGATGTGATGTGAAATGAAATAAAATATTTATATAGTTGAAAATATTTTATAGTTAAAAATAGAATTTTTAATGTGTATATGAAATGAAATAAAAATAAACAAATCGGACGATTTGTTTGTATACACACATTTGACTGATATTGATTGGGACGATAAATTTTACACATCGCCCAACTGCACAAATAAAAATCTGTGTTTGTTGATTTGAAACCCCACACGGGTATTGGGATAAATTACGGCATACACTAATCCCAGTAATTAGTTGTATGTCGATCGATTGATTGACAGGCTGTTATAAGCGTTAGATATCTATATTTGATGCTTATACAGTGTAGTGCACTTTGGATGATGGTTGATTATGTATCGTTGCTATTATATACATGTGTTGTATGGAATCCATATAATTAACTTTGTATGGTAATTGATTGGGCCTCATTCCAATTTAGAAAATAAAGAATATTATAAAATAAAGGTTCACGTGTTGACCGTACTCATCTGTTGAGATTAGTCATGTGTTGAACGAAATATTTTAACAATAAAATTTACATCCTTATCATTATAAAATAAAGGTTCATGTGTTGACCGTACACATCCGTTGAGATTAGTCATGTGTTGAACGAAATATTTTAACAATAAAATTTACATCTTTATCATATATAAAATTAGAAACTAACTGGAAAATAGATAAGATGAGTGGTCTCCTGGATATTGATCTGATGTTGGTTTCGGCCTTCGGGGTTGATATTTAGGGAATCGTTCTCTTACTAATTTACAGTTGGAGTCTGATTTGAAATCAAACGATAGATACCATAATTTTTATAAAATATATTAAATAACAAAAATAGTCACACGTGGACAGTACTCATTCGTTGAGATTAGTCATGTGTTGAAAAAAACATAGACTCACGTATTGAATAAAATAAATATTCATTTGTTGAATAGAATAACGGAATTATTGAAATATATAAAGTCGTGTTGATTAGAGATGCGCTATTTTGATGCGAACGATATTTATATCGATTATATTCGTTTTTGTAATGGATTGAAAAGAAAACGAATTTGAATTGAATTGAAAAGAAAACGAATTTGAATTGAATTGAATAGAAAACGAATTTGAATTGAATTGAAAACGAATTCAAATTGAAATTGAATAGAATTGAAATTGAATAGAAATGAATTCGAATTGAAATTGAATTGAATTGAAAACGAACTGAAATTGAATTAAAAATCGATTTGAACTGAAATCAATTTGAAATGAATTTGAAACGAATTTATATTGGAAAATTCAATTTTGATTTGAATTTGAAATGGAAGTTGAAATCGTTTTGAAAACGAATTTAAAACGATTTATAAAATACGTTTTAAAAGGAAATCGACGAAGGATATATTATATATATTATATATATATAATATATTGGCCTGAATAGAACTCGTCGCGCCGCGGCAGTTCGCGAATTTCGACCATTGACTTCGAACGGATATTACGGGAGATCCAATCGTCGGATTCTCCTAAAACCAGAACCGTTGGGTTCGTATCGAAAAGTGCTTTCTAACGAATATTAGAAATTTGAAATCTAATGGTTAGATTTGGAGATACGTCCAAATCAAATTTGGAAAAGGTCGCTGTAAGTGCAGTTCGATGGCCGCTGTTGGAAATCGACTGTACGGGCCTTGATAAAATTATTAAAAATATCAATAATTTGTGTAAAATCATAAGAAATGATTTGGGAAAAATTAGGATGAAAAACTCCATATTTGAAAAGATAAAAATAGATTTTTATCGAAATGAACTAGATTTGAACTAAATTTAAAACCCAATTATTTTTAAATAAATAAATTGGATTTAAAAAGGGGTTTTAAATAATCGGAATTTCTAATATATTTGAGTGGAATGGAATTATAATTGATTTGTGGGTTTATCGTGAACAGTGTTTTAAATAACACTTGTTCTTTAACCCGATAATAAATAGAATGTGATTTGGGTTTATCGTGAACTGTGTTTTAAAAGACATTAGTTCTTTAACCCAATAAAAGGAGTTTTAATGAATCTGTAATTAGATTGAAATGTGAATTGATAATGAAAATTATCAAATTTGGAAAGTGAGCGAGAATGGAGTATCACCAGTTTTGCTCCAAAGCGATAGTTAAATCTTTAATTAGATTTGAACGTGAAATGGTAATTAATTTTACCAATAACACCGTGGTGTTAGATATGGAGTATTACCAGTTTTGCTTCATGGGATGAATAGGTTAGGATGGGGAAATAAAATAAAATAATTACTTCGGTGTGGTTCGCTAATCCCGACTAGTTTGGAAAACCATAGTCTGGTTTGAAATGACATCCAAAGGAAGATTAAAGAATAAATTTAAAAGAATTTATCTTTGATAAAATTTAAGGGGAACCTTTCCCTAAGAATGTGAAATTTAGAAACTAACTGTAGGTTAGTCAAGAAGGATGGTTTTCTGGGTATTGATCTGATGTTGGTTTCGGCCTTCGGGGTTAATATTTGGGAAATTGTTCTCTTGCTAATTTACGGTTAGTGACTGCTGAATTGGAATGAGGCGTATGTTGTGTTTGTGTAACATTTTTTTATTATACGCGGGTCATTCAGAAAGGCCGAGTTTTATACCCATTTTGAATAACCGATTCGACGATAAGTCGAAGATGATGACGGTGGTCGAAGACCGGAAGTCTTCACATCGTTTGGGTGATTACTGATGATCCGGATTGGGCTGTACACCCAAGAGGAGGGAAATAGTTGGTGGTCGTCCAGACGTACTTGGAGATCGACGGATATGCGAGGAAAGTGCCTCCGGTTTCGTTCAGACCTAGAACGGACTTGTAAATGAATGGTGTGTCTGACATTGTATTCCTTTATATTGTATTCGTTGATCTCTGCTAAATATATATCTGTTTGGCGGCGGAGAATTTATTCTCTTGCTTAACGCCCTTCTCTGAGACATACGAGCTCAGAGGTTATATATTGGCAGAAATCAGTGGTACGATATGGATGGATAGTGTGGCATGCTGAGATGCAGTGATCCAGACTTTTGTTGAAAAGCAAAGTTTGGTGGATGATGATCAAAGCGCAGCTTTAATATAGCATGGCTTTGTGTATAGCGTTGATTCGCGAGCCTCGCACCCCGGTATGGTGGTAAACTGATGGTTTGATCAGTATGCTTTTTAGTGGATGGGCGCCTTAGTGGTGTCGTGGATTCGGTCGACCGAGATGAGCTTAGTGCTCAGAGGGATAGAGTAAGCGGTGTTTTCTCTCGCTGGGACGTAAGCCGCGGTGATACTCTGGTCCCAAAAGTGCGGATGTGCATTACGGTGTTTTCTCTTGCTGGGACGTAAGTCGTGGGGAATTGCACTACGCGATCGATCTTTCGAATCAGGAGCCACCATGATGGAAATCCATCTTTCCAATACGTGTATTTCGGTTTTATTTGTAGAGCCTAGTATGGTGACATAGTGGGATGGGGCGCTTATGCCGTCTATGATTGATACTTATGATTTGAAGATGTTTTATACAATATGCACTTATAATAGTATCAAATGATTTGTTTTAAACGTGTCAAGCATTCTTGGCTATTATAAGGTAAAAACCCTATCCTCCGGCTTGCGTTGTATTGTGTGATGGGACCTGGGTCTTATAATTGCTTCATTTTTCTTTACTTAGCATTGCGTTGTTTGTTTTATGCACTGGTATTCTTGGGAGAAAACCCGTTCCGTGTTATACGGCGTGGTCCTTGATTTACCGAGCTTTAAAATAAAGATTAATAACTGTTTTAGTTCTCACACCAGTCAAATGACTGACCTGGAGTTTATTGTTTTAACCTAAACTCTGGGTGCCCTTATTTTGACATGGGCAGCTAATAGTTTTGGTTTTGCAGATTTATATTCACAGGATCCTGGTTTACAGCTGGAACGATATCCGGAAAGCTTTGTATCCATATATCTTCTTCAATTGTGTATTGTATTATTTTCCGCTGCTATGTATTTAAATGTAATTTAAATCTCTGATATTTCTATGTAATATTCATTCATACTCTGTATATTCTTGTATTCTGATGGAATTGTTGTAATAAACAATGAAATGTTCTTCCGTCAGCGTTCTTCTGTGGCTTGTTCTCAAAGTATCCGCTCTTTCCTTCACGGGGAAGTTACGGGTCCTTACACTAATCCTAGTTTCATATGCCTAATCAAAGTTCATATTAAACAGAATGAGAGGTAGGTAAGAAATATTTACGTGAACTAAGTATATAATTTATGTAACATGTATGCCTAATCCACGTAACGTTAATTAGAGTTTAAGGTCAGTAAATTCTTATTAAGTTATTTTTAATATTCATTTTAATAGGTGAGTAATGTATAAATTATATATGTATCATACTATAACAGAATCAGATGAAACAGGTGATGTCGGGTTCGTATCGATGAGCACAAAGCGACGCAGTTAGTTTGGTCAGAGTTTGCAGCTACTTGGGTTTTTAATTAAATTAAACATCCATCTAATTTAATTAAAACAAACTGTTTCAGACGGGAAATGAAATCAAGGTGAGTTCAACTCACTCAATTTTATCCTACTTATATTTTACATAAGTCGGGTTTAATATTTGTGTGTTATGGTTGTTTGTTATTGGATGATTGTTGAATATATATTTATATATATTTACATGTGTTGACTGAACTGATTAAATTAAACGTTTGTTTAATTTAATTTTAACCAATCATTATTTTTAACGATTAGTTCCAAATGAGGTAACTTACCTCGTTGGTTACGTTTATAATAATATAAACGTATTAAATTGAGGTATGAATTTTTGGGTTGCTGTTATTGTTTGATTGTTGAATATTATATCTATTTATTTAAAATAGATGATTTTATTTGAGTAACATATTTGGATGCAAGGAAAACAGGTTAGAGGGATCCAACTGGATTCCTTAAATATATTAATGTTATTTATTTTCATATTATCATTATATGAACAGTTCTGATTGGATGATTGGTTTAGTTATTGATCGTTGATTTGAAATTCAATGTTTGTTTTGTTTTAACCAATGGGCATAGTATTGGTTGAGCAATTGGCAACAATTGGCCTAAAAATAGATTGTTTTATAAATGTGATTTACCATCAGGTGAATCGATGGTAATGAAGTTATAAAATTATTTTATAACTGAAGATAGATTTTTGAAATTTGTTATATTTGAATAAAAGTTTAATAAAGGAAGTTAAGGTTTATTGTTTATTCTATAATTTTAAGTATTATTAAATAGTTTTACAAATCAAATTCTTACGTTAATGAGATTTATAAGTAAACTAACATAAATTAATGCAATGGTTAAGAGTTAGATTAATTGTTTTCAAGAGACAATTAACTGGAACCATTTAAATTAATTATATTATTAATTAATTTAAAAGAATGAATAATTGGAATTGATTAACGAGATGACCATGTTTTTGAATTGATTAAATTAGTTTGATGTTAATTAATCTATTGGACTAGATTAACGAATATTTTTTTAACTTTAATAAGATTTAAAAAAAAACGTGTTGTTTTAGTTAAATAAGAAGTAAATATTTCTACGATAGTTAAAGATGATGTAAATTATTATTTTTGATGAATAATAATTTAAGTGATCAATTTGTAAATGATATTCATTAAGGTAAGTAATCCAAGTTGATATTGAAATATAATTAGATTTTTGAAAAGAGTTGATGAACGTGTTTTATATTAAACCCGAGTTTTATAAATAAGGTTTATAAAAGGGTGCGAGGCTGAAACGTTGATTTTAAATCAATGTTAGTTAATAATGAGATTAAGTGAAGTGAGTGGAATTGAAATGATATTTTCAAAGCGGAAAATGGTTTGAAAGAAAACGTTTTGCACATTCGAAGGGAGTTAAGGAAATTAGAAATTGATTAGATATTAGTTGATTTGAACGACTTCTTAAGTGTCGACCTGATGTTGGTTTCGGCCTTCGGGTTTGGTATTTAGGGTGTTATTTTTTACTAGTTTTTGGTTAGGGACTAATGAATGTTGAAGTAACGGGAATATAAAGAGATTTGAGAATATAACGATATTTTCGAGATTTAATAAATTAAAGAGATGTGTTTGAATAAGTTTATTAAAAGGGGAAGTGTTAGTTATTGTTTCGAGAAATGAAACAAAAGAGATTTCATAACGATGTTTATAAGTGGAATTTTTTAAAACCCAAAGTGGGATATATATATATATGATTTAATTCTAAAGTAATTAAAATAGTTTTAAAAATACTCTTATAATGAAATAAGAGATAAATGTTGTGTTTTAAATATTAAAGATTAAGGAGTTTAAGTAGTTTAACTAAAAAGGCCAAGTGATGCTGAATCAGTGAACTCATTTTTATTTTCATGATTGAAAGGCTGTTTATTTGATAGTAAAATAACCGACTATCAAATCTGACCTATACGATTGTTGGTACGGAAAAAATATGGATCGAATTTATATTCGAAAACCATTCCGAACCAGCAAATAATAAATCGTCGAAGATGCATATTGAAGATGGAGCAGTAAAGATTAGGGTTCATAAACGGAAGGTCTACTTGATAAATTACTCTAGAATGCAACCAGAGTATTTTGTTGGTAATTCGGTCGTGATAGAATCTGCGGATTGCAAGGACTACTCGCTACTGATCCATAGGGTAATTCAAGGATACAGTAGGAGGGTGCCTTCGGTTTGTCCAGTCTTAGGACAACTTGTATAGACGAGTGTCTAACATAGTATTTCCAAAGGGATCGAGTACGTTGATTTCTTCAAATGTACCATAGTTGTGGCGGAGAATGGCCGCTCTCTTAGCTTAACAACTAGATTATTTTTGGGGACATTAATTAGTGATTTTCTGGTGGATTTGACGATGTGGAATTCAAAGTGAATGGTGGCCAGATGTTCTGAAAGTTAATTATAACCTCAAGCCTCACAACTGGGAAACGACAAAAATCGGGCAAGCAACATGGCTAAGTGGGTCGCTCCCAAGTAGGGTGTATAATCACCTTTCTAGATAAATTTCATTTACTTCTTTATTCTATTCGATGTTGTACCTTTAGGGAAACGGTCGGTGATCCCAACCGTTGGTGATATACATTCTATACACTCAAGCAAAATGAGCGATAGGTCATGTGTGGTTAGGTTGCAAGATGTCGATATCGACTATAGCCTTTAATGCATCAATATCGAATAACTGGTTATTACCATTTGTTAAGGCTAATGGAAAGCCTGGTTCTATCCAGAATACCATACGTTCCACATATGTTTTCCTCCTCGAGACAACTAGATCACTCCACGAGCAATCCAAGGTACTTAATCTCTCAGATCCTGGTAGGCGTCCCCATGATACCCTGCTTTGAGCCCGCTAGAACCTTCGAGTATGAACGAATCCTTGGCGCTTATAATTTCCAAGCCATCCTCAATGACCCCATCCTTTAGCTCGAATGTCACTCGAATAAATCCATTACCCCTCGTGCTCGAATCTCACCCGAGTCAGTCCATCATCTTATGAGCTCAAGTGCCACTTGAGTCGATTCACCATCTCACTACATCATCCCACGATCGGTGGTACATCATTTTAACCTTGACTATTCCTGCCTTAAGTTCACATTCAAAGAAATACCATATCGTTGATAACTACTTCCATCCCATTGAGTCTTCCACAATCCAACTTTACCGACGAGCTCCAGAAGACTAGAGCTTAACATCCCCAAAGCCTTAACCCTCAATACTCAACCTCAATGCATCGGTACCTGTCCATCACTATGGACCGGTATCAGTCTGTCCACTTAGCCAGTTTTTGGCTAAGTGCCGGCTCGGTGCACTTCCCTACTGAGTACTTCCCTCCGGTCCAACTTCGAAGCAAAACTCTTTCCCGATGATTGTTTCTACCGATCCATTAATGAGAACTTGAACGACTAAACTTCGACCCATCCAAATTTCCGCAAAATTTGCACATGACTTGCTTTTCAAAACACAAGGCCACGCACCAAAAATTAGCAATACTCGAGCACCCTTAAGATCGATATTGGTCTATAGGGCATGGACAGGGATAAATCCATCTACTTTGCTCATTTCACGACAAAATTTTCCAGGCACCGTCCTTACACCCTCCAGAGCTCTCCACCAAATTTCGTCTGAAACAAATCATCTGAACCTCCGGTTCGTTCTGTTTATCCAAGCCTACTACACACAATTCTAAATGACTAAATCAGTCAAAATCATACAATTCAACAAATCATACAGCAATTCACCCAATTTTAATCATGGTTAGTCGTACGGGCACGAAAATACATGAATTATTGCATATAAACCATGGATCTAGCATAATTAGGATCTAAATATATGTTCAACATGATCAATCTAACAAATTGCCTATTCATATGACCAATTCAGATTATTCTGGGTTTCTAATACTAAAATTAACCGAGGCGATTAGGTTTTAGGTGATATTTACCTGCTTGGCGTGAGATAATGCCAATTTAATCCATATTATCCATAATATCCGTGTAAGAGATAACTATAACTCACCAAAACCTAAATTCAATGATTCTGAGGAGAAATCAGATATGTACAATGAAGAGATAGTGAAGAAAGCCCTATATTTGATGTGAAATAGTTGATCTGATCTTCTCAGATGTTCATCTTGCTTCTAGGTTTGATTAAGAATGAAGAAATGAAGAGACTAGTTATTAGGTTTGAATCCAGAGTATCATGGACACAACCCTAATGCTTGAATGAGAAGTGAAACCCTAATTCTCTCTCCAAACTCCTTTATTTATAGCTGCTGGTCATTAGCCTAATAGGCTTGCTAATCAGCCCATTAGCAGCTAAGTAACCAGTCCCGTAGAAATCAAATATTATAACAAGGATTCTGCTAAACCGTCGAGCCAAATACTTAGTGTGACCATTCTACGGAATGACCAACTACAATTCTGATCCAATAAGATTGATTTCAGCACCTGATTTGGAAGCTATCAAAAAATATAGCTAAAAAGGTAAATCTAAGGGAAAAACGATCACATATAAATTTGGTAAAAATAACGAATATGTCTCATATCCCCACGAACAACATATTAAAACTTGAAAGTGATACGACCCCTAGGGAATTAAATATAACTATTTTACAATCCTTCGATGTGTAAAATATGGGTTATTACAGTACTTTCCTTGTTATAAGGATGGTTCAAGTGCCGCGTATTTCTAAATGGAAGATTGCCGCAACATAGTTAATAACCAAAACCGCATGAGGAGTCTTCAATTTTTGATTTGGAGTCGATGGCAATAGAGTCGCTTTTGAGAGTTAGAGGCACTATTACTAGTGAAGGAGTAAGAATTGTTTAGCGGTGTCATATGATTAGGTTTCTCTTCTCCATAAGATATTTTGACCATCACCAGTAGCGACGGTTGAAATCCCTAACCACCTATGACTTTGAAGTTTCCTATATGTACGTATAGGAAATATAATAGGTTGTGTTTGTCGATTGGAGACGTACCAGCATAGGAGTGATATTCCATTGGTGAAAGTAGCTCGTATCAATTACTGGTTATGACTCCATAACTCGAAGTGAAGTAGTGTGGACTTAACCATGCTAGTTGGTTTCGTACAGAAGATGTATTGCTTGTTACCAGCATCATTAGCAGGAGTTGGTTGGGTATTTGTTTCAAAATGAATGCAACGTCAACTAGCTATATCTAAATGGGATGAATCGATTAGTTTTCTATAACTATTTGAGATTCCCAAATTTGGAATGACAACTAAGATGTTGAGTCATATAAGGGTTGGATTAATTTCTAATGTATCTTATTAGTTAGATTAGTACCCTGAATGCTAGGATAAACATGGATGTTATTTTGATGATTTCTATTGCTTTTCCATGCATGTGTGATTATTGATTTTTGACATGATTATTCATGCTTATATGATTGTTGGGCATGCAACATAACTGAATTATTGTAAAACTCATTTATTTGAGATAAGATCCATATACGACTTAACACGCTTGTTTTAGATAAATTCCATTTATTTAACATACTTATTTCCAAGGTAGTGTTTCTACTATTGTATATAATCCTCTTTGTTGAGTATATGCCCAATTGAAACAAGATATGATTCATTTGGATGCTAATTCACTTTTATTTACATCAAAATGCTAAGCATGCTTTAAAAGAGGTATGTAGTAGATGTAGAGTTATAGTTTTTGCTATTTGCTGATTTAATGCCCAATGTACGGGTAGTCACTTTTGGGCTTTGTTTTCTCTTGTTGGGATGAGCCATATTTGGCAAGTTGTAATTTTTCTGAATCTAGTCATACAAAGGTGGTGCTACCGAAATTTTCCGTGAATTTTGCCAAATTTGGAAGGAAATTCAATATGCGATGCTATATTGGATTGTCTTCCTACTGGCGAGTTATTACTTTTATTTTCCAATATCTATTATTGGCAAACTCAACTAGATGCAGATGGTCTTCCCATGATCCCCCAAAATCTAATACACAAGCCTTAGAAGATCTTCTTATACTCGGTTGACTCTCTTTGTTTAACCATCAGCCTGGGATGATAAGCCGTACTCACACATAACTTAGTTCCCAAAGTCTCTTGCAAACTCTTCCAGAACCCACTAGTAAACAACAGATCTTAATCACTTACTATACTCTTTGGAATCCCATGCAATTGAACTATCCACTTGATATTAAACTCAGACAACTTAGTTGTAATCCTAGTCGATCAAATAGGAATAAACCTTGCGCTTTTGGTTAAGCGATCCACGATAAACCATATACTCTTATTTTTTGCCCTAGTTCTCAATAGCCCATCGATAAAATCCGTCGACACTTGCTCCCACTTCCATGTAGGGACTTCCAATGGTTGCAGTAATTCACTCGGCTTTCTTTGCTTAGCTTTAACCAACTAATAGTTCATACACTTCAAGATAAACCTCTCGACATCTTCTTTTTTGCCTTTCCAGTAGTAAACTCTCTTCATATCTCGATACATCTTGTTACCACTGGGGTGAATAGTCAATCTAGTGTGATGACATTCTCTCAAGACCTTATCTCTCAAACCATCTGAATCAGGAACAACCATTCATCCACCCTTGCAAATCCAACTGTCTCGATTAACTTCGTAATCCTTAGTACCTTCGAGTTCCACTCTCATCTCTAACTTCCATATGACTTTTGCCAATCCTTTCGATGAGAGTAGGTCCAATCGATATGCTTTCCAACATTTCATGCACTAACTTATAATGAGTCCTAAAGTCAAATCCAGCTAAATACTCGAGATGTTTCCATTTCGTAAACATGGCTCACAAATTCACATGTCTTCTTCTTAACGCATTAGCCACTGCGTTACCTTTTCCAAAAGTATAGGCTATACAAAAATCACATGATTCCAAAAACTCTAACCACCATTGTTGTCGAAGAATTAAATCCTTTTGGAAGAAAAGGTACTTCGGAGATTTATGATCCGTGAACAACTCGAATCTAACACCCAACAAATAATGCCTCCAAACCTTTAGAGCAAACACTATCGTCTCTAACTCCAAATCGTGAGTTGGGTAATTCTTTTTGTGCGACTTCAGTTATCAACTTGCATAAGCCACAACTATATCCTTTTACATTAGCATTGCTCGAAATCCAATACCACATGCATTGGTATTCACAACCATCTCATCGTTCCCACACAGAATAACCAACACAAGAGCACTCATTAACTTCTCTTTCAATATTCTAAAAGCATGCTGACACTTCGCATCCATGCGAATAACTATTTCTTCGTCAATCCAGTTAATATTGCAGCGATCTTCGAAAAGTCCTTGATAAATCGTCAATAATATCTAGCTAAACCAAGGGAACTCCTAACATCCAATGAATTCTTTGGTCGATCCAATTCCTGGATTGCTTCCACCTTAGCGGGATCCATCGTTGTTCGTTGTCCCGATACGACATGACCCAAGAACCCCACTTCTTCCTTACATAAGTGGCACTTCGAAAACTTAGCTCTCAACTGGTGTTTTCATAAGATTTCCAAAATAATCCTCAAGTGCGTCTTGTGTTCTTCATTATTTTTGGAATGAACCATTATATCGCCCACGAACACAAATACAATCTTGTTCAATTTATCCCTGATAAGATCCACAAAATACGTTGGCGCATTAGTCAATCCAAATGGCATCACTATTCACTCATAGAATCTAGATGGTGTCCTAAAAGAAATCTTCAGCACATTATCCTTAGACACTCTCAGTTGGTGAAACCTTGTAGCCAAATCCATTTGGGAAAACAAATTGTCTTCATGAAGCTGATTAAACAAGTCATCAGTCCTCAATAATGGATGCTTGTTTTCCTCGGTCACCTTATTTACCTCTCGATAATCCACGCATATTCGCAAAGATCCATCATCCTTGGCCGCAACACAATTGGTGAACCTCACTTGGATACGTTTCTCTAAGTGAATACTTTTCCCAAAAGGTCATCCAGTTGCTCCTCTAACTCTCGATGTTCCCTCGGTGCTATCCGCCTACGATGCATGCCTATAGATAGGTCCAGCTCCATCCACTAAATTATTCTAAAACTCAATTTCTCGTTGTGGAGGAAATCCTTTGATCTCGTCAAATACATTTAGAAACTCACGAATGATCGACACCAACGACAATTCATCATATGATATCGCAAGTGAATATAAAAAGCTAACTAGGACCTCGTCCTCCCTCAGTATCACAACCATTCGCCCTTCCACGTTCCTTATTGTCACCTCGAGCCTCTCGCAATACACTATAGCTGCATACTTCTTGAGCCAGTCCATACCCAGAATGATCCCAAACCCAGCGAAGTTCAAAACAAAATAGTAACATACAAAAGAGAAATCATGACTGGATAAAACTATACCACGACAAAGCATACAAAGACTGGACTAACCCATTCTTGAGCTAGTAACAACCAATGGTCTATCAATGATCTCAGGTTATAAACCTAACTTGTAAAAAATCTCATTACCGATAAAAGAATGCAATGCTCCAGTATCATATACAACTCGAACTGAAACACCTAAAACAGAAAGCATACTTTGCACCACAACACTCTTCCTCTTCTCCGTTGTAGTCGGATCTCTCGAGGAAGAAGGCAATACATCCAACACATACGCTTTCACAACCTGCTTATCCTTTGGCGGTTATGGACAGTTCTTCCTTAAATGCTTAGGTTTATTGCAATTAAAACACTTCCTCTTCACCTTCGGAACCTTACAATCCTTGGAATAATGGCCCTTCTTGTGGCAGTTAAAGCAGGTAACCTCCCCCTTGGGTTTCTTCTGACATTTTTTCTCTTGTTGTTGCTTCCTCATTCCATTTTTTTATTCCCACTACCCTATTGTGGCTTCGAGTCCCCTTACTACCAACAACAACCTTGTCCTTATTTGGAAATTAACTCTCCTTCCTTAAATCCTTCTAAACTAACTTCTCAAATGGATCTTTGATATGGTCCTCTAGTTTCTTCCCAGGACACTCGTCCAAATCCATGATAAACTTTTTGTTCTTGTGATAAGGATTATTTATATACAAACAAGCATAATTTGACAAGGCCTCAAATTCCATTACATACCCAGTGATAGGCCTTCCTCCTTGCTTCAATTCAATAAATCTCATAAAGAGTATCAACTTCTGGACCGTAGAAATGAACATCTCCTCAAACTTAGTTCTAAACTGATCTCAAGTGGTATGGCGCTCTGGAGTCTCAAGGGTTATGGAATTCCACCAATCCGTTGCTCGACCCTAAAGCTGCCTCGATGCAGACTTTATCTTTGTTGTAAGATCGATCCCCAGGTCCTTGAAGATGCGAATACAGGTATCCAACCAGTTCTGAATCTCAACAATGGTTTCTATACCAACAAATGGCTTGCCACCCATAGAAGCATAATCTTTGCATAGCTTGTCTAAATCAACAATCCTACGTGCTTGCATAAGAGTACCACCCTCTACTGTCGCTTCTTAAGTGGGCATCCTTCTCATGATTTTTGTCATCATGGTCTCGAACATAGTAGGATAATCGGGCGTAGTAGCTACAACTTGTGACTGACTAACCTCGTTGACCCTTCTAGTAGTAGGATCATCCCTAGCAGCAAGTCTCAAAGTTCGACAACTCATCCTTTACCTAAAAAAGAATGATCAATCCACATCATATAAAGGTCACAATGGTGCTCAAGTGCTTAATAACATACTTTACAACATATTGAAATATAGTAATCATCCATTAAAAATTACATATATGTCTCTCGTATGCTTTTATGTCCGTAACTTTCGGTTAAATTGATTAAGCAAAGCTTTGATACAAAATGTGACGTCCGCTTCATACCTCCTACACTAATCTGACATGTCAGGTTGATAGGGAACAATCATCAAGGAAAATAGTCACGAAGCGGAACCTTCCGTGAACTCGCAGTGCATGGATAACGTATAATAGGTAAAGTATACAACTTCATACGTTGGTGATGCATAGTAGAATATAAAATCCCATCTCAAGAAACCAAAGAATCTCAAGTACAATAAATCCCAATAGCTTGAAAATATGAATACAATATGTCTCACTACATCCCTTAGTCTTTCTCAACAAAATAGTGGAATAATAAAATGGTATAAGAAAATATTACGTTGGCCTCCAGCTCGTTACTGTGTAGTGTCAGTGCCACTAAACATGTAACTTGATACTCAATCTACTCATCGACAACATCAATGAGTAGCCCAATGTAATAAGAGAAGACATTAAACCTTGAGTCATACAATAGTCTTAGTGAGGGATAAAATAACTATCAACTATTACACAGGATAATAGGACAATAGACGATTCAGGTCTCACCTGAGACGTCCCTAAAATCAAAGAGTTAGCACATAATAATCTCAATAATATGTTATAAACACACAGCATAAACACGAGTCAGAATAGGATTCCCAATCCTGCTTCTTTTCAATGTCCTATGGTGATAGCCTATCTAGAGAAATAGAAGAGAAAATACACAAGCAACCATAGCATCAGTGACAAGCAATAAGCCAACTATCACCGACTATAGCCTTGAATGCATTGATATGGAATGACTGGTTGTTACCATTCGTCAAGGGCTAATGGAAACCCTGTTTCTAGCCAGAATACCATACGTTCCATATATGTTTACCTCCTCTAGGCAACTAGATCACTCTACGAGCAATCCAAGGTACCCAATCTCTCAGATCCTGGTAGGTGTCCCCACGATACCCTGTTTTCAGTTCGCTAGAACCTTCGAGTATCAATGATTCCTTGGTGCTTCTAATTTCCAAGCCATCCTCAATGACACCATCCTTTAGCTCGAATGTCACTCGAATAAATCCATTATCCCCCATGCTAGAGTCTCTCCCGAGTCAATCCATCATCTTACAAACTCAAATCCCGCTTGAGCCAATTCAGTATCTCACTGCATTGTCCCACGATCGGTGGTACATCATTTTAACCTCGACCACTCCTGCCTTAAGTTCACATTCAAAGAAATACCATCTCGTTGATAACTACTTCCATCCCATTGAGGCTTCCATAGTCCAACTTTACCAATGAGCACCAGAACGCTAGAGTTTAACATCCCCAAAGCCTTAACCAACCTCGATGTGTCGGTTCTTGTCCATTACTATGGACCGGTACCGGTCCTTCCACTTAGCCAATTTTTGGCTAAGTGCCGGCTTGGTGCACTTCCCTACTGAGTACTTCCCTACGATCCAACTTCGAAGGAATACTCTTTCCCGATGATTTTTCCTACAGATCCATTAACGAGAACTTGAGCGACTAAACTTCGACCCATCCAAATTGCTGCAAAATTTTCACATGACTTGCTTTTCAAAACACAAGGCCACGCACCAAAAATCAGCAGTCCTCGAGCACCCCTTTTGGATCGATATTGGTCCATAGGGCATGGACCGGTATAAATCCATCTACTTTGCTCATTTCACGATGAAATTTTATAGGCACCATCCTGACACCCTCTAGAGCTCTCCACCAAATTTATCTGAAAGTAATCATCTAAACCTCTGGTTCGTTCTGTTTATCCATTCCAAGCCTACTACACACAATTCTAAACGACCAAATTAATCATAATCATACAATTAAACAAATCATAAAGCAATTCACCCAATTTCAATCATGGTCAATCGTACAGGCATGAACATACATGAATTATTGCACGAATCTAGCATAATTAGGATCAAAATATATGTTCAACATGATTAATCTAACAAATTACCTATTTATATGACTAATTCAGATCATCTCAGGGTTTCTAATACTGAAATTAACATAGGCAATGAGGTTTTAGGTGATACTTACATGCTTGACATGAGATAATGCCAATTTAATCCATATTATCCATAATATCTGTGTGAGAGATTACTATAACTCACCAAAACCTAAATTTTATGATTCTGAGGAGAAATCAGATTTGGACAGTGAAGAAACCCCTATATTTGATGTGAAATAGTGAGATCCAATCTTCTCAGATGTAGATCTTTCTTCTAGGTTTGATTTAGAATGAAGAAATGAAGAGACTAGGGATTAGGTTTGAATCCATAGAATCATGGACACAACCCTAATGCTTGAATGAGAAGAGAACCCCTAATTTCTTTGCAAACTCCTTTATTTATAGTTGATGGTCATTAGCCTAATAGGCTTGCTAATCAGCCCATTAGCAACTAATTAACCAGCAGTCCTATAGAAATCAAATCTTATAACAAAAATTTCTCCTAAACAACCGAGCCAAATACTTAGTGTGACCATTCTACAGAATCTCCAACCCCAATTCTGATCCAATGAGATTGATTTCAGCACCTGATTTGGACCCTATCAAAAGTTATAGCTAAAAAGGTAAATCTAAGGGGAAAATGATCACAGATAAATTTAGTAAAAATCATGGATACGTCTCACATCCCCATGAATAACATATTAAAATTTGAAAGTGATACGACCACTAGGGAATTAAATATAACTATTTTACGATCCTTCGATATGTAAAATATGGGTCATTACAGTACTTTCCTTGCTGTATGGATGGTTCAAGTGCGGTGTATTTCTAAATGGAAGATTGTCGCATTATAGTTAATAACCAAAACCGCACGAGGAGTCTCCGATTTTTTATTTGGATTCGATGGCGATAGAGTTGCTTTTGAGAGTTACAGGAACTATTTACTAGTGAAGGAGTAAGAATTGTTTAGTGGTGCCGTATTATTAGATTTCTCCTCTCCATAAAATATTTTGACCTTCACCAGTAGCGACGGTTGGAATCGCTAGCCTCCTGCGACTTTGAAGTTTCCTATATGTACTTATAGGAAATATAATGGGTTTTGTGTATCTATTTAGAGATGTAACAGCATAGGAGTGATATTCTATTGGTGAAAGTTGCTCGTATCAATTACTGGTTATGACTCCAAAACTCGAAGTGAAGTAGAGTGGACTTGACCATGTTGGTTGGTTTTGTATAGAAGAAGTATTGCTAGTTACCGACATCATTAGCAGGAGTTGGTTGGGTATTTGTTTCATAATGAATGCAACGTTAACAAGCTATAGCTTAATGGGACGAATCGAATAATTTTCTATAACTATTTGAGATTCCCAAATTTGGAATGAAAACCAAGATGTCGAGTCATATAAGGCTTGAATTAATTTCTGAAGTATCTTATTAGTTAGATTAATACCCTGAACGCTAGGATAGACATGGATGTTATTTTGATGATTTCTATTGCTTTTCCATGCATGTGTGATTATTGATGTTTGACATGATTATTCAAGCTTATATGATTGTTGGGCATGCAACATAACCGAATTATTGTATAACTCATTTATTTAAGATAAGATCCATATATGACTTGACATGCTTATTTTAGATAATTCCATTTATTTAACATACTTATTTCCCTTGGTGGTATTTCTACTATTGTTCATAATCCTCTTTGTTGAGTATACGCCCAGGTAAACTGAAATAAGATATGATTTGTTTGGATGCTAATTCACTTTTATTTACATCAAAATGCTAAGCTTGTTTAAAAGAGGTATGTAGTTGATGTAGAGTTGTAGTTTTCGCTATTTGCTGATTTAATGCTCCATGTACGGGTAGTCATTTTTGGGCTTTGTTTTTTCTTGTTGGGATGAGCCATATTTGGCAAGTGGTAATTTTTGTGAATCGAGTCGTACAAAGAAGGTGCTATCGAAAATTTCCTTGATTTTGCCAAATTTGGAAGGAAATTTAATATGTGATGCTATATTGGATTGTCTTCTAACTAGAGAGTTGTTACTTTTATTTTTCATTATTTATTTGTTTGGAAAATAAGTATACAACTTAAATGTTTGGTCTTGCTACATTGATACCAGATCTGATTATGGTTGTACTTAGGAATGGAAATGTTGGCACCATGCCAAATTCGGAGTCTATTTCCATTGTTATGATCACTTTAATAGTTGTTGTTAAGAGTAGTAAGTGACAACTTCCTTCATTATGATCACTTCAATAGTTGTTGTTGAGAGAAGTAAGTGACTATTTCCTTTGTGTTGTCACTTGTTCGAGTGTGTTGGGTTGTGTTGTCTCGTCCTTGAGGATTTTGGGAATGAATTCCTTTAAGAATGGAAGAATATAACAACCCATATTTTAAAGATTGAATATTTAGATATTAATCATTAATTATTCAACTAACGGTTCCAAAATAAGATTTTTCACAAACAATCGAGTCAGGACTTAGGACCAGTCCCGTTGAGTCCGAGTTATTCATTATGTTAAGAATAAGTATACAGATCGCTATATTTCGAGTTCGGGTCATTTGGTAATCAAAACGATATCGCAATACGTGTAAATAGTCATTCCGTAAGTGTAGTGTCAATTTACAAAGAAACTTATATTCTTGGAATCACATTAGTGAATTAATGCATGTTGTCCAGTTTCGTTGAAATCAGATGTACTATTTGGTCATGCATAAATAAAACATGTGTAAATTTCTGTAAGAAACGGTAATTACATAATTCGAGTTTTAAAGGCTAATTTTCTATATACAATCTGTAACGACTCGAAAATCGCCGCACTTCGAACCGACCATAAACCACACAGGTATGATCCGAAAAACAGAAATCCACGGATTGTCATAAGAACACTGAATAAGAGAACTTTTCATTGCTATTACAACAATTTACATCAGAGTACAAGATATCATAGTACAAATAATATACAATGGAAAAACATCAGAGGTTAATAAATTACAAAACAACAAAACATAATACATAGGTACAAAGTGCAGCGGAAAACGTCAACTAACACAGTTGAAGGAAATACACGAATGCAAAGCATTCTATAGTGTAGCTCCACGAATAATTAAGGAACCAGTTAAATAATATTTGCAAAAACCAAAACTACTAGCTGACCATGTGGAAAATATAGGCACCCAGAGTTTAGGTGGGAAACAGTAAACTCTGAGTCAGTCATGCGACTAGAGTGAGAACTAAAACAGTTATTAACTTTTTTTAAAGTTGAGTAAATCACGGAACCACGCTGTATGACACAGAACGGGTTTCCTCCACATGAATATAAGTTTAGAAATAAGATAATGCAATGTTTTTTTGAAAAATGAAGCTATTATGAGACTCAGGTCCCATCGCATAATGCAACACAAACCAAAGGATAGAGTTTTACCTTATAATAGCCAAACATGCTTGATATGCTTTAAAACAATTTTTTTGATATTATTATAAGTACATAGTGCATAAAATAGCTTTGAATATAAATGTATCAATCCTAGACGGCATAGTACCCCATCCTACTATGTCGCTATAGTATACAACTAAAACTGTAAAATCGTGTATTGGAAATTGGATTCCATCTATGAGTCAAGGCTTAGGGATCTCTTCTTCCGAATTCGAGACAATCAAGCACATGCCTCAGGAACATAACGCATCGTCTCTATTATCATGCAGGGCCGATCAGCCCGCACGTTGTTGATTAGTTATGCCTGAATCATACGTTTCTCGGTCCTATTGGACCTAAAATATGGGTCTTTTAATCGACGCAGGTCTGTATGTCAACCACTATGGCCTTGTGCGGCCATATCCGAGGTACCTCACTTTCCATCATCCACATAGGTAAAAATTGCCCGGGCTCCATACCATGGCACCACTTCTAGCTAGAAAGAAACGCATGTCCTCCCTATCATCCTTCATCTAGTTTTTGACTCATGCCGAGGTGTGAAGCTCGCGAATTAACGCTATGCACAAAGCTACACTATATTAAAGCTACGCTTTTTTCATCATCCACGAAACTCTGCTTTTTAACAAAGTCTTTGATCCATGCCTCTCATCATGCCACATTGTCAGTTCATACCAAACAACTGATGTCCACATATATATATAACCTATAAGCTCGTACATCTTTGATAAAGGTGTTAAGCAAAGAGAATAGATTCTCCGCCACCAAATAGATATATATTTAGTAGAGATCAATTAATATAGCACAAACTACGATGCCCGACACATCCATTTGCAAGTTCGTTATGGGTTTGAATGAAACCGGAGGCACCTTATTCCTCGTCCCATATGTCCAATACAGGAGAAAGGTCCTCGCATATCCGATTGATCTTCAAGTACGTCTGGACGACTACCACTTATAACTCGTCTTGGGTGTACCTCCCAAGAAAAACATTAGCAATAATCCAAACGATGTGAAGATCTCTAGTCTTCAACCACCATCTTCAAATCATCGACTTTTGATCGTCGTAACAGTTATTCAGAATGGGTTAAACCTAGTCTTTCCGAATAACTCGCGTATCTTATAATCAAGTGATATATAAACACATTATATGCCTCATTGGACAGTTTAGTTTATTAAACTGGAAAACTTCACTTTGGAAAACTGGATCTGATGTTCTGATGCGTGAGAGTGAGTTCTCACATTGATCGGTTCTGAAATCGTTAAATAACAACTCACTTTTAATTGAATTAAACTAGATGTTTAACTTAATCAATATTTTCAACTGCTTATGTTTCCGTCCAAATCTTCTCCATAGCGTAGATCTCGACATCACAATTCTAACAGATCTAGGTTTGTTCAATTCTGTAATCGTATGGAAAAGATATGGACGTTTAAATTTTAATTACATAATTTAATTAACTTATCATAATTAACATAAACTAATTGATCATTAAGGGTTATTAACCCTTCTTCCTCGTCGTTCCAGTATTCGGCCAAACAAAAACACAGGCCTCTAGGGCTTCAGCTCGCCGCCACCTGGAGTGATAGGAGCACGATCAGATCCTTCCACGCCGGCGCCACAAACTTCCTCTCCACGTGCCTACCACCGCTCCAAGCTCGGTGGTCCCCTCTGCCACGAAAACGGTGGCGAACGCAGCCCCTTTAGGCATGAAAACCGAGCCCCACACGACTCTAAAATCGATCACACCCATACCAATTTAAAGATCACGCCTCGCTCTTGAATTTTTGTGTTGGAGATTTTGTGAATTAATTTGTGGATTAATCGTGATTAACGATTTTGAAATGGACGATCTGGGCTTTGATTTCAGAATGAGGCAGCTCCCTGAGGCGTTGACCACGCATGGAGAATTATTAGGATTTGACCCTCTTTTATAAACAACCCCACTTAATTAAATATTCTTATATATATAATTCAACTTATTACTTAACTATGAAATTTGACATTCCGAACTCCAAAGGAATCCCAACGACTGACGTCTCCATCCAAATACCCCCATTTTAGACACAATGGAATATGTTTTGCAAGCTAATTTGATCTTTTCGATCAGTTTTTCTCAGAATTAAAATATACGTTAATATAATGTTAAGCATTATATTTGAGCATACGATTTAATTTACCACGGCCACATACTAACTCCAAAATTTATAAAATTTGAAATCTCGCTATGCTTTAAAAATACGGTTCTATCAAAACTAATTTCATCAAATTTGGAGACCTTTGAAAAATGGCCTTATAACCAGTTTATTTAATTATAACTGAAATTTAACACGCATTTAAATTTACTATGCTTACATACTAATTCCAATTGACTTGAAATTTTAAACCTAACAAAAATTTTATATTCCGGATCCAAGAAAATTGGTTTTGTAAAAAGCAAACGTCATTTGCAAAATGACCATTTTTAAGGGCTTATATAATATTAAAATATTAATAAATTCCATAGCGAATATTTTAAATTTTAATTTGGACATAACTAACAATTTATTACACAAAATATCAATTTATTATATTCGTCAGAAAGATATTATTAAAAAGATCCTAATTTTCTTATTTTACTAAAATTCGACCTATACTGAATTCTGTGCATTCTATTGAAATTCAAAGCTAAATTTTCAAACTACCGCGACGTTACACGTTCGATTTATAATAATATTATAAATTTTACGTTCAAACTCGTTTTAAATAAATTCTAAGCCACATATTCTTATAATAATTCATTTAAACTATTTAATTTCTATTAAAATAAATTTTAAATTGGTTCCAAAATTCAGGGTTGTTACAATCTCCTCCACTTAAAACTTTTCATCCCCGAAAAGGAAGGCAAAATCAAAGGTCGTTTACTTAATCAACTCAGCCTTCGTTCTAGCTCAAGTTCTTCAACTTTTTAGTTTCTAAGAACTTTCTAATTTCTCAAAATTTGATCAGTGCCTTAAATTTTCGAAATATTTCGCCATAACCTCCTTTGTACGGGTTGATATGTACAAATATAAATGGCCTCTACATGCTCTCATAAATCTATCTATATATATATATATATATATACATACACACACACACACAAAAACCATACAAAAAATTATGACTTCGCTACACTCAAGGGAGATATGTAAAAATTATTATCCCTTGACCCTGTGATGGGGATTAATCGCGATCCATGTGCCTTATCTACACACAAGAAAGACGTGTATATTTCTGTCATCTCAAGACCCTGTGATGGGGTTTGTTATTAAATCATGTAATTTATCATTATATGTTTATTAAGTCCACATCATATAAGCATTGAATAATTTCATGCTATATGATTACATTGTCCAATACACATCGGATAGTCATCAAATGATTACCTGTTATGCGGTTCTTCTACCCTCGTCGTATAAGCATTAAGTAATTACATGCTTATATGGATTTGCTATGTAGTGTGGTCCATAATTATTTACTATCCAATGGTGTATGTTTAATTTCACACAAGCAACCATCACAGCGCATCTAATTCACTAACAATTAATAATAATAATTATATTGTGCAATCAGTATAATAAATATGTAGCTTTTTGTCGGACATGCAATTTTATTCCTTTTTTTAACTTTCATACAACTACCTGTTTAACATATACACATGTCTAATCCAAACAAAATTTTAATTTAGTTCAACATTAGATTTAATTTGGCTTAATTTATCTTTCATTCTCATATTAGATTTATCATTTCAATAATTTTATTAATTAAACTAATTATCACACATCACAACAAACAATCAATTGCTTAATTAAATTTCCAAACATATTTCTTCTATATACTCAAAAATATATGTTTAAAGTCAAATCACAACCATTAAACTCTATCTCAGTTTTTGTATCTCACAGCTGTCATTTGGAATCATATAGATATCCCACTTTCAAAAATCGAAATAAACACCGATGATGGTGCACCTATCATCAGAATTATCCCCGGGGTACTAGAGTCTGATTCTATATCTACCTGGTATATTTGAGACTTCGTATACACGTAGATAAAACATATGTGCAGAATCTTCTTATACTCGATAGTCCAAACTCAAAATAAAATAAATTACTCAAATACTTGTTTTAAGATATAATTTTCTAAAACTAATACATTTTTTTTTATAAACCATACTCTTCAAACTCATCCTAGAGCACTACTAACCCTATCTCTAATGAATCACTCTTATAGGATATCACTAATCCTATCTCTGATGAGTTCTCTCATCTGGTTCTAATGTGAATTGTTCTCGAGCTTTGTAAACCAAAGCTCTGATATCAAATTGTAACGACCTGAAAACCGCTACCCTTCGAACCGACCATGAACCATACAGGTCTGATCCGAAAAACAGAAATATGTGGATTGTCATGAGAACATGATGCATCAGAACATAGAATAAGAGAATATTTCATTGCTATTATAACAATTTACATCAGAGTACAAATAATATACAATGGAAAAGTTTTAGAGATTAACAAATTACAAAACAGTGGAAATATAATACATAAGTACAAAGTGGAGCAGAAAACATCAACTAAATCAATTGAAGGAAATACACATATACAAAGCATTCCATAGTGCGGCTTTAACCATAATTAAGGATCCAGTTAAACAATATCTGCAAAAACCAAAACTACTAGCTGCTCGTGTGGAAAATATGGGCACCCAGAGTTTAGGTGAGAAATAATAAACTCCGAGTCAGTTATGTGATTGGTGTGAGAACTAAAATAGTTATTAACTTTATTTCAAATTTGGTAAATCACGGGACCATGCCATATGACACGAAACGGGTTTCCTCCACATGAATATTAGTTTAGAAATAAAACAACACAATGCTTTCTGAAAAATAAAGCTATTATAAGACTCATGTCCCATCACACAATGCAACACAAACCAAATGATAGAGTTTTACCTTATAATAAACAAACATGCTTTATACGCTTTAAAACAAATATTTTTTTGATATTATTATAAGTGCATATTAGTAGAACAACTTCGAATATAAATGTATCAATCCTAAACGGCATAGTATCCCATCCTACTATGTCGCCATAGTATAAAAATAAAACCGTAAAATCGCGTATTGGAAATTGGATTCCATCTATGAGTCAAGACTTAGGGATCTCTCCTTCCGAATTTGAGACAATCTAGCACATGCCTCAGGAACAGAACGCATCGTCCCTGGGATCATGCAGGGTCGTTCAGCCTGCACGTTGCTGATTAGTTATGCATGAATCATACATTTCCAGTTCCTATTGGACCTAAAATATGGGTCTTTTAATCGACCCTGGTCTGTATGTCGACCACAATGGGCTTGTGCAGCCATATCTGATGTACCTCGCTTTCCATCATCCACATAAGTAAAAATGTCTAAGCTCCATACCATGGCACCACTTCTAACTAGAAAGAAACACATGCCCGCCCTACTGTCCCTCATCTCGTTTTTGACTCATACCGGGGTGTAAAGCTCGCGAATTAATGTTATACACAAAGCTATGCTATATTAAAGCCACGCTTTGATCATCATCCACAAAACCTTGTTTTTAACAAAGGCTTTGATCTGTGCCTCTCAACGTGCCACATTGTTAATTCATATCATACAACCGATGTCCACCAGTATATAACCTCTAAGCTCGTACGTCTTAGAGAAGGGTGTTAAGCAAAGAGAATAAATTCTCCTCTACTAAACAGATATATATTTAGTAGAGATCAATTAATATAGCACAAACTACGATGTTAGACGCACATCATTTGCAAGTTCGTTCTAGGTCAGAACAAAACAGGAGGCACCTTATTCCTCATCCCATATGTCTGATACATGAGAGAGGACCTTTCATATCCGATCGATCTCAAAGTACGTCTGGAAGACCACCACTTATAACCTCGTCTTCGGTGTACCTCCCAAGTAAGACATCAGCAATAATCCAAATGATGTGAAAATCTCCGGTCTTCAACCACCGTATTTAAACCTTCGACTTTTAATCGTCGTATTAGTTATTCAAAATGGGTTAAACTCGGTCTTTCTGAATAACTCATGTATCTTATAATCGAGTGATATATAATTACATCATACACCTCATTCTAATCCAGAATATTCTTTACTTTGGGAATTATTGCCACAAATCTTATTAAAGATTTGTTTCATTTTTACTTATCGTTTAAATCTTTTCATTGGAAGCCATTTCAAAAGGCTTGGTAATATCTTTTCACAACTTAAACCAAATTAAGGTTTATCCACCTGGTCATGATTATCGAGTCTTATCGAAGTATCATTCATTTTATTATCCCAATCCTATTTTACTCATCCAATGGATCAAAACTGGTAGTTCTTCATATCTAACACCCATCGTGTTATCGACAAATTTAATTACCATTTAACATTCAAATCTAATTAAAGATTTAACTATCGCATGGGGTAAAACTAGTGGTACTCCATCTTGAACACTTCTCGTGTTTGGTAAATTTAATTACCCCATTTACATTCCAATCTAATTAAAGATACATTAAAACTCTAGCTTAGTTTTAATCTCAAAAATCATTACTTAATGATTATTCAACTTTAGGAAATTAATCCTTCCTTTACTGGGTTTAAAGAACAAATGTCGTTTAAAACATTGTTCGCGAGAAACCCAAATCTTCTCCCATTTAATATGGAAACTTCACGGAAATCAGATTATTCGTAATCAATACAAATTTCCATATCAGACTAATAATATAAATAGGATAATGGCAAAGCCTTTTAAATTCCATAAATAGTAAAGGCCTTCCTCCATGGAAGTTCATCTCGATTATTATTAAATCGAATTCAATTCCAATTTAGTTTATTAAATTGGAAAACCTTACTTTGGAAAATTCCATTAAATATTAATTAAAAGAATTTTAAATTCCAAATTATAATCTCATTGTTAATTGGGTTAAAGAAATAATCTTATCTAAAACATCGCTCACAATAAACCAAAATCAACTTCCATCCAATTCCAATCAAATTTATTAATTGGAAAACTTTATTAATCTTAATTAAAAGATTTATTCTTTTGTCCACTGGGCTCAAGAACAGTGTATTAAAGACACCATTAACAACAAACCCAAAATCCAATTTGATGTTAAATACATGGCTCTAAATAGAAATTATATCGGCTTCTATTCAACATCGAATTCTGAAACCAACAGATATCGTATTGGGGATACTGATATATATATATATCTTCCAAATTCCTCAACGATATCCATATAATTACGGAATCCGATATTGAAATACCCAAAGATAATTTCTATTCAACTCCCATCCAATTTATATATTGGAAATATCTGGTCATATTAAAACCATTACAATTCTTTTTAGTTCGTTGCTCAAGTTGGTAAACAGCTTACTCAAATAAAAATATCATTTATCTTTAGAAACGTAGAATATTTCATCCAAAATCATTTCAAATTATTTATTATGATTTATCATAATTTATTCATATTTTAATAATTTTATTAAGTCTCTTACAGTCGGTTTCCAATATCGGCCACCGAACTGCGTTCATACCGACCTTTTCCAAACCGATTTTGACTTAAATTAAATTCATACCATTGTATTTTAAATCTCCTATTATCATTGAAAGATCTTTTCGATACGAACCCAACGGTTCCAGTTTCAGGAGAAACCGACGGTCGGATCTCCCGTTATGTAAATTCGAAGTTAATGGTCGAAATTCGCGAACGGTCACTGCGCGACTCGTTCTATTTGAACCAATTTATTATATATAATATATTTCGTCGATTTCCATTCAAAATGTATTTTATAAAATGTTTATAATCTCGGTTTAAAAACGATTTCAACTTCCACTTCAATTTTAAATCAAAATTGAACATCCCATATTATTATAATATGAAAATAATAATATTTGTAAAATATCAGATTTTGAAATCCAATTTTCTCGGTATTCATAATATAAATAAATACAATCAATAGAAAAGTCCGTTCGAGTTAAAATGTCTTTTATTTACTTAACTTGTCTCTGTATTTTGAAATTATTATTCATTTCAAAATAAACTTGAACTAGCCATAATTATCTGAAAATTAATTCAAATCAAATCATTTCACTAATGAATATTCATTATAATTTCATAATCTTTATGTCCATCAAAAATCGGACATCAAAATCAAAATTTGATTCTTCACTGAATATTATATTAAAATATTCGTTTATTCCGGATTGAAATGAGATTCAACCAGTTACCATATAATTTTAGTTATATGGATTTCATACACCACATGTATTCAACAATAGTGATAAATAACTATTTAACATTAAATTCACATCCAGGTGCATTTACAATTGTATGAGCATTAAATTGTTAAATAACGCTTATAACGATCTATCAATCAATCAGTTGACATACAACTAAATACAATGGAGATCTGTAAATTAATTATCATCTCAAGACCCGTGTGGGATTTTCATCCAATAAACAGATAATTAAGTAATTATTTATTCATTCCAATTTATTATTTAAATAGTTGAACATAAACAAGTCGTTCGACTTGTAAAAGGATGTTTAATCCAATTTCAACTACCACAAATATTTTAACATCGTTTTAACATGTTAATTATTTCAAAATCACATTCAAATCATATCACAATCAACAATTCATCCATTGGGTTTGCAAACTATTTGTGATGTATGCTACCATATACCATATTACAATTTGTAATAATTAACCAGATAAATTTAGTTTAGGAAATCAATATATATAATCAGTTTTAAGATAGAATAACTGTACAAATTAGTTGAGTGAGAAAGTTCTCACATTGATCGGTTCTAAAATCGTTAAATAACAACTTGCTTTTGATTGAATTAAACTGGACATTTAACTTAATCAATATTTTCAACTACTTCCGTTTTTGTCCAACTCTTCTCTGTGACATAGATCTCGACATTCGATTCTAACGGATCTGGGTTTGTTCAATTCTTTATTCGTATGTAAAAGATATGAACGTTTAAATTTTAATTATATAAATTAATTAACTTAAACTAATTAATCATTATAGGTTATTACTACTTCTTCCTCATCATTCCAGTATTCGACCAAACAAAAACACAAGCCCTCTAAGGCTTCAGCTCTTCGCCGCCTGGAGTGATTAGAGCACGATCAGACCTTTCCACGTCGGCACCACGAACTTCCTTTCCCCGCGCCTATCACCGCTCCAAGCTCGATTGTCCCACCTGCAATGATAACTGCGGCAAACGCATCCCCTTTGGGCGCTAAAACCGAGCCCTACACCACTCTGAAATCGATCTCACCCATACCAATTTAAAGACCATGCCTCGCTTTTGAATTTTTATGTTGGGTATTTTGGGAATTAATTTATGGATTAATCTTGATTAACGATTTTGAAATGGAGGACGCTGGCCTTTGATTTCAAAATGAGGCGGCTCCCTGAGGCATTGACCACACATGGAAAATTTTCAGGGTTTTACCCTCCTTTATTAACAAACCCACTTAATTAAATATTATTATATAATTCAACTTATTACTTAACTATGAAATTTGTCATTCCGAACTCCAACTGAATCCCAACGAATGACGTTCCTAGCCAAATACCCCCATTTCGAACACAATGGAATATGTTTCGTAACGCGTTTAAATTTACTACGCTTACGTACTAAATCCAATTGACTTGAAATTTTAAAACTAACAATAATTTGACGTTCTGGATCGAATAATATTTGTTTCATCGAAAACGGAGGTCGTTTGCAAAATGTTCGTTCTTAAGGGCTTATATAATATTAAAATATTTATAAATTCCATAACGACTATTTTAAATTTTAATTTGGACATAACTTACAATTTATAACACAAAATCTCAATTTCTAATATTCGATATAAAGATAATTAAATAGATCCTAACGTTTCTTGTTTTACTAAAATCTGACCTATATTGAATTCTGTGCATTCAATTGAAATTCATAACTAAATTTTCAAACTACCACGACGTTACGCATTCGATTTATAATTATATTATAAATTTTATGTTCAAACTAATTTAAATAAATTTTAAGTCGTTTATTGTTGTAATAAACCATTTAAAATATTTATTTTCCATTAAAATCAATTAAAAATAAACTTTAAATTGGTTCTAAAATTCAGGTTTGTTACACAATCGAATTTGGTCTCGAAACATTGTTCTCAAAAGGCCCTTAACATATGTGTATGCAAGCGTAGATTGGAGTTCGGGATTTTTGGGTTCATTTCAAATTAAAATATTAATAAAATAATAACTCAAGTTATGGTAACCAAACTCAACTCGTTCACTGTTCACTCTTCTCCCCTATTTTTCATTTATTATTCAGTTCATGAAAATGGTCGTTTCCCAATATTTTTGAAAAAATAAATCTCTTGATTTCCTCTACCTAAAATCACGATTTAAAGCTCGTTAGGATCGTGGAAGGGATCTTTAGATCCAGCATTTTCTTGGGAACGATCAATGAATGGTCGAACCCAAACGTTCGAAACTAGGATTGAGTTTTTTACGGCTACCATTGTCAGGATGATAAATGGAGGTCACTGTTGACTTCATGGTGGCAAGGATTATTGGCACCGTGATTTCTGAGAGGTGCGGTTCATCGGTGCTAAACGCAATCTAGGGATCTCAGTAATATCCTGTAGCGAACCAAGGAGGGGCTGATTTTTATGTGAGGTACTGCAGTGGGTGAACTTGGCAGGGATGAGTTTGGTTTGGGAAGAGAAATTCCATAGTGAATACGGTTTTTGGTTTTTTCAAACGAATCTCTATATCACTTTTCATGGGTACACTACCATGGTTATGATACAAAGTGTATCAATGACGGAGAAGAAGTATTAAGGTAGTTAGTTAGGTTAATGAAGGTTAGGCTAATTTAGTTGTTTCAAATAATCCATAAACTTACATATATCATAATTTTTTCTTATGAGGTAGGATTTGGATGTCGTTTCTTAGTTCGGACTTGTATTGTCGAGCTCTAAGTTTTGACACCAGTTTGGGGTGGTTGAGGTGAATGATATTGTCTCTCGCTGAATTGTTTCTATTCATATATTAAAATTTTGACATTTAAACTGGTTTCTACTTATTAAATGTAGTGTTTAGGATAATTAATTCCACTAGATAATCAATAAAATGATTAAAAAATTATTTAGGTAGTTTCACCCATGATTATCACTTTTGACCTACATACGCGTATTATGCGTTATTTACTCATTTACGCGGTATTGCATGTTGTTTTAACCATACTGTTAAATTTAGGCTATTTGGATATTTATATCATTTTTATTGTCATTGATAGGCTCTATTTAATTTATTAATGATGTTATCAATGTATGTATGCTAGTTTAGGAATTTATGTGATTATTGGTTGAATTGTCTGCTTAGTTTAGCTCAAAACGCCATTCGTAAGCAATCTAGTATTAGGAAATTTTGTTCGTTAGAAATTGTGGTGCTTATCGATTTAATTTACTTGTCGACATATACTTATTTAATGCACAAGAATCGTAGACTCGAACGAATGAAATAAATTATTGAATGAGTTTCAGAGCATAGGGTTGGATTCGACGATGGAGCAACATTGGAGCTTGGCGATGGAGCAATACTAGAGTTCAGTGGCAAATCTAAAGATGGAGTATGAACTTGATGATAAGTTGGGTTTTGAGAGAAATACCGGACGTTTTCCATGGATGTGTATTTAACCAATTTTGGTTAAATATATGAACTAAGCAGTCACTATTGATTACCATAGGGTAGTCAATATGACTACTATTGTTATTAGCTATTCTGACCAATGTGACACAGACAATAGTGAAATTTCAGATAGCTGGATGTGATAGTTGTTCGATAGTGGATTCTACGTGGTGACTCTTTGATTAAAGGCTTGGTGCGAAGCAAGGATGTGGAGCTTCGATGTATGGATTCGTTATTCGAAAATGGTAATTATGGGATAGGAAGCAAATCAACAACTTCGACAAAGGATAAAGACACTCTGGAATGTAGAGTAGTGATTATAGATCGAAGGGAAGCTAACTGAGAGGGTTGGGAAAGGTTAATTGGGTTTGATGACCACTTGTCTCTATTTAGTCCCAACCAAGGAGACCTAAGTTGAGGGTCACAAAGTAGTTCCGAAGAATAACTCTGTTACCGATGATGTGCACAAAGGGATCATCGATACGCAGGTTCGATGGACTCGGGAAGAAGGGATGACATGTGCATGATTCATTTGGACCAGGTGCAGGGTTCTTTTTTCCAGATGTGAGGAGACTGTTTTCAGGTACGAGGAAATCAGCCACACGCAATTGGACCAGGTGCGGGGTACTTTTCTCTAGATGTGAGGAGATTGTTTCCTGGTGCGAGGAAATCAGTGATACAAACTTGGACTAGGTGCAGGGTCTTCGCTCGGATTGTTTCCAGGTGCCAGGAAACCAGTGAAACTGAGCGAGTATGTGCTATCATACATCTAGTGTGCTGAGTGAGTAAAGGTGAGGATGGATGATGGATGCTATGGATATTTACTAGTTTGTCACTATTTAGTACTTAGACATCCATGACACCCTCTTTACATTATGGTTATCATAATATAACATATATCAATTGGTATGTGCTAGCTCTGTGGATTCAAGGGCAAGATATGCATGATTCTCCATACCCATAATGTTATACATACTATTACGACTTTTACGGTACGCTGAGATTTGTTTTTTGCTCATACTAGACTATTTTATGATATAAGGATTTATTTCCCTCTTATTACCTTGGGTGCTCATCGATAATGTTAATGAGCAAACCAAGTAGCATCCTTATTGTTTATTCCACTATGTGTCTTTGTAGAGCTTTGACGGTGTTATGTATTCTTACTTGAAATAGTTTATCAGGTTGAGTTCATTTATCTCTTGTGTAAACTCTATTATTGTTTTGTATAACTGTATGAGTCAATGTACTCTAATTATATGGTTTATATAGTTATTACCGTCTCGTCTATTTATATCTTTAATTGTTACTATTATATGTTATCTGATTCACTGTGAGATATATGACAGGTTTTGTAATTGTGGTTTTTGTCTTGTACTCTTCTTTCTCTTCTCTTCATTATTATTTCTTTCTCATAACGATCGCCTTTCATCGATCAAGTTCTTGTACAACGTACATTTTTATTCTTTAAGCACCAGTGGTGTATAGCAGGTCATCACAAAAGCTATATATAAATGGAATGAATCTTAATAACCTACTCTGAATCCTCATAAGCAACTCTAGTCTATTTGGACAATCACTATAATGAGATGAAGACCTTTGTTTGGTAACTTTAAAATGATTCGGGTGAATAATATCCCCGTAACAGTTATTTGATTAAGGAATAAGTTTGTAACGACCCGCATTTTTCAGCGATATATTTAATTTATTTAATTATTTGAATAATGGTATGGTTATTTAAAATGACCAGAATTGAATAATATTGAATATTTAATTTAAATAAATAATATAATAATGTATTTTATTTCTGAAATAGTGGAATTCATAAAATAGTGTGAATTGGATCATCGGTGATATTTAATTTAGTTTAGAATTTAATTAGAACAACGAATATACTATTTGAACGGCAGTTTGAACGTATGATTATAATATAATTAAAATCGAGCTCGAAATGGCACTGCAGTGGCTATTTGGCGATTTGAACTTCAATTGAATGTGCAGGGTCCATTTCAAATCGGATTTCTGTGAAACAAGAAACGTTAGGAGAGAAAAATCGAGGTTTCATCGTGTAGATTTTTAGTTATGTCCAAATCAAATTTTAGAAAAGTCGCTGTGGAATTCTTTTATAATTTATATCGATTTATTTAAAATTTAAAATGGATTTTTAAATATAAATAGAATATCGACGTAACATTGGATTTGAAATATTGAGTTATAAATCCCAGTGTAGTAGTATGATATTCTATTGTGAATATCTACGATAATATTTATTTTTAAATATTAAATTTAAATGTTTTTAAATATATTTAAATGGGTTATTTATAGCTTTAAAAATAGCCAGTTTTTCAAATAACCTCAGAATTCGACGAAACTAATTTTGTTGGATCCGCAATATTAAATTATTGCTAGATTTCAGTTTTCGTGATTTTTAGAGTCAGTGTGTGGTCATACGGGATTTTAATGTGAAAAATAGTCGATATTCTGACGGTTGAAAATACGCTGTGTGAGAAAACGGAGTCGGAATTCGACGAAACCAGTTTCATTAGGACTGAAATGTCGAACTGTAGCTGCATGTCCAGTTTCATGATTTTTGGGTATCGTATGTGATCACAGGAATTTTAGAGGACATATGTAAACGGCGTATGCTTAAAAATAAAATAGAATAATCAAATTAAAAAATAATATAAACTACCTATATATACCACTTAACACTCCCTAACCCTAGAAAAATCCTTCCTTGGTCATACGTTCTCCTAGCCGCCTCCAGGAAATGAAACATAGCCAATCCGTCTTTCAAAAATTCAAAACAAATCAAAGAAAATTCCTAAAATCAAACTACATATATATTGGAGATCCTTGTATCATACTCTTCAATCTGGTATCAGCGTTGTTGGGTTCGGTGATGATTCGTGTTGCTAGACACAGCACGGGTTCAATAGGTTAGGGTTGAAGATTGGCGAAGTTGGAAGCCTTGATCCTTGTTTTGGACATTGTTTTTAATCTCAGCAGGTGATTTGGAGTGTTGTGTGAATTTTTGGGGGGATTCGGTCGAAATTGATGTCACACTTGGCTCGGAGGAGCTGATCGACGCGGTCAGCAGGAGGAGGCCGAGTCTGGGAAGAGCGGTATGGGGAGATGGATATTTAAGTGGAGAGTTCAATGGTGGTGATGGTTCGTTGATCGGTGGAGTAATGAAGGTGCGGTGGGAGTCTAAACACGCGGCAATGGAAGAGTTTTTGTTTTCTAGAGCATGTAATTTCAATCGAGGAAGAAGCGGGAAACGAGTTGGGGTGTGGGCTGATGGAAAAGGGTTAAGGCCCATTATGGTTTAAATTAAAATCACTTGGCTCTTTAATGTTTATATAACTTGTAAAATGAATAACTAATTCATACGTTATCAGAATTTCGAACGGTTGGATCTATTAGGATCGTATGGACGAGCACTTCACAATGGAACTGGTTTGAAGTGGATTGGAGCTCATTACAATTTATGGCGAAATAAATTGTCTGATCAGAATCAACTAACGCAAATCTTTATTTAACGGTTAACGCAAAATGTGAGTAAAACTCACTAACTCTTCTCAGTTATATTTTATAACGTATTTTTATAACTGATAAATAATGGTTGTTTGCTGTGTGTTGGCTGTTTGGTTGAACTGCTAGTCAGTTGATTTAAAATATAGATAATGATATAGACATACATCGTTAATCAAATATTGATTCTGTTTAGCAGAATATTTCATAATGAAATGAAATTAATGTTAATATTATTGTTTAACATCTGCGGATGCAGGGAAACAGGTCGGAGGGACCCAACTGGGTTCCTCAACAATTATTTTACGGTTTTACATATATTGTGTTATATGACGTGATTTGAAATCTGTTGTTGATTTTGTATGTTAGAATGATACTGATCATTGATATATGGTAAGTCAAATACCATAGGGAATACTGGAATGTTAAAAAGGAAATTTCAAATGATTATATTGAAAAAGAAGTATTTATAAAATCAAAGATTTTATTTGAAAAAAGAGAAAACCCTTTATTTAAAAAATAAATAGATATAAAAGGAATATTTATTTGTAAATCAAACAGATAGGATTGAAAAAGAAATATTTGTAACTATTTACAAATAGAATTGAAAAGGAATATTTATTTGAAAATAAATAGAATAGAAAGGGGAAATGTGTGTAAAATAAATAGAAAAAGAAAATAGTTAAATTATCAAAGGAATTACTTATAAAATCAATAGATTTTATAAATAGAAAATATTTATAGAATAAATAGAATTGTCAAAAAGGGGATTTATTTTGTAAATAAATAGATTATAAAAGGAAATAATTGAAAAAGTGACTAGAATTGTATAAAAGGAAAATTTTACATTTGAAAGGTTTAGACCCGTGCTTCGCACACGGGTATAACGTGTTATGGATTTAAAGCAAAGATTTTAAATAGAATCTATTCTAATAGATAGATTGAGAAGATAAATTTATAAATAATATTTTATAAATTAAATGAAATATTTATCATGGATAAATAGAATATATAATTCAGGACTTATATAGAGGAGTAAGAATCAATTTCAATATCGATATTTGAAAACTGAATAATCAGTTAGAGTTAATCGAATTAGAATTAATTGAATATTAGTTATTCAATTAGAGTTGATCAAATATGGTTATTTGAGATACAGTTAGTCAACATAGTTATTTAAGATGTGTTGCCATTTCGTACGACTGCTAGCGTAATTCGCAGGGCTGCAGATAGTCTATAGCGGTCGGATGTTTCCTGAGGGACTCAGGCGTAACCATTGTGATCGTTGCGATCTAGAGTCAAGCGAATGGTGTTAAATTGAATATTAGCCATTCTAAATAAAGTTAAAACAGACATAGTTATTCGAATATAAAATAATTGAATATTAGTTATTAGATAGGAGTTAAATAAGTAGAGTAAATAAGTTGAGTTAATTGAGTTGAGTTAATCAAACCGAGTTAATCCAAGTGAGTTAATCCAAAAGTGTTATTCGAAATAGTTTATTCAAATAAAATTCAAAGGAGTTAATCGAATATAGTTCATTCGAAAGGAGATTAATCGAATGTAAATCATTCGTAGAAAGTTAATCGAATGTAAATCATTCGAAGAGAGATTATTGAATATAGTTATTCGAAGGAAGTGTTATCGAATATAGTTTATTCGAAAAGGAGCTATCGAATAGAGATTATTCGGAAAAGAGAATTATACATTGAATTCAATTAGGTCGAATTCGGGAAAGTAATATTTACTTTTCGATTTTTAATCAAAATTTAATTATTTATTTATAAATTAGTGGTTTAATTATTTAGTTAAATCAAGGAATAAAAGTTATATTTTGAAATTTGATATTTAGGAAGAAGGGATTATAACGCTATAGTTATAACCAATGTTTTCAATAAAGAAAGGGATTCATAAATAGAATCAGAGAGTTTCATAAGGAAGTTTGTTAAAGAGTTAAAAAGGGTGAACTTTGTCTATTCCGAGGTTGGAAATGTTGTTCAGTTAAGGTCTGAGAGGTAATTATACCCCAACTTGATTGACTTCGTTTTTAACTAAGGAGTAGTTAAGGTTCGAGAGTTAAAATTGGTTAAGTAGATTTAGTTAACCAGTGAAATGGTTTGAATTGGCTTAGTGATGTTTTATTTAAACATCGGTTTAAATCAAATGAAGAAGTTTGGAAATGTTTTCCAAATAAGGATCAGAAATTTTTTCCAATATAGGAAATAAGAAATAGAAGTAAATATGGTGATGTGGTCCAAATGATTAATAAAGTATGTTTTTTCCAAATTTAGAAATTTAGAATTTACGAATATATAGAAAGGGAAAATGGATAAATTAATGATAATTTAATTAAAAGAAATAAACCTTTGAATGATGATTGATCGATAGAATTTCCATCTGGGAATAATATCGTTGGTTGCACACTTGTTTCTTTTTGATGGTTAAATCACCGACTATCGAAGTTTTTGACCATTTTTCCATCGTCAATACGGAGAGACCGGGATCAGATATATTATCTGAAAACCACTCTGTATGGACGTTAGCGTTGCGATCAAATAATTGAAGACGGAGTTATACGAGGGCTATCCTGTTTACAGAATAGTGCCTTCGGTTTGTCCAGTCCCAGGACAACGTGAATGGATGAATGTCTGACAGAGTATATCTAACAGATCGCGTAAGTTGACCTCTTCAAAGTTACTTACATTTGGTGGCAGAGGAATTCGTTTCTCTTAGCTTTATACTCGTGGTATTTTTGGGGAAATCAATTTGTGATTTGACGAGTATGACGATGTGGCATTCAAAGTAAATGAATGTATGATCTGTCAAAGGTACGTTATGACCTCAAGCCTCATCAATCGGGAATTGACATAAATCGGGCAGGCAACATGGCTAAGTGGGTCGCTCCCATTAGGGTGTATATCACCTATTTAGAGGAAATCTAATTCATTCTTTTATCTATTCGATGTTGTCCCTTTTCGGGAAACGGTAGGGTAGCTCCCAACCGTTGGTGATATACATTCGATACTCTCAAGCGAAATGAGTGGTCGGCCATGTGTGCGCCGGGTTGCAAGACGTTCTTGTTGAACCCTGTGTATTCGTCTCTAGAGATACACTATCGGCAGGTGGTCCCATACCTTGTCATAGTTGGAATCCAATCTCCAATAAGCGCCCGCGGTTTTGTTTGTATACTATATATGTGGAACGTGAGATGTAAGCATTCTGCTAGATTGTTAATTACTTGCGATTAGACATTATTATAATATCAGAGAAGTATTGATTTCCGAAACTGTTTTGGGTTATCATATGTAAAAACCGTCCGTGTTTATGTGTGGATCGGTCTTACGATTATCTTTTCTTTTGAAAAGGATTTTGAAAAGTTAAACCGATGATTTGAGTTTACTTACACCATCCCATGACTGACCCAGAGTTTATTTTGTTTTGTTTTCCCTAAACTCTTGGGTGCCCAAATTTGTACGGGCAGTCAAGTAGTTCAGGTCTTTACAGATATACTTGGAGGATCTTGAAGCAGGAGGCTTCAGGATTATATAGCTATTGTTATTTCCGCTGTGTGTAAGTGTTGTACTCTGATAATGTTATTGTATAAATATACTGTTTTATTGCAAAGTTATGTTATATATTATATTTTATTCGTTCCGCTGTGAGATTCGTATTTACTCTGATTGTGTTCTTCTTCTTCTTTTATTCTAATTTTCTATCTTATCTATTCTCACCCTCTAACTTCTTTCTATAAATGATCAGGTATTTCCGATGTCTGAATAGTCAACGTGGTACTTTTGTGTTGATTTTCGGAGTCGAAAATTCTAGTTCATTACAGTGGTATCAGAGCTGAAGGTTAAGTGATTACCTTGGCTTTGTGGCGTGACTCAGTAGAGATGGGGTTAGTAATACCCTAGATTGAGTTTGAGTGTATATATACGAGTGAACGTATTTGTAGATTGAATAAAAAATGATTTTATATTGTGGAGATTTATTGATTGAGTTGTTTTTGAATTTTGGTCAATCAGTTTGATCCACTGTATCGATAGGAGTTTCTAAACACTCAAGTACGATAAACCAACACATTATGTTTTGAAAGAGGGTAAATGAAATAATTTTACCCAAAATATATTTTGATATAAAAGAAAGGTATATCTTGGAATTATTATCATATATTGGATGTGTTGGTTGATTATAATTGAAATGGTTATATAAATAACCAAACAGAATTCGTATAAGTGTAATATGTGAAAGCAGATTAATTAAATCTGAAATTTAAATTAGATTTGGAATTGAAATTTCCAAAATGTGGAAGGGTGTTTGTAAATGGATTTGGAATCAGTTTATGAGAAAAATTTAAAATCCTGGGAGATTTGAAATTGTTTACAAGTATCGTGAATGAGATTTTGAAAAAGATTTCAAAATGAAAGTGTTTAAATATGGTTTAGATAAGGGATATAGTATTGAACTCACTTCGATAGCTGGGAGATAACTCTGATGATACTGGCCATATCATTAGTGTTCATTTTCGAGTTGTAAGTGACAGATTACTACCAAAGAGATTGTTTTTGAATTGTTTTGAGAAAAAGGAGGTTGTTTTGAATCCTGAAAGGGGATATTTGATTTTTGAAAGAGATAAACGGTTTAAAAACTCCCAGGAGAGATTGTCTGAATTAAAACAAAATTTAAATAGAAAATTGTGAAAGCAAATATAAATTGAAACTAATTAACTGGAAATTTAATTGGAATATAATATATGAAGTAAAATCAGTTTTTGAGTTGTGAGATAGAATCTGAGATCGTATTGGATTGGTGAGCTAGGAATTTGGAATCGAGAATGAAACTTGAGTTTGAAATGGTAATTGGCTCGTTTTAGCGAACAGCTGTGTTGACGATAAATTGATCAGAGATTGATTGGGATGACTTTGGTATATGCTGAATTGGCAGCAGAATATAATGATATGCCCGACAAAAAGGTACACGTTTATTTTTATGGATTTGGTGATTTATGAGCCAATTTGGCAAGCTGCTTGGCTATTTGATTTTCTTTTGGATTGGAGAGGGCCTAGAGAGGAGAGTTGGGGTTTGAACTATTAACCGGTACAAAGGAGGTGCTGGCGAAATTTTTCGAAAATTTCGGGTGTTAGAAAATTTTCAGGATTTTAGAAAGTATCATTGTAAGAATTAATTAATATTTTAATTGAAAATAAATTGGTTCAGTTGAAATTAAAATTGGTAAGTAAACAAATAAATGTATACTAGTCAATAGGGTCTATCTTCTACCTTAGCAATTTCGAGGACGAAATTATTTTAAGGGGGAAAGAATGTAACGACCCGCATTTTTCAGCGATATAATTAACTTATTTAATTATTTGAATAATGGTTTGGTTATTTAAAACAACCAGAATTGAATAATATTGAATATTTAATTTAAATAAATAATATAATAATGTATTTTATTTCTGAAATAGTCAGAAATAGTGGAATTCACAAAATAGTGTGAATTGGATCATCAGTGATATTTAATTCAGTTTAGAATTTAATTAGAACAACGAATATATTATTTGAACGGCAGTTTGAATGTATAATTATAATATAATTAAAATCGAGCTCGAAATGGCGCTGCAGTTCGCTATTTGCCGATTTGAACTTCAATTGAATGTACAGGGTCCATTTCAAATTGGATTTCTGTGAAACAAGAAACGTTAGGAGCAGGTGAAGTATATTTTTCTAGTGGAAGACAAAAATCGAGATTTCGTCATGTAGATTTTTAGTTATCTCCAAATCAAATTTTAGAAAAGTCGCTGTGGAATTCTTTTATAATTTATATCAATTTATTTAAAATTTAAAATGGATTTTTAAATATAAATCGAATATTGATGTAACACTGGATTTGAAATATCGAGTTATATATCCCAGTGTAGCAGTATGATATTCAATTGTGAATATATACGATAATCTTTATTTTTAAATATTAAATTTAAATGTTTTTAAATATATTTATATATTTAAATGGGTTATTTAGAGCTTTAAAAATAGCCAGTTTTTCAAATGACCTCAGAATTCGACGAAACTAATTTTGTTGGATCCGCAATATTAAATTATTGCTAGATTTCAGTTTTCGTGATTTTTAGAGTCAGTGTGTGGTCGTATAGGATTTTAATGTGAAAAACAGTCGATATTCTGACGGTTAAAAATACGCTGTGTGAGCAAACGGAGTCGGAATTCGACGAAACCAGTTTCATTGGGACCGAAATGTCGAACTGTAGCTGCTTGTCCAGTTTCGTGATTTTTGGGTATCGTATATGATCACAGGAATTTTAGAGGACATATGTAAACAGCGTATGCTTAAAAATAAAATAGAATAATCAAATAAAAAAATAATATAACCTACCTATATATACCACTTAACACTCCCTAACCCTAGAAAAATCGTTCCTTGGTTATACGTTCTGCTAGCCGCCTCCAGGAAATGAAACATAGCCAATCCGTCTTTCAAAAATTCAAAACAAATCAAAGAAAATTCCTAAAATCAAACTACATATATATTGGAGATCCTTGTATCATACTATTCAATCTGGTATCAGCGTTGTTGGGTTCGGTGATGATTCCTGTTGCTGGAAAATTTCACAGCATGGGTTCAATAGGTTAGGGTTGAAGATTGGCAAAGTTGGAAGCCTCGATCCTTGTTTTGGACATTGTTTTTGATCTCAGCAGGTGATTTGGAGTGTTGTGTGAATTTTTGGCGGGATTCGGTCGAAATTGATGTCGTGCTTGGCTCGGAGGAGCGGATCGACGCGGTCAGCCGGAGGAGGCCTAGTCTGGGAAGAGCAGTATGGGGAGATGGATATTTAAGTGGAGAGTTCAATGGTGGTGATGGTTCGTTGATCGGTGGAGTAATGAAGGTGTGGTGAGAGCCTAAACACGCGGCGATTGAGGAGTTTTTGTTTTCTGGAGCATGTAATTTCAATCGAGGAAGAAGAAGGGGGAACGGGTTGGGGTATGGGCTGATGGAAAAGGGTTAAGGCCCATTAAGTTTTAAATTAAAATCACTTGGCTCTTTAATGTTTATATAACTTGTAAAATGAATAACCAATTCATACGTTATCAGAATTTCGAACGGTTGGATTCATTAGGATCGTATGGACGAGCACTTCACAATGGAACTGGTTTGAAGTGGATTGGAGCTCGTTACAATTTATGGCAAAATAAATTGTTTGATCAGAATCAACTAATGCAAATCGTTATTTAACGGTTAACGTGAAATGTGAGTAAAACTCACTAATTCTTCTCAGTTATATTTTTATAACTGATAAATAATGGTTGTTTGCTGTGTGTTGGTTGTTTGGTTGAACTGCTAGTCAGTTGATTTAAAATATAGATAACGATATAGACATACATCGTTAATCAAATATTGATTCTGTTTAGCAGAATATTTCATAATGAAATGAAATTGATGTTAATTTTATTTTTTAACATCTGTGGATGCAGGGAAACATGTCGGAGGCACCCAACTGGGTTCCTCAACAATTATTTTATTGTTTTACATATATTGTGTTATATGATGTGATATGAAATCTGTTGTTGATTTTGTATGTTAGAATGGTACTGATCATTGATATATGGTACGTCAAATACCATAGGGAATACTGGAATGTTAAAAAGGAAATTTTTAATGATTATATTGAAAAAGAAGTATTTATAAAATCAAAGGTTTTATAAAAAAAGAGAAAACCCTTTATTTAGAAAATAAATAGATATAAAAGGAATATTTATTTGTAAATCAAATAGATAGGATTGAAAAAGAAATATTTGTAACTATTTACAAATAGAATTGAAAAGGAATATTTATTTGAAAATAAATAGAATAGAAAGGGGAAATGTGTGTAAAGTAAATAGAAAAAGAAAATAGTTAGATTATCAAAGGAATTACTTATAAAATCAATAGATTTTATAAATAGAAAATATTTTATAGAATAAATAGAATTGTCAAAAAGGGGATTTATTTTGTAAATAAATAGATTATAAAAGGAAATACTTGAAAAAGTGACTAGAATTGTATAAAAGGAGAATTTTACATTTGAAAGGTTTAGACCCGTGCTTCGCACACGGGTATAACGTGTTATGGATTTAAAGCAAAGATTTTAAATGGAATCTATTCTAATAGATAGATTGAGAAGATAAATTTATAAATAATATTTTATAAATTAAATGAAATATTTATCATGGATAAATAGAATATATAAGTCCGGACTTATATAGAGGAGTAAGAATCAATTTCAATATCGATATTTGAAAACTGAGTAATCAGTTAGAGTTAATCGAATTAGAATTAATTGAATATTAGTTATTCAATTAGAGTTGATCGAATATGGTTCTTTGAAATAGAGTTAGTCAACATAGTTATTTAAGAAGTGTTGCCATTTCGTACGACTGCTAGTGTAATTCGCAGGGCTGCACATAGTCTATAGCGGTCGGATGCTTCCTGAGGGACTCAGGCGTAACCATTGTGATCGCTGCGATCCAGAGTCAAGCGAATGGTGTTAAATTGAATATTAGCCATTCGAAATAAAGTTAAAACAGACGTAGTTATTCGAATATAAAATAATCGAATATTAGTTATCAGATAGGAGTTAAATAAGTAGAGTAAATAAGTTGAGTTAATTGAGTTGAGTTAATCAAACCGAGTTAATCCAAGTGAGTTAATCCAAAAGAGTTATTCGAAATAGTTTATTCGAATAAAATTTAAAGGAGTTAATCGAATATAGTTTATTCGAAAGGAGATTAATCGAATGTAAATCATTCGTAGAAAGTTAATCGAATGTAAATCATTCGAAGAGAGATTATCGAATATAGTTATTCGGAGGAAGTGTTATCAAATATAGTTTATTCGAAAAGGAGCTATCGAATAGAGATTATTCAGAAAAGAGAATTATACATTGAATTCAATTAGGTCAAATTCGGGAAAGTAATATTTACTTTTCGGTTTTTAATCAAAATTTAATTATTTATTTATAAATTAGTGGTTTAGTTATTTAGTTAAATCGAGGAATAAAAGTTATATTTTGAAATTTGATATTTAGGAAGAAGGGATTATAACGCTATAGTTACAACCAATTTTTCAATAAAGAAAGGGATTCATAAATAGAATCCGAGAGTTTCATAAGGATGTTTGTTAAAGAGTTAAAAAGGGTGAACTTTGTCTATTTCGAGTTTGGAAATGTTGTTCAGTTAAGGTCTGAGAGGTAATAATGCCCCAACTTGATTGACTTCGTTTTTAACTAAGGAGTAGTTAAGGTTCGAGAATTAAAATTGGTTAAGTGGCTTTAGTTAACGAGTGAAATGGTTTGAATTGTCATAGTGATGTTTTATTTAAACATCGATTTAAATCAAATGAAGGAGTTTGGAAATGTTTTCCAAATAAGGATCAGAAATGTTTTCCAATATAGGAAATAAGAAATAGAAGTAAATATGGTGATGTGGTCCAAATGATTTATAAAGTATGTTTTTTCCAAATTTAGAAATTAGAATTTACGAATTTATAGAAAGGGAAAATGGATAAATTAATGATAATTTAATTAAAAGAAATAAACCTTTGAATGATGATTGACCGATAGAATTTCCATCTGGGAATAATATCATTGGTTGCACACCTGTTTCTCTTTGATAGTTAAATCACCGATTATCGAAGTTTTTGACCATTTTTCCGTCGTCAATACGGAGAGACCGGGATCAGATATATTATCTGAAAACCACTCCGTATGGACGTTAGCATTGCGATCAAATAATTGAAGATGGAGTTATACAAGGGCTATCTTGTTTACAGAATAGTGCCTTTGGTTTGTCCAATCCCAGGACAACGTGAATGGACGAATTTCTGACAGAGTATATATAACAGATCGCGTAAGTTGACCTCTTCAAATGTACTTACGTTTGGTGGTGGAGGAATTTGTTTCTCTTAGCTTTATACCCGTGGTATTTTTAGGGAAATCAATTTGTGATTTGACGGGTATGACGATGTGGCATTCAAAGTAAATGAATGTATGATCTGTCAAAGATACGTTATGACCTCAAGCCTCATCAACCGGGAAATGACAGAAATCGGGCAGGAAGCATGGCTAAGTGGGTCGCTCCCATTAGGGTGTATATCACCTACCTAGAGGAAATCCAATTCATTCTTTTATCTATTCGATGCTGTCCCTTTTCGGGAAACGGTAGGGTAGCTCCCAACCGTTGCTGATATAGATATACATTTGATACACTCAAGCGAAATGAGTGGTCGGTCATGTGTGGGCCGGGTTGCAAGACGTTCTTGTTGAACCCAGTGTATTCTTCTCTAGAGATACACTATCGGCAGGTGGTCCCATACCTTGTCATAGTTGGAATCCAATCTCCAATAAGCGCCCGCGGTTTTGTTTGTATACTATATATGTGGAACGTGAGATGTAAGCGCTCTGCTAGATTGTTAATTACTTGCGATTAGACATTATTATAATATCAGAGAAGTATTGATTTCTGAAACTGTTTTGGGTTATCGTAAGGTAAAAACCGTCCGTGTTTATGTGTGGATCGGTCTTACGATTATCTTTTCTTTTGAAAAGGATTTTTAAAAGTTAAACCCGTGATTTGAGTTTACTCACACCAGTCCCAGGACTGACCCAGAGTTTATTTTGTTTTGTTTTCCCTAAACTCTTGGGTGCCCAAATTTGTACGGGCAGTCAAGTAGTTTAGGTATTTACATATATACTTGGAGGAGCTTGAAGTAGGAGGCTTCAGGATTATATAGCTATTGTTATTTCCGTTGTTTGTCAGTGTTGTACTCTGATAATGTTATTGTATAAATATACTGTTTTATTGCAAATTTATGTTATATATTATATTTTATTCGTTCCACTGTGTGATTCGTATTTACTCTGATTGTGTTCTTCTTCTTCTTCTATTCTAATTTTATATCTTATCTATTCTCACCCTCTAACTTCTTTCTATAAATGATCAGGTATTTCTGATGTCTGAATAGTCAACATGGTAGTTTTGTGTTGATTTTCGGAGTCGAAAATTCCAGTTCGTTACAAAGTTGATTCAATGATAAACAATGGCCCTCTTAGAAACCTTCAGAATCGACCAATAAGTGTCTAGATTGCTTGCACCAGGGCCTTCAATATTAAAAGAATTTCAAGGTTAAAGCCTCAAACATTTAACTATTAGCTTTACATCAATAGGAACGCACTTTTAGGACTGACATGATTCAAAGCTTTTTGACGTTGGAAATTCATTTAAAATTGTACAATAGAATTATTTAATTTTAACATATACCTTAACTTCCTCCTAAACCGAAAGGTGCAATTCGAATAAATCTAACTTAACTAAGGATTCTGTAAGGAATTCACCACTTTAAGGTGTTAACGTTTTTTTTTGTTATTAGATACCAAGTTTTATTTTTAAATTGAATGATAAATTTTAACCAAAAATAGATTGGAAATAAAATTTAATGTACTTCAGTCTATTTCTTTTTTACAAAGTTTGTCCTTCTTCCTAATTACCACTAAAATAATTTGCACTTTTAATGTATTCTATTTTTTAAAATAGTGTTTTTAATACAAACCAGGAGAACAATAATGGCATAAGTTGTACTTAGGGGTGAGCATTTATTGGTTAAAACCAAATAAACCAACCAAACTAGTGGGGTTTGGTCGATTTGGTTTGATTTTTCTAGTTAGTTTTTTAATTTTGGTTTTTGATTTCAAATTATGTTGGTTTATTGGTTAGTTTTGGTTTTGACATTTGAGAATCGACTCAACCAATAAAACCAAATATAAAAAATAAGTCATTTTAAAATTAAAATAATATTATATGACAATGCTATTAGTTATAACTAGTGTGTAACCCATATGGTTCACACAAAAATATTGGTGTGAAATATATAGATTATAAATTAAAATTATTTTTAATGTTTGTATGTAATTTATGTTCCATGGTTTGCATGAACTAGTATATGTATGTATTTAATAAATAGTATAATTTTATAATTTTATTAATATGAATATTTTATACTTGTTAAAACTAATTTATGTTAGTAATATGTTGGATGAACCAGAAAATATTATTCAATGATTTTTTTTAAATAAGTTAAATATAAAACAATGAAATTGGTTTAACTATATAGACTTATATATAGCACGAAAAATTAAGAAATATTTGTATTAAAATGTATAGGTTTCTTGTGCAGTTATTGATATTAAAAAAATTATGATATAATGTATGATAAATTATTGATATAAACTAAAAGACATACAAAATAACTTTGTTATATATGTATGTATGTGTGTGTATGGGTGTGTGTATACCGTAAAATTAACCTTTTCTTAACAAAATTGGTGTAAACATTCAAGAGATTGGAAAAGTAAACTAAATATTCATTAAGATTATTTAAATAATTTAAATTTAAGGTTTCATCAGTAGCTCGAAACATATGGATTTAAATACAAAATATCATGAAAGAATTGAAGGAGCTCTATAAATAATTGTAGAAATGCAATGCAGGTACTTAATGTTGGAAATGTTCTTATTCAAGTACGTATGATAAATTTATTGAGATAAATGAATAATATATTAAGTCTCTTATTATATTTTAACATATATTATTTATATTGTGTGGCGAATTCATCTTTAAGTTTAAATAAAAAACGATGTTTACCGCTTTTAATGATATGAACACGGTACACATTTAAAATATCATATTTAACATTAATTAGATGAATTAACAACAATTTAATGATTGAATCTATTTTGTAAATTAAAAATCATATAATTAATATAAACATATTGACTTGAATGTTCAAAGTTAAGTGATATCATGAAGTTCCCTTGATAATTTAATAAATTTAGAAATATTGGGGATTGACTTACAATACAATACAAGGTAAATATGTTAGCATAAATGATGTAACATCCTGGATTTTAGCGATTGAATAATAAATATATTTAATTATTTAAATAGTGGTTTGGTAATTTAAATAGCTTGAATTAAATAATTTTGATAATTAATTAATATAAACAGTGGAATAATATATTTAGTTTCGAAATAGTCCGAAATAGTTGAATTTGCAATATTGTGTAAATTGGATAATTTAAGAAATTCTATTGATTTGGAATCGAGATATAATAACAAATTTATTTATAAAACGACGTTTGAATGTACAATTTATAATATAATTATAAACAACCTCGTAACATTGTGGTAGTTCATAGTTTTACGTTTTGAACTTTAAATTAATATACGAGATTCGTTATAATTCGGATTTCTTCAAAACTAGAAACGTTCAAATCTATTGAACAGTATTTTTCTAACAGGAGTGAAAAATAGAGATTTCTTCTTGTAGATTGTGAGTTATGTCCAAATAAAATTTTCAGAAAGTCGCTATGGATTCGTTTATAAACCATAACGATTTATATTATATAATAAAAAAATTTGTATATAAATCGAATATCGATTTAACTTGAATTTTGAAATATGAGTTATAAATCCAAGTATGTTTATTTTGAAGCTATATAATATTCTGTTCGTATTTACGATAATATTAATTTATTATTATTAAATTCAATTGTTTTTGAATTCATTAATATTTTTTCAGTTTTATTTAAGCCTTGGAAATATCCTTTTTGCAAATGACCTCCATTTTCAATTAAACGAATTTTATTAAATCCACAATGATTAATTATTGCTAGATTTCAAATTTCACGCCAATCAGAGTTATTTTGTGATCGTGCATAATTAAAATGTGAATCGATCCATAATTTGACTTTATAAATACGTTGCGTGAGCAAACAAATTCAGATTTCGACGAAACAAGTTTCATTGTGTCCAAAATGTCAAATTATAGTTGTATGTCAATTTTCATCGAAATTGAGTATCGTATATAATCATACGGGTTTTTAATCGACGAATACAAGAAGCGATACGATATAAATTAATAAAATAATATAGGAAGCTTACCCTAGAAGCTACCTATCCTATAAATACCACTACCTAAACCAAATTTCCTCTTTTTCCACGGTCAAATGTATTCTCCGCCCCTAGTTTCTTTCTAACATAAGTAATTTGATCTTTGAAAATCTAAAATAATTCGTGTAAAATCCTGTAAATCTCCAAACATACATTAATGGATTCTTGGCATGTCCTTCTTCATTTCTATGTTATTTTCGCGGGGTTCGAACATTATTAGTTTCGTTGTCGTGTTACTGTTGTAGGCTAGGGTTAGGTATTGGTGAAGATTAAAGCATCGATTTGTGTTTTTGATGTTATTTTTGGAATGAGGAGGTGATTTGGAGTTTGCGTTCATGTTTTTGAGAGGATCCATTGGAAATTGGATTGCTGTCTGTATCAATGCAGCACGTCGAACGCTATAGAATGACATTTGAGGGTGAGCATCGAGTTAGATGATACTGACATGGGTTGTTAGAGAGTTTGAAGAGATGAAGTATGGTATAGTTTGTTGGATTTTTAATTGATGAGAGAAGGAGAACGTGGAGTTTAAGAGCACGGCAATTGCATATTTCATGGCCTGTAAAGAATCGGGGAAGAAGGCAGATGAGTGGTGGTTAGGATATTTAAACATAGGTAATTAGTAATTAAGGGTATATTATTTTAATGTTAATTATATTATTAATGATCTTAAGTTGTACACAATTTTGTAAAATTTATAACTTGTGTATACATGACTAGAATCAGATGAAACAAGACACACTGGGATCATATGGACGAGGGCTACACAATAAAACTAGTTTGGAGCGATTTGGAGCATGTTACAATTTATGGGGAATTAAAACGTCTGATTGGATCTATAGACCGTTAATCGTTATTCAACAATTAACGACCAAAGTATGTAAACTCACTAACTTTGTCCAGTTTTATAATTTTGTAAATGTATTTTAAAATTGATTGTGATGATTGAATGTGGTACGACCCGAACTTCCCTGTGAAGGAAAGCCCGGATTGAGTTGAGAATAAGCCACATTGGGACACGAACAGATGAACATTTCATTGCTTATTACAACAATTCCACCAGAATACAAGAATATAACAGAGTATGAATAAATCATATACATCAGAAAAAATCAGAGATTACAATACAATACATAGCAGCGGAAAATAATACAAAATACAACTGAAAGAGATAAACGGATACAGAGCTTTCCGGATATCAATCCAGTTGTAAACCAGGATCCTGTGAAAATAAATCTGCAAAACCAAAACTACTAGCTGCCCGTGGGGAAAATAGGGGCACCTAGAATTTAGGTTGAAACAATAAACTTCAGGTCAGTCATGTGACTGATGTGAGAACTAAAATAGTTATTTAAAACTTTACTTTAAAAGAGAGTAATTCAAGGGACCACGCCGTATAACATGGAACGTGTTTCCTCCTAAGAATACCAGTGCATATAACAAACAGCGCAATGCTTTTTGGAAAAAAGAAGTTATTATAAGACTCAGGTCCTATCACACAATGCAACGAAAGCCGGAGGATAGAGTTTTACCTTATAATAGTCAAACATGCTTGGTACGCTTAAAACAAACCATTTTGATACTATTATAGTATAAAGTGTATGAAAACAACTTCAAATGTAAATGTATCAATCATAGACGGCATAGTGCCCCGTACCACTATGTCGCCATACTAGGCTCTAATAATAAAACCGAAATGTCACGTATTGGATGTAGGATTTCTGTCATGAGTCTAGGAAAGGGGTGTACTCCTTTCCGCTTTGAGTCACTCTAGAAAATGTCTCGGGACTACACACTCTGGGTAACCCTTGGATCCCGCAGTGCCAGTCCTCCCTTACGTTTGAGGATTGGCAATTCCTGAACACACGTTTCCCGATCCTATAGGACCTATCCATCGGCTCCGTAGAGACTGATATCACTGAGGCGCCTCGCAATCCAACAACCACATAAGTAAAAATAATATAAATGTCAGGGCTTGTAAAACGCTGACACCACCCATAGATAGAAAGAAACGTCATGCACTCACTGCGTTCCCTTATCCCGTTTTTGACTCATACCGAGGTGTGAGGCTCGCGAATTAACGCCATACACAAAGCGACGCTGTACTAAAGTCATGCTTTGATCATCAACCATAAGACTCTGATTTTCAACAAAATCCTTGATCACAGCATCTCAGCATGCCACACAGGAAATTCATGCCATGCGACTGATATCTATCGATATATAACCTCTGAGCTCGTACGTCTTAGAGAAGAGAATTAAGCAAGAGAATAAATTCTCCGCCGCCAAACAGATACATGTTTAATAAAAATCAATCAACACAGAATAAAATCCAATGTCAGACAAACATCCATTTACAAGTTCATTCTGGGTCTAAACGAAACCGAAGACACCTTATTCCTTATCTCGTATATCCAATACAGGAGGGAGGCCCTCGCATATCCGTCGATCTCCAAGTACGTCTGGACGATCAACACTTATTACCTCGTCTTGGGTGTACTGCCCAATCAAGACATCAGTAATCATCAAAATGATGTGAAGACCTCTGGTCTTCAACCACCGTCCTCATCATCGACATATCGTAGAATCAGTTATTCAGAATGGGTACAAACCCGGCCTTTCCGAATAACTCGCGTATATAATAAAGAAGTGCTATAAAAACACAACATATGCCTCATTCCAATTCTGAATATTCTTTTATTCAAATATTCACATTCTTTGGGAAAGGTTCCAATTAATTTTATCAAAGATAAATTCTCTAAATTTATTCTTTAATCTTCCTTTGGATATCAATTCAAACCATGTTAAGGTTTTCCAAACTAGTCGGGATTACCGAACCACACCGAAGTAATCATTTATTTTATTTCCCAATCCCGACCTATTCATCCCATGGAGCAAAACTGGTATTACCCCTTAACTAACACCACAGTGTTATCGGTAAATTTAATTACCATTTCCCGTTCAAATATAATTAAAGATTTAACTGTCACTAGGAGCAAAACTGGCGATACTCTATTTTCGATCATTTCCCAATTTTGATAATTTAAATTATCAATTCACATTTCAATCTAATTAAAGATTCGTTAAAACTCCACTTAGTTTTAATCTTCCCAAAAATCAATATTAATGATTATTTAACTTTGGAAAATCAAACATACCGCATCGGCAATCTACACCGTACTATTGATTTCTGCTTACATATAACCTCTGAGCTCGTACGTCTCAGAGAAGGGTGTTAAGCAAGAGAATAAATTCTCCGCTACCAAACAGACATATATTTAGCATAGATCAACCATATAGTTCGAAATACAATGACAGTCATGTAATCCTGCCTTTAACTGGGTTAAAGAACTATTGTCATTTAAAACACAATTCACGATAAACCCAAATCACATTCCATTAATTATGGAATCTTCACGGAAAAACACATCAATAGATAATCGATATCAATTTCCATATCTAATCATTAATATAAATGGAATAACGACAACGCCTTTTAAATTCCATATGTATTAACAGTCTTCCTCCACAGAAGTTCACTTCGATTATTATCAATCGAATTCCATTCAATTCCAATTTAATATATTAAATTGGAAAATTCCCGTTAAATCTAAATAAAAAGATTTATAAATTCCAAATCACATTTCACTGTAAATCAGGTTAAAGGACGAATGTCGTTAAAAACACAGTTCACAATAAACCCAATTCACATTCCATTTTCTGTTCCAATTAAATGTGAATTAATTGGTAATTCTTCTTTAAGTCTTAATTAAAAGATTTATTCTTTTCACACTGGGTTTAAGAACAGTGTCATTTAAAACATAGTTCACGACAAACCCAAAATCCCATCAGTCTCTAACCGTAAATTAGTAAGAGAACAATTCCCTAAGTATTAATCCCAAAGGCCGAAACCAAAATCAGATCAATACCCAGGAAACCATTCAATTTAGCTAATCTCCACATAGTTTCTAATTTTCTTAATTCCATTGGGTTTAAGAACAGTATTATTAAAGACACCATTCACAACAAACCAAAATCCAATTTGATATTAAATACAAGGCTCTGAATAGAAAATAGATCAGCTTATATTCAATATCAAATTCCGAAACCAACAAAAATCGTATTGGAATAACGATATATATATCTTCCAAATTCCTCCACAATATCCGTATAATCACGGAATCCAATATCGAAATAATCCGAAGATAATTCCGATTCAAAACCATTCCAATTCATATATTGGAAATTCCTGGTTATTTTTAAAACCATTTCAAAACCAATTTATTTATTTAAAAATATTGGATTATAATTCTAGTCCATAATTAGTTCATTTCGATAAAATATATTTTTATCTTTTCAGATATGGGATTTTTCATCCCAATTCTTTCCAAATCATTTATTATGATTTTACACAAATTATTGATATTTTTAATAATTTTATCAAGGCCCGTACAGTCGATTTCCATAAACGGTCATCGAACTGCACATACAGCAACCTTTTCCAAATTTGATTTGGACATAATTCCAAATCCAACCGTTATATTTCAAATCTCTAATATTCTTTGAAAATGCCTTTTCGATACGAACCCAACGGTTCCGGTTTTAGGATAATCCGACGGTCGGATCTCCCATAATGTCCGTTTGAAGTTAATGGTCAAAATTCGCGAACCGCCTCGGCGCGGCGCGTTTCATTCAAGCCATTATATTATATATATAATATATATTTCATCGATTTCCTTTTAAAACGTATTTTATAAATCATTTTAAATTCGTTTTCAAAACGATTCCAACTTCATATTCAATTTCTAATCAAAATTGAATATTCCATATCATCGATATATAATTGATAGTATTTTCAAAACATTATATTTCAAAATCATTTCCTTTTCGATATTCATTATAAAAATGAATAAAATCGATATAAATATCGTTCACATCAAAATGGCGTTAATATAATCAGCACGTCTTTATATATTTAAATATATTCGTGTCCATCTCAAATCGGCCATCAAAATCAAATTTTGATCTATTACTAAATATTATTTTAAAATATTCATTATTTAAAATAATCGTTATTTTAAAATATTCATTCTTTCTGAACGGGAATCAAACACAGTCAATTACCATATAATTTGATTTATATGGATTTCATACACACATGTACATAACAACAATCAAACACAGTCAACCATCATCCAAAGTGCATTCTACACTGCATAAGCATCAAATATAAATATTTTATGCTTATAACAGTCTGTCAACCCATCGATTGACATACAACTAAATATTGGGATTAGTGTATGTCTAATATCATCCCAATACTTGTGTGGGGTTTCCAAACAACAAACACGGATTTATTCGTGTAGTTGGGCAATGTGTAAAATTTATCGTCCCAATCAATATCAGTCAAATTAGTGTACATAAACAAATCGTCTGATTTGTTTATGAATATTCATTTAATTCATATACACGTTAAAAATTATATTGTTAACTATAAATTATTTTATTTCATTCCACATCACACAATCAATTTTCACCATAAAATCAAACAAGCAAACAAGTTGTCCATGGTGTGTGGACGACGTGTGTCGGGTGTTGTTAAGCACCATCTACATCCTAGTATATATTCCTTACTAGAAAATAAAATAAAGTGAGAAGTTCTCACCTTTGGGTTCCACTCCTCCGTGCTCTGATTGTCGATCTATGTAGTATACCTATGTTAAAATTTATATTTTTAACCAATCAATAATTATTTCTTTGTATGATTATTTTATAAATAACGTAGATAGGCTAAAAATTATATTTTTATCTTTCTAAAAATAATTTCATATTTTTATAACAACGCTACATAGTTAAAAATTACATTTTTCTATCGCTAATGAATATATAAAAATCACATCTTTATTTTCTATATCATATAAAAATCATATTTTTGTTATTTTTATAATATAAAAATCATATCTTTCTATGTATACAATCGTGTTTTCTCTAATCAAAGATCTTACTTTTCCATGAACTAAAGATTTTATTTCTATTTACATAAAAATCTCATCTTTATGTTAATAAAAATCCTATCTTTCTATTTTAAAAATCATAACTTTATACGAATAAAAATCTCAACTTTACACGAGTAAAAATATAATCTTTTCCTAAATAAAAATATAATCTTTACATTTCAAAGATCATATCTTTATTTTCGTAGAACAATGTATATTTATGTTCATGAAAACCATATTTTTAAAATAACTAAACTATATAAAATAAAATAAACACACCTTTCATTGTTTTGGTGGTTGGAAGGGCTCGAGAAGGAGCTGGAAGCGGCGCCGGTTGGAGGGGGAAGGCCTAAAGCGGCGGAGCTCGTCAAAGCTGGTGGCAGGAGGGCGCGGGCCTAGGCTGTGGCGGTTCCTTCACGATTTGGGGATTTTTGGTGAGGGTTTTCGATGGGAGGAGGGGGAGCTGAGGGGCGCGGTGGCTCACGCCAGTTGCGGCACAGTGAGCGGGGAGGGCGACGTCAGCGGTGGCGGAGGGGGTAGGGCACAGGTGGGTTACGGGCTCCAGGCAGTTTTGTTTTATTATTTTGATTTAAAATGAAGAGAGAGAGAGGAAGGTAGGAGGTTATAATATTTTATATATTTTATTATATTTTAAATTTCAAAAAGCAACTTTTTATTTCGAACTCGAAATCGAATCCACTGACTGTCGTCCCTAGCTAATTACCCCCATTTCGAACACAACGGGATATATATCGTAGGCTGATTCGATTGTTTCGATCAGTTTCCATCGAAATCAAAATATAAATCTATATATTGAATTTGAACGCACATTTCAGTTTATCGGGGCCACATACGGACCCCAAAAATTCCAGAAAAATTAATCTGATTATGTTTTGATGATACGGTCCTAACAAAACTAATTTTGCCCAATTTGGAGACCGTTTGAAAAATGATCAATTTCTGGTCGATCCACATTGGCTGAAACTGTCAAAACACGTTTTACTTCGCCACGCTCACATAATAATCCCAAAAATTACGAGTTTTAGAATCTAGCAATAAATTGACATCCCAGATCCAATTAAAGTGGTTTCGTCGAAAACGGAGGTCGTTTGCAAAATTTCCATTTTTAAGGGCTAAAATTCCATAGCGACTATTCTAAATTTTCAACTGGGCATAACACTTTACTCCCGCGATGAAATTTTGATTTTTCGGATTCTTTTGGAAAAACATTCTCAAATAGATTCTAATATTTTTGGTTTTGCTAAAATCTGGTTTATTTTAAATCCTGTACATTCATTTGAAATTTGAAATCGAATTTTCAAACTAACGCCATTTCCAATCCCTTTTATAATTAAAATAAATATTTAATATTCTAACTTCGATTCAAATAAATATATACGTATCAATTCTATTTAAAGTAAATTTCTCGTCGTTATTATTTAAAATAATTCATTTTAAATATTCAAAATTCATTAAAATTGCCAAAACAAAAATTATAAATTTGTTCTGATTTTCCGGGTTGTTACAATCTCCCCCATTCAAATCTTTTCGTCCTCGAAAAGGAGCGGAGCTGAAAGTTGTTTAACTAATCAACTCAACTTTTAGTTTGGCTTTCATTCTTCAACTTTTCAGTTTCTAAGAATTTTGTAATTCTTCAAAAATTTGGCTAACACCCTAAATTTTCGAAAAATTTCGCCATAACCTCCTTTGTACGGGAGCACCGGGAAAATCCGCAAGCCGCCACACAGGCCCTCTCATCTCAAAAAGAAAAAGAAAAAGCCAATCGGCTCATAAAATTATCCAAACCCAAGAAATTAGTAAACATGTACCTATTGGTTGGGCATACAATTTTATTCCTCTGCTCTAGCCTCCTTGCAATGACCTGTTCAATATATGTACATGTATATGCGTGCAGTCTCAAAGAATTTTCAATTCAATTCAAAATTTGATACAATTTGGCCCAAATTCACCTTTCTTTCACATGTTGATTTAAATAAATAATCATACAACACAATCATCAATCAATTAGTTGATTAGCTTTTCAAATTCATAACTTCGATATATAGTCAAAAATCACATTTTTGGTGCCAAATCACAACAATAAGCCGTATCTAGTTATGGTTCTCACACCAGTCAATTGGAAATATATAGAAATCCCAATTTTGAAACTCGAACATAAACATTGATGATGATACATCAATCATCAGTATCATCTCCAGGCGACTAGAGTGTGATTCTATATCTATCTGGTATATTAAAACTTCAAATACACGTTTGCAAGGCATATATGCAAAATCTTTATATATTGGATTGTCTAAATTCAATACAAATACAATATTCAAATACATACTATAGGGTTTTAAATTTTCAAAACGAAGTTTGTTTTCATTTTTATTTTAAAAATAACACTCTTCACACTCGTTCTTGGATACAACTGATCCCATCTCTAACGAGTCATTCTCATTGTATATCACTAATCCAATCTCTGATGAATTCTTTCGTTGGGTTCTAATGTGTCCTGTTCTCGAGCTCTGTAAACCATAGCTATGATACCAAACTGACACGACCCGAACTTCCCCGTGAAGGAAAGCCCGGATTGAGTTGAGAATAAGCCACATCGGGACAGAAACAGAAGAACATTTCATTGCTTATTACAACAATTCCATCAGAATATAAGAATATAACAGAGTATGAATAAATCATATACATCGGAAAATATCGGAGATTACAATACAATACATAGCAGCGGAAAATAATACAAAACACAACTGCAAGAGATAAACGGATACAAAGCTTTCCGGATATCATTCCAGCTGTAAACCAGGATCTGGTGAATATAAATTTGCAAAACCAAAACTACTAGCTGCCCCTGTGGAAAATAGGGGCACCCAGAGTTTAGGTTGAAATAATAAACTCCAGGTTAGTCATGTAACTAGTGTGAGAACTAAAACAATTATTTAAAACTTTACTTTAAAAGTGAGTAATTCAAGGGACCACGCCATATAACACGGAACGGGTTTTCTCCCAAGAATACCAGTGCATATAACAAATAGCGCAACGCTTTTTGGAAAAATGAAGCTATTATAAGACCCGGGTCCCATCACACAATGCAACGCAAGCCGGAGGATAGAGTTTTACTTTATAATAGCCAAACATGCTTGGTACGCTTAAAACAAACCATTTTGATACTATTATAGTATAAAGTGTATGAAAACAACTTCAAATGTAAATGTATCAATCATAGACGACATAGTGCCCCATACCACTATGTCGCCATACTAGGCTCTAATAATAAAACCGAAATGTCACGTATTGGAAATAGGATTTCCGTCATGAGTCTAGGCAAGGGATGCACTCCTTTCCGCTTTGAGTCACTCTAGCAAATGTCTCGGGCCTACACACTCTGGGTAACCCTTGGATCCCGCAGTGCCAGTCCTCCCTTACGTTTGAGGATTGGTAATTCCTGAACACACGTTTCCCAGTCCTATAGGACCTATCCATCGGCTCCGTAGAAACCGATATAACCGAGGCGCCTCGCAATCCAACAACCACATAAGTTTAAATAATGTAAATGTCAGGGCTTGTAAAACGCTGACACCACCCATAGCTAGAAAGAAACGTCATGCACTCACTGCGTTCCCTTATCCCGTTTTTGACTCATACCGAGGTGTGAGGCTCGCGTATTAACGCCATACACAAATCTACGTTGTACTAAAGTCTTGCTTTGATCATCAACCACAAGACTCTGCTTTTCAACAAAAGCCTTGATCACTGCATCTTAGCATGCCACACAGGCAATTCATGCTGTGCGACTGACATCTAGCGATATATAACCTCTGAGCTCGTACGTCTCAGAGAAGGGCGTTAAGCAAGAGAATAAATTCTCCACCATCAAACAAATATACATTTAATAGAAATTAATCAACACAGAATAAAATCCAATGTCAGACACACATCCATTTACAAGTTTGTTCTGGGTCTGAAAGAAACCGGAGGCACCTTTTTCCTCATTCCGTATATCCAATACAGGAGAGAGACCCTCTCATATCCGTCGATCTCTAAGTATGTCTGGACGATCACCACTTATTACCTCGTCTTGGGTGTACATCCCAATCAAGACATCAGTAATTATCCAAACGATGTGAAGACCTCCGGTCTTCAACCACCATCTTCATCGTTGACATATCGTCGAATCAGTTATTCAGAATGGGTATAAACCCGGCCTTTCCGAATAACTTGCATATATAATAAACAAGTGCTATAAAAACACAACATACGCCTCATTCCAATTCTGAATATTCTTTTATTCAAATATTCACATTCTTTGGGAAAGGTTCCAATTAATTTTATCAAAGATAAATTCTTTAAATTTATTCTTTAATCTTCCTTTGGATATCAATTCAAACCATGTTAAGGTTTTCCAAACTAGTCGGGATTAGCGAACCACACCGAAGTAATCATTTATTTTATTTCCCAATCCCAACCTATTCATCCCATGGAGCAAAACTGGTATTACCCCTTAACTAACACCACGGTGTTATCAGTAAATTTAATTACCATTTCCCGTTTAAATCTAATTAGAGATTTAACTATCGCTAGGAGCAAAACTAACGATACTCCATTCTCGATCATTTCCCAATTTTGATAATTTAAATTATCAATCCATGTTTCAATCTAATTAAAGATTCATTAAAACTCCACTTAGTTTTAATCTTCCCAAAAATCAATATTAATGATTATTTAACTTTGGAAAATCAAACATACCGCATCGGCAATCTACACCGTACTATTGATTTCTGCCTATATATAACCTCTGAGCTCGTACGTCTCAGAGAAGGGTGTTAAGCAAGAGAATAAATTCTTCGTCACCAAACAGATATATATTTAGCAGAGATCAACCATACAGTTCGAAATATAATGACAGTCATGTAATCCTGCCTTTAACTGGGTTAAAGAACTAATGTCATTTAAAACACAGTTCACGATAAACTCAAATCACATTCCATTAATTATGGAATCTTCACGGAAAAACACATCAATATATAATCGATATCAATTTCCATATCCAACCATTACTATAAATGGAATAAAGGCAACGCCTTTAAAATTCCATATGTTAATAGTCTTCCTCCATAGAAGTTCACTTCAATTATTATCAATCGAATTCTATTCAATTCCAATTTAATATATTAAATTCGGAAACTTTACTTTGGAAAATTCCCGTTAAATCTAAATAAAAAGATTTATAAATTCCAAATCACATTTCACTATAAATCGGGTTAAAGAACGAATGTCGTTAAAAACACAGTTCACAATAAACCCAATTCACATTCCATTTTCTGTTCCAATTAAATGTGAATTAATTGGTAATTCTACTTTAAATCTTCATTAAAAGATTTATTCTTTTCACATTGGGTTTAAGAATAGTGTCATTTAAAACACAGTTCGCGACAAACCCAAAATCCTAACAGTCTCTAACTGTAAATTAGTAAGAGAAAAATTCCCTAAGTGTTAATCCCGAAGGCCGAAACCAACATCAGATCAATACCCAGGAAACCGTTCAACTTAGCTAATCTCCAGTAAGTTTCTAATTTTCTTAATTCCATTGGGTTTTAGAACAGTATTATTAAAGATACCATTCACGACAAACCCAAAATCCAATTTGATATTAAATGTAAGGCTCTGAATATAAAATATATCGGCTTATATTCAATATCAAATTCTAAAACTAGCAAATATCGTATTGGAATAATGATATATATATATCTTCCAAATTCCTCCACAATATCCGTATAATCACGGAATCCAATATCGAAATATTCCAAAGATAATTTCGATTCAAATCCATTCCAATTCATATATTGGAAATTCCTGGTTATTTTTAAAACCATTTCAAACCCAATTTATTTATTTAAAAATATTGGATTATAGTTCTAGTCTATAACTAGTTCATTTCGATAAAATATATTTTTATCTTTTCAAATATGGGATTTTTCATCCCAATTCTTTCCAAATCATTTATTATGATTTTACACAAATTATTGATATTTTTAATAATTTTATCAAGGCCCGTACAGTCGATTTCCATAAACGGTCATCGAACTGCACTTACAGCGACCTTTTCCAAATTTGATTTGGACATAATTCCAAATCCAACTGTTAGATTTCAAATCTCAAATATTCTTTGGAAAGCTCTTTTCGATACGAACCCAAGGTTTCGGTTTTAGAAGAATCCGACGGTCGGATCTCCCGTAATGTCCGTTCGAAGTCAATGGTCGAAATTCGAGAACTACCGCGGCGCAGCGCGTTCTATTCAGGCTATTATATTACATATATAATATATATTTCGTCGATTTCCTTTTGAAACGTATTTTATAAATTATTTTAAATTCGTTTTCAAAACAATTCCAACTTCATATTCAATTTCTAATCAAAATTGAATATTCCATATCATCGATATATAAATGATAGTATTTTCAAAACATTATATTTCGAAATCATTTCCTTTTTGATATTCATTATAAAAATGAATAAAATCGGTATAAATATCGTTCACGTCAAAATGGCGTTAATCTAATCAACACGGCTTTATATATTTAAATATATTCGTGTCCATCCCAAATCGGACATCAAAATCAGATTTTTATCTATTACTGAATATTATTTTAAAATATTCATTATTTTAAAATAATCGTTATTTTAAAATATTCATTCTTTCTGAACTGGAATCAGACACAGTCAATTACCATATAATTTGATTTATATGAATTTCATACACACATGTACACAACAACAATCAAACACAGTCAACCATCATCCAAAGTGCATTCTACACTGCATAAGCATCAAATATAAATATGTAACGCTTATAACAGCCTGTCAACCCATCGATTGACATACAACTAAATATTGGGATTAGTGTATGTCCAATATCATCCCAATATCCGTGTGGGAATTTCAAATAACAAACACGGATTTATTCGTGCAGTTGGCCGTTGTGTAAAATTTATCGTCCCAATCAATATCAGTCAAATCAGTGTATATAAACAAATCGTCTGACTTGTTTATGAATATTTATTTAATTCATATACACATTAAAAATTATATTGTTAACTTTAAATTATTTTATTTCATTCCACATCACACAATCAATTTTCACCACAAAATCAAACAAGCAAACAAGTCGTCCATGGTCTGTGGACGACGGGTGTCGAGTGCTGCTAAACACCGTCTCCATCCTAGTATATATTTCTAACAAGAAAATAAAATAAAGTGAGAAGTTCTCACCTTTGGGTTCCACTCCACCGTGCTTTGATTGTCGATCTATGTAGTATACCTACGTTAAAAATTATATTTTTAACCAATCAATAATTATTTCTATGTATAATTATTTTATAAATAACGTACATAGGCTAAAAATTGTATTTTTATCTTTCTAAAAATAATTTCATATTTTTATAACAATGCTACATAGTTAAAAATCACATTTTTCTATCGTTAATGAATATATAAAAATTACATCTTTATTTTCTCTATTATATAAAAATCATATTTTTATTATCTTTATAATATAAAAATCATATTTTTATGGTTCTAAAAATCATATCTTTCTATTTATACAATCGTGTTTTCTCCAATCAAAGATCATACTTTTCCATGAACTAAAGATTATATTTTTATATACATAAAAATCTCATCTTTATGTTAATAAAAATCCTATCTTTCTATTTTAAAAATCATAACTTTATACAAATAAAAATCTCAACTTTACACGAGTAAAAATATAATCTTTTCCTAAATAAAAATATAATCTTTACATTTCAAAGATCATATCTTTATTTTTGTAGAACAATGTATATTTACGTTCATGAAAACCATATTTTTAAATTAACTAAACTATATAAAATAAAATAAAACACACCTTTTATTGTTTTGGTGGTTGGAGGGGCTCGGGGAGGAGCTGGAAGCGGCGCTGGATGGAGGGGGAAGGCCTGAGGCGGCGGAGCTCGTCGGAGCTGGTGGCAGGAGGGCGCGGGCCCAGGCTGTGGCGGTTCCTTCACGATTTGGGGATTTTTGAAGAGGGGTTTCGATGGGAGGAGGGGGAGCTGAGGGGCGCGGTGGCTCACACCGGTGGCGGCGCGCTGAGAGGGGAGGGCGATGTCGGCGGAGGTGGTAGGGCACAGGCGGGTTACGGGCTCCGAAGGTTTTTTTTTCGATTTAAAGTGAAGAGAGAGGAGGGTAGGAGGTTATAATATTTTATATTTTTTATTATATTTTAAATTTCAAAAAGCAACTTTTTATTTTGAACTCGAAATCGAACCCACCGATTGTCGTCCCTAGCTAATTACCCCCATTTCGAACACAATGGGATATGTATCGTAGGCTGATTCGACTGTTTCGATCAGTTTTTGTAAAAACCAAAATATAAATCTATATATTGAATTTGAACGCACATTTTAATTTATCGGGGCCACATACGGACCCCAAAAATTCCAGAAAAATAAATCTGGTTATGTTTTGATGATACGGTCCTAGTGAAACACCCCACCGCCGTTAAGGTCACTCACAATGGGAATGCATTAACTTTGGTGAAGCATTTTATGTAAAAGGCATAGATATTTTACAAGACAGACATATATAACAGCGGAAAACTGAAAACATTTCATAAATAAAGTGGTCCAGTCAAAACATTACAAGCATTGTCTCAAAACCCAACTTCTAGATTATTACAGTAAAATATCTATCTTGATTTAAAACTCCAAGTACATAAAGAAGCATAAAATAGTAGTAAAGCAACATAAATCCCCAATAAAAGTGTGACCACAGCCATAACCAAAGAAAAGAGAGTCCAAGCAATACATCTACTATCTTCAAGCTGGAAAAGATCTACACTAAGATGAAGTATTCCCTCCCTGCGGACTTTAGGGGGAAAACGGAAGAAAAGAAGGCGAAAGAAATCGGGTTAGATAAAGTCCGGTAAGTCCAGTGATTATTCATCATGTAAACAGGTATAAGAATCATGAGATGAATAAATTGAATATAGGACAATACCATAGAAATAAGATAAGGCAAGATAAACTGAATATTCTATCGCACTCATTTCCCTTTTCTCTGCACCTACTAACTAATGTTTCAACTACCATCATGTGTTCATAAAAAAGTGATCCCTTTTTCCGATCAGCTTCTACTCGCATGCATTTCTTACTTGTGTCATTCGGCCCCGCATGATTGTAGATATCTGTGTTGGTCATACCATAGGGTATATCAATTCCTATGATAGCAACCTGACACAAATTTTAGATGCACAGTATAAACTACTGATGCCTAGTGCCAGTTTTATCCACTCCAGAGTATGTGCACGCCCATACTCCGCCGGAACCTACACTGCTGCACCACCCACCGCTATTTTGACCGCTTATAATCAGCCCAGTAATCGTGCCCCACCCTGCCTAGTTCAGTGTATCGTGATACATCTATGTGGGTTATTGCTGAAATGGGTCCCCGTTACTAGGGTTTTCTAATCAACATGTTATAACGGTTAAGTGTTCTCAAATTAACCTAACTCCACCCATCTGTTTAATTAACATGTTGTATTGGTTAAGTGTTGCCTTAATTAACTTAACCCTACCATTCTTAGCCTGTCCGTTCCTTATCTTTAATTCATTCATTAAAGCACCAACCTCTCACATTAGATCTATATTGTTGCAGTCACTGGATGTGCCAGGCGGTTCTGGGCAGTCTTACCCCGCAACTCAATCTAACCTCGGGTTTTTGGGGATTAATGCGCTAACCTCTCACATTAGATCTATATTGTTGCGGTTGCTGGATGTGCCGGGCGGTTTTGGGCAGTCTTACACCGCAACTCAATCTAACCTCGGGTTAGACATGTTCGTATTTAGCCGATTTATCCTCGTTTATGTCTATGTATGTCAATATTCCCCCAAGTGTAGTCAGTACAAGTTTTACGCCACACTCACATGTTATGCCCAAAATTTACTAAGTAAAATTATACCCAATTTTCCCCGTGTTATAATCACACGTACAATGAGATTCAATCCAAGTTCTGAATGAACTTAGTATTCACAAAACCAAGTAAAAAGGGAAAAATAGAGAAGGAGCATAAGAACTGACATAAGGAAAAATAGGCATGTAAAGATGTACCCAATTCAAGAATCATGTTTCAGTGTTGTACATTAACAATATGTGTGGACAAGCTAAGCAATTTACACCGTAGGTATAAAGATTAGATAGCATTGGACTTAAAAGAATCACTAACTTTTATGTACAACATGATAAGTCCCATTATATAAATCACAATAGTCTCATAGGCATAGGATGTACAACATGATAGGTTCCATCATATAAATCACAACAGTCTCATCGGCATGATAGGTTCCATTATGTCAATCCAACAGTCTCATAGGCATGATAGGTTTTATTATGTCAGTCATAACAGTCTTATAGGCATGATAGGTTCTTTTATGTCAGTCTCATAGGCATGATAAGTGTCATTTCATCAATCACAATAGTCTCATAGGCATAAGCAATTTAGATTTGACAAAAGAATAGGCACGAATCAGAACTAGGCATCCTTCTAGATCCGATTATTACAGTCATGATTTCTATTAGATGTTTAAATCTAAATAATAACTGAACTTACATAAAAAGGACAGATCTTGTATTCTGGGATGAAACGACCCAAACTCCCCCGGTGAAGGAAAGCGCGGATTGAGCCGAGGACAAAACACATCGGAACGCAATCAGAAGAACATTTCATTGCTAATTACAACAATTCCATCAGAATACAAGAATATACAGAGTATAAATCAATATTACACAATATAAAATATCAGAGATTACAATACATTACATAGCAGCGAAAAATAACACAATACACAACTAGAAGTAATACACGGATATAGAGCTTTCCGAGTATCGTTCCAGCTGTAAATCAGGATCCAGTGAATATAAATCTGCAAAACCAAAACTACTAGCTGCCCGTGTCAAAATAAGGGCACCCAGAGTTTAGGTTAAAACAATAAACTCCAGGTCAGTCATGGGACTGGTGTGAGAACTAAAACAGTTATTAATCTTTATTTTAAAGCTAGGTAAATCAAGGGACCACGCCGTATAACACGGAACGGGTTTCCTCCCAAGAATACCAATGCATAAAACAAACAGCGCAATGCTAAATAAAGAAAAACGAAGCTATTATAAGACCTAGGTCCTATCACACAATGCAACGCAAGCCGGGGGATAGGGTTTTACCTTATAATAGCCAAAGAATGCTTAATACGCTAAATTTCATGTTTTAAAATTTTAATCAGACTCCAACTGTAAATTAGTAAGAGAACGATTCCCTAAGTATTAACCCCGAAGGCCGAAACCAACATCAGACTAATACCCAGGAAACCACCCATCTTAGCTCGTTTTCAGTTAGTTTCTGATTTTATATACAATCATAAATATCAATCATAGGCAGCATGAATGTCCCATACCACTATGTCACCATATATAGGTATACAATCAAAACCGCAAAATGTCGTATTGGAAGTTGGGTTATCATTTATGGTATGAACCGAGGCAAAAGATAGTCCTCACCGATTCGAGACTCTCTAGCCCAAGCCTTAGGGCAAGTACTCAGTCAAGCCCTTGGATCGTCAGGGCCGGTCCATACGGAGTGGATTAAAATGCCTGAACATGCGTTTCCCCGCCCTATAGGGCGTAAATGAGCCAACGAATGACTCCATCGGCTTCACATAGTCACCGATAAATCTGAGGCGCCTCGCAAACCAACAACCACATAAGTCAAACTCGTCAGGGCATGTAAAACCACTGACGCCACTTCTAACTAGAAGGAAACGCATGCCCTCCCTGATGTCCTCTCCCGTTTCTGGTTCATACCGGGTGTGAAACTCGCGAAGTAAACGTTACACAAATCTATGCCACAAAGGCCTTGCTTTGATCACCAACCACAAGACTTTGCTTTTCAACAGAAGCCTTGATCAATTGCCACTTAGGCATGCCACACAGGCAATTCACTCCATGCGATGGATATCCATCAATATATAACCTCTGAGCTCGTACGTCTCAGAGAAGGGCGTTAAGCAAGAGAATAAATTCTCCGCCACCAAACAGATATATATTTAATTGAAATCAATCACACGGACTAAAATCCAACGTCAGACACACAGTCCATTTACAAGTTCGTTCTGGGTCTGAACGAAACCGGAGGCACCTAGTACCCCGCATATCCATTGATCTCCAAGTACGTCTGGACGATCACCAACTATTTCCCTCCTCTTGGGTGTACAGCCCAATCAAGATCATCAGTAATTATCCAAACGACGTGAAGACCTCCAGTCTTCAACCACCATCTTCACCTTCGACTTATCGTCGTATCAGTTATTCAGAATGGGATAAACTCGGTCTTTCCGAATAACTCGCGTATATAATAAATAAGTGTTACACAAACACAACATACGCCTCATTCCAATTCATCAGTCACTACCCGAAAATTAACCAGAGAATAATTCCCCAAATATTAACCCCGAAAGCCGAAACCAACATCATATCAATACCCCGGAAACCGTTCTGCTTAGCTAACCTATAGTTAGTTTCTAGATTTCACATTCTTAGGGAAAGGTTCCCATTAATTTTATCAAAGATAAACTCTTTTAAATTTATTCTTTAATCTTTCTTTGAATATCACTCCAAACTAGTCGGGATTAGCGAACCACACCGAAGTAATCATTTATTTTAATTTCCCAATCCTAACCTATTTATCCCATGAAGTAAAACTGGTAATACTTCATATCTAACACCACAGTGTTATCGGTAAATTCAATTACCATTTCACGTTCAAATCTAATTAAAGATTTAACTATCGCCTGGAGCAAAACTGGTGATACTCCATTCTCGATCTTTTCACTCTAATTAAAGATTCATTAAAACTCCACTTAGTTTTAATCTTTGACTGTGTTAAAGAATCAGTGTCATTTAAAACACGGTTCACGATAAACCCAAAATCACATCACGTTTCAATCAGTCCCTAACCGTAAATTAGCAAGTGAGCAATTCCCTAAGTATTAACCCCGAAGGCCAAAACCAACATCAGATCAATACCCAAGAAACCATTCAACTTAACTAATCTCCAGTTAATTTCTGATTTTCTTAACTCTTTTGGGTCTAAGAACAGTATTATTGAAGATACTGTTCACGACAACCCAAAATCACAATCCCACTAATTATCGGGTTAAAGAACAAGTGTTATTTAAAACACCGTTCACGATAAACCCAAAAATTAATCCAAATTCAATTCCAATTTAATACCATTCAATTGGTTCACCTCCATAAATCTAAATAAAAAGATTTAATCCTTTTCTCAACTGGGCTTAAGAACAGTGTTAATGAAGACACCATTCACGACAAACCCAAATCACATTTGATATTAAATACAAGGCTCTGAATAGAAAATATATCGGCTTATATTCAATATCAAATTCTACGACCAACAAATATTGTATTGGAAATAATGATATATATATATATATATCTTTCAAATTTACATAACAACATCTTAATAATCACAAAATCCAACATCGAAATATTCCGAAGACAATTTCGATTCAAACCCATTCCAATCCATATATTGGAAATTCTGGTTATTTTTAAAACCATTTCAAATCCAATTTATTTATTTAGAATAAATAGATTATTATTCTAGTTCAAAACTAGTTCATTTCGATAAAAAATCTATTTTTATCTTTTCAAATACGGGGTTTTTCATCCCAATTCTTCAAAAATCATTTCTTATGATTTTACACAAATTATTGATATTTTTAATAATTTTATCAAAGCCTGTACAGTCGATTTCCATCAACGGCCATCGAACTGCACTTACAACGACCTTTTCCAAATTTGATTTGGACGTAATTCCAAATCAAACCATTAGATTTCAAATCTCTAATATTCATTAGAAATCTCTTTTCGATACGAACCCAACGGTTCTGGTTTTAGGAGAATCCGACGGTCGGACCTCCCGCAATATCCATTCGAAGTCAATGGTCGAAATTCGCGAACTGTCGTGGCACGGCGCGTTCTATTCAGGCCAATATATATATAATATATATATATATATATTATATTTCATCGATTCCCTTTTAAAACGTATTATATAAATCGTTTTAAATTCGTTTTCAAAACGATTTCAACTTCTTTTCAAACTCAAATCAAAAGTGAATTTTTCCTTATAAATTCCTTTTAAATTCATTTAAAATTGATTTCAATTCAAATTGATTTCTAATTCAATTTCAGTTCGTTTTCAATTCAATTTCAATTCGAATTCACTTATATTCAATTTCAATTCGAATTCATTTCTATTCAATTTCAATTCGAATTCATTTCTATTAAGTTTAATTCGAATTTCAATTCTTTTCAAAATATCAGATTTTGAAATCACTTTCGATATTCATTATAAAATGAATAAAATCGATATAAATATCGTTCACGTCAAAATGGCGTCAATCTAATCAACATGGCTTCATATATTTCTATTTTCAAATATTCTATTTCAAATATTTCTTTTTTAAATATTTCTATTCAAATATTTTATTCAAATAGTCCTCTTCAAATATTCTATTTCAAAACTGGAATGAGGCCCAATCAATTACCATAGATTTTATTTCTATGGACTTTCATACCATGCATGTATATATCAACAATGACAAATAATCAACCATCAACCATAGTGCATTCTACATTGTATAAGCATCAAATATAAATATTCAACGCTTATAACAATATGTCAACCAATCGATCGACATACAACTAATTATTGGGATTAGTGTATGTCATATATCATCCCAATACCCGTGTGGGGTTTCAATCAATCAAACACAGATTTTATTTGTGTAATTGGGCGATGTGTAAAATTTATCGTTCCAATCAATATCAGTCAAATGTGTGTATATAAACAAATCGTCTGATTCGTTTATACATATTTATTTTATATACACGTTAAAAATTATATTTTTAACTATAAAATATTTTCCACTATAAAATATTTCATTTCATTTCACATCACATCACACAATCAACTACACATCAAAATCAAACAAACAAGCATACAAGCCGTCCACGGTCTGTGGACGACAAGTGTCGGGTGCTACTAAACACCATCTGCATCCTTGTATATATTTTAACTAGAAAATTAAATTAAAAGTGAGAAGTTCTCACCGACTAGCTAATCCAAACGCCACGACTCTTCTTATGCAGAAATCTTCATCGTGCTCGCCCCTTTGTCAATTTCACTGCCCGTAGCCACTACATATATAAAAATCGAATTTTTTATTTTCACCTCATATATATAAAAATCAATTTTTTTTATCTTCACTTCATTATAAAAATTATATTTTTATATTGCTCTTCTCTTAATAAAGATTATATTTTTATTGCTCTACATGAATAAAAATCACATTTTTACTATCCTACCTATATAAAAATCATATTTTTAATATGCCACTAGTATAAAAATTATATTTTTAACCTTTCTATATTATAAAAATTATATTTTTAACCTCTATGTCATATAAAAATATCGTCTTTCATATATTAAAAATCTCATCTTTACTTTTTTAAAAATCTCATCTTTACTTGTTTAAAAATCCTATCTTTACTATGGTAAAAATTATATATTTTTCCTTATTATAAAAATCTTTGCTTTATAAATATATATATAAATCATTCTCTTATCTTGCCTTCTTGAAAATAAAAATCAAATTCTTACTTCGTTAAAAATCAAATTTTTACTAGGTTTACATATATATGAAAATCTGATTTTCTCTTTTTATTTTACTTCAACATATATATGAAAACTGATTTTTAAAGTTTTAAAATAAATTACCTAGAAAACCAATAAAAATAAATAAGTAAGAAAACTCACAGGCAGTTTCCTTCGGGGTAGGGATGGTAGAGCGTCGGAGGGGTGGCGCAGTGGTCGTCGGCGGCACTGAAGGTGGTGGCACGATTTGATTGGGGTAGGGTTTTAGGGGGCACGGTTTGGACAAGAAGGGGGAAGAGGAGGATGCGTCGGTGGAGGAGAGAGAGGGGGCTTGCGGTAGTTGAGCGCCGGAGCGGGGCTGGACGGCGGTCTGGGGAGTGATGGCGGCGGCATTGAAGGGCTTCGTCGGTTTTATTTATTTATTTATTTTGTAATGATTTTGAAAAGGGGGGCCTGAAGGGTTAACGAGATGAAGGGAGGTTTATTATATTTTTAATTATTTAACTTCAAAAGGTTGACTTTTTCATTTGACCTCTAAACGGGGCCCACCGCCTGTCGTCTATAGCTAATTACCCCCATTCCGAACACAATGGGATATGTATCGTAGGCTGATTCGATCGATTCGATCAGGTCAAAATCAACATATAACTCTATATATTGAATCTGAACGTGCATTTCATTTTACCGGGGCCACATACTAACCCTAAAAATTCCTGAAAAATATTTTCTAACTTCGTATTGAAGATACGGTCCTAACAAAACTAATTTCGTAGAATTCTAAGACTGTTTGAAAAATGGCCAATTTCCAGTCGATTAAAATCAACTGAAACTAGTCAAACGCGTTTTCCTTTGCCACGCTCACATATTGAATCGAAAAATTACGAAATTTGGAACCCAGCAATAACTTGACATCACGGGTCCAACAAAAGTGGTTTCGTCGAAATCCGAGGTCGTTTGCAAAATTTCCATTTTTAAGGGCCTGAATTTCATAGCGACTATTCAGAATTTTCAACTGGACATATCTTTTGATTCCCGCTATGAAATCTCAATTTTTCGGATTCGTTGGAAAGATATTCTTAAATAGATTCTAATATTTTTGGTTTCGCTAAAATCTGGTTTATTTTGCACCCGGTATGTTCAATTGAAGTTTGAAATCGAATTATCGAACTACCGCGCCATTTTCAATTCCTTTTATAATTATATATAATTATTTATATTCTAACGATGACGTATATAAATATATACGTTCGAATTTATTCAGAATAAATTTCTCGTCATTATTATTTAAAATAATTCATTTAAATATTCAAAATTCACTAAAATTGCCAAAATAATTTTTTTAAATTGGCTCGGATTTCCGGGTTATTATAATCTCCCCTGCTTAAAACTTTTCGTCCCCGAAAAGGAACGAATCCGAAAGTTGTTCAACTAATCAACTCAACTTCCATTACTTTCTTTACGGCTTAAGTTCTTCAACTTTTCAGTTTTTAAGAACTTTTCAAATTTTTCAAAAATTTGGCTAACACCCTAAATTTCCGAAAAATTTCGCCATAACCTCCCCTGCACCGGGAGCACCGGGAAAATCCCGAAATTGCCATACAGGCCCTCTGATCTCAAAAAGAAAAAGAAAACGCCAAGCGGCTAGCCAATCGGCTCATAAAATCATCATCACCCAAACTAAACAGTAAATTATGGTAAACATGTACCTATTTGTCGGGCAAACAATTTTATTTCTCTGCTCTAGCCTCCTTGCTATGACCTGTTCAATGTAAGTACATGTATATGCATGCAAATGCGACTAATTTTCAATACAATTCAGTATTTGGTTCAATTTAGCTAGATGGTTCAAAATTATCAAACAAATAAGCAAACAACACAACCATCAATCAATTAGTGAATTAGAGTTTCAAATTCATAATTTTGATATATATACAAAAAATCATGTTTTTGATGCCAAATCACAACAATAAATCTATCTAGTTATATTTTGGTTCTCACACCAGTCTAATGGAAATATATAGATAGCACACCTTCGAAACACGAAATTAATTACTGATGATGACGCGTCAATCATCAGAATCAGGTCTGTGCGACTAGAGTGTGGTTCTATATCTATCTAGTATATTAAAACTTCGAATATACGTTCATGACGCGTATATGCAAAATCTTTATATACTGGATTGTCCAAATTCAAAATAAATAAATTATTCAAATACGTATAAAATGGTTTAATTTTCAAAACAAAATTGTTTTCATCTGAAAAACATACTCTTCACACTCGTTCTAGGATACTACTGATCCCATCTCTAACGAGTCATTCTAATTGGATATTACTAATCCAATATCCGATGAATTCTTTCGTTCGGTTCTAATGTGTCTTGTTCTCGAGCTCTGTAAACCAAAGCTCTGATACCAGCTGAAACGACCCAAACTCCCACGGTGAAGGAAAGCGCGGATTGAGTCGAGAACAAAACACATCGGAACGCAAACAGAAGAACATTTCATTGCTAATTACAACAATTCCATCAGAATACAAGAATATACAGAGTATAAATCAATATTGCACATTATAAAATATCAGAGATTATAATACATTACATAGCAGCGAAAAATAATACAATACACAACTAGAAGTAATACACGGATACAGAGCTTTCCGAGTATAGTTCCAACTGTAAATAAGGATCCTGTGAATATAAATCTGCAAAACCAAAACTACTAGCTGCCCGTGTCAAAATAAGGGCACCCAGAGTTTAGGTTAAAACAATAAACTCCAGGTCAGTCATGGGACTGGTGTGAGAACTAAAACAGTTATTAATCTTTATTTTAAAGCTAGGTAAATCAAGGGACCACGCCGTATAACACGGAACGGGTTTCCTCCCAAGAATACCAATGCATAAAACAAACAGCGCAATGCTAAATAATGAAAAACGAAGCTATTATAAGACCCAGGTCCTATCACACAATGCAACGCAAGCCGGGGGATAGGGTTTTACCTTATAATAGCCAAAGAATGCTTGATACGCTAAATTTCATGTTTTAAATTTTTAATCAGACTCCAACTGTAAATTAGTAAGAGAACGATTCCCTAAGTATTAACCCCGAAGGCCGAAACCAACATCAGGATAATACCCATGAAACCACCCATCTTAGCTCGTTTTCAGTTAGTTTCTAATTTTATATACAATCATAAATATCAATCATAGGCGGCATGAATGTCCCATACCACTATGTCGCCATATATAGGTATATAATCAAAACCGCAAAATGTCGTATTGGAAGTTGGGTTATCATTTATGGTATGAACCGAGGCAAAAGATAGTCCTCACCGATTCGAGACTCTCTAGCCCGAGCCACAGGGCAAGTACTCAGTCAAGCCCTTGGATCGTCAGGGCCGGTCCACACGGAGTGGATTAAAATGCCTGAACATGCGTTTCCCCGCCCTATGGGGCGTAAATGAGCCAACGAATGACTCCATCGGCTTCACATGGTCACCGATAAATCTGAGGCGCCTCGCAAACCAACAACCACATAAGTCAAACTCGTCAGGGCGTGTAAAACCACTGACGCCACTCCTAACTAGAAGGAAACGCATGCCCTCCCTAATGTCCTCTCCTGTTTCTGGTTCATACCGGGTGTGAAACTCGCGAAGTAAACGTTACACAAAGTTATGCCACAAAGGCCTTGCTTTGATCATCAACCACAAGACTTTGATTTTCAACAGAAGCCTTGATCAATTGCCACTTAGGCATGCCACATAGGCAATTCACTCCATGCGATGGATATCCATCAATATATAACCCCTGAGCTCGTACGTCTCAGAGAAGTGCGTTAAGCAAGAGAATAAATTTTCCGCCGCCAAACAGATATATATTTAATAGAAATCAATCACACGGACTAAAATCCAATGTCAGACACACAGTCCATTTACAAGTTCGTTCTGGGTCAGAACGAAACCGGAGGCACCTAGTACCCCGCATATCCATCGATCTCCAAGTACGTCTGGACGATCACCAACTATTTCCCTCCTCTTGGGTGTACAGCCCAATCAAGATCATCAGTAATTATCCAAACGACGTGAAGACCTCCGGTCTTCAACCACCGTCTTCACCTTCGACTTATCATCATATCAGTTATTCAGAATGGGATAAACCCGGTCTTTCCGAATAACTCGCGTATATAATAAATAAGTGTTACACAAATACAACATACGCCTCATTCCAATTTATCAATCACTACCTGTAAATTAACCAGAGAATAATTCCCCAAATATTAACCCCGAAGGCCGAAACCAACATCAGATCAATACCCAGGAAACCGTTCTGCTTAGCTAACCTACAGTTAGTTTCTAGATTTCACATTCTTAGGTAAAGGTTCCCATTAATTTTATCAAAGATAAACTCTTTTAAATTTATTCTTTAATCCTTCTTTGAATATCACTTTAAACTAGTCAGGATTAGCGAACCACACCGAAGTAATCATTTGTTTTAATTTCCCAATCCCAACCTATTCATCCCATGAAGTAAAACTGGTAATACTTCATATATAACACCACGGTGTTATCGGTAAATTCAATTACCATTTTACGTTCAAATCTAATTAAAGATTTAACTATCGCCTGGAGAAAAACTGGTGATACTCCATTCTCGATCTTTTCACTCTAATTAAAGATTCATTAAAACTCCACTTAGTTTTAATCTTTGACTGGGTTAAAGAATCAGTGTCATTTAAAACACGGTTCACGATAAACCCCAAAATCACATCACGTTTCAATTAGTCCCTAACCGTAAATTAGCAAATGAGCAATTCCCTAAGTATTAACCCCGAAGGCCGAAACCAACATCAGATCAATACCCCAGAAACCATTCAACTTAACTAATCTCCAGTTAATTTCTGATTTTCTTAACTCTTTTGGGTCTAAGAACAATATTATTGAAGATACTGTTCACGACAACCCAAAATCACAATCCCACTAATTATCGGGTTAAAGAACAAGTGTTATTTAAAACACCGTTCACGATAAACCCAAGAATTAATCCAAATTCAATTCCAATTTAATACCATTTAATTGGTTCACCTCATTGAATCTAAATAAAAAGATTTAATCCTTTTCTCAACTGGGCTTAAGAACGGTGTCAATGAAGACACCATTCACGACAAACCCAAATCACATTTGATATTAAATACAAGGCTCTGAATAGAAAATATATCGGCTTATATTCAATATCAAATTATACGACCAACAAATATCGTATTGAAAATAACGATATATATCTTTCAAATTTCCATAACAACATCTGAATAATCACGAAATCCAACATCGAAATATTCCGAAGACAATTTTGATTCAAATCCATTCCAATCCATATATTGGAAATTCTAGTTATTTTTAAAACCATTTCAAATCCAATTTATTTATTTAGAAATAAATAGATTATTATTCTAGTTCAAAACTAGTTCATTTCGATAAAAATCTATTTTTTCTTTTCAAATATGGAGTTTTTCATCCCAATTCTTTACAAATCATTTCTTATGATTTTACACGAATTATTGATATTTTTAATAATTTTATCAAGGCCCGTACAGTCGATTTCCATCAACGGCCATCGAACTGCACTTACAGCGACCTTTTCCAAATTTGAATTGGACGTAATTCCAAATCCAACCGTTAGATTTCAAATCTCTAATATTCGTTAGAAAGCTCTTTTCGATACGAACCCAACGGTTCCAGTTTTAGGAGAATCCGACGGTCAGATCTCCCGCAATATCCATTCTAAGTCATTGGTCGAAATTCGCGAACTGTCGCGGCGTGGCGCGTTCTATTCAGGCCATTATATATATATATTATATATATTTCGTCGATTCCCTTTTAAAACGTATTATATAAATCGTTTTAAATTCGTTTTCAAAACGATATCAACTTCTTTTCAAACTCAAATCAAAATTGAATTTTTCCTTATAAATTCCTTTTAAATTCATTTCAAATTGATTTCAATTCAAATTGATTTCTAATTCAATTTCAGTTCGTTTTCAATTCAATTCAATTCAATTTCAATTCGAATTCATTTATATTCAATTTCAATTCGAATTCATTTCTATTCAATTTCAATTCGAATTCATTTTTATTTAGTTTAATTCGAATTTCAATTCTTTTCAAAATATCAGATTTTGAAATCACTTTTGATATTCATTATAAAACGAATAAAATCGATATAAATATCGTTCACGTCAAAATGGCGTCAATCTAATCAACACGGCTTCATATATTTCTATTTTCAAATATTCTATTTCAAATATTTCTTTTTCAAATATTTCTATTCAAATATTTTATTCAAATATTTTATTCAAATAGTCTTCTTCAAATATTCTATTTCAAAACTGGAATGAGGCCCAATCAATTACCATAGATTTTATTTCTATGGACTTCCATACCACGCATGTATATGTCAACAATGACAAATAATCAACCATCATCCAAAATGCATTCTACACTGTATAAGCATCAAATATAAATATTCAACGCTTATAACAGTCTGTCAATCAATCGATCGACATACAACTAATTATTGGGATTAGTGTATGTCATATATCATCCCAATACACGTGTGGAGTTTCAATCAATCAAACACAGATTTTATTTATGCAATTGGCCGATGTGTAAAATTTATCGTCCCAATCAATATCAGTCAAATGTGTGTATGTAAACAAATCGTCTGATTCGTTTATACATATTTATTTTATATACACGTTAAAAATTATATTTTTAACTATAAAATATTTTCCACTATAAAATATTTCATTTCACATTACATCACACAATCAACTACACATCAAAATCAAACAAACAAGCATACAAGCCGTCCATGGTCTGTGGACGACGGGTGTCGGGTGCTACTAAACACCGTCTGCATCCTAGTATATATTTTAACTAGAAAATTAAATTAAAAGTGAGAAGTTCTCACCGACAAGCTAATCCAAATGCCACGACTCTTCTTATGTAGAAATCTTCGTCGTGCTCGCCCCTTTGTCAATTTCACTGCCCGTAGACACTACATATATAAAAATCAAATTTTTTATTTTCACCTCATACATAGAAAAATCAATTTTTTTATCTTCACTTCGTTATAAAAATTATATTTTTATATTGCTCTTCTCCTAATAAAGATTACATTTTTATTGCTCTACATGAATAAAAATCACATTTTTACTATCCTACCTATATAAAAATCATATTTTTAATATGCCACTCGTATAAAAATTATATTTTTAACCTTTCTATATTATAAAAATTATATTTTTAACCTCTATGTCATATAAAAATATCGTCTTTCATAGATTAAAAATCTCATCTTTACTTGTTTAAAAATCTCATCTTTACTTGTTTAAAAATCCTATCTTTACTATGGTAAAAATTATATATTTTTCCCTATTATAAAAATCTTTGCTTTATAAATATATATAAAAATCATTCTCTAATCTTGCCTTCTTGATAATAAAAATCAAATTTTTACTTCGTCAAAAATCAAATTTTTACTAGGTTTACATATATATGAAAATCTGATTTTTCTCTTTTTATTTTACTTCAACATTTATATGAAAACTTATTTTTAAAGTTTTAAAATTAATTACCTAGAAAACCAGTAAAAATAAATAAGTTAGAAAACTCACAGGCAGTTTCCTTCGGGGTAGGGATGGTAGAGCGTCGGAGGGGTGGCGCAGTGGTCGTCGGCGGCACTGAAGGTGGTGGCGCGATTTGATTAGGGGTGGGGTTTTAGGGGTCACGGTTTGGACAAGAAGGGGGAAGAGGAGGATGCGTTGGTGGAGGAGAGAGGGGGCTTGCGGTGGTTGAGCGCCGGAGCGCGGCTGGACGGCGGTCTGGGGAGCGATGGCGGCGGCGTTGAAGGGCTTCGTCGGTTTTTTATTTATTTATTCTGTAATGATTTTGAAAAGGGGGGGCTGAAGGGTTAAAGAGATGAAGGGAGGGTTATTTTATTTTTAATTATTTAATTTCAAAAAGTTGACTTTTTCATTTGACCTCTAAACGAGGCCCACCTCCTGTCGTCTATAGCTAATTACCCCCATTCCGAACACAATGGGATATGTATCATAGGCTGATTCGATCGTTTCGATCAGTTTTCGTCAAAATCAACATATAGCTCTATATATTGAATTTGAACGTGCATTTCATTTTACCGGGGCCACATACTAACCCTAAAAATTCCCGAAAAATATTTTCTATCTTTGTATTGACGATACGGTCCTAAAAAAACTAATTTCGTCGAATTCTGAGAACGTTGGAAAAATGGCCAATTTCCAGTCGATTAAAATCAACTAAAACTGGTCAAACGCATTTTCCTTTGCCACGCTCACATATTGAATTGAAAAATTACGAAATTTGAAACCTAGCAATAACTTGACATCACGGGTCCAACAAAAGTTGTTTCGTCGAAATCCGAGGTCGTTTGCAAAATTTCCATTTTTAAGGGCCTGAATTTCATAGCGACTATTCAAAATTTTCAACTGGACATATCTTTTGATTCCTGCTATGAGATTTCAATTTTTCGGATTCGTTGGAAAGATATTCTTAAATAGATTCTAATATTTTTGGTTTCGCTAAAATTCGGTTTATTTTGCACCCGGTATGTTCAATTGAAGTTTGAAATCGAATTATCGAACTACCGCGCCATTTTCAATTCCTTTTATAATTATATATAATTATTTATATTCTAACGACGACGTATATAAATATATACGTTCGTATACTATTCAGAATAAATTTCTCGTCGTTATTATTTAAAATAATTCATTTTAAATATTCAAAATTCACTAAAATTGCCAAAATAATTTTTTTAAATTGGCTCGGATTTCCGGGTTATTACATGGGATCTGATTTTTGAATTTGTTTAGCTATCTTTTGATGTAGACGTTTGATTTGAAGTTCTTTTACTCGATTACTAGTTTGGATTTGGTTTTCTAGTTTGGAGAAGATGAAGGAGGTTAGGCAAGCTTATGGACGAACAGCATGACACCACCATAGTTTTAGGGTTATGAGGTTAGGGTTTAGGTTTAGCTACGCATATATAGATGTCTAGGATTAATTCTAGCCTTTAGATTAGTCTAGGAGAAATCAGTGCCATCAAACCAAAGAGATGTGTCATCCAGCCAACCATAGCACGACACATAAGCCCTAATACCTCATAAATTAGTCATCGGCCAATCAGAGAAGGCCACACCAGCTCAAGGTTAAAAAATATCGTCATAGGAACTGGATATCAAAGGGGTCGACTCCCTACGAGGGGGAGGGGGTCGACACCTATGTCGACACCCCTATAGGGGGGTCGACACCCCTGGGCGGGAATTTTCCCACCCAGCTATTCTGATTGATATTTGAATTTTTAACTTAATTTATAATTTAATTATTATTTTCTGTTTACACTACAAATCTTCTAACCTCCATAACTTCTTCATACAGAGTCTGATTCACGCAAACTCGAACTCTATCTCAAGAAGAATTCTGGGACGAACGCAATGGCGTAACCCGTTTCACCCAATTTGTAACAACCCGTATTTTTATAACGTGTAATAACCATAAATCAAGGAAGAATTAATTTTTAAAATAAGAATCAAGGGAAACGGGTTACGCCATTGCGTTTGTCTTGAAATTCTGCTTGGAAACGAGTCCGAGTTTTCGAAAATCGGAGTCCGTATGACCTAGTTATGACCTTTCGAAGTTTTCAGAAGTTTTCAAGTTCAAAACAGCTCAGAATTCGAATTTAAATTTCAAAATTCAAACCTTAGAATGGACTGGGCGGGAAATTTCCCGCCCAGGACCAGGTCGACCTGGGGGTCGACTATGTAGTCGACCTGCCCAGGACCAGGTCGACCATAGTGTCGACCTGGGGGTCGACCTGGTGGCCGAGCCCACATTTGAAGCTGGATTCACTTTGATGTTTCTGGCCTCGTTTCTGTCTACATTCGTTGACCTGACCCTATATAAACAGCCCCTAACACTAGTCTCTCTACACAAAATTCTCTCTGACCTTATGCTGCTCTAATTCTGGTTGAAAAGTTAGAGAAAGGGACTACTTCTTCAACGTTGAAACTACGTTAAGAGAATTGCTGATTTGGGGATTTCTGTTAGGACTTGACTAAGCATATAAAGATTCAACATCGACTCTCTTTTCTAATTCTCAAACCACGATCTGTAAGCCCCAGTTACTTTTAGATTTAAACTGTAAATGTAATATGAATATGTTGTAAAGTGAAATTGGACCTGTGTATGATGACTGTTTTACATCCATGCTTGTTCATCTTGGATCTTGACTTTTGGGTATATTACTATGACATTGATTTGGGGTCTATTCATGTTGTAAATCAAAAAGAAAAACTCCTCATATTATCATGTTGAATCTGCTATTAGTCACAAGTTTATGACTATCACCTTATATCAATCGTTACCATGACTATACTATCACCTTATGTCAATCGTTACCATGACTATACTATCACCTTATGACAACTGTTATCTTGACTAGTACCTTATTTTGCTAGATTTGGAATCTTTATGTTTGAGGCCAATATTCCATATGTCAGTAATGTTATAATCATTTATCTCAAGTCATACCATGTTATGCTAGTAATCACTTTTGCCACCTTATACCCGTCCCTTTTTATGTTATTCCCTAATTAGATTTATTTGTATCAATTCGAGTTTATGTGCGATGGGAATACGATTTGGGTAGATTAGGTAAAACATGAATTGGGTTTGAATATGAACGTTATTATAACTTGAACCTGGATATGGACATGAACTTGACACGATTTGACATGAAACATGACCTGAAAACTTGACATGAATTTAGACTCGAAAACTTGAATCTGGACATGACACTTAGATAAACTTGAAAATGGCCAACTCGGCAAATCCAGTGACTGCAAACAATAGGATCCAATGTGAGTAGTTGGTCATATCGCACGTAAAACCCGAGGTTAGACTATGTTGTGGTGTAAATCTGCCCGGAACCGCCCGATAAATCCAGTGACCACAATAATTAGTCTAATATGAGAGGTTGAGGTGCATTAATGAATTAATGCCACATGATAGGGTTAAGTCATGGACCACTTGAATATACTTAACCAACTTGACACGATGATTTGATAGGGTTAAGTCATGAACCGCTTGAACGCACTTAACCAACTTGATACATGATCTGGATAGGGTTAAGTCACGAATTTGAATGACAACACTTAACCCATTAGAAACCCTAGTTACGCGGTCCTTTTCAGCAGTAACCCACTTAGATGTATCACGATACCCTGGGACTAGGCAGGGTGGGGAACGATTACTAGGATGATTGTAAGCGGCCAGAACGACGGCTGAGTAGGTGCGCCATTGTAGGTTCAGGCGGACTATGTTCATGCACGTAGTCCGGAGTTGAAAAAGCAGGCATTGGGCACCCGTAGGTTTACACTGTGCGTGCTTGATTCGTGTCGGTGGTTGGCGCCATAGGGCTTGATACACCCTATGGTGGACCTAGCACAGGTAACTACATTTCAGGATAGGGCCGTATGACATAGACATGTGACGAGCTAGAATTTGTAGGGAGCCGATCGATTAGTAGATCGTACCGTAGGACCCCGTAACGGGTCACTTCATGATACTGGGCCAAGGGATCATTTCATGATTAATACTTGACATGGGTTAGAACACTAGTACAGATGGTGCAGTGAACCTTGAATATGCGATGCTAGACTTGACTTATCTTGTTATCTTAATTATCATATCAGTCCTGTTACCATCCTTATGTTTAATTCCAATTTTCGCATGTCATGTTACATTTACTAGTTTTTATACTGAAAGTCACTAGGGCTTACCAGTCTTATGACTGACCCTTTTTCTTTCGCCCCTTTTTCTTCCGTTCCCCCCCCCCCCCCCAGGTTCTCAGGGAGGAAACACTAGCTCTTAGCTTGGATTTAGCTTGCTTTCTGACAGCTCATGTACGGTTTGGTCTTGAGCTATGCTATGGCTGCTTCTGCTATTTATGGGGAATAATTTACTTTTGTTATCTTAAGTTTATGCTTCTTTATTTGGAACTTGATGTAATGGAATAATTTGTACCTTGGATATATGGGGTTTTGACTCTTTCTTGAAAGTAATAAAAGTTTGGTTTTTAATTTCTACCGCTACTTTATTTATGTTCTGCCTTGTGATATCTCTGTGTATGTTTACCTAGTTAATACTCCACCAAAACTAGTGCATTCCCTTTGTGAGTGACCCTAGCGGAAGTGGGGTGTTACACAATTCTTTTTTTAAAAATTAAGTGTTCTTAGATTTGTTAATTTTAATATTCATAGAAAATACGGGGTGTTACATTCTCCCCTCCTTAAAGGATTTCGTCCCCGAAATCTCTAAGTTAAGAAGAATGTATCCTAACATCCAACATCCATATACTCAACCATCAATCACAGGCATCCATTGTCCTTAAAAGATTTTCTAATGTTTTCATGATCATATGCATAATGTGTGTATATGTCCTTATCTAATGCAAAATCAGGCGGTCTACTGATTCAGTTGACCTCCTTGATGTGAATCATGTCGGTGCTATGAGTCCATCATGTAAGCAATTATTCCTAATCGTATTTTGTAACTGCTACATGAGTGCATGATCATTCATAAAAATGCAATGTCCACATGATAACAGATCAAGTTTCAATCCATATATAAATACATATATGCATATGCAATATGAAAGTGACTGAGTCGATCTACTATCGTGTGTGTATATGCATCCACAAGCAACCATTAGCAACCACTTGCAACCATCAACCATAACATGTTTCAAATACATGTTTACATCCATTGGTTTCTACCTAAGGACTAAGAATAGGACCGAGGAGATATACTTAAAAGATAGATGCAAGCATGCATAAACTTATGGAAAAAAAAGAACAAGAATGTACCCTCAAAAAGATAAGGGTAGGCTACGCGTATCTTGTCCTCAGTCTCCCACGTCGCGTCTTCCTCGGCATCACTTCATTGTACTTTAACTAGCTTGACCTCACGACTGAGTAGCTTTTTAACTTCTGTACCCAAGATACGAGTTAGAAATCTCCTCACCATTGCTTCTCGTTCCACCTTCATTTCCTCTAGTATGTTTGGCTCCACAACTTCCGCAGATTCATGTAAGCACTTTCGTAGATGAGAGACATGAAAGACATTATGTACTCCAGCCAATCTTTCTGGCAGCTCTACTTTATAAGCCATCTTCCCAATCCTGTCAATGATAGGAAATGGCCCTACAAATCTTGGTGCCAATTTTCCTACGGACCCAAAGCGAACGACATTCTTCAAAGGAGATACTTTAAGAAAAACTTTGTCTCCAACCTAAAACTCAAGGTCGGTCCTTCTTTTATCAGCGTAGGACTTCTGTCTATCTTGTGCGGTCTACATTCGTCTTCGTATGAAGTCCACCTTCTATGAAGTTTCTCTGATCATGTCAGGCCCAAGTACGAGCTTGTCTGTAGACTCCCACCAATAAGTTGGTGATCGGCACGGTCTTCCATATAAAGCCTCAAAGGATGCCATGCCTATGGTGGCTTGGTAGCTATTGTTGTAGGCGAACTCCACCAAAGGAAGATGATCCTCCCATGTTCTTCCAAAGTCAAGAATGCACAATCTCAAAAGATCTTCTAATACTCTGTTCACCCTTTCCGTTTGACCATCAGTTTGAGGGTGATAGGCAGTGCTCAAGCATAACTATGTGCCTACAGCCTCTTGCAAACTCTTCCAAAACTCGCTCGTAAAGATAGGATCTCGATCACTTACTATGCTAGAGGGTATTCCATGCAGTCGAACCACCTCCTTGAGATAAATGGATGCTAACGATGAGGCAGTCCTTCTACTCTTAACAGGTATAAAGTGAGAGCTTTTAGTGAGCCTATCCACTATTACCCAAATACTGGTATTGCCCCTTCTTGACCTAGGCAACCCATCAATAAAGTCCATCGAAATGCTATCCCATTTCCACTGTGGGACCTCTAGGGGATGAAGCAAACCACCAGGCTTCTTCTGCTCTGCCTTGACTTGCTGGCATATCAAGCATTTAGAGACAAACTCAGCTACATCCTTCTTCATGCCATTCTAGAATAAAACCCTTTTTATATCTTTAAATATCTTGTCCCCACCTGGGTGTATGGTCAACTTAGAATGGTGCACTTCTTCGAGAACGGTTTTCACCAAATCCCTTGCTTGTGGGACACATAGTCTTCCATCCTGTCTCAACCATCCCTTGTCATCGATGGAGTATCTATTGAGGTGACTAGAAGTCTCAACTCTAATTAGCTTATCCATCACATCAACTAGCTGAGTGTCTTCACGTTGCACGGTTCCTATTGAGTCCAAAAGTGTAGGTCGCACCTCTAGTGATGCAAACAAACCAGGTACAAATTCAAAGGAGGGTCTAAAGTCAAAGTTTGCTATGTACTCTAGGCTTTGCCTTTCTACAAAGAGAGGACTTAAGGTCAGCTTTTTCCTACTTAAGGCGTCTGCTACCACATTGCCCTTGTCAGGGGTATAAGCAATCTCAAAATCGTATGAGGCAAGAAATTCCATCCACCTTTGTTGTCTTAAGTTAAGATCTTTCTGTGAGAAAAGGTACTTTAATAATTTATGGTCAGTAAACAATTCAAACCTTTCTCCAAGCAGTTAATGATGCCATGACTTAAGAGTGCAAACAATGGCAACTAGTTCTAAATCATGAGTTGGGTAGTTTTTCTCGTGTACCTCCAACTTCCTTCCTCCATAACAAACTACTTTGACCTCTTGCATCACGACAGCGCCCAATCCTGTACCGCATGCGTCTGTGTATACTGTAAACTTCTTACTCCCATCGAGCAATGTCAGAACGGGGGCCGTTGTCAGGGCCCTCTTCAATCGTTGGAAAGCAAAATCGCAATCCAAATCCCAAGCAAAAGTTAGGTTCTTCTTTGTCAACCTAGTAAGTAGGGCTAAGATCTTCGCAAAGTCCTTAATGAACTTTCCGTAAAAGCCCGCTAGCCCAAGAAAACTTCGTACTTCGGTTGCATTCCGTGGGATCTTCCAATCTTGCACCGCAACTACTTTTGCGGGATCCACAGCTATCCCTTCTTTGGACGCCACATATCCAAGAAACCTTACTTCATCTCTCCAAAAATGGCATTTGAAGAATTTTGCTTTCAGTTGATGTGCACGAAAAGTATCCATGACTTCCCTTAAATGCAAAGCATGTTCTTCCTCACTTTTTGAGAAAATCAAAATGCCACGAAGACCACTACAGATTTATTAAGGAACTCTTTGAACACCCTACTCATCAAGTCCACGAAGTAGGTAGGTGCGTTTGTCAAGCCGAAACGCATGACAAGCCATTCGAAGAAACCATCCGGGGTCCTGAACGCGGTCTTATCTATGCTGTCCTCAGCCACTCTTAGCTGATGGAATCTGGTGGCTAGATCTAGTTGGGAGAAAACTGAGGCACCTACGAGCTAGTCGAACAAGTCATCTATTCTAGGAAGTGGGTGCCTATTCTTCTTGGTCAGCTTGTTTAGCTCCCTATAGTTCATGCACAGGCGAAGTGAACCATCTGCTTTGGTTGCAAACACCACTGGAGCACCCCATTCAGAAATACTCCGCCATATAAACCCCTTTTCAAGCAACTCTTTAACTTGCTTGCTGAGCTCTTTTCTTTCCCTTGGAGCCATGTGTCTAACGGGTAAAGCAACAGGTTTTGCATTATCAACAAGGTATATGCGGAAGTCTATCTCTCACTTCATAGGTAAACCTTTCACCTCTTCAAAGACATCCGAGTATTCACGGACTACTCTAACAGATTGCAAGTTTTCAACAGATGCATTAAGAGATTCTAGATAGCTAAGCATAACAGAATTCATGGGATTACAAGATATTTCGAGAGTATTACCGAGGCGAGTCATAAGTCTAACCACTCTCTTTTCACAATCGAGGATGGCACCATTACTAGATAACCAATCCATGCCTAGAATCAACCCATAGGCCGTGAAGCTCAAAACATAAGCATTACATCTAAACCCAATGCTTAGTATAGAAATTTCCAAATCCAAACAAATCATGGACAAATAAGCCGAGCCCCCAATTGGATTTGAAACAACCATGGGATCCTCTATTATACTGGTATCTAGGGGCAGAGATTCAACTAAAGCAGTAGATATAAAAGAGTGCAATGCGCCAGAATCAAAAAGTGTACGAACTAGATGATCAGAAAGATAAACTAAACTCTCAACAGAAATATTTCTACCTCTTTCTTGCGGAGGTGCTATGAGAGCGTGAATCTGCCCTCCAGAAGTAGATCCAGTCCTCTGCCCTTGCCCTTGCCTTTTTGGGCAATCCTTAGCCATATATCCTATCTCGCCGCATTGAAAGCAACCACCCATCTTCCTCTTCTTCTTCCTGCAGTCTTTAATTAGATGTCCAGGTATGCCATAAAATTTACACTTCCTCTTGTCACGGGGTTTGTTATTTTCCCGCCTTTCTTGGAATCCGTCTTCTTATTCTGCGATCCCTCCACTTTCTTGTCTATAGGTTCTTCCATCTTTGCCTCTTTCTTGCCATCCTTGTCTTCCTTCTGTAATAGTGCCATGTCCAGTAGTCTCTCAAAAGTCGCACTCATAGGTATATGGGACATAGCTAGGCTGTGCAGTGGCTCATTTAACCCTTTAACGAATCGAAGAGCCTTTTTATGTGGAGTGTTTACTAACTCCAGTCTGAATCTAGCCAGATGGTTGAATTGGTTGACGTATTCCTTAACCGATAGGCTTCCCTGTTTGAGTGCTAAGAACTTCTCCATATGTAGGCTTCGTTCAGCTTGCGAGAGGAACTTCATTTCAAATCTCATCCTGAAATCCTCCCAAGTTTCAACTGGTCTCTCAGCATTAGTAACTTCCCACCAGTAAGAGGCTTCGTCCTTAAGTAACCATACAGCCAATTTTATCTTCTGCCTATCGTCCACTTCGAAGATAACAAACAAATCTTATATTTCCTTGAACCAGTTTCTTGCTTCCATAAATGACACAGTCCCATTAAAGTTCTTTCTGCCCATAGCTCAAAAGTCTCTACGTATCTTCGAGAAAGCATTCACACGCGGACGAGGAGGAGGAACGGCTGCAACTGGGGGAGGAGGAACGTCTGCTGGGTCTGCGTCATTAGCCCTAGCTTCTAGATACCTTCTGAACCGGCCAGGTATCAGTACGCCCTTAGGAAGATTAAGATCCCTAGACATGCCGAAATGAAAAGAAAAGGTACAAAGCAAAGAATAGAAAGATAGTGCATATGGCTTTGGGGATTATGCCTTTAAAATAAAACAACACTTTTCTTGAAAATACTTCTATAAACTTCTTTTTTTGAAAATAGTTTTCAAAATTTTTTATCTGATCTAGTAAACCATGGCTTTGATACCAAGTGAAACACCCTACCTCCGTTAAGGTCACTCACAAAGGGAATGCATTAACTTTGGTGAAGCATTTCAGGTAAAAGGCATAGATAATTTACAAGACAGGCATATATAACAGCGGAAAACTGAAAAAATTTCATAAATAGCATGGTTCAGTCAAAACATTACAAGCATTGCCTCAAAACCCAACTTCTAAATTATTACAATAAAACATCTGCCTTAATTTAAAACTCCAAGTACATAAAGAAGCATAAAATAGTAGTAAAGCAGCATAAATCCCCAATAAAAGTGTAACCACAGCCATAACCCAAGAAAAGAGAGTCCAAGCAATACATCTACTCTCTTCAAGCTGGAAAAGATCTGCACTAAGTTGAAGTATTCCCTCCCTGCGGACCTGGGGGGAAACGGAAGAAAAGAAGGCGAAAGAAATCGGGTCAGACATAAGTCTGGTAAGTCCAGTGATTATTCAGCATGTAAATAGGTAAAAGAATCATGACATGAATAAATTGAATATAGGACAATACCATAGAAATAAGATAACATAAGATAAGGCAAGATAAACTGAATATTCTATCGCACTCGTTTCCCTTTTCTCTGCACCGACTAACTAATGTTTCAACTACCATCATGTGTTCATAACAAAGTGATCCCTTTTTCCAATCGGCTTCTACTCGCATGCATTTCTTACTTGTGTCATTCCGCCCCGCATGATTGTAGATACCTGTGCTGGTCCCACCATAGGGTGTATCAATTCCTATGGTAGCAACCCAACAAAAATTCTAGATGCACAGTGTATACTACTGATGCCCAGTGCCTTCTTTATCTACTCTGGAGTATGTGCATGCCCATACTCCACCGGAACCTACACTGCTGCACCACCCACCGCTATTTTGACCGCTTATAATCAGCCCAGTAATCGTGCCCCACCCTGCCTAGTTCAGGATACTGTGATACATCTATGTGGGTTACTGCTGAAATGGGTCCCCGTTACTAGGGTTTTCTAATCAACATGTTATAACGGTTAAGTGTTCTCAAATTAACCTAACCCCGCCCATCTGTTTAATTAACATGTTGTATTGGTTAAGTGTTGCCTTAATTAACTTAACCCTACCATTCTTAGCCTATCTGTTCCTTAGCTTTAATTCATTCATTAAAGCACCAACCTCTCACATTAGATCTATATTGTTGCGGTCGCTGGATGTGTCAGGCGGTTCCGGGCAGTCTTACACCGCAACTCAATCTAACCTCGGGTTTTTGGGGTTTAATGTGCTAACCTCTCACATTAGATCTATATTATTGCGGTTGCTAGATATGCCGGGCGGTTCCGGGCAGTCTTACATCGCAACTCAATCTAATCTCGGGTTAGTGTAATAACCCGTAAAATGCGAGCCAGTTTGAAATTTTTATTTTGGCAATTTTAGCGAATTTTGATTATTTAAAATGAATTATTTTAAATAATATCGACGAGAAATTTATTTTGAATATAAATCGACGTATATATTATATACGTCGTCGTTAGAATATAAATAATTATTTATAATTATAAATGGAATTGAAAATGGCGCGGTAGTTCGATAATTCGATTTCAAACTTCAATTGAATGTACCGGGTGCAAAACAATCCGGATTTTAGTGAAATAAAAAATAATGGAATCTAATAGTGAATATCTTTCCAACGAATCCGAAAAATTAAAAGTTAGTAGCGGGAATCAAAAGATATGTCCAGTTGAAAATTCTGAATAGTCGCTATGGAATTCAGGCCCTTAAAAATGGACATTTTGCAAACGACCTCGGATTTCGACGAAACCAGTTTTGTTGGGTCCGTGGTGTAAAGTTATTGCTAGGTTTCAAATTTCGTAATTTTTCGAATCAATATGTGAGCGTGGCAAAGGAAAACGCGTTTGACCAGTTTCAGTTGATTTTAATCGACTGGAAATTGGCCATTTTTCAAACGGTTTCAGAATTCAACGAAACTAGTTTTGTTAGGACCGTATCGTCAATACGAAGCTAGAAAATATTTTTCTGGAATTTTTAGAGTTAGTATGTGGCCCTAGTAAATTGAAATGTGCGTTCAAATTCAATATATAGAGTTATATTTTGATTTTGGCGAAAACTAATCGTAACGGCCGAATTGGCTTACGATACATATTCCATTGTGTTTGGAATGGGGGTATTTGGCTAGGAGCAATGGTCGTTGGGTTGGATTTGGAATTGGTAACGATAAACAAGTATTTTTGAAAGAAAAAAAAAATATTAAAATATATAAATATATATAATATCCAAGTCAAAACCCTTCATTCTTCACCAACGCGGTCAACACGCCGAGGCGCCCCCTTTTCTTCTACGGCCAGTTTTCTCCAAACTTCCTCCCCCTAATTCAATCCATCCACGCAACGATTAAACGATCTCCAAATGCAAATTGGTTCTGCTCCGCGAGTTCATCAAGGTCAACGGCTGAGATTGAAAAGCATGGAGTTTGGGGCTCGAATTCCCTTTGTAAAGCCAGCTCCGTCGCCCTTGATTTTCGCGCTGCTGGGGGATCTGAACGGGAAGATATTCACGGCGGGGGTGGGTGGTTCGAAGCTCGACAGGGTGGTGAGGTCTGATCAATTTCCGGTGCGCTGATTTGGAGGCAAGATCAAAACCTAACTTTGAGCTGATGGGTTCAGCACTTCGACAGTTCAAAAGGAAGAAGGAGCAGGGGACGGTGCAAGTTTTGGTCACTGATGATGGAACTCAGATGGCCTGTGGCGTCTCCGGCGGTGTAAGGGCAGTGGCGAACGACAGTTTCAGTCAGAAACCCCATTTAACAGTGAGTTTTTGCTGTGGATGTTTTGTTTGATTAGTTTAAAAGAAATAACCGTGTATAAAATCAGTTTTAAAAATAAAAATTCAATTTGTTTAAAATAAATTAGCATTCTTGTTTAAAACAAATTAACATTCTTGTTTAAAATAAATTAGCATTATGGTTTGAAAATATGAAAATATACATGGTTGGAAAAATAAAATATACTTTACCTTTGAAAGAATAGATTTTTGATTAGAGAGAATAGATTTTTAATTAGAAAAAATATAGAAATATAAACATTGTTCTGAAAATAAAATACATACATTGGTTTTGAAAATGAAGTTAGCTTTGTTTTTAAAAGGAATTTTGCATTTGTTTTCGAAATAGAAAAAAAGGGAATTTTTATATATTGAACTTCGATAGAAAAATAGAATTTTTATATATTGAACTTCGATAGAAAAATAGAATTTTTATATATTGAACTTCGATAGAAAAATAGAATTTTTATATATTGAACTTCGATAGAAAAATAGAATTTTTATATATTGAACTTCGATAGAAAAAGGGGATTTTTTATATATTGAACTTCGATAGAAAAAATAGGATTTTTATATATTGAATAGCGAAGTAAAAATTCGATTTTTACATAGGTAGTGAAAGCGGACAACGAAGGTAACAAAAAGGCGGGAACGAAGAAGATTTCTCTAAAAGAAAAGTCAAGATGCTTGGATAGCTTTCGGTGAGAATTTCTCACCTTTCAATTTCATTTCTATTTATATATATATACTAGGATGCAGACGGTGCTTAGTAGCACCCGACACAATCGTCCACAGACCATGGACTTGTTTGTTTGGTTGCATAGATTAGTTATATGATTTGATTTGAATTTGGTTGTTTGGTGATTTTGATTGATGTGTGAACGGCGTGGGCCTTCACTAGACCGGGGATAAGGCTAGGCCTTGTCCCGTTTCTAGTATCGTGCCGTTATGCCGCCGAAATTTTCTAAAATAAGTTAGAAAAATAAAAAATATCATTTTATTTAAAGAATGAATTTAATAGAAATTCATAGGTTGAAATAAAATGTTTTATCGTTAAAAATATAATTTTTAACGTGAAGTGAATAAAATAGAATATTCATTTACAAACCAGACGGTTTGTTTATGTACACCTATTTGAAGGACATTGATTGGGACGATAAATTTTACACATCGCCCAACAGCACAAATAAAATATGTGTTTGATTGTTTGAAACCCCACACGGGTGTTGGGATGAAATTTGAAGTTCACTCATCCTGATTGATTAAATATGTCGATCGATTGATTGACAGGCTGTTATAAGCGTTGAATATCTATATTTGATGCTTTTACAGTGTAGTGCACTTTGGTTGATGGTTGATTATTTTCAATGTTATTATATACATGTGTTGTATGAAAATCCATATAATTAACTTTATATGGTAATTGATTGGGCCTCATTCCAATTTGAAAAATAAAGAATATTATAAAATAAAAGTTCATGTGTTGACAGTACTCATCCATTGAGATTGGTCATGTGTTAAACGAAATATTTTAGTAATAAAATTTACATCTTTATCGATATAAAATAAAAGTTCATGTGTTGACAGTACTCATCCATTGAGATTGGTCATGTGTTGAACGAAATATTTTGATAACAACTATTTTGAAAAAGAAATATTTGAAATAGAATATTTGAAAATAGAAATTTATGAAGCCGTGTTGATTAGATTGACGCCATTTTGACGTGAACGATATTTATATCGATTTTATTCATTTTGAAATGAATTGAATTGAAAATGATTTCGAAATGAAATGAATTGAAAACGATTTCGAAATGAATTGAATTGAAAACGATTTCGAAATGAATTGAATTGAAAACGATTTCGAAATGAATTGAATTGAAAACGATTTCGAAATGAATTGAATTGAAAACGATTTCGAAATGAATTGAATTGAAAACGATTTCGAAATGAATTGAATTGAAAACGATTTCGAAATGAATTGAATTGAAAACGAATTCAAATTGAATTGAAAGCGAATTGAAATGAATTCAAATTGAATTGAAATTTGAATTGAATAGAAATGAATTTTAAAACGAATTTATAAAGAAGAATTCGATTTTGATTTGAATTGAAAAGAAAGTTGAAATAGCTTTTGAAACGAATTTAAAACTATTTATATAATTCGTTTTAAATAGAAATCGACGAAATATATTATATATATATTATATATATATAATATAATGGCCTGAATAGAACGCGCCGCGCCGCGGCAGTTCGCGAATTTCGACCATTTATTTCAAACGGACATTACGGGAGATCCGACCGTCGGATTCTCCTAAAACCGGAACCGTTGGGTTCGTATCGAAAAGAGCTTTCTAACGAAGGTTAGAAATTTGAAATCTAACGGTTGGATTTGGAGATACGTCCAAATCAAATTCGAAAAAGGTCGCTGTAAGTGCAGTTCGATGGCCGTTGATGGAAATCGACTGTACGGGCCTTGATAAAATTATTAAAAATAGTAATAATTTGTGTAAAATCATAAGAAATGATTTGAGAAGAATTAGGATGAAAAACTCCATATTCGAAAAGATAAAAATAGATTTTTATCGAATTGAACTAGTTTTGAACTAGAATTATAATTCTATTTATTTTTAAATAAATAAATTGAATTCGGAAAGGGTTTTAAAAATAACCAAAATTTCCAATGATTGCATTGGAATGGATTTGAATCGAAATTGTCTTCGGAATATTTCGATGTTGAAATTCGTGATTATACAGGTGTTGTTATGGAAATTTGAAAGATATATATATTTATATCGTTATTTCCAATACGACATTTGTTAATCGTAGAATTTGATATTGAACATAAGCCGGGATATTTTCTATTCAGAGCCTTGTATTTAATATCAAATGTGATTTGGGTTTGTCGTGAATGGTGTCTTCACTAACACTGTTCTTGAACCCAGTTGAGAAAAGATTAAATCTTTTTATTTAGATTTAATGAAGTGTACCAATTAAATAATATTTAATTGGAATTGAATCGATATTGATTTTTGGGTTTATCGTGGACAGTGTTTTAAATAACACTCGTTCTTTAACCCGATCATTGATGAAATGTGATTTTGGGTTGTCGTGAACGGTATCTTCAATAATACAGTTCTTAGACCTAAAGGAGTTAAGAAAATCAGAAACTAACTGGAGATTAGTTAAGTTGAATAGTTTCCGAGGTATTGATCTGATGTTGGTTTCGGCCTTCGGGATTCATACTTAGGGAATTGCTCACTTGCTAATTTACAATTAGGGACTGATTGAAATGTGATGTGATTTTGGGTTTATTGTGAACCGTGTTTTAAATGACACTGATTCTTTAACCCAGTCACAGATTAAAACTAAGTGGAGTTTTAATGAATCTTTAATTAGATTGAAATAATCGAAATGGAGTATCACCAGTTTTGCTCCAGGCGATAGTTAAATCTTTAATTAGATTTGAACGTGAAATGGTAATTGAATTTACCGATAACACTGTGGTGTTAGATATGAAGTATTACCAGTTTTACTTCATGGGATAAATAGGTTGGGATGGGGAAATTAAAACAAATGATTACTTCGGTAAGGTTCGCTAATCCCGACTAGTTTGAATTGAGATTCAAAGATAGAATAAAGAATAAATTCAAGGAATTTATCTTGGATAAAATTAATGGGAACCTTTTTCCTATGAATGTGAAATTTAGAAACTAACTGTCGGTTAGCCAAGCAGAAGGGTTTTCTGGATATTGATCTGATGTTGGTTTCGGCCTTCGGGGTTAATATTTGGGGATTATTCTCTTGATTAATTTACGGTTAGTGACTAATGAATTGGAATGAGGCGTATGTTGTGTTTGTGTAACACTTATTTAAAATATACGCGAGTTATTCGGAAAGACCGGGTTTATCCCATTCTGAATAACTGATACGACGATAAGTCGAAGATGAAGACGATGGTCGAAGACCGGAGGTCTTCACGTCGTTTGGGTAATTACTGATGATCTTGATTGGGCTGTACACCCAAGAAGATGGAAACAGTTAGTGATCGTCCAGACGTACTTGGAGATCGATGGATATGCGGGGTACTAGGTGCCTCCGGTTTCGTTCAGACCCAGAACGGACTTGTAAATGGACTGTCTGTCTGACATTGGATTTTAGTCCGTGTGATTGATCTCTATTAAATATATATCTGTTTGGCGGCGGAGAATTTATTCTCTTGCTTAACGCCCTTCTCTGAGACGTACGAGCTCAGGGGTTATATATTGATGGATATCAATCGCATGGAGTGAATTGCCTGTGTGGCATGCTAAGATGCAAATGATCAAGGCTTCTGTTGAAAAGCAAAGTCTTGTGGTTGATGATCGAAGCACGGCCTTTGTGGCGTAGCTTTGTGTAACGTTGATTCGCGAGTATCACACCCGGTATGAATCAAAAACGGGAGACGGACCTCAGGGAGGACATGCGTTTCTTTCTAGTTATGAGTGGCGTCAGTGCTTGAACTGGCTGACGAGTTTGACTCATGTGGATGTTACTTATTATTACTTGCTGAAAAGCGAGGCGCCTCGTGATATCGGTTTCGGCCGATGCTTCTGGTCGGCTGACGGGCCAGATTTATGCCCCAAAGGGCGGAGAAACGTATTGTTCAGGCATTATAATCCACATCGGTGGACCGGCCCTGACGATCCAAGGGGCAGTTGCGGCTGTTCCTAGACATGGGCTAGATTGTCTAAAATCGGTAGAGGATCTTGCCCCTAGCCTCGGTTCATACCATAAATGATAACCCAACTTCCAATACGACATTGCGGTTTTGATTGTAAACTTATATGTGGCGACATAGTGTTATGGGCCATTCATGCCGCCTATGATTGATACTTATGATTTGAAGTGTTTTATACACTATGCACTTATAATAGTATCAAATGACTTGTTTTAAACGTATCAAGCATTCTTTGGCTGTTATAAGGGAAAACCCTATCCTCGACTGCGTTGCATTGTGTGATGGGACCTGGGTCTTATAACAGCTTCATTTTTCTTTATTTAGCATTGCGCTGTTTGTTTTATGCACTGGTATTCTTGGGAGGAAACCCGTTCCGTGTTATACGGCGTGGTCCTTTGATTTACCTAATGATTTAAAAATAAAGATTAATAACTGTTTTAGTTCTCACACCAGTCCCATGACTGACCTGGAGTTTATTGTTTTGACCTAAACTCTGGGTGCCCCTATTTTTGACACGGGCAGCTAGTAGTTTTGGTTTTGCAGATTTATATTCACAGGATCCTGGTTTACAGCTGGAACGATATCCGGAAAGCTTTGTATCCGTATATCTCTTCTAGTTGTGTATTGTATTATTTTCCGCTGCTATGTATTTAAATGTAATTTAAATCTCTGTTATTTCTATGTTATATTCTTTTATACTCTGTATATTCTTGTAATCTGATGCATTGTCGTAATAACAATGAAATGTTCTTCTGTATGCGTTCTGTTTTGTCCTGTTCTCAAACGATAGGGCGTTTCGAACGGTCTGGGTCGGTTTAGCGACTGGTTCGGACCGAGCGAAATTCCTTGCCGTCACAGTTGGTATCAGAGCTTTGGTTTACAAAGCTAAGAGAACAAGACACATTAGAAACATACGAAAGAATTCATCAGATATTGGATTAGTAATATCCAATTAGAATGACTCGTTAGAGATGGGATCAGTAGTATCCTAGAACGAGTGAGAAGAGTATATTTTTAAAAGTGAAAACAAACTTTTGTTTTAAAGATTTAAATCAATTATTTGTATTTGATTATCTATTTAGATTGATGTGGGCAATCCAGTATATATAGATTTTGCGTATACGTCTGATCCGCGTGTATTCGAAATTTTAATATACTGGATAGATATAGAGTCACACTCTAGTCGCCCGGACATGATTCTGATGATGGCGCGCCATCACCAGTATTTATTTTCGTGTTTCGAAGGTGTGATTTCTATATGTTTCCATTAGACTGGTGTGAGAACCAAAATTAGATAGGGCCTATTGTTGTGATTTGGCATCAAAAACCTGATTTTTGACTATGTATCAAAGTTATCAATTTGAAACTCTAATCCACAAATTGATTGATGATTGTGTTGTTTGTTTAATTGTTTGATAATTTTGAACCATTACGCCTAATTGTATCAAATAATGAATTGTATTGAAATTGGTCGCATTTGCTTGCATATACATGTATATCATTGAACAGGTCATAGCAAGGAGGCTAGAGCCAGAGAATAAAATTTGTTTGCCCGACAAATAGGTACATGTTTATTACATAATTTACTGTTTTGTTTGGGTGATGATGATTTTATGAGCCTATTGGCTAGCCGCTTGGCTTTTTCTTTTTCTTTTTGAGATCTGAAGGACCGGGGAAGCTATTTGAAATTCCCCGATGCTCCCGGTGCAGGGGAGGTTATGGCGAAATTTTTCGAAAATTTAGGGTGTTAGCCAAATTTTTGAAATTTTGAAAATTCTCAGAAACTAAAGAGTTTGAGAATGGAAGCCAGATCGAGCGTAGAGTTGATGATCAAACCACTTTCGACTTTGTTCCTTTTCGAGGACGAAAAGTTTTAAGTGGGGGAGATTGTAATAACCCGTAAAATGCGAGCCAGTTTGAAATTTTTATTTTGGCAATTTTAGCGAATTTTGATTATTTAAAATGAATTATTTTAAATAATATCGACGAGAAATTTATTTTGAATATAAATCGACGTATATATTATATACGTCGTCGTTAGAATATAAATAATTATTTATAATTATAAATGGAATTGAAAATGGCGCGGTAGTTCGATAATTCGATTTCAAACTTCAATTGAATGTACCGGGTGCAAAACAATCCGGATTTTAGTGAAACAAAAAATAATGGAATCTAATAGTGAATATCTTTCCAACGAATCCGAAAAATCAAAAGTTAGTAGCGGGAATCAAAAGATATGTCCAGTTGAAAATTCTGAATAGTCGCTATGGAATTCAGGCCCTTAAAAATGGACATTTTGCAAACGACCTCGGATTTCGACGAAACCAGTTTTGTTGGGTCCGTGGTGTAAAGTTATTGCTAGGTTTCAAATTTCGTAATTTTTTGAATCAATATGTGGGCGTGGCAAAGGAAAACGCGTTTGACCAGTTTCAGTTGATTTTAATCGACTGGAAATTGGCCATTTTTCAAACGGTTTCAGAATTCAACGAAACTAGTTTTGTTAGGACCGTATCGTCAATACGAAGCTAGAAAATATTTTTCTGGAATTTTTAGAGTTAGTATGTGGCCCTAGTAAATTGAAATGTGCGTTCAAATTCAATATATAGAGTTATATTTTGATTTTGGCGAAAACTGATCGTAACGGCCGAATTGGCTTACGATACATATTCCATTGTGTTTGGAATGGGGGTATTTGGCTAGGAGCAATGGTCGTTGGGTTGGATTTGGAATTGGTAACGATAAACAAGTATTTTTGAAAGAAAAAAAAAATATTAAAATATATAAATATATATAATATCCAAGTCAAAACCCTTCATTCTTCACCAACGCGGTCAACACGCCGAGGCGCCCCCTTTTCTTCTACGGCCAGTTTTCTCCAAACTTCCTCCCCCTAATTCAATCCATCCACGCAACGATTAAACGATCTCCAAATGCAAATTGGTTCTGCTCCGCGAGTTCATCAAGGTCAACGGCTGAGATTGAAAAGCATGGAGTTTGGGGCTCGAATTCCCTTTGTAAAGCCAGCTCCGTCGCCCTTGATTTTCGCGCTGCTGGGGGATCTGAACGGGAAGATATTCACGGCGGGGGTGGGTGGTTCGAAGCTCGACAGGGTGGCGAGGTCTGATCAATTTCCGGTGCGCTGATTTGGAGGCAAGATCAAAACCTAACTTTGAGCTGATGGGTTCAGCACTTCGACAGTTCAAAAGGAAGAAGGAGCAGGGGACGGTGCAAGTTTTGGTCACTGATGATGGAACTCAGATGGCCTGTGGCGTCTCCGGCGGTGTAAGGGCAGTGGCGAACGACAGTTTCAGTCAGAAACCCCATTTAACAGTGAGTTTTTGCTGTGGATGTTTTGTTTGATTAGTTTAAAAGAAATAACCGTGTATAAAATCAGTTTTAAAAATAAAAATTCAATTTGTTTAAAATAAATTAGCATTCTTGTTTAAAACAAATTAACATTCTTGTTTAAAATAAATTAGCATTATGGTTTGAAAATATGAAAATATACATGGTTGGAAAAATAAAATATACTTTACCTTTGAAAGAATAGATTTTTGATTAGAGAGAATAGATTTTTAATTAGAAAAAATATAGAAATATAAACATTGTTCTGAAAATAAAATACATACATTGGTTTTGAAAATGAAGTTAGCTTTGTTTTTAAAAGGAATTTTGCATTTGTTTTCGAAATAGAAAAAAAGGGAATTTTTATATATTGAACTTCGATAGAAAAATAGAATTTTTATATATTGAACTTCGATAGAAAAATAAAATTTTTATATATTGAACTTCGATAGAAAAATAGAATTTTTATATATTGAACTTCGATAGAAAAATAGAATTTTTATATATTGAACTTCGATAGAAAAATAGAATTTTTATATATTGAACTTCGATAGAAAAGGGGGATTTTTTATATATTGAACTTCGATAGAAAAAATAGGATTTTTATATATTGAATAGCGAAGTAAAAATTCGATTTTTACATAGGTAGTGAAAGCGGACAACGAAGGTAACAAAAAGGCGGGAACGAAGAAGATTTCTCTAAAAGAAAAGTCAAGATGCTTGGATAGCTTTCGGTGAGAATTTCTCACCTTTCAATTTCATTTCTATTTATATATATATACTAGGATGCAGACGGTGCTTAGTAGCACCCGACACAATCGTCCACAGACCATGGACTTGTTTGTTTGGTTGCATAGATTAGTTATATGATTTGATTTGAATTTGGTTGTTTGGTGATTTTGATTGATGTGTGAACGGCGTGGGCCTTCACTAGACCGGGGATAAGGCTAGGCCTTGTCCCGTTTCTAGTATCGTGTCGTTATGCCACCGAAATTTTCTAAAATAAGTTAGAAAAATAAAAAATATCATTTTATTTAAAGAATGAATTTAATAGAAATTCATAGGTTGAAATAAAATGTTTTATCGTTAAAAATATAATTTTTAACGTGAAGTGAATAAAATAGAATATTCATTTACAAACCAGACGGTTTGTTTATGTACACCTATTTGAAGGACATTGATTGGGACGATAAATTTTACACATCGCCCAACAGCACAAATAAAATATGTGTTTGATTGTTTGAAACCCCACACGGGTGTTGGGATGAAATTTGAAGTTCACTCATCCTGATTGATTAAATATGTCGATCGATTGATTGACAGGCTGTTATAAGCGTTGAATATCTATATTTGATGCTTTTACAGTGTAGTGCACTTTGGTTGATGGTTGATTATTTTCAATGTTATTATATACATGTGTTGTATGAAAATCCATATAATTAACTTTATATGGTAATTGATTGGGCCTCATTCCAATTTGAAAAATAAAGAATATTATAAAATAAAAGTTCATGTGTTGACAGTACTCATCCATTGAGATTGGTCATGTGTTGAACGAAATATTTTAGTAATAAAATTTACATCTTTATCGATATAAAATAAAAGTTCATGTGTTGACAGTACTCATCCATTGAGATTGGTCATGTGTTGAACGAAATATTTTGATAACAACTATTTTGAAAAAGAAATATTTGAAACAGAATATTTGAAAATAGAAATTTATGAAGCCGTGTTGATTAGATTGACGCCATTTTGACGTGAACGATATTTATATCGATTTTATTCATTTTGAAATGAATTGAATTGAAAATGATTTCGAAATGAAATGAATTGAAAACGATTTCGAAATGAATTGAATTGAAAACGATTTCGAAATGAATTGAATTGAAAACGATTTCGAAATGAATTGAATTGAAAATGATTTCGAAATGAATTGAATTGAAAACGATTTCGAAATGAATTGAATTGAAAACGATTTCGAAATGAATTGAATTGAAAACGATTTCGAAATGAATTGAATTGAAAACGAATTCAAATTGAATTGAAAGCGAATTGAAATGAATTCAAATTGAATTGAAATTTGAATTGAATAGAAATGAATTTTAAAACGAATTTATAAAGAAGAATTCGATTTTGATTTGAATTGAAAAGAAAGTTGAAATAGCTTTTGAAACGAATTTAAAACTATTTATATAATTCGTTTTAAATAGAAATCGACGAAATATATTATATATATATTATATATATATAATATAATGGCCTGAATAGAACGCGCCGCGCCGCGGCAGTTCGCGAATTTCGACCATTTATTTCAAACGGACATTACGGGAGATCCGACCGTCGGATTCTCCTAAAACCGGAACCGTTGGGTTCGTATCGAAAAGAGCTTTCTAACGAAGGTTAGAAATTTGAAATCTAACGGTTGGATTTGGAGATACGTCCAAATCAAATTCGAAAAAGGTCGCTGTAAGTGCAGTTCGATGGCCGTTGATGGAAATCGACTGTACGGGCCTTGATAAAATTATTAAAAATAGTAATAATTTGTGTAAAATCATAAGAAATGATTTGAGAAGAATTAGGATGAAAAACTCCATATTCGAAAAGATAAAAATAGATTTTTATCGAATTGAACTAGTTTTGAACTAGAATTATAATTCTATTTATTTTTAAATAAATAAATTGAATTCGGAAAGGGTTTTAAAAATAACCAAAATTTCCAATGATTGCATTGGAATGGATTTGAATCGAAATTGTCTTCGGAATATTTCGATGTTGAAATTCGTGATTATACAGGTGTTGTTATGGAAATTTGAAATATATTTATATCGTTATTTCCAATACGACATTTGTTAATCGTAGAATTTGATATTGAACATAAGCCGGGATATTTTCTATTCAGAGCCTTGTATTTAATATCAAATGTGATTTGGGTTTGTCGTGAATGGTGTCTTCACTAACACTGTTCTTGAACCCAGTTGAGAAAAGATTAAATCTTTTTATTTAGATTTAATGAAGTGTACCAATTAAATAATATTTAATTGGAATTGAATCGATATTGATTTTTGGGTTTATCGTGGACAGTGTTTTAAATAACACTCGTTCTTTAACCCGATCATTGATGAAATGTGATTTTGGGTTGTCGTGAACGGTATCTTCAATAATACAGTTCTTAGACCTAAAGGAGTTAAGAAAATCAGAAACTAACTGGAGATTAGTTAAGTTGAATAGTTTCCGAGGTATTGATCTGATGTTGGTTTCGGCCTTCGGGATTCATACTTAGGGAATTGCTCACTTGCTAATTTACAATTAGGGACTTATTGAAATGTGATGTGATTTTGGGTTTATCGTGAACCGTGTTTTAAATGACACTGATTCTTTAACCCAGTCACAGATTAAAACTAAGTGGAGTTTTAATGAATCTTTAATTAGATTGAAATAATCGAAATGGAGTATCACCAGTTTTGCTCCAGGCGATAGTTAAATCTTTAATTAGATTTGAACGTGAAATGGTAATTGAATTTACCGATAACACTGTGGTGTTAGATATGAAGTATTACCAGTTTTACTTCATGGGATAAATAGGTTGGGATGGGGAAATTAAAACAAATGATTACTTCGGTAAGGTTCGCTAATCCCGACTAGTTTGAATTGAGATTCAAAGATAGAATAAAGAATAAATTCAAGGAATTTATCTTGGATAAAATTAATGGGAACCTTTTTCCTATGAATGTGAAATTTAGAAACTAACTGTCGGTTAGCCAAGCAGAAGGGTTTTCTGGATATTGATCTGATGTTGGTTTCGGCCTTCGGGGTTAATATTTGGGGATTATTCTCTTGATTAATTTACGGTTAGTGACTAATGAATTGGAATGAGGCGTATGTTGTGTTTGTGTAACACTTATTTAAAATATACGCGAGTTATTCGGAAAGACCGGGTTTATCCCATTCTGAATAACTGATACGACGATAAGTCGAAGATGAAGACGATGGTCGAAGACCGGAGGTCTTCACGTCGTTTGGGTAATTACTGATGATCTTGATTGGGCTGTACACCCAAGAAGATGGAAACAGTTAGTGATCGTCCAGACGTACTTGGAGATCGATGGATATGCGGGGTACTAGGTGCCTCCGGTTTCGTTCAGACCCAGAACGGACTTGTAAATGGACTGTCTGTCTGACATTGGATTTTAGTCCGTGTGATTGATCTCTATTAAATATATATCTGTTTGGCGGCGGAGAATTTATTCTCTTGCTTAACGCCCTTCTCTGAGACGTACGAGCTCAGGGGTTATATATTGATGGATATCAATCGCATGGAGTGAATTGCCTGTGTGGCATGCTAAGATGCAAATGATCAAGGCTTCTGTTGAAAAGCAAAGTCTTGTGGTTGATGATCGAAGCACGGCCTTTGTGGCGTAGCTTTGTGTAACGTTGATTCGCGAGTATCACACCCGGTATGAATCAAAAACGGGAGACGGACCTCAGGGAGGACATGCGTTTCTTTCTAGTTATGAGTGGCGTCAGTGCTTGAATTGGCTGACGAGTTTGACTCATGTGGATGTTACTTATTATTACTTGCTGAAAAGCGAGGCGCCTCGTGATATCGGTTTCGGCCGATGCTTCTGGTCGGCTGACGGGCCAGATTTACGCCCCAAAGGGCGGAGAAACGTATTGTTCAGGCATTATAATCCACATCGGTGGACCGGCCCTGACGATCCAAGGGGCAGTTGCGGCTGTTCCTAGACATGGGCTAGATTGTCTAAAATCGGTAGAGGATCTTGCCCCTAGCCTCGGTTCATACCATAAATGATAACCCAACTTCCAATACGACATTGCGGTTTTGATTGTAAACTTATATGTGGCGACATAGTGTTATGGGCCATTCATGCCGCCTATGATTGATACTTATGATTTGAAGTGTTTTATACACTATGCACTTATAATAGTATCAAATGACTTGTTTTAAACGTATCAAGCATTCTTTGGCTGTTATAAGGGAAAACCCTATCCTCGACTGCGTTGCATTGTGTGATGGGACCTGGGTCTTATAACAGCTTCATTTTTCTTTATTTAGCATTGCGCTGTTTGTTTTATGCACTGGTATTCTTGGGAGGAAACCCGTTCCGTGTTATACGGCGTGGTCCTTTGATTTACCTAATGATTTAAAAATAAAGATTAATAACTGTTTTAGTTCTCACACCAGTCCCATGACTGACCTGGAGTTTATTGTTTTGACCTAAACTCTGGGTGCCCCTATTTTTGACACGGGCAGCTAGTAGTTTTGGTTTTGCAGATTTATATTCACAGGATCCTGGTTTACAGCTGGAACGATATCCGGAAAGCTTTGTATCCGTATATCTCTTCTAGTTGTGTATTGTATTATTTTCCGCTGCTATGTATTTAAATGTAATTTAAATCTCTGTTATTTCTGTGTTATATTCTTTTATACTCTGTATATTCTTGTAATCTGATGCATTGTCGTAATAACAATGAAATGTTCTTCTGTATGCGTTCTGTTTTGTCCTGTTCTCAAACGATAGGGCGTTTCGAACGGTCTGGGTCGGTTTAGCGACTGGTTCGGACCGAGCGAAATTCCTTGTCGTCACAGTTAGGCATGTTCATATTTAGCCGATTTACATATTTGTCATATGTGTCCAAGTTTATGTCTTTTTATGCCAATATTCCCCCAAGAGTAGTCAGTACAAGTTTTATGCCACATTCACATGTTATGCCCAAAATTTACTAAATAAAATTATACCCAATTTTCCCCGTGTTATAATCGCACGTACAACGAGATTCAATCTAAGTTCCGGATGAACTTAGTATTCACAAAAGTAAGTAAAAAAGGGAAAAATAGAGAAGGAGCATAAGAACTGACATAAGGAAAATTGGCATGTAAAGATGTACCCAATTCAAGAATCATGTTCCAATGTTGTACATTAACAATATGTGTAGACAAGCTAAGCAATTTACACCGTAGGTGTAAGGCTAGATAGAATTGGACTTAAGAGAATCACTAACTTTTATGTACAACATGATAAGTCCCATTATATAAATCACAATAGTCTCGTAGGCACAGGATGTACAATATGATAGGGTACATCATATAAATCACAACAGTCTCATAGGCATGATAGGTTCCATTATGTCAATCCAACAGTCTCATAGGCATGATAGGTTTTATTATGTCAGTCACAACAGTCTCATAGGCATGATAGGTTCTATTATGTCAGTCTCATAGGCATGATAGGTGTCATTTCATCAGTCACAATAGTCTCATAGGCATAAGCAATTTAGATTTGACAAAAGGATAAGCACGAATTAGATTTAGGCATCATTCTAGATCCGATTATTACAGTCGTGATTTCTATTAGATGTTTAAATCTAAATAATAACCGAACTTATAGATAAAGGACGGATCTTGTATTCTGGGATCTGATTTCTGAATTTGTTTAGCTATCCTTTGAGGCAGACGTTTGATTTGAAGTTCCTTTAATCGATTACTAGTTTGGATTTGATTTTCTAGTTTGGAGAAGATGAAGGAGGCTAGGCTAGCTTGTAGACGAACAACATGACGATACCATAGTTTTAGGGTTATGAGGCTAGGGTTTAGGTTTAGCTACACATATATAGATGTCTAGGATTAATTCTAGCCTTTAGATTAGTCTAGGAGAATTCAAAGTCATCAAACCAAAGAGATGTGTCATCCAGCCAATCATAGCACGACACATAAGCCCTAATACCTCAGAAATTAGTCATCGACCAATCAGAGAAGGCCACATCAGCTCAGGGTTAAAAAAATCGTCACGAGAACTGGATCTCAAAGGGGTTGACTCCCTATAGAGGGGGTCACTACAACAAAAATACCATATTACAACTTTAATTTTACAACTGTGCGAAAAGCACAGTTGTAATAAACGATTTTTTACAACTGTGCAAAACGCACTGTTGTAATAAATGTTTTTACAACTGTGAAAAAATCACTGTTGTAATATATATATATATCACAACTTTTCTTTTTAGTCTGTTGTAATAGCTAATATATACTAATTAATTTCTAATAATTAATTTCTGATAAATGTTTTTTACAACTGTTAATTACCTAAAGTTGTAATAAACATATTTTTAACAACTTTTCATTTTATTAGTTGTAATAGATGCCTATTACAAACTTCATGTTCATAATATATATATATATATTTAATAACTAATTATATTAATATTTAATAATAATTAATAATTAACTTAGGAATCAATAATATTTATTAATTATTATTAAATAATTAATAGTTAATAAGTAGTAATTTACTTTTAATAGTTAATGTTAATTGCTTATTAATTAATAATTAGTAACATATACATTATAAGCTTTTAATAATTACTACTCGATTATAACTAAGTAGAAATAAGTAAAAGTTAAATAATAACTAATTAGTAATTAATAATCAATTGATTTTCGATAATAAATAAATAAATTTTGAAAACTTAATATTTAATTAGTAATATATAATTTATAGATAATTCACAATTAAATGCTAATAATTAACATTGGTTATTTAATAAATAATAAATAATACTTTATAACTTGTAGTTATAAAATGATAAACTACATCATTAGTCATTTATAATTTACTATAACAAATGATTATTCATAAATTATTTATAATTACTAATTAATAAATAATAACTAATAACTTATGATAATATTTTTTTAGTTCCCTCTTTTTTCAAGCGTGACGTTAAACAATCCCACAACTTGGTCATATAGGAAATTGTTTAAACTTCCTACCTCCTCTCTTATTACAAATCAAATTCCTGCAAACTTAATTTTCAATTCCCGCTTCTACTTTTTGTTCGCCGCCTACATACTAATTTTTTAGAAACCCTAATATTCTCGAACTCTCAATCATCGATCTGCCCATATCGACGAATCAGTTTCCCTCCTTTTCTCCAAATTCCAGACCACAAGTAGCCCAAAACTCATCGTATTTACACAACAAATCCATTTCCTGTTTAGTTACTTGCTTTTATTTAGGTCGCTTCTCTTTCTTCAGCCTCCTCGATCCTGGTATCAAATCGCTGTTGTTGTCATCACTTTTTTCACTCAGTAAAGATCGAAACTTTTGTTATCTTAATGCAGAATTACTAACCGAATTCTTCCCATCATAGTTGTGATTTGTCAGGGCTGGCTACTGCATGTTGTCATGCTTCGTGGCCTGATTCTGGCCTTAAGAATTGGTGGAAACCCTAAATTGTTGACGTTGTTGCTGTGTAGATCTGTTTTTCCTTGCTGAGGTTACAACTTGAAAACTATCTTCATCAATCAGAGGCGGTAGAGGAACAACTGGGGAGGGAGGCGCTGTCTAGTCAGAGGAGGAGGGAGGCGCTGATTGCAACGATGTCTGACCCTGCGTCGATTTTCTTGAGGATGACATCTTGTTTCTATTTCGTACATATTGCACTAGCTGGACAGAATGGGAACAACAATTTTACTGTTATTTACAATGTTTAATGGAATCAGCACAATTATAAATAATAGTACAAGTGCCCAAGTTCTTCAGAAAACAATTCAGTTCTTTTTCCTCTTTATTGGCTGAGGCCAAAATGATTCCTTTCTTTCAAAATTAAAATCGATTCTTCTTTCCCAAATCGAACTCCGCCTAAACCCACAGCCATTTCGAAGCCGATGTCCCTTCCTCACCACTCGAAGTCCGATCTTGTCTCCATCGACAACGGCAGGACCAAGGCCTACAAAGTTGCCGCCTGCGTCAGTAAATATAGTGCCAATCCGTCGCTCATCTCTGTGCCTTCTTTTTCACTTTCGAGTATTGATGTCACTACCGCCTAGCCAAGCTCTAATTCCGTTCTTAGTCACTGCGAAGGTGAGTTCTTTAGATCACGAGTCACTTCGATTCAAGTATCTTAACGACGATATTAACTAAATACATATCGGTTTGGTCTATGATATTAAATGATAGTGGCTTTTCCGATTTCTCATGTCTTTATTTTACTAGGTGATTAAATTTAACTATCCAATAGTTGTGACTGTTGAAATTCAGTGTAAGCCATGTTTCCTATTTCATAGGAAATCCAGTAATGATTTAACCCTGGATCCTTGCCTTAATTAAGTTCTAACCCCTGTTATTTACTGCTGGTTACCGTTAATCGAGTGCTCATGCACATTTTGTCCTGAAGTATGGGATATATACATATTTATTTATGTGTATACATGTATGATTTGTATGTGTGTAATCTGAACATGTTTTGTTTATATGAAATCTTACCCCCTTGTGGTATACGTATTAGACTTGAATGTACATTATCTCGAAACCTGATCATATTCTTGTCTCCAGAACCCATAGCTAGCTTTTATGTTGTCCAAACCCGATACCTTCCATTTGCGGGTTTACTTATATGTGTTTTATACTGTTTGACATGCTTAGAAATACATACAAGTTTATGGACATGTTACATTTTATTAAAAGATAGAAGTCAACTGGTAACTTAACATTGTAATGACTGTGCAGCATGCACCTGATAGCATGACCCTGGCACAGTTTATGTTGTTTATTTTGTGTATATAAAATGATTCTGACCTTTTCAGCTATGTGTATTTGTATGTGTTCTCCTTGGCAATGCAAACACACCCATATACCATCATCATTTACTTGCTTTTTGGTCACTACGCACATACTGGTCTCAGCCATTTCAACACTGAATTGCTATATAGAATACATGCATTATTAGTAAAGAGGTCATTTTTAGGACAAAGCTATCACAACAGCTTTGATTATTTGTTTGTCGTGATTTTTTTTTTTTTTTTGATTCTCTTATGATCCAAACCATAGCATGCATGTATTGTTACAGTTCATGAACATAACAGATGTTTAAATTGACATTAGTGTGTGCATCAAGGAATGGTTAGATATCTTGAAGTGCAATGCATTTATATAGGGGAAAATATGATTCAAAAACCTGAGCAAGCGGTTTACTTCAGTCGTACATTTGTCTAATTTCAACCCAATTCCCAGAGAGAGCTGTGATTGTGTTGGTGGATGCATAGATTCTGATAAATGTTCATGTGCTGTTCGAAACGGAGGCGAGCTCCCTTTCAATAGCGAATGCTTGATTGTCAAAGCCAAGCCTTTGATATATGAATGTGGCCCATCTTGCAAATGCCCTCCTTGTTCTAATAAAGTCAGTCAAAATGGGATCAAATTTCCATTTGAGGTATTCAAAATGGAGAAAATGGGTTGGGGAGTGCGATCTTGAGCTTTCATACCCATGGGAAGCTTCATATGCGAGTTTGTAGGAGAGCTTCTAAAGGACGAAGAAGCTCAAAAGAGGACCAATGACGGCTATATGTTTGCAGTCGGTAATAATTACTATGATGATGTGCTATGGGAAGGACTTTCTTCAGTTCCTTGCTTGCAAATAAGAGCTCCAAGCGATAATTCAGAGTACGATGGAGGGTTCAGCATAGATGCTTCAGTATATGGAAATTTTGGAAGACTAATTAACCATAACTGCACTCCTAACCTTTATGCTCAAAATGTACTCTATGACCAAGATGATATGAGAACGCCACATATTGTATTCTTTGCATGCGAAGACATTCCACCAATGCAAGAGCTGAGTTATCATTGCAACTATACCATTGATGGTGTTCATGATTCTAATGGTAACATAAGGAAGAAGAACTGTTACTGTGGCTCCATTGAGTGTACCGGTAGACTCTACAGAGGTTTCACGTTTTAAATTATTGATGAAGCGAAGGCTGTTTCCTGTGCATCCAGATAGAAGTTTTTTGAGATCTGCATACATTTGATTTTACTTCTGGAGGTAGCTTCCTTGCCGTAAGGACTCATGTTAAAGTTTTCGCACTGCAGGTTTTTTTATTTTTTATTTTTAACATTTGATTTTATTCTAGCTACAAGATTTCATCTGCAATTGATGTTTTTGGTTTTCTTTTCTTGGAATTTTATTTTATGTTGGCATGAACTATACAAAACAATGACTTTGAACTGAGTTGAAAAATCATTCAATGTGTGAGATGGCACCCCTGATTGCTAAATTGAGTTAAAAATCATTCTATGTTTAAAAAAAACTGTTAGAGGTATGTATACCCTTGAGTATGAACTACTATTATGAGATTTTGCAGTTGTATTGCACTTAACCCTATTAACTTCATATTTACTTCCATTTAATTACTGATGAATGCGACAATCAGTTTGTTTATAAGATCTTGGTTAATTAAAGAAGTGCATGTGATTTCTCTCTAAATACTAGTCTCAGAGCACTTATATTATTATCTTTTGTAGGTCAAACCAGCTTAATGTGGGCTAGCTGCTGTTGAAGATGTTGGTTAAATTATGAATAAATTATCGGTGTTGTCAGTGTCTTCTATTGTCCGCTACTTCAAGTCCTAATGTATGCTTATGTATTTTTATGTTAGATCGATGTATGTATTTTGAAATGGTTATGTTCTTTGTGATGGGCTTAGTTGATGATGTACTATGTGTATGTTGATCGAATATTATGTTAGTTGATATATATGAATGATTCTGTATAATTATATTTGTTGCATTGAAATATGAATCATATTATTATTAATATATATATATATATATGAATTCTTTATAATAGTAAAGTGTATATGAGTTACAACAGCAAAAAAAGTTGTAATAAAGTTTATTACAACGGTGGTAAAAGTTGATATACCTATTCTCTGATGTTATAACAGAATATACAACAATGGGGAATAAAAGTTGTAATAAACTTTATTACAACGGTGAGTAAAAGTTGTTAAATACGCTATTTTACAACGGTGTTGCAACCGTGCAGAAACGTTGCAAAAGATATAAGTATATTACAACTTCTTAATACACGACGGTGGCTTCACCGTTGTAAAAACGTTGTAATTTGCACCATTGTAATATGGTATATTTGTTGTAGTGGGTCGACACCTATGTCGACACCCCCTAGGGGGGTCGACACCCCTGGGCGGGAATTTTCCCACCCAGCTATTCTGACCGATTTTTGAATTTTTAACTGAATTTATTATTTAATTATTATTTTCTGTTTACACTAGAAATCTTCTAACCTCCATAACTTCTTCATACGCAGTCCGATTCATGCAAACTCGGATTCCATCTCAAGCAGAATTCCGAGACGAAAGCAATGGCGTAACCCGTTTCACCCAATTCTTCTTTTAAAAATTAAGTGTTCTTAGATTTGTTAATTTTAATATTCACAGAAAATACGAGGTGTTACACCTAACAAAACTAATTTCACCCAATTTGGAGACCGTTTGAAAAATGGTCAATTTCTAGTCAATCCAAATTGACTGAAACTGTCAAAACACATTTTACTTCGCCACGCTCACATAATAACCCCAAAAATTATGAATTTTTGAATCTAGCAATAACTTGACATCCCGGATCCAATAAAAGTGGTTTTGTCGAAAATAGAGGTCGTTTGCAAAATTTCCATTTTTAAGGGCCAAAATTCCATAGCGACTATTCTGAATTTTCAACTGAGCATAAATTTTTACTCCGGCTGTGAAATTTTGATTTTTCGGATTCGTTGGAAAGATATTCTCAAATAGATTCTAATATTTTTGGTTTCGCTAAAATCCGGTTTATTTTGAATCCTGTACATTCATTTGAAATTTGAAATCGAATTTTCAAACTACCGCGCCATTTCAAATTCCTTTTATAATTAAAATAAATATTTAATATTATAACTTCGATTCAAATAAATATATACATTCCAATTCTATTCAAAATAAATTTCTCGTCGTTATTATTTAAAATAATTCATTTTGAATATTCAAAATTCATTAAAATTTCCAAAATAAAAAATTTAAATTGGTTCTGATTTTCCGGGTTGTTATGTAATGGTTGTTTGTATAAGCTGCCAATAAATTGGTTGGAATTATATATACAGTTATATATAAATCGTTGGTTAAACATTGATTCTATTTATTATGATACCTAATATTGAAATGAAATTTATGTTATTTACATTGATTAACATCTGTGAATGCAGGGAAACAGGTAGGAAGGATCCAACTGGATTCCTAAAAAATTATTATTGTTTGTTTTCATACATTGTGATACATGGTGTGTTAAATATTCTGTGATAGATTTTGTTGTGTTTGGATGTTAAAATAACACTAGCCCTAAATATTGATATTTAAAATATCGTAAGAAGACATTTTGAGATTTTTAAAAATATTCTACTTTTCTAAAATAGAAATTTAAATTTCAACTTGTTTTTAATAATAAAACAAGTAGTTAATTTACAAGTGATGTTTATAAACGAAGTGAAAATTTTATAATTGGATAATTTCAGAATGTAAATTCAATAGTGAATTTAAAAAAGGGAACTGGGAATCGTTTTTCTAAAAGGAAACAATGGAATTTATTTAGATATTCGAAATGTAAATAGAATTGAAATAAATCCATAAGGATTTATAATTAGAATTCGACTATGTCGAATGTTCTAAAAATAATTTATTTTCAGAAATTATATATTATATAAAATAGAACTTGACAAGGATAAATATATTTGGTTCAAAATTAATAAATTATATTTGGATATGAAGGCGATATAAAATTATAGAAGTTTATATTAGATAAAATCAACTAGAAATTTGACATGTAAACGAGATTTGATAATTAAGTAAAATATGAACGAGAAGTTATAAAATGACTCAATAGATGGAAATTTTAACCTGTAATGGTATTTACAAATAAAATCAAGATTGATTTGATAAAACAAATCCAATTTTCTCTATTGTAATAATATTCAAATTTTAGAGTGAATAATGGTTTAAAAGAAAACGTTTTGCAGATTCGAATCGTTTTAAGAGAAATTGATAAGAAGTTAAGAAATTGAATTAAGGAACTTAGAAACTTACTAGAGATTATTCGAGTTGAACGGCTTCCTGAACGTCGATCTAATGTTAGTTTCGTCCTTCGGGGTTGATACTTAGGGAGTTGTTCTCTTACTAGTTTACGGTTCGGGACTGATGAATGTGAAAGAATAGCGATGCGTGAATAAGAAATGGAAATGTTTTGCAATGTTAATAACACATATTTTCTAAATATAGAAAATAAGAATTTGTGAATATATGAAATGTTTTCTAACTATGAAAAGAGATATTTTGTGGAATATAAAAAATAAGAAGTTGTGAATATATGGAAATATTTTCTAATTGTGAAAAGAGATATTTTATGGAATATAGAAAATAAATATTTATGATAGATGGAATTTTTTTTCTAAGAATCGTGGGAGGATAAACAAGTTCAGAGAAATATCTGGGGATAGATATGGAAAGCAGGAAACAAGAAGTTGGGTAATGATAAATTAATAAGAAATTAAATTAGAGGGGCTTGGTGTTGCTTGATGCTAGATCTGTAGAATTTCCATTTGGAAATAGAACCGTTGGTTGTGTGGATGTTTCCATTGATAGTTAAATAACCGGCTATCAAAATTTTGGGCCATTTTATATTTTTATTGTCAATACAAAGAGACCGGGACCAGATTTATTATCTGAATACCACTACGTATGGGCATAAACGTTGCGTACCAAATTATGCTGAAGATAATTGAAGACGGAGTAAAGTGCAAGGGCTATTCTATTAATCCTAGGTAGAAATTTCCTAAGATGGATTGATGGATTGGTGCCTTCGGCTTGTCCAGTCCTAGGATAACTTGTATAGACGAACGTATGATAGAGTATGCCTAACAAATAATATACATTGATCTCTCCAAACGTATTACGTTTGGTGGTGGGGGAATTCATTTCTTTTAGCTTTATACTTGTGATATTTTTGGGGAAGTCAATAAATGATTTGGCAGGTTTGACGATGTGACATTCAAAATGAATGAAGATGTGATGTTCTTAACAAGGTAACAGTAACCTCAAGCCTCACAACCTAAAAATAACAAAAATCCGACAGGCAACATTAATCGCTCCCATTAGGGTGTATTGTCACATATTTATAGAAATATTCACTTGCTTCTTTATACTATCGTTGCTATATGCTTCGGTAACGGTTGCTGATCCCAACCATTGTTGACAATATTTTCGGTACACTCAAGCGAAATGAGTGGTTGGTCATATGCGATCAGGTTGCAAGATGTTCTTGTTGAATCCAGTGTATTCCTCTCTAGAGATATACTATCGTAAAGTGGTTCCATACCTTGTCATAGTTGGAAACCCATTATCCAATAAGCGCCCGCGATTTTGATTGTATACTATGTATGTGGAGCGTGAGATGCAAGTGTTCTGCTAGATTGTTATTTACTTGATTTAGACACTATTATAATATTAGAATAATATGGATTCAAAAAATGTTTTGGGTTATCGTAAGATAAAAGCCATCCGTATTTATGTGTGGACTGATTTTATGACTATTCTTTCTTTTAAAAGGATTTTTAAAAGTTAAACCAAGTGGTTTGAGTTTACTCACACCAGTCCCCTTACTGACCCAGAGTTTATTTTGTTTATGTTTTACCGTAAACTCTTGGGTGCCAAAATTTGTATAGGAAGTCAAGTAGTTGGGATTTTATAGATACACCTAGAGAAGCTTGAAGCAGGAGGCTTCAGCATTTTATAGCTATTGTTTATTTCCGCTGTGTTGTAAGTATTGTACTTTGATAATGGTATGTATACGCGGTTACAAATTTGTAATCCAAAAGTTATGTTGTATAATATATTTTATTCGTTCCGCTATGAGATTCGTGTTTACTTTGATGTTGTTGTATTTATGTTTTTCTTCTTCTTCTATTCTAACTTTCTTTCTTTTCTATTTCCGACCCTCTAACTTCTTTCTATTAACGTTCTAGTAAATTTCTGGTGCTTGATTAGTTGACATGATATTTGTGTCAATAATCAGGATCGGGAATCTATCGGGCCGTTATAGCAGTATCAGAGCTTAAGATTAAGTGATAACCTTGGCTCCTTGGTGTAACTTGATAGAGATAGGGTTAGTAATACCCTAGATTGAGTTTGAGTGTATATATATGAGAGAGAGTACTTGTATATTTGCATAAAAATGTTTTATATTGTGTTTGTTTATCTGTTAAGTGGTATATGAATTCCACTTTAATGCATTTAGCTGATGTGGTCAATGGGGATTTATAAACCCTTAGACAAGGCAAGTCGCATTAATATTGTTTTACAGAGTTGGTAAATGAAATAATTTTACCAAGATTTTATATTTTTGTATATAAAGGAATTTTCAAACTAATTATAGTTTGATGGATGTTTGGCTGATTGGTGATTGTACCTGAGTAGTTGTGGATATTAATTACTTGTTGGGATAAGATAATCTTATCTTTTATATGGGTTGGTTAAGATATTTAGCTTGAGAATTTTTTTTAATATAAACTTAAACAAGAGAAACCCTATGAAGTAAACTTATATATAACTAGAATTGTATAAGTGAAGTTTATAAACAACATTTATAAATGGAAATTGTATTCGAGTTGAGAATCAAGGATTTAAATTTCCGGTGGATTTGGAAATGGTTTTCCAAAAAGTTTTGGAAAAAGGATGTTTGATTATTTTTAAGGAGTTTATGAAAATAAATGGATTTAAAAGATTTTGTACTTGGGTCACAGGGAAATAATACCACGGATGGTCATGAATGTCAATGGTGTTCATTTTTGAGTTTCTGAGTAAGACTTGCGATTTTAAATAAATTGTTGGATTAAAACGATATTTAATTTTAAATCTAGAATTTATGATTTTAAACTGGAATTTGATTCTGAAATTCTCAAACAAAATGAATTTGAAGTGATTATATAATTAACCAAATAGAAATTTGTATACGGATAAAATATATAAATGAGATGAACTAAGATTGAGCTCGAACTGGAATATGGAATTTAAACCCTAGAATGTTGGAAAATATTTTTCTAAAGTGTTTTGAAAATGTTATTGTAACACCCCGTGTATTCTATAACAGTGAAATTCTCAAATTAAAGTATAATTAATTACAAATCAAAGAATTAAGGGAAACGGGCTGTGCCATTGTGTTCGTCTCGGAAAAATACGTGAAATAGAGTCTGAGTTTTCCAAAATCGGAGTCCGTATGACCAAGTTATGGCCCGTCAAAGTTTTCAGAAAATTTCAAATTCAGAAAACAGCTCGAAGATTCGAATTTCAAACACGCAGGGAGGCAGGGCGGGAAAGTTCCCGCCCAGGACAAGTCGATAGGGGTGTCGACTTGCCAGTCGACACCCCCCCCCCCCCCCGTGTCGACTGCCCAGTCGACACGGGTGTCGACTTGCAGGTCGGCCTGCTTGGTCGGCCTGGCTGGCCTGGTCTGTGCTGGGTCCGAATTTCTGAGGCTTGCTTTGTCACGAGGGCTAGGTGTCAGCTCCTGATTGGTCTCTCTTTCGAATGAATGGCTACGATTAACCCAAGCTACATCGACGGTCCTAATCAGTTCATAAACTCTATAAAAATGACCCTAGACTCTACCTAATCTATTCATTCAAAAATAAGAATGAGGCCATCATGCTGCTGAGGAACGACTAGGAGTAGCCACCATTTTGAGAGACAATTAGGAGACAAACTCTAAAGCGTAAAGCAACTACAAGTTAAACTTAAACAAATCAAATCAACGCCTACATCAAAGGAATAGCATCTCCAAATCCAGAATTCAGATTCCTGAATCGAAGAATTCGTCACACGATTGTAAGTAGAGTACTATTTCGATGTGAATAAATAACTGTGTTTGATTTGTGTAAAATGAGAATTACACTTGATTTGTGGTGATAGTAATTCATATTTGTGCGTTGCTATGATTCTAATCGATTTGGAATGTTGTGATATAACGATTGGATATTCGCAAGTATGTAATTCATGATAAAAACTACATGTTTGCGGTAGTTTATTTGAGATTCATGCAAGTATACGATTGGATATTCGCAAGTATGTAATTCATGTTGAAGCTACATGTTTGTGGTTGTTTAGTTGAGATTCATGCAAGTATGTGGTTTTGCTACTATGCCAACATAATGTATATTTTTGTACAAAATCACTTTTTGTGTAATTGGTTCAAATTTGGGGTATTATGATTCATATGAAATTATGTTGGAATTGGCATCATGATCTATGTATAAAACCATACTTTTGTATTAGAAACAAAAGTAAGCCTCTTTGTGAACTTATGTTGATTTTATGAATATGACTAGGCTATGTTTGGTATTATGCCTAATTGAAAAACATGTTAGGCCTATATTGTTAACAAGAACTATATGATAATATATGTGACACATATCTAAGTTAGATTTACATTCCAATTGCAAGTTTGCATGAATAAAGTAAAAACCATGATTTCATGTTTAGGAATATTTATGCCATGATTACATGAATAGATCAAAAACCATGATTTCATGTTTGGGTATATTTGTGCCATGATTATGTGAATAGATTAAAAATCATGATTAAGTTGGAATAATTCTAGTTGAACTATACTTTTGTATTAGTAACAAAAGTAAGCACCTTTGTAAACATATAGTAATTTTATAAACATGATTTGCTTATGTTTGACATTATGCCTAAGTAAAAATATAGGTTTATGTTGTAGTTAAGACTATGTGTCAATAATGATATCTAATTTAGTTAGATTCTTAACTTAACTACAAGTTTACATGGTTTGATTCATGTCACTTATGCTTTATGACCAAAGTATATGTTACTACAATGCAAGTACACCAGTTTCTATTTTGTAGTTCCAACGTTATGTTGCAAGTTCATGCGTTCACATTCCCCTTTTTGTGTATATAATCACGTTTTAAGCCTCCCCTTTTTCACGTGGCTAAGTTGGGCTTAAAAGGCTAAGCCCAACATATATTATAATAAACGAACGTATTAAACGGGGGAAATAGCGTTGGGCCAAATTAATTAATAAATGAAAATATAAAAGTAGAGGGGCCCAAATTCAAGAATGGGTTGGGCCCATGATTGGTGTAAACCTTTACACCATTAGCTTAAATTGATTTTGAATAATGGGCCGCAAATATTTACATATAAGAAAATAAAGAAGAAAGACAAAATATGTAAATGTAGAAAATACGATGTGTTTAACCCGAGGTTGGATTGAGTTGTGATGTAAACCTGCCCGGAACCGCCCGGCTGTCCAGTAGTCACAACAACACCTATCCAATGTGGGTGGTTAAACATGGAGCCCAATAAGGACCCGAGGTTAGACTGAGTTGTGGCGTAAGACTGCCCGGACCCAACCGGCAACAGGCAGCCACAACAATACCTGTCTAATGTGAGAGGTCAAGGCTTTAATAAAACAATTAAGGCTGAGTCAGGATTGATAGGATTAAGTAAATTATATTAATACTTAATCAAGATGGAACATGCTAAACTAAACAGACTGATTGGGGGTTAGGTTTATAAAACACTTAACCAACTTAGCATGTTGGCTAGAAATAGAAAAACCTAGTAGCGGGGGACCCTTTTCAGCAGTAACCCTATAAGGTATCATGATACCCTGAAACTAGGCAGGGTGGGGCACGATTACTGGGCTGACTGTAAGAGGTCAAATCGACGGCGGTGGTGCAGCAGTGTAGGTTCTAACGGGGTGTGGGCGTGCACTCACTCCGGCGCAGAAAAATAAGGCACTGGGCACCAGTAGCATACCTGTGCATTCTAGGGTTGTGTCGGGCCGCCGCCATGGGACTTGATACACCCCATGGTGGGACCAGCATAGGTAACTACAACATCGGGGGCCGTAAGACACATGTAACTATGCGAGTAGGAGCCGATCATCATAAAATGGATCACTTCACCCTGATTATGGGGTGCCTGTTGGGAACTAGTTTTTATGGGTACAGAGATTAATATGGGGTACGATAGTATAATCGACCCTAGACAACTTAACTAAGTATATGGTGCTTTCCCATTTCTAGTTTATACTTATCATACCCAGTTCTTTATTCATAGACTGAATAGTCCTAGACTTACTCAGGCTTTATGTCTGACTCTACTTTTCTTTCGTCTTCTTTTCTTCCGTTCCCCCCCCCCCCCAGGTCCACAGGGAGGGAATACCGCAGCTTGACCAGCCTTCATATCCAGCTTGAAGAGAAAGAATGTATTGCTTGGATCTTTTCGTTTTGGACTATGGCTTTGGACAGCAACTATGGGACTTTTGCAGTTTATTTATGTTTTCTTTATGCTTCTTTAAATAATGTAATCAAGACAGTTATGAAGATGTTATGTTTTTGGAAGTATTGTAAGACAATTATGGTATGGTTGTTGTAACACGTATTTTTAATGAAATAAAAGTTGTTGTTTTTCCGTTGTTCAAAAATATGTGTTCTTATATCTGTCTTGTATATCTGTGACTTATACTTATAAACCTCCACCAAAATTAGGGCATTCCCTTTGAGAGTGACCCTAACGGAGGTGGGGTGTTTCAGTTATAAAAGTATTTTAGAAAGGATTTGAATAAAAAAGCATTTTGGCTGGTTTTTGAAAGTGATTAAGCACTGAAATCACTCCAGTCACTGGAAAATAAATATGATAATAGATCGCGACATTATCAGTGTTTATTTTTGAGTTTCTAAGTGACGGATTGCTAATGAAAATTTGTTTGAGAAACCAAGTTGCTTTGAGAATTCAAAGGTTTTGAATTGCTATGGTTATGTATAAATATATATATGATTTCAAACTATTTTGAAAAAAAACCCTGGGAATTTGACTTCTGAAATTAAATTTAACTTATAAAGTTAAATAGATTGAAAATGGTAAAAGTGAGTCAAATGGATTGAAATTTACTTAAGCTAAGTTAAATAAAAATTGGATTGGAGATAATCGTAAATGAAATTGAATATAGTGAAGATAAATGTTTGAGATTCGAAGTATATTAATGAATTTGACTTATGCACAAGCAAGATTAGTATATTGGATGTTGTTATCGGAATAAATTTGAACTCGAGCAGAATAAGTGGATTGATTTTTGGAATAAAAATCAGGTTTTGAATTTTGAGATGAAGATAACCGATTAGAGAAATTAATTAGTTAATGGAACATGGAAATATAACTTAGCTTTGTTAAATATATTGTATTGGTAAGTTAAGGATTTAGATTGGAACCTGAGTTTGAAACAAAATTTGACTTGGGTATAAGCGAAAGATTTGGTTTGAGAATAAATTGATTGGAGATCAATTGGAATTACATGTACATGCATATGATAGGCAGGTATTAAGTGGAAGCAAATGCGAGAAAATAAATGGTATGCTCGAAAAGGTACATATTTAATTGAGTATTAGACTCTTATGAGCCTATTTGGCAAGCCGTTTGGTTTTTTGATTTTCTTTTGGATTGGAGAAGGCCTAGAGAGGCGAGTTGTAGTTGTACCGATTAAGTTTTATAAGAGGTTAGAAAACCATAATTGGTTAATAAGATATAACATTTAGAGTAAATAATGAAGTTGATAAACCGATTTAAATCAATTTGAATAGATATGAGAATATGCAGGAGAGAATATGGATTAAAGATAAGAATATGATGATGGACTGTCCGAAAATGGTGGATAGATTGTTTTCAACGAATAATGAAAATCGGGTATTGATATGAGGATTAAGAAGTCTGTGTAAAGAACTGAGTTGATAAGATTTGAAGTATATGATCTCAACCAAGTGGGTTGTGAGGAGTTAGAAGAGTTGTGGCATCTATACTATTTAATAATTTCGTGGACGAAATTGTTTTAAGGGGGAAGGAATGTAACATCCCAGATTTTCAGCAATTGAATAATTAATATATTTAATTATTTAAATAATGGTTGGGTAATTTAAATGTCTCGAATTAAATAATTTAAACATTTAATTAATTAATATAAATAGTGGAATAATATATTTAGTTTTGAAATAGTCTGAAATAGTTGAATTTGCAATATTGTGTGAATTGGATAATTTAATAAATTCAATTTGATTTAGATTTGAGATATAATAACGAATTTATTTATTAAACGCCGTTTGAACGTATAATTTATAATATAATTATAAACGAGCCCGTATCTTCGTGTTAGTTCGTAGTTTTATGTTTTGAACTTCAAATGAATACACTGGATTCGTTATAAGTCGGATTTCTTTGAAACAAGAAACGTTCGAATCTATCGAACTATATTTTTCTAATGGAAGTGAAAAATTGAGATTTCGTCTTGTAAATTGTGAGTTATGTCCAAATCAAATTTTCATAAAGTCGCTATGGATTCGTTTATAAACCATAACGATTTATTATATAATAAAAGGATTTTTATATAAATTAAATATCGATTTAACTTGAATTTTAAAATATGGAGTAATAAATCTAGGTATGTTTGTTTCGGAGCTATATGGTATTCTATTTGGATATATACGATAGTATTAATTTATCATTATTAAATTGAATTATTTTTTAATTCATTAATATTTTATTGGTTTTATTTAAGCCTTAAAAATAGCCTTTTTGCAAACGACATCCATTTTCAATGAAATGGATTTTATTAAATCCACAAAGATTAATTATTGCTAGATTTCAAATTTCGCGCCAATCAGAGTTATTTTGTGACTATGCGTAATTAAAATGTGAATCGATCCATAATTTGAATTTAAAAATATGTTACATGAGAAAACGGACTCAGATTTCAAAGAAACCAGTTGCATTGAGTTCGAAATGTCAAACTATAGTTGTATGTTCATTTTCATGGAAATTGAATATTGTATGTAATCATACGGTTTTTCAATCGACGAATACAAGTAGCGATACAATATAAATTAATAAAATAATATAGGAAGCTTACCCTAGGAGCTACCTATCCTATAAATACCACTACCTAAACCTAATTTTCTCTTTTTCCATGGTCAAATGTATTCATCGCCTCCAGTTTCTTTCTAACATGAGTAATTTGATCGTTGAAATTCAAAATAATTTGAAAAAATGCTATAAATTTCCAAAACACGTTATAATGGATTCATGGCATGTCGCTCTTTATTTCTATGTAATTTTCGTAGGGTTCGAACACTATTAGTTCCGCTCTCGTGTTAGTGTCGTTGGCTAGGGTTAGGTATTGGTGAAGATTGAAGCATGTTTTTGATGTTATTTTTGGAATGAGGAGGTTATTTGGAGCTTACGTTCATTGTTTTTGAGGGGATCAGATGGAAATTGAATCGCTGCATGTAGCAATGCATCACGTCGATGGCTAGAGATCGACATTTGAGGGTAAGCATCGAGTTAGATGATATTAACATGGGTTGTTAGAGAGTTTGAAGAGATGATGTGACGACCCAAATTTCTGGTACCTTGAGCTAACCAAATAACACCAATTCAACCCAAATTGTACTGAAAACCCAGATGCCAATAGAAAGAATTTAGAGGATGAGATAAGAAAGAAAGAAATTTTAGAATAGAAGAAATAGGAAGAAGAAAGCACAACATACTCAGAGTCTCACATTGCAGCGGAACAAAATATAATATAGAAATAATCTTATTGAAAGCTTGAAGTAATACACTTACATATATCAGAGTAAATCTATACACTTGGACAGTTATAACAACCTGTCCTCATATACATCACATAGCGGAATGTACTAGATATCATATGTTTGAACATCTCCAGCTCGTCTTCTGAACTTCATAGTATCCAATAACCTGAACCTGAAAACCAGGGCTAACCCGAGCATTACAAATACCAAGTCAGTCTCGTGAACCAGAGTGAGAAAAAACTCGCACAGTTTAAGGGGAATCATCCAACTTGATTTTAAAGTTCAAGATCTTTTTGAAAAAAAAGGATAATCGTAAGACCAAATCCACACATAAATACAGACGGTTTTTACCTTATGATAACCCAAACATTTTTGAAAACATATATATATATATATATATCATCTGATATTATAATAGTGTCTAAATACAAATAAATAACAATATAGCGGAACGCTTACATCTCACGCTCCACATATATAGTATACAAACAAAATCGCAGGCGCTTATTGGAGATTTGATTCCGACTATGACAAGGTATGGAACCACCTGCCGATAGTGTATCTCTAGAGGAGAATACACTAGATTCAATAAGAACATCTTGCAACCCGACCCACACATGACCGACCACTCATTTCTCTTGAGTGTATCGAATGTATATCACCAACGGTTGGGATCAGCAACCGTTTCCCAAAAAGGGGCATCATCGGATAGAATAAAGAATGAAATGGAATTTCTCTAGATAGGTGATTATACACCCTATTGGGAGCGACCCACATAGCCATGCAGCCTGCCCGATTTTTGTCATTTCTCGGTTGATGAGGCTTGAGGCTACGTTTATTTATCAGCACATCACTTTGAATGCCACATCGTCAGATCTGTCAAATCACTAATTGACGTCCTCAAAAATACACTGGGCACGTTTGAAGAAATCAATGTACGTGACCAACTGGAAATACTCTGTCAGACACTCGTCCATACAAGTCATCCAGGAACAGGATGAACCGAAGGCACTCTCCCACCGCATTCAAAGGATCAGTAGCGAGAAGTCCTTGCAACCCGCAAAATCCCAACCACGACTGAATCGCAGTTTAAAAACCTCTAGTAGCTAGCCAGAGAAATTCAACAGCAATCCTTCCGCTTATGAAGATCCACGGTCTTCAATGCTCCATCTCGACCGTCTCCTAATATCTCTAGCGTTTACGTATTTGCTGGTCGGAATGGTTTTCAGATATAAATTTGATCCTGGTCTTTCCGAACCAACAATCGATTTGGCCAGATTTTGATAGTCGGTGTTTTAACTATCAGAATAAACAACCATCATCCATAGAGAAAAATGGATTCACTGGTCCAGTATACAACATCAGTTGGCTTCTTTAGTTAAACAGTCGTTAATTTGATTTCTAAAAATTTTCGACATTTCGATTACCATCTTTCCAATTTTTATTCAACTTATAATAAGTTTAAATAGCTTTAACTTAAATTAATGAAGTAAATGATTTCGGAATTATTCTCCAAATATAATCAATGATATTTTCTGAAATATAAAATGGGCAATATAAGTTGGAAATCTTATTTGCATATTTTATCTTGTTATATTCATACAAGTAATGACGCTTAACATTTGAAATTTGCATTTCAAACATATTTTTAATCCACATAATTATAGAATTGCATAGACTTATAAATAAAATGATAATTTACAAAAAACAAATTTGGCCTACTATAATCATACCAGCCACGTTATGTATATTTGGAAATATCCTGCCAAAGTTATTATATTGTTTAAGGTAAATACTGTATAACCTTTATCATTCGTTCTTTGTGAAACTTCAATGGCCATGAAATACAATCAGGCACCTTTAGTGTGATAATTAGGCAATTTTAACCCCTAGTTAACCACGAATTAAGCCCCCATAAATTAGATTAGGCATGAAAATTTGTTTAGACACAGTAGAAAAAACGTACCCAGTTTTCGAACTCTGTCGCCACCTTAACTCCACCAGACTCAGCTACCGAGACTCCCTCTTCTTCCCCGACCAATTGCGCCTACCATCCTCCTTTCAGCTCCCTAGCCTTTCTCACTGAATAAAGAATGCTCTATCATATATTTCTTCAACATGCATGCTTTTCCTATTACCTTCGCCGCCCATGTCACCGCGCCCGACTCCCTTCTTCCCGTAGTCACATGCGAACCTCAAACAACACCGGCCTTCATCGTACCCCATACCTCCTTGCTACTGCTGTTAGGAACAGCTCCACCATTTACAACTCCGTCCTCTGCTACTCCTCAGCATCACCTTGTGTAGCTCCTCCATGTAATACAAAACCGACACCCCTAAAGCTAGCATCGTCACCAATTCGAAGCGTTGAATGTATACTGGGATGGTGGTTTATTGTTCATGTTTACTTCACACGCACAAACTCCCTTTCACCCAAATGCTCTCCTTCCCACTTGCTTATATACACGTGTTGTTCGTGCAAGGTCCACTACATTTTCCACGGCACTCCCTCAGCCGATAGCCTCCTACTCCATGAACCCACGCATGTACTCCTCTCTCCTCGTTTCCGACTTCATGCACTCCTCCCTCACAATACACCAACCCACAACCAACGCCTCCTCCTCAAACCCATACAACCGGCCTTTACTTCACCCTCTTCCCAACGTTTATCTTCTCTAGTCCCTCGCTATGAAGTTCTCCCTATATTTAAACGTGAAGGCTTAGTTTTGACTCCATTTTGAAGACAGTTGTGATCTGGACGGAGGTTGCTGCTTTAATTGTGGAAGGAAATTTTGGGTTTTTTAAGTTGCATAAAGGAATGTCTCAGTTGGCAAATGGAAAGAGGAAGTAAGTGTTTATATAGAAGAAAGTTACGTGGTGGCCAAGGTAAAATTATATATAAATATATAAGAAAATAGGTTTGCGGTCCCTACTTAGAATAGCTGTTTTGTTTTCTTGGATGGAGAAAACCTTGGTCGGCAAGATTTTTGATGAAAAGAAATCACATAAGTACGACGGCCTGTACGCTTTGGTTAAGGATTTACTTGGGGACGCTGCTTATATATTTGATTGGCTTTTGATATGGTAGAGGATAGGCTAGGCACGTTGATGGAGACATAGACGTGAAGGAATAAATAAAGGCAGCTATGCAAATCGAGGTCTGCATTCTGCATAGTTAGATTTTGGGGTAGGCGGTATCCTTTTTAACCTTATAGTGGAGTAATAAGTTTAAAATAAATTTATATATTCTATTTTGGTTTGCTTGGGGTACGGTCGTACCGCTATTTACGTGGCACGTTAAAATCACACCATGGCAGACAACTCCAAAAATTTCGGAAATGCACGTCATAGTATAATGTGATGTTACGATCCCAATGAAACCGGTTCGTTGGAAATGGACTCCTTTTGCACAAATAGCGTGTTTTTAATTTATCGGTTCACTTTTAAATTACACGCATCGATGAAACAACTTCAATTGGTTCCAAACTGGAAATCTAGCAATATTTAATTGTACGCATCCTAATAAAATTTGTTTCGTAAAAAATGGAGATCATTTGAAAAGAAAGTTATTTTAAGGCCTATAATATCGATAAAATATATTCGAATTCAAAACAAATCCTATTTTGAATAATAAATTTTTATTATCGTATATCCCCAAATGAAATATTATACAGCTTCAAGATAGACAAATAAATATATTAAACTCAATTTTATTAAATACATTCGATATAAAATCCATTAATATCACCAAATCAATATTTAAAACGGATTTAAATATTTGAAATAAACATTCAAAAATTCGGGATTTTACATTCTTCCCCCCTTAAAAGAATTTCGTCCCCGAATTTAAAACGTAAGAAGAATGCTTCGAAGCCTTATTGTTTCCAAATAATTATTTTTTTGAATTATTACCAAAACAAATTCAAACTCTTAAAAAATTTCGAAAATTCGCTAGCGCCTCCACTGTACGGCTCGATCAATACAACTACAACTGCCACTCTGGGCCTCCCTTTTCCAAAAGAAAACCAAAAAGCCAAAAACCAAATGGATACCCAACTCGGGTATAATCATCAACCAATAATATTAAGGTTCACTTGGTTGTTGGGCAAATATTATTCCAATTTCGAATCAAATCAACTAACTGCACTTTCTCGTATCAATCTGTACTTCCAATCTTTGTAACCAAATACATTCCATAGCTCTTTTTTTTTGGAATTTGCACCAATCTCAACTTACAATGCAAGTAACCAATACTACGCTAAATCATTTTGTTTTATTTCATAAACGATGTTACCCCCAATTCTCTACACTTGAATTTAATTTCAATTAATTCAACATCCTTATCGACCCATTTGATGGATTTTATTCAACCAATCCAACATTCAAATAACAAATAGCCAAATCATTGAATTATATTCAATATTGATACTTACTGGTCTGCATTCACTATGGTTTAACATACATTTATATCAATCGATTAATATCCGATTGATTTCCATTATTATTCATTTTGTTCTCAAATCCTAATTTATTTCATTTAGTTCATTCTACGTGACCAAGTTAAGTTTCATATCCAATTCAATTGGTTTCTAACTAGTTCAATTCAATTTTAGAATTCTATTTGAATTACAATCAAATCAAGCAAAACAAACAAACAACCACTATTACTGAACTATAGAAAATTATTTACTTTTCTATAAGAATATAATTTGGGCAAAATATATTTATTTATCCTCTTTATAAAACAATATTGTGTCAGTTGCCAGTTAAATATGGTTTCCCAATACTTGAACCAATCAATGAACACAATAAAAACATTTTTATATCATTTTTACAAATACGCTCCCTCGTATATATACACTCCAACTCAATCTAGGGAATTACTAACCCTACCTCTACTGAGTCACTCCATAGAGCGAAGGTTCTTACTTTAACCAATAGCTCTGATACCAACTTTGATGCCCCAAATTTCCGATACCTTTTGAGCTGACCAAACAACACCAGTTCAACCCAAATTGTACTGAAAACCAAGATGCCAATAGAAAGAATTTAGAGGATGAGATAAGAAAGAAAGAAATTTTAGAATAGAAGAAATAGGAAGAAGAAAGCACAACATACTCCGAGTCTCACATTGCAGCGGAACAAAATATAATATAGAAATAATCTTATTGAAATCTTAAAGTAATACACTTACATATATCAGAGTAAATCTATACACTTAGACAGTTATAATAACCTGTACTTATATACATCACACAACGGAATGTACTAGATATCATACGTTTGAACATCTCCAGCTCATCTACTGAACTTCATAGTATCCAATAACCTGAACCTGAAAACCCGGGCTAACCCGAGCATTACAAATACCGGGTCAGTCTGGTGAACCAGAGTGAGAAAAGACTCGCACAGTTTAAGGAGAATCATCCAACTTGATTTTAAAGTTCAAGATCTTTTTGAAAAAAAAGGATAATCGAAAGACCAAATACACACATAAATACAGATGGTTTTTACCTTATGATAACCCAAACATTTTTGAAAACATATATGTATCATCTGATATTATAATAGTGTCTAGATACAAATAAATAACAATCTAGCGGAACGCTTGCATCTCACGCTCCACATATATAGTATACAAACAAAACCGCAGGCGCTTATTGGAGATTGGATTCCGACTATGAAAGGTATGGAACCACCTTTCGATAATGTATCTATAGAGGCGAATACACTGGATTCAACAAGAACGTCTAGCAACCCGACCCACACATGACCGATCACTCATTTCTCTTGAGTGTATCGAATGTATATCGCCAATGGTTGGGATCAGCAATCGTTTCCCGAAAAGGGACAGCATCGGATAGAATAAAGAATGAAATAGAATTTCTCTAGATAGGTGATTATACACCCTAATGGGAGCGACCCACATAGCCATGCTGCCTGCCCGATTTTTGTCATTTCTCGGTTGATGAGGCTTGAGGCTACGTTTACTTATCAACACATCACTTTGAATGCCACATCGTCAGATCCGTCAAATCACTAATTGACGTCCTCAAAAATACACTGGGCACGTTTGAAGAAATCAATGTACGTGACCAACTGGAAATACTCTGTCAGACACTCGTCCATACAAGTCATCCAGGAACAGGATGAACCGAAGGCACTCTCCCACCGCATCCAAAGGATCAGTAGAGAGAAGTCCTTGCAACCCGCAAAATCCCAACCACGACTGAATCACAGTTTAAAAACCTCTAGTAGCTAGCCAGAGAAATTCAACAGCAATCCTTCCGCTTATGAAGATCCACGGTCTTCAATGCTCCATCTCAACTGTCTCCGAATATCTCTAGCGTTTACGTATTTGCTGGTCGGAATGGTTTTCGGATATAAATTCGATCCCAGTCTTTCCGAACCAACAATCGATTTGGCCAGATTTTGATAGTCGGCGTTTTAACTATCAGAATAAACAACCATCATCCATAGAGAAAAATGGATTCAATGGTCCAGTATACAACATCAGTTGGCTTCTTTAGTTAAACAGTCGTTAATTTGATTTCTAAAAACTTTCGACATTTCGATTACCATCTTTCCAATTTTTATTCAACTTATAATAAGTTTAAATATCTTTTATTCAAATCAACGAAGTAAATGATTTTGGAATTATTCTCCAAATATAATCAATGATATTTTCTGAAATAGAAAATGGGCAATATAAGTTGGAAATCTTATTTGCATATTTTATCTTGTTATATTCATACAAGTAATGACTCTTAACATTTGAAATTTTCATTTCAAACATATTTTTAATCCACATAAGTATAGAATTGCATAGACTTATAAATAAAATGATAATTTACAAAGCGTGACAAAGGTTATAAATTGCAAATAAACGTTGTATAAACAAACTGACAAACGGAGTAAAATACTGGTGTGCGACGCACACTCTTCAATTGTTCATTTACAAAGTACAGTCACAACTGAATAATTTACCGTGTGCGACACACACACTTTAGTTGTTCGTTTATAAAAGATAACAAAACCTTTGGGTTTAAACAATATAGTCTTATACCCTTCCTGTTGGTTAAAGATCATAGAACAGAAAATTATACTCATTCACATATGCTTTCATTCACTTCCAACCCTTGTTAGAAAACTTCCCTTTTAATAAAATTCCTTCCAGGGAATAGAGCAAAATTCTAACTCATATAAATATGAGTAAAGCTTTTTTAAAACCCCTTTTAGATATAAACAAGGTCTCACTCGACACATCCCCTTTATCACCATTTTTATTTCAACCTGGTTTCTTTCAACCACTATTTACTTTAAAAGTTAACATTTATACTTCTCATAGAAGTCTAGACTCGATTCAAACCAACTTGGTTTCATTTGAAAACTTTATCATATATTGAAAACCTTGTCTATCAAGTTACCTTACGAATTCATATTACATTTTAAAAATCCCGTTTATAAATCAACTTCTCGTTAATAGTCTAACATACTTTAGACCAAATAGTTTACCTTATTACAAAATAATTAATCTCCCTTAATGGTTATTTTAAAATGATATTTAATTCCAATAATAATTAACAATGTAATAATTGTTTTTAATAATCAATTCCCATTCAAGTAGTTGACTTGGTTATATCAAACAAGGTTACTTTGTTAACCATTTCCACTTGGTTATTTCTTTTAAATTAATAAATAAATTTAAATAATTCCATTTAATTTAATTAACAATCTACTTAAATAAAATAATCTCATTTAATTGTTTATTGGAAACAATTAATCCAACTCTTAACCATTTGGTTAATCACTGCTCATTTGCTTACAAACCCATTAACATTCAAATCTTCTTTTATATAATCGTTTTGTAATTACATGATAAATATATAATTATTATTTTCCTTTAATAATTTCATTTTAAAATAATCTATATAAAATAGATTTAAAAATCTTTCTTTAGTTATAAAACAAATTTATAACTTTCTTTCCATTGATTTACCTGACGGTAAGTCAAATTCTGTAAAATGATTTATTTATAGGCCATTTGCCGATAATCACTCAACCAATATCACCCATTGGTTGATATCAAACAACTGTTGGGTTTGGGTTCAACAATCAACCATCAATCAGATTAACATTTCATATAATATGAAAGTAAACAACATATTTGAGGGATCTGGTTGAATCCCTCTAACCTGTCCTTCTCTGCATCATAATGGGTTACCTCAATATGACAATATATTTATTCGTTATGATGGACAAAAATAACAGTTCAATTAATATCAACCAACGGACGATTTATAATATCCAACCAAGCATCCAATCATTTATTTGATACGTTTATACTATTATAAACGTAACCAACAAGGTAAGTTACCTTGTTTGGAATCTAATCGTTAAAATAACGATTTAATTCGATTAAATCAAACAAACTCTTAATTTAATTCATGAATATTAAATAATATTTAACGTACAAACAAACAGTCATCCAATCATCAACCATTAACAAACAGTGCACATAAAAAAATCCAGTTTATATAAAATATAAACGGGGTAAAACGAGTGAGTTGAACTCACCTTGATTCCATTAGCTGGCAAGGCAGTTTGTTTGTTTTTCAAGCTTCCATCTGCATTCAATCCCGACCAAAAATAGCTCTATATGGAAACATTTGTCAAAACGGTTCCAAATGCTCCTTGGTTGGTCCTACTCTGTTAGGGTATGACACCATTAAATATTTTTAAACGTTATTCATTTAACTACTAGAAACTTATATAATACTTTTTTTACTAAAATTCTACTTAATGTTCACTAAACCGAATTTTGTATTTTAAAATTTTCCATTTTAGTGTTTTACGAAGTTAAAATAGGATTGGCCACGATCAATATCATTTCTAGAAACCAAGTTCCATTAATGTAGGCATATTTATAAACCACATTAGTAATGTATATATTTCCCCAATGCACATACACTACTAGATTTGCCACCTTTATAAATTTATTAAAATATATTTAGAAGCTACTGGCACATATAAAACAACTTGGTAAGTTATAATCCTAGACTAATTCAAGGTGTGGCCATCATATAGCATAGAACTAACGTTAATTTATTTATTGTAAGAACATTGATCCACGTTAAATTATATTACACAAAACAAATTTGGCTGTTATAATCATACCAGCCACATTATGTATATTTGGAAATATCCTGCCAAAGTTATTATATTTTTTAAGGTAAATACTGTATAACCTTTATCATTCGTTCTTTGTGAAACTTCAATGGCCACGAAATACAATTAGGCACCTTTAGTGTGATAATTAGGCAATTTTAACCCTTAGTTAACCACGAATTAAGCCCGTATGAATTAGATTAGACATGAAAATCTGTTTAGGCGCAGTAAAAAAACATACCCAGTTTTTGAACTCTGCCGCCACCTTAACTCCACCAGACTCAGCCACCGAGACTCCCTCTTCTTCCTCGACCAACTGCGCCTACCATCCTCCTTTCATCTCCCTGGCCTTTCTCACCGAATAAAGAATGCTTCATCATATATTTCTTTAACCTGCATGCTTTTCCTATTACCTTCGCCCCCCGTGTCACCGCGCCCGACTCTCCTTCTTCCTGTAGTCACCGGCGAGCCTCAAACAACACCGTCCTTCATCGTACCCTATACCTCCTTGCTGCTGTTGTTCATGTAATACAAAACCGACACCCCGGAAGTTAGCATCGTCACCAATTCAAAGCGTTGAACGTATACTGGGTTGGTGGCTTACTGTTCATATTTACTTCACACGCACGAACTCCCTTTCACCTAAATGCTCTCCTTCCCAATTGCTTATATACACGTGTTGTCCATGCAAGGTCCACTACGTTTTCCACTTCACTCCCTCAGCCGATAGCCTCCTACTCCATGAACCCATGCATGTACTCCTCTCCCCTCGTTTCCGACTTCATGCACTCCTCCCCCACAATACACCAACCCGCAACCAATGCCTCCTCCTTAAACCCATACAACCGGCCTCTACTTCACCCTCTTCCCAACGTTTATCTTCTCCAGTCCCTCCCTATGAAGTTCTCCCTATATTTAAACGTGAAGGCTTAGTTTTGACTCCATTTTGAAGACAGTTGTGATCTGGACGGAGGCCGCCGCTTTAATTGTGGAAGGAAGTTTTGGGGTTTTTAAGTTGTAGAAAGGAATGTCTCAGTTGGCAAATGGAAAGAGGAAGTAAGTGTTTATATAAAAGAAAGTTACGTGGTGGCCAAGGTAAAATCATATATAAATATATAAGAAAATAGGTTTGCAGGCCCTACTTAGAATAGCTTTTTTGTTTTCTTGGATGGGGAAAACCTTGGTCGGCAAGGTTTTTGATGAAAAGAAATCACATAAGTACGACGACCTGTACGCATTGGTTAAGGCTTTACTTGCGGACGCTGCTTATATATTTGATTGGCTTTTGATATGGTAGAGGATAGGCTAAGCACGTTGATGGAGACATAGACGTGAAGGAATAAATAAATGCAGCTGTGCAAATCGAGGTCTGCATTCTGCATAGTTAGATTTTGGGGTAGGCGATATCCTTTTCAACCTTGTAGTGGAGTAATAAGTTTAAAATAAATTTATATATTATATTTTGGTTTGCTTGGGGTACGGTCGTACCGCTATTTACGTGGCACGTTAAAATCACACCATGGCAGACAACTCCAAAAATTTCAGAAATGCACGTCATAGTATAATTTGATGTTACGATCCCAATGAAACCGGTTTCGTTGGAAATGGACTCCTTTTGCACAAATAGCGTGTTTTTAATTTATCGGTTCACTTTTAAATTACACGCATCGATGAAACAACTTCAATTGGTTCCAAACTGGAAATCTAGCAATATTTAATTGTACGCATCCCAATAAAATTTGTTTCATCAAAAATGGAGATCATTTGAAAAGAAAGTTATTTTTAAGGCCTATAATATCGATAAAATATATTCGAATTCAAAACAAATCCTATTTTGAATAATAAATTTTTATTATCGTATATCCCCAAATGAAATATTATAAAGCTTCAAGATAGACAAATAAATATATTAAACTCAATTTTATTAAATACATTCGATATAAAATCCATTAATATCACCAAATCAATATTTTAAACGGATTTAAATATTTGAAATAAACATTCAAAAATCCGGGATGTTACAGATGAAGTATGGTATAGTTTGTTTGATTTTTAATTAATGAAAGAAGGATAACGTAGAGCTTGAGAGCACAACATCGGCATATTTCGTGGCCTATAGGGAATCTAGGGGTGGCAATTAGACCCAACCCGATAGACCCGGACCCGACCCATCGGGTTTTGGGTCTAGGCGGGTCGGGTTTTGTCGGGTCTAAACCATACATTTCCAAAATCTGGACCTGAACCGACCCGAGCTTCGGTTCGGGTCGGGTCGGGTTGGTTCGGGTTTTGTTGGGTAACAACACTAAAAAACATATATTTCAATGCTTTTTGGTCGGATCTTTCGGGTCGGGTCAATTCATGTTTTATTGGGTCTTTATTGTAATTTTAATCACCAAGACCCGACCCAAGACCCATCGGATTTTGTTTGGATCCGGGTTTTTTCGGGTTTGGTCGGGTCGGTTTTTTTGATTCTCGGTTCTATTTCCAGCCCTAAGGGAATCGACGAAGTAGGAAGATGAGTGGCAGACATGAGATTTAACGTAGGTAATTAGTAATTAAGGGTGTATTATTTTAATGTTAATTATATTATTAATGATCTTAAATTGTACGCAATCTTGTAAAATTTACAATTTGTGTATACATAATCAGAATTGGACGAAACAAGATCCATTTAGATCGTATAGACATGGGCTACACAATTAAACTTGTTTAGAGCGATTTAGAGCTCGTTACAATTTATGACGAAATAAAATGTCTGGTCGGATCTATCGCCCGTTAATCGTTATTCAACGATTAACAACCAAAGTGAGTAAACTCACTAACTTTGTCCAGTTTTATTTTTTTATAAACATATTTTAAAATTGATACGTGATGACTGAATGCTATGTGATGGTTGTTTTGATGAATTGCTAATAAATTGGTAGGAATTATAGATATAGTTATATATATATATATATATCGTTGGTTAAATATTGATTCTACTTATTATGATACCTCATATTGAAATAAAATTTATGTTATTTAAGTTGATTAACATCTGTGAATGTAGGGAAATAGGTTGGAGGGATCTAACTGGATTCCTCAAAAATTATTACTGTTTGTTTTCATATATTGTGATATATGATGTGCTAAATATTTTGTGATAGATTTTGTTATGTTTGGATGTTAGAATAGCATTAGGTCTAAATATTTATATTTAAAATATCATAAGAAGACATTTTGTGATTTTATAGAAAATTCTATTTTTCTAAAATAGAAATTTAAATTTCAAATGGGCTAATATATAATAACTTGTTTTTAATAATACAAGCAGTTAATTTATAAATGATGTTTATAAAAATGAAATGAAATAATTATCATTGGATAATTTGGGAATGTAAATTCAAGAGTGAATTTAAAAAGGGAAATTGGGAATCATTTCAAAAAAAGGAAACAATGGAATTTATTTTAATGTCCGGAATGTAAATAGAATTGAAGTAAATCCATAAGGATTTATAATTAGAATTCGACTATGTCAAATGTTTTAAAAATAATTTATTTTTAGAAATTATATTTTATATAAAATAGAACTTGACAAGGAAAATTATATTTGGTTTGAAATCAATAAATTATATTTAGATATGAAGGCGATATAGAATTATAGAAACTTATATTAGATAAAATCAATTAGAAAGTTGAGTGTAAACGAGATTTGTTAATAAAGTAAAATCTGAATGGGAAGTTATAAAATGACTCGATAGATGCAAATTTTAACCTGTAATTGTATTTACAGATAAATCTAGATTGATTTGATAAAACAAATCCAGATTTCTCTAAGGTAATAATATTCATATTTTAAAGTGAATAATGATTTAAAAGCAAAAATTTTGTAGATTTGAATGGTTTTAAGAGAAATTGATAAGAAATTAAAAAAATGGAGTTAAGGAAATTAGAAATTGACTGAAGATTAGTCGAGTTGAATGACTTTCTGAGTGTCGATATGATGTTGGTTTCGGCCTTCAAGGTTGACACATAGGGAGTTGTTCTCTTACTAGTTTACGATTATGGACTGATGAATGTGGAAGAACAGTGATGCATGAATAAAAAATGGAAACGTTTTACAATGTTAATAACGTATATATATTATAAATTTAGAAAATAAGAAGTTGTGAATATATGGAAATGTTTTCTAACTGTGAAAAGAGAGATTTTCTGGAATATAGAAAATAAATAGTTATGATAGATGGAAATGTTTTTCCAAGAATCGTGAGAGGCTTAATGAGTTTTGAGAAATATCCGGGGATAGATATGGAAAGCGGGAAACGAGAAGTTGGGTAATGGTAAATTAATAAGAAATTAAATTAAAGGGGCTCTGTGTTGCTTAATGCTTAATCAGTAGAATTTCCATTTGGATAGGAATGTTGGCCGTATGGATGTTTCCTTTGATAGTTAAATAACATGCTATCAAAGTTTTGGCCTACTTTGTATTTCCGTTATCAATAGGAAGGGACCAGGATCAGGTTTATTATCTGAAAACCACTCTGTATGGGCGTAAGCGTTGCGAATCAAATTATGCTGAAGATAATTGAAGACGGAGTAAAGTGCAAGGGTTATGTTGTTAATCCTAGGTAGAAATGACCTGAGATGGATTGATGGAGTGGTGCCTTCGGCTTGTCCAGTCCTAGGATAACTTGTATTGGCGAATGTCTAACAGAGTATGCCTAACAAATCATATACATTGATCTCTTTAAACGTATTATGTTTGATGGCGGAGGAATTCGTTTCTTTTAGCTTTATACCCGTGATATTTTTGGGGAAGTCAATGAATGATTTGGCAGGTTTGACTATGTGACATTCAAAGTGAATGAAGATGTGATGTTCTTAACAAGGTAATAGTAACCTCAAGCCTCACAACCAGGAAATGACAAAAAATCGGGCAGACAGCATGGCTATGTAGGTCGCTCCAATTAGGGTGTATTGTCACATATCTAGAGAAATATTCACTTGCTTTTTTATTCTTTCGTTGCTGTATGTTTTGGTAACGGCTGCTGAACCCAACCATTGGTGAAAATATATTCAGTACACTCAAACGAAATGAGTGGCCGGTCATGTGTGTTTAGGTTACAAGATGTTTTTGTTGAACCCAGTGTATTCCTTTCTAGAGATATATTATCGAAAGGTGGTTCCATACCTTGTCTTATTTGGAAATCCATTACCCAATAAGCGTCCGTGGTTTTGATTGTATACTATGTATGTGGAGCGTGGATGCAAGTCTTCTACTAGATTGTTATTAACTTGATTTAGACACTATTATAATATGAGAATAGCATGGATTCAAAGAATATTTTGGGTTATCGTAAGGTAAAATCCATCCATATTTATGTGTGGATTGGTCTTACGACTAATTTTTCTTTTAAAAGGATTTTTAAAAGTTAAACCAAGTGGTTGAAGTTTACTCACACCAGTCTCATGACTGACCCAGAGTTTATTTTGTTTTTTGTTTTACCCTAAACTCTTGGGTGCCCAAATTTGTACGGGCAGTCAAGTAGTTGGAATTTTACAGATATACTTGGAAGAGTTTAGAGCAGGAGGCTTCAACATTTTATAGCTATTTTTTACTTTCGATGTGTTGTAAGTATTGTACATTGATAATGGTACGTATATACGGTTGTAAATATGTAATCCAAAAGTTATGTTATATAATATATTTTATTCGTTCCGCTGTGAGATTCGTGTTTACTCTGATGTTGTTGTATTTATGTTCTTCTTCTTCTTTACTTTCTTTTCTACTTCTCACTCTCTAATTTCTTTCTATCAATGTTTCGTTAAATTTCTGGTGCTTGACTAGTTGGCATGATATTTGTGTCAATGTCAGGATCAAGAATCTGTCAAGCCGTTACAAATGAATTACAGAGCCGATCCTAGGACTTATAATGTCCAGGGCGATTTACCAAAATGATGCCCCAGTGTAAATTTGTAAATTTTTGTATAATGAAACTAAATAATATTTAAATATGTAAGGTGTGTTAATATTTGAAAATTCAGTACTTCTATTACTGGCTAATAGTGCAAACATGAAAATAACACGGTTATAATGCAAAAAATCATAAACAATAAGTCTAAATATGATTTTTTTTAATACAAGACTTGAACTATTTCAACCACTGCATATCATTGTTTGCGGCCTTCTTATCATTAGAAAGTTAGTATTTTATATATTTGCAAATTGTCTTATGAGTAACATAGTCATTTATGAAAAATGTAATAATAATATAATAGACACAAAATAAGCTGCATTCATCATTAATTTTTTTTGGAATTGAATCCAATAGATACTAAAGGTGAACCTCGCTTGCCATTTATCATCGGCAATAATGTTTGTTAAAACCATTACTAAGAATGAATTTAAGTGCATACATGTTTATTGAGTTATGGGGAAAAGGTAGTATAAAGGTATCTTTCGAACAGGTAAAAATGAATGTTAACCAGCTAAAATAATAGAAGTTTACACATCTTCTTTAATTATCACCCCTTCCTATTTCCAACCTCTCTGATAATAGAAATAATGCACAACTCATATACTGCTAGCCATGTTGACTCAACTTAATAAGCTTATATAACAAATCCAAACATAAAATCATACACATAGTTTTAGACCTCATTAAAGTGCCCAAAATGTCCATTTTCTAATCTAGAAACAACAAATTGAAGACATTTCAGAAGCAAATCTTTCTCATTCTCTTGAAAAGCCAATCTTTAGATTAATCTACATACCAAATCAATTAAAAAGATCAGTACAATATTGATTAAGAAGAAGATGAGACAAGCCTCGGCACCATCTTGTTGATAAGCCTGCTAGCTGTATCCGACTTGAACATTAGGGTCCTTTCATTATATAATTACTACCTCAGATATTTTGTATGCTCTGTTGAAGCTAACTACTCAATGCTTGCTGCAAACTTTTTTGTGGGCTTTCACGCAATCCTTGTTTCTCTTTTTTTTTTTCCTTCTCCACGCGTGCGCCCTCAAAGATGCCCTATGTGGATGTTGGCCCATGCAATGGCCAAGTTAGCACTAGGAAAGGACCGACTATGATGAATTAAACATTGAACTTGTGACTACTACTTATGAACATGTATGTTATATGATTTACATATTTATATATTTGAATGAATTTTTTTTCTCGCTTTCGTTAATACAGATATGTTTAACCTTGATGTGTTTTATTGGACGAATCAATGAATGACTGCTTGCTAAATTATTCAAAATAGTTTTATTATTATGTAATTAGTCATAATATATAATATTAAAAGTAAAATATTAGATCGGAAAAGCGCTTGAATGATCGTAGAAAATCCGGCGTAGAAGTATCTGGAAAAAACACATAATTTTGTCATCCTTTAGTAATTAAAAGAAATATTAGTTAATTAAGCTTATTTAAACTACTTAAAATTTAGGTCATGTAATTAGTTTTAATTTATGGACTAGATTATAAAATATTAGGAGCTAACTGTTATATCATATATAAATAATTATATATATATTAAAATGTCCATACCAAAATGTGAAATGATGGGAGATCTAAAACGATGGAAGAACATCCATAATTAAATGTAAAGAGATAAACCAATTTAAAAATAAAATATTAAGAGAGAATTAAGGAGAAGAGAGAAAATTTCTAGAAGTAATAAGAGTGCTTCAACTTGTTCTGCTTTACTATTATTTAATAGATATTTTCCTTCAATTCGTATTAATATTAATATTTTTCGAACATGTGATTGTTTTTGAAAATACTCGCATTATATGGTTTTAATTAATTGTTTTAATCTTATATATTGTCAAACCGACCGTTAGGGAGTTTTGCATACTGCCACTTGACCATGCAATCTAACAGTCGGTTATACTACTAAAAGAACAAATTGATTTAAACTAAACCGAATAACCAACCAAACCAAATCAGATAATATGGTTTGGTTGGTTTTGATTTTATTTTATTTTTTGATTTATTTTGGTTCGGTTTATATTTTATGAATAGTTAATTTCAAGAATTTTGATTGATTCAAACCGAATAAACCATTTGCTCATTCCTGCAAATCTATATCACCAACAAAGGCAACTGCTATGCACAGTCGCCTATAGGCGACTGTGCACTACAGTCGCGGGCCCCTTGAGAGGAACTCAGGGGACACACCTAATTTTTTAAAAAAATACACTGGGCCCTTAGGGGGGCCCGAGAGTGCATAGGGACAGTCCCTAGCATATCTCCACCAACCAATCCCACCTACCCGATTATGTATTATGATTGAAAGCATTAAATGATTAAAGAAAAATGATAGGATGTATAGAATACGCAAGGCCATCAGCTGAGGTCTGCGAGTTCGTTTCTATTTTAACCATGCAAAAGCATATAATGTGCGCCGCGCTGTACTTCTACTTGCCGACAAAATCCCCGTAACGAAATGATTAATATTATGCCAATTTTAATTAAAATCCTTCGAAATAACTGAAAAGGGTAACCAAATAAATAAATAAAAAGAAACAATGTCTTCTCATCATACATATAGTTTCAAACCTCATTAAAGTGCCCAAAATGTCCATTTTCTAATCTAGAAACAACAAATTGAAGACATTTCAGAAACAAATCTTCCTATTTCTCTTAAAAAGCCAATCCTTAGACTAATCTACATACCAAATCAATTAAAAAGATCAGTACAATATTGATTAAGAAGAAGATGAGACAAACCTCGACACCATCTTACTGATAAGACTGCTAGCTGTATTCGACTTGAACATTAGGGTCCCTTCATTATATAGTTACTACCTCAGATAATCCGTATGCTTTGTTGAAGCTAACTACTCAATGCTTGCTGCAAACTTCTTTTTGGGCTTTCACGCAATCCTTGTTTCTCCTTTTTATTCCTTCTCCACACGTGCGCCCTCAAAGATGCCCTATGTAGATGATGATCCATGCAATGGCCAAGTTAGCACTGGGCAAGGACTTTAATGAATTAAACTTTGAACTTGTGACTACTATTTATACGCATGTATGTTATGTGATTCACATATTTATATATTTGAATGATTTTTTTTCTCGCTTTCGTTAATACAGATATGTTTAACCTTGATGTGTTTTATTGGACGAATCAACGAATGACTGCTTGATGAAATTATTCAAAACAGTTTTAATATTATTAAATTAATTATAATATATAATATTAAATGTAAAATATTAGAAAATAATCGGAAAAGCGCTTGAATGATCGTAGAAAATTTAAAGTATAAGTATCTGAAAAAACACATAATTTTGTCATCCTTTAGTATTTAAAAGAAATATTAGTTAATTAAGCTTATTTAAAATACTTAAAATTTAGGTCATGTAATTAGTTTAAATTTATGGACTAGATTATAAAATATTAGGAGCTAACTTTTATATCATACATAAATAATTATATATATTTTAAAATGTCCATACCAAAATGTGAAATGATGGGATATCTAAAACGATGGAAGAACATCCGTAATTAAAATGTAAAGCGATAAACCAATTTAAAAATAACATATCAAGAGAGAATCAAGGAGAAAAGAGAAAATTTCTAGAAGTAATGAGAGCAGAGCCGGTCCAAGCCTTTTCCATGCCCTAGGCAGACAAAAGCAGAACAAGAGCAAAAAAAGTAGAGTAAATGCAAAATAAACCTCAATGCAACTACCAGCATTTGAACCCACGACTGCTCTAACATAATTCCAACTCACTAACCACTCAACCACTCTAATATTCGTTAACACAATGTCCCAGTAAATTATATATCAAAGTTTATAAAAGCATGGCCACTTTGTTGCCCTCCTCCACCATCGCTGGTGGTGCTGCCCTAGGCGGCGGTCTCGCTCGTCTACCCCTAGGGCCGGGCCTGAATGAGAGTGCTTCAAATTGTTTTGCTTTACCGCTATTTAATAGATATTTTCCTTCAATTCATATTAATATTTTTCGAAGATGAGTTTGTTTTGAAATTACTTGCATTATATGGTTTTAATTAATTGTTATTAATCTTATATATATCGTCAAACGACCATTAGAGAGCTTTGCTTACTGCCACTTGACCATGCAATCTAGCAGTTGGTTTTCCACCGTCGTGCAGTGTGCTAGTCTACAACTTAAAACAAACTAATTTAAACTAAACCAAATAACCAACTAAACCAAATCAGATAATATCGGTTTGGTTGGTTTTGATTTTAAATTTTTTCGATTTGTTTTGGTTAGATGTATATTTTTTGAATAGTTATTTTAATTTCAAATTTCTTGATCGACGATTCAAACCGAATAAAACATTTGCTCATTCCTAGTTATCTATGTCACCAACCAATCCTACCTGTTTATCTATATCACCAACCAATCCCACCTGTATTATGATTTTTAAAGAAAAATGATGTGATGTATAGGATACGCAAGGCCATCAGCTGAGATCTGGAAGTCCGTTTCTATAACCATGCAAAAGCATATAACGTGCGCCGCGCTGTGCTTCTACTTGCCGACAAATTCCCGTAACGGCATGATTAACATGCCAATTTTAATTAAAATCCATCGAAGTAACCGAAAAAGGTAACCGAATGAATAAATAAAAAGAAACAATGTCTTCTCATCATGATACAGATCCACCCGAGCCGATCCTCCTCCATGGCGATCTCGAGCTCCAAATTCACTCCGCTCGCAACATACCGAACATGGACGTCTTCCTCTCCCACATCCGTCAATGCTTCTCTCCCTGCCACTCCCCTTTCCCCAATTCTCATCACTCCCACCGCCGCAGAATCATCACCTCCGACCCCTACGTCACCGTCTCCATCTCCTCCGCCACCGTAGCCCGCACCCGAGTCATTCCCAACTCTAAATTCCCCCTCTGGGAAGAATCTTTCCTTATCCATCTCGCTCATACCGATGCGCATCTTACTTTCCTTGTCAAGGATGACGACGTTTTTGGTGCTCAAGTCATCGGCACTGCCTTTCTTCCGATTTCTGACTTCCTAGATTCGCCGATTTCCCGGCGGTGGATTCCGATTGTTAATGCCTCTACTGGTAAACCTCCTAAGCCGGACTGCGCGCTGGAGGTATCTGTAAGGTTTATTCCTGTTGATAAGAATCCTATTTATAAAGAGGTTGATGGTGTGAAGGATGTCTATTTTCCGGTTAGGCATGGAGGGGGAGTGAAGCTGTATCAAGATGCGCATGTTAGACCAGGGGAGCTGCCTGAGATAAAGATTGATAAAGGGAAGGTTTTTGAACATGGGACTTGTTGGGAGGATATTTGTCATGCTATCTTAGAGGCGCATCATATGATTTATCTTGTTGGTTGGTCTATCTATGATAAGGTTAGGTTGGTGAGGGAGAAGACGAGGGAGACGGAAGTTGATGTAGAGAACATGACGTTAGGGGAGCTATTGAAGTATAAATCTCAGGAAGGAGTGAGGGTTTGTTTGTTGGTCTGGGATGACAAGACTTCGCATGATAAATTCTTTATCAAAACGGTAATTATTATTGCTCTTGCTTTATATTTGTTAAGTAGTGTTACGGTTTAAGTTTTAGTCGTTTGTTGTTAAAATATCGTATATTTCACGTGCCGATCACAGTTCATTACTGCATTCTGCTGAAACACGAAGATGCATGAATCACTGAAGAAAGTTGGAATTGTAAGGTTTAATATTATAGTCATTGGTAGATGGTACAAGTCTACTACTTCGGGTTCCATCTTTAACATTGTAATTGATATATATATATATATATATATATATATATATATATATATATATATAGGCACGCTCCATGACACCCCAAATTCCTAGCACCCCATTTATAGCTACATGTTTATTATTAATTAAGTTAGTGGGAAGAGAGAGAGAGTTAGTGGGAGGAGAGAGAAAGAGGAATGTGTGATGGAAATCAGGGGGGCTAAAAGGGTGTTGCACTATTTGGGGTGCTTCTGATCCTATCCTATATATATATATATATATATATATATATATATATATATATATATATATAAGGAGCGTTCAGTGACACCCCAAATAGTGAGCACTCCATTTGCCCTCTTATATAAACCAAGCATTTATATTAGAATAAGCGAGTGGGAGGTGAGAGAATAAGTGGAGGGAGAGAGAAACAAGATATCTGGTGGAAATCAGGGGGCATTTAGGGGTGCTGCACTGTTTAGGGTGTCATTGAACGCTCGCATATATATATATATATATATATATATATATATATATATATATAAATAACTCTATTTGAACACAAAACGATGATACAAAATTGAACACAAAAAAATTTGAGCCATTAGATCCTCCCATGAATTTCACTTTCCAAATAAAGACAAACAAGTCTAAAGATTTACGATTTGTTTGTCTTATTTTGTGTTTAATTTAGTGTCTCAATAGCCACTCCATATATATATATATGTATATATATACATATGTATATATATATATATATGTATATATATATGTATATATATATAATGAGGCTTCCATGGCATCCTGTTTTGCAGCACCCCTTTAGCGTCCCTACTCTACCGTGAAGTACACTAATCCAAATTCAACAAAATTTTGTAGATGTTCAATGCATACATATATATATATATATATATATATATATATAATCATCTATCCAAAATTTGAGTTTGTTTCGATATTCGTAACATTTCCAAATTCTTAACTCAATTATTCACCGTTCAGACATTTATTCAAACCGTTAAAGTTGAACATCAAATATATTATTCTACGAATGTCGGAACAAGCTCGAATTTTGAATAGATGATAATATAAATGTGGATTGAACATCTACAAAATCTTGTCGGATTTGGATTTCCAGAACACCCTATTTTGTGGCACCCAATTTGCCTCTGTAAGGACCATTCTTTTATAATTAAATATGTTAGTGGGGAGAGAGAGTTAGTGGGGGAGAAAGAATGGGGAACGCATAGTGGAAATCAAAGGGGCACTGCACTGTTTGGGGGTGCTTTTGATCTTACCTCACACACACATACACACACATACACATACATACATACATATATATATATATATATATATATGGGTTGTATGACAACCCTTTTTCGTGACATCATTTTTCCACTCAATGATAGCCACACATTTAAGATTAACTAAGTTAGATAGAGTGAATTAGTAGAAAAGAGAGAAACGAGAATGTATAGATGGAAATCAAGGGGATATAGAGGTGTTGCACTATTTGAGGTGTTATTGATCATATATATATATATATATATATATATATATATATATATATATATAGAGAGAGAGAGAGAGAGAGAGAGAGAGATAGAGGGTTATGCTACACCTTTTATATTGCACGTGAACTTCCCTAATCTCCACCACCCATTCTCTCTCTTCCCACTAAGAAATAATATTGAACTGAGAAGACAGAGAATGAGTGGGGAAATGGGTGGTGGAGATTAAGTGGGAGAATTCACGTATAATATAAGAGGTGTAGCGGAACCCTTCTCATATATATATATATATATATATATAATATTCCAGGATACTCTATTTGGTAGCATCTCATTTGCACTTCATTTTAAGTCACTCATTTATTATGAAATAAGTTAGTGGGAAAAAAGAAAGTTAGATGGAAGAGAGGGAAATGAGAATATGTGGTGGAAATCATGGAGGTTATAAAGGTGCTGTACTATTGGGTATTGCTCTTGATCCTATCTCCTATATATACACAAACCCTCTATGACATCCCTATTTCCGAGTACCCCAATTGCTCCTTAATTTGGATCACTCATTTATATTTGAATAAGTTAACGGAGGGAGAGAGTTAGTGGAAAGAGAGAGAAACGATGATTTGCGGTGGAAATTAGAGGGTTATAGGGGCGCTGTACTATTAGGGGTACTCTTGATCCCCCCTCTCTCTTTATATATATATGTATGTATGTGTGTGTGTATGTATGTGTGTGTGTGTTGATGCGGGGAATTGGTCACTCGCACACGCCAATACCCAGTGGATTGATATTACGCAAATTATCCAAACAAACCAAGCAATCCAGACACAGAGTGCATGAATGTAAATAACACCAAATTTATAGTGGTTCAGCACTAACCCTACGTCCACTTTGTTGTAACTATTCATCATTGTAATTATAGTTACAAGATTTATCCAAGTCCAAGCACTTTGAGTTTACAAAGCTATGAATGGAGAATGACAAAGTCCTTGCCAATTCCCTACAAGGCCTAAATAGCCATTAAAATCCTCCTAAGTCCAAAAGGCTCAAGTATGCTTAAATGTCCAAGAAGCAAGCCAAAAGTTAGTCCAACTGCCAAAATGTTGTGAGAGAACTTCTATATGAAGTTTACAAGTTCAAAAGATCTTCCAAATCCATAGAAACCAAGTGAGAAGCCATTAAAATACTGCAAGACCAAACTTCTCGTGTGCAAAACCAAACAGCCAAAAATATCATGAAAACAACCAAGTGTCTGGGTATTTATAGATGAAGATACGAGAATTCGTATCCCAGGATAGATATAGATTCGTGAATCAGTCCGTATCCCGGGTATTAGCTAAAATACATAGCTTCTCCTTCGAAGCTTCAATCCAAACCATGTCGCCTTCGTACTCATATCCCCTGATTTAAAACAGACTTCATATCCAAGTCTTGATGCAAAAACTCGAAGCCAAGCATACGAAAAAGACACTTCGTATCCTACAAGTTAGTGTAAATCCAAGTCGTCGTCCATCGAAATGCCAGATACAAAATAACAATTTCGTACTCCCAACCTTAGCCAAATTCCATCGCTGTGCTTGAATTTGTATCCCTTCCTTCGTCTCTTGGGGATACGAAATCTTAAGAAGAGACCTGGGTACGAAAACGAACTCGTATCCCATGACTGATGCAAATCACATGTGCCAAACCAGTGAAACCCGGATACGAAATGCCAATTTCATTTTCTTAATGCCTTTGAAAAATCCTTGCCGATCCCACGCCTTCACCGATCTGAAGTCATGCTATGGGATACTAAAATCCCTGATGTACCAACATCGATCTGAATTAGTCGAACCCAAAACGTCAATCTAAAGATTATTGAACCGAGAACACTGAGCCGGGGATTCGAGCCTGAATACCGATTCAGAGAGCTAACCATACTTCCAAGAGTTTAAACACTTCGCGACTTCGACCAAATAACTTCATATTTTCCTGAGTTCGTGCTCGAGTTTCGAGTACTTAGAAGATCGTAAATCCGTCGTGCGATTGCCTTGTTAAAAGGCGGGTCAACAATATATATACATATATGTATGTATGTATGTAAATAAAAACGTTACGGCATACGCTTTGCACGCGATCATAACACATGTTTTGCGCGTGAATTGTGTTTTTAGAAAATGCATATGTTTAATAATTCAAGATATAATGATTTGCGTGAATATTTTTGCATTAAAATAAAATGTAATAAATTCAGATTTTAATTTCTAAGTTGGAATATCTAATGTTTCATTAGTTTTATTTTTTATTTATATTGTTAATTAGTAAATAACGATGGTGTGAACGTTATATCCTATTTTTAAGTTATATTTTGTTAATATGTTTAAAAATGCAGTTTGGATTTGTAAAATGGTTTAATAATTAGATCATATTTTCAGGTGATATAGAAAGCTAAAGGTATCCAAGGATATTTTTGAAAGTTTTCGGTCAGATTAAAAGTTTGTGTTTTCAAGACAACTAACTGTACATGCATGTATACACACAAATACACATGCCTTTTAGAGCATTCCCAACGAGTTTCGTATGAAAAATAACTCATCCCTAACTTTTTTTTGTGTTTTGGTTTGGGGTGGGGGGAGTTAAGCCTCAGTTTAGGACATGGTTGCCAAGGCAACATTGGAGGGCATACAAATAGCATGTTTTTATAAAGCTGGCCAAATGGCAACGGTTATTTTTTCGACTGTTTGTACATTTCCACAATATTACAATTTTAATTACACAATTCCTTCAAATTGTTTTAACCTCTTCAAATAATTATGTACATATAATTCCAGTAACGTGAAGAAAAAAAAACTCAAAGAGGATAACAATTTTCATATTCTAATTTTCTATCTCAACACAAGCCTGATATTTGAAACCTTTTTAGTACTATCAATATATTCCAAAATTCTCAACAACCAAACAAATTTCAATTTTTTTTCTCACAACAAAATCCAAATGCGTATAATTCTCCATACAATTAAATCATATTATTCCCAACAAAACTCAAATCACTACCAAAGTTTTCAAAATTCAAATTGTTCATAAAAATTCATAATTCCAACAAAATTTTAATTCATATTCAAAGTACGTGTCTCTCAATAGTCAAGAATGACCAATTGTGCAGTTCCAATATCAAAATATGACAAGATAAATGAATTCGGAGACTACGATTGTGTGAACCAAGAATCACAATTTGAGGTTGATGAAGTCGCTGAAGATGTTTGTATGATCCCTAATTCGTCTACCGCTCTAGTAAGGAAAATGCATCTAAAGGGAATCAATAATAATGAGTCTCCTAATGCAAAAGGTGTGGATCCGCTACCAAACGGCTTTAAACAACATAAATGTTTACCGAGCGAGCAATATTAACGAGTCTCCTGATGCACCAAACGGCTTTAAACCACAAAAATGGTTACCAAGCGAGCAATTTAAGTTAGCATTTTGTTGGTTGAATGTTAAGAAGATAAGAAATGCAAGGGCCAATCTAAAAGTTCTTTTTAGACTTCTGTTTGCATTTGTTTTACTCTCAATGTCTAATAATATTGGAAGAATAGTTGATTCACTGAAAACTCAATGGAAAAGAATAAGTTTCGCCTTTCAACGTTGTTACAAAAAAAAAAAAAATGGTCGGGTTGCATATAAGAGAACAAAATGGGGTGAACGACTTGGATGGGGAAATTTTTTTTAAGGACAAAAGCGCACTAAAATTTATCCATAAGGACAGCCGCCTAATATTTTATCCTAAAGGACAATACACTGAAGAAGAAAAATTGGCCGCTTCTTTCTTCTTCTCTCCTCTTGCGCACCAGTCATCACGAAATATAAAATTCACGAAATCATGAATTGCAAAATCACGAATTTCAGAATATACCAAAAACGAAATTTGAAATCGAATTCAAACATCAGGAAATTGAAATCATCAGAATCGAAATTAACGTTCGAACCCAAAAATTCAAAACCCTAAATCGCTCGAAACAGGAAAAAGTCGACAACAGAAAAAGGACGAACAACAAAAATCGATTTGTAGATCCTAATTGAATGGAATAATAATGTTTTACAGACGCCATAAATCAGATTTGGAGAAAACGAATTGGTTGAAACAAATTTTTCTGGTTCGAAATGTTTTTTTTTATCGTTAATAGTATAGCAGTTCGTAGGTATCATTTTTATATTTTTTTAGTTATCATTTTTCCTGTTTTAACTTCAAAATATAGCAGCAGTTTTTAGTTATCATTTTTCTATTTTTCTAGTTATCATTTTTACTGCAGTTTATGTGTTGTGTTAAACATCACAACAGTTTTAAGGTATCATTTTTATACTTTTTAAGGTATCATTTTTAGTGTAATTTCTCTGTTATGTCAAACATTACTGCAGTTTGAAGGAATCATTTTTATATTTTTTAAGTTATCATTTTTACTGTGATTTATGTGTTATGTTAAACATCACATAACACAGCAATAAAATCAAAACAAAACAACACATAACACTGTTAAAACAGTAAAAATGATACCTAAAATATTAGAAAATTGATAACTAAATACTGATGCAATGCTTTGAAGATAAAACAATGAAAAAAAAAAATTATATCACAGTTTGATTGATTAAACTGAAATAAGTTCGGCTTCGTTTCTTAGCTGATACATCAATATAACCTCAAAATTAACACAACAACAAAATCTCATGAAAAAAACATATAACACAGTTAAAACGGTAAAAATGATAACTACAGAAATAGAAAAATGATAACTAAAAACTGCTGCTATGTTCTTAAAGTTAAAACATGAAAAATGATAACTAAAAAATAGAAAAATGATAACTAAAAACTGCAGCTATGTTTTAAAGTTAAAAACAGGAAAAATGATAACTACAAAAATACAAAAATGATACCTACGAACTGCTGTACCGGTAAAATGAAGAAAAAAAAATATTTCCAATCTAAAAAAATTGTTTCAACAATTTCGACTTCTTCAATTGTGATTTCCGTCGTCTGCTACATATTTTTTTCCAATCGCAATCGATTTCCATTTGGATTTTGTTGATCGACATTTTTTTTAATTTTTTAGGGTTTCGAACGAATTTCTTCTCGATTTTGATTTCGTGTTGTTTTTCTTATATTTCGAATTTCGATTTAACTATTTTCTGAAATTCGTGATTTCGCGTTTTCTGATTTCATGATTTAAGATGAAATCGAGAATGACGTGAGAGAGGGAGAAGTTGAAAGTAGCGGCCGACGTGAGAGAGGGAGAAGATAAAAGTAGCGGCCAATTTTTTTTTTCAATGTATTGTCCTTCTGAGTAAAATTTTAGTGGGCTGTTCTTATGGATAAAAAGGCCTTGGCTTTTGTCCTTGTAAAAATTTTCCTGCGACTTGGATTTGGTAATGATTATTATTTGTTAATTTAAACTCTTAGCTAATTCTACTGTTTCATGTTTTATTGGTATTTTATCATCCGCTGCTTAATAAAATGAGTTTCGTATGTCTAAACATAATAATCAACCATTCAACCTACTATGAATCTATCGTTATGACTTTCCCTCAATCGATAACAAATGGAGTCGAGTGCAACCCGAATGCTCGGTATTGCGCTTTCTTCATAAAAAAATGTGTGATGAATCAAATCCTAGTAGCTCCAATGCATTTGATGACACATCTTTCAAACACTAGTATGAGAAGTATGCTAAGGGGAAGAGGAAAAGTACTTTCAGTTACACAACACACTATGAATCTATTGCTTAGCCTATGGTTTCTGCTGAAAATGCAAATAAAAAGCATGCTGAAGCAAAGTAAATGAAGATTTTTGAGAGGAAAATGGATAGACAAGAAATACAATTAAGAATTAATGTGATGAAGTTAATAAAACATAATTAACTTGGCAATAAAAAGTTGAAGATATGATTCTTTTAAGTTGCAATGTAAATGAACTCAATCCAATGCAAATGTTGTGTATGGAGAAGCAAATTAAGGACGACCATAGACGTTTACGAGGCTTGTGGGAAATTATGTTCTCACATTGTATTTTGTATCATGTATTTTTACTGTTATTGTTATTTACATTGTTTTCTCATTGTTATAACTAAAAAACATTACTTTTATGTTTATCGTACGATGCATAATAAAAATTCAAATAAACTACTATTCTCATATAATAAGTAGAAAAGCGAAACATGCAATCAGATAAGAAGATAAAACAGTTAAACATCATTTCTAATGAGTGGAGCAGAATACATCTGATTGCTTTGTGTGAGGTCTTGTGACACCGGGAGGCCAAGACCATGGTTGAAGGTCCTACAAAGTCAATGCCCTAGCAGTGCACAAAATAGTCGCGTGTTGTAGAGTGTAAAACCAAAGCTAGACAGATGCGTAATCTAAATTGGCGATGATGAAGTAATTGGTTGGCTGCCACTTATCTGCATGTTCCTCCTGTAAATCAACTCTTCGAGACAACTTCAAAAATGGTGTATTTGTGTGTGGATCGTCAAGATCAAAATCAGCCAACTATGTTTGCCAAGAAATCAGTAACAGTTGCATGTTGGAGGAAATGATACTAATGTAAAATGCTTCATAAATAAATAGCAAGCATTTTGTATGTTATCGGCAGTCAGAAAGGAGAATCATCATAATGATGTCACATAGTTTGTAACTCATTCTGATTGTTGTATAATCATTATGTTTTTGGACCATAACTTTTTGTTCAAGGAGATCATTTTTGTAAAACAACTATACAAAATGAATTCAACTTCGTATTTGATAAACAAAATTTGCATTATGAGTTAAAGTTGATCCTGTTTCTATGCAGGAAGGTGTTATGGCAACCCATGACGAGGAGACAAGAAAATTTTTCAAGCATTCTTCTGTGATTTGTGTGTTGTCACCTCGATATGCTAGTAGCAAACTCAGCATCTTCAAACAACGGGTATGTGGTTTTAAATTATTTTTCTTAGCATCCAGAAAACATGGTTTGTGTTTGTTTGATAGGTTCTGCTCTTCGAATATATTTGATTTGAACCTATTTGGATGTCTGCATCGTTATATCTGCACCTTACTATTGAAAAGTCACATAGCGGCCTCATAACACTAATCTGAATACGCTGTATTTAATTTTCAGAATATTGCACAATTCCACTCTTCAACCACACAAACGCACCCCATAGTGGTGAAAAGCTATAGCTGTATTGCACATACATGTTGAGTGAACATATACTACACAAATGTGCTAAGGAATACCTAATGCTTTGTTTTCATGTCAAAAATAACTTACTAAATTTTTTAACACTGGGAATTCAGTCAAAATATTATATGATTGGATAATATTAATTTTATATTCAGTTTAGAAAAGAGAACATTATAGTACTGTAGTTCTTTGGCTTGAGCAATGCACATATTTGTTTTTAATTTAGTATTTCTAGAACAAGCACTAAATTAAAATAAAAGTTTGTTTTTTTAATGAAATATTTGCTGTAATATTGCAAATAATGATCGAAAATTCAAAGCTCTTTTCTTTGAAATAAAAGAAAAGCAAACATGAAATGTTATTTGTAACTTGTAATTAAAAGTTGCAATTATTTAATAGAACATAAATGTTTTTTAATATGAGAATTGTTGTGTAAATGTGTAAAATAAGTAGAATATTGAATGTATGAATATAAAATAAGCGTTAAAACAATTTGGCACATAATATATAGGAACTGATTAGAAAAGCATAACTACTATTTGTGAAAAGCTTTTTATTTTTGTGGTGATTGGGATTCAAACTCAAATCCACTTGAACGAGGTTTGGGGTGGGCAAGGTGTACACGGTCCAACCCCATTATTGGAGAGATTGTTTCTAAAATTTTATCATTAAACCAAATATTCACAAAATCCAAATCAATATATATGAATGAGGGTCATAGACTTGCGTATCCAAAGCAAATTGTGTTGTACATAACATGTCTTTAATGTGGACGTTTAAAGTTAACTGAGATGGTAATAATTTACATGGTTTTGAGAAGAATGTAAAATGTAAGGGTTGATATAATATCTATTCTTTGTTTTGGAATTACGTTCACCATGATAAAAAATCGAACTCAATTTTGTTTCCCATCGTTTTGATTTCATAGCTTCGTAACCTTAATTTTGGACAACTATAGCAAATATAACTTATTTTCCATAGGCATTTGATATTTCTTTCTGGTCTTTAATATTGCTCGAGCTATAATAAAACTTAGGTTCTCATATTATTTATGATAAAAGCACCATGATATTTTAAAGCTTATTTAATAACTCAGCAGACTTCTAATTGATGTTTCATGGTCTACAACCAGGGTGGACCTTGAATTGCATAGTTAATTTATTTTTATGTGGAAATTAATCTGGAAGCCTAACTCACACACCCAACTTCCCAAGAATACAAGTGTGTGCCTAATATGTAATTAAAGTGTTCTCATCTTCTTTTAGGATCCTGCCAGAGAATCTAAAATGACGTTTTGTATGCACCACTCATAGTTCTGACCTTTGTCCCTTGGGATCGTATTTTGCCTCTCAATGGAGATAACTTCAACTGCCACTGGCCTGTAAACAGTTCTTGATGTAGTGATATTTTGCAATTTATGCGTGTACTTGTTTGCAAGTCCTTAGTCTTGCATGATGAGAAATTCACATCTCAGATTATGATAAATTTAATAAGTCAAATTAAGATTTTGTACACTTGCATATTCATGGGACACTGACTATTCTTAAGTTTATAATCATCAGAAACATGCATTAAAATGTTCTACTGATGTCAAACAATTTATGCATGCCCATCTTAAAAACCGAATTTGTAGTAGATTGGTAATTTGTCAGTCTCCTGGAACAATTGTAATTATTATTTGTTATAATAATAAGTGTTTGCGGTCACTTTAAAAACCGGTTGGCTTTGTCCAAAAATAAATAAATAAATAAACAATTTATGCCTGAAGGCGCTTAATTCCATTTACAAGGTAGTGGTACATATTGCGGCCGCTGTGTACCCATACATATTGGTATGTTATGATAGTTCTACGTTAGTTATTCTTCTACTGTGACAGTTTAAGACTTTCTGTTCTACCATGCTTGAATTATACTGTTGATACTCAGATGAGCATTTGTGAAGCCCATCTATATTATTTTTGTTAGTTTACATAGATAGATTTATTGGAATTTGTTCTTTGCAGATACATCTATTTTATTTGACTTTTGTATATTTAATATGGAACATTTACCTCATGACACTGCAAACATTGTTTAAAATCTATCCCAGGTTGTCGGAAGTCTGTTTACTCACCATCAGAAATGTGTACTGGTTGACTCACAAGCTGCCCGCAATAATAGAAAGATAACTGCTTTCATTGGAGGACTTGACCTTTGTGATGGGCGCTATGATACTCCTAAACATAGACTTTTCTCTGACTTGGACACTGTGTTTGCAAATGATTTTCATAACCCCACATTTCCTGTGAGTGTTTATCTCTTTTACCGTCCACAGTCGGTGTTTTGCTGCTCACCTCATTCAGATTTCTTATGCATTCCCCACGAGAGTTAATTTTACATGTAATAGATAAAGTACTAGTGCTTTTATATTTGTCATTAATTATGCGGTGCCAAATTTGTTATTTCAAGTTACACATGTTGGCTTAGTAATAGTCAAGGACATAGCCAGAAAGAATTCTAACCTAGAAGTTTATGAAGATAATATTAATCAGAGAGCCGAGCAATGATAGAAAATTGTCAAAAAGCTAGTGGTTTGATGATCGAGGCATTACTAAAATATTTTTATATCAAAAATTTAAAATGAAGATAGGTTGATTTAAATCTAATCCAAAAGGATTTATAGGTTTTACCTAATACCTACTGATTAATTTAGATATACGAGCAATCAAACTCGCTGGTATAGCTAAGTATGTAATTCTATGTGCAATACACACACATACACACATGAGTATGTGGGTACATGCATATACACATGCATTTATTGTACGTGTTGTTATTGTATTTTATATGCAACACTCGGGGTGCTAGGGTCCTAAAGTAATCCACTCTAAGTGAAGGGACACCTTCAGTGAATCAACCAGTCAAGGTAGTTTTCGTTCATCATCGCGATGGTGGTCTACTTTTGTATGACCGAGTCTTTTCCGTCTTGCGAACATTTTCCTTTTGTATTAGAGATGGCCTTTCTAACTAGGGAAAAGTGGTGCTAATCTTAATTGACCTAGCATAAAGGCAAGACTGCTCTAATTCACTTACCAAGTGGAGTTGGATAATGAATATAGTGGTTATGGGTTGGAGGTCTAGTCTGGAGAACATAAGCATGATTTCCGCTGCCACAAAGTGATTTATGAATGAGTCTTCTATCAAGACACCCTCACTGCAGTATATTTCAATACAGTCTAATGAGAGAAGATCCAAGCCAGATTTCATCACGCAAGAACCAAGAGCATAAGGTATATATGAATTTGGGAACTCTCATCGAACCAAGAAGACACATATATCACCCTTCTTCATGGGTTGCCGTGTTGGGCTAGTGGATTCTTTTAATAACTCTATGTGTGAAAGATAGGTTGGTTAGACAGAAATCCAAGGGTTTGGCCACCTTGAGTAGAGAGAAAGCATGCTGCCTCAGCAGCATCTCAGATTTTCGGTACCCATATCTTCCTTATTCGGATGGGAAGATGAGCAGCAAAGTCCAGTTCAAGTAAACTAAGGAGTAGGTCTTCCTATCGGTTGTTTTTCTTTTGGGCGCTCTGTTGATCTTGTTTCTTTAATACAACTCTATTATATCAAATTCTCCTTTCCTTTGTTAAGAATTGCATCTCCACGTTTTGAATTACAAATGGCCAAGTTTCTTTAAACAAAACAACGTAGATGACATGATGAGTGGATAAGCAAGCCGTAATGAATAGGAATCCGCTTCTACTTTTTCCACATTCATTGATCCGGAACAATCATAAGTTGGTGAGCTTAGTAACTGTCAAGGATATAGCCCACATTTTTTCTAACTTAAAAGTTTATTAAGATAATATGAATCAAAGAGCGGAGTAATGAGAAAATTGTGTAAAAGCTAGTGGTTTGATAATTGAGGCATACTGAAATATTTCACATCAAAAATTAAGAGTGAAGATCAGGTGATTCAAATCTAATCTCAAAGGCTTTATAGCTTTTAACTACTGATTAATTTAGATATCGAGCAATCAAACTCGCTTGCCTAGCTAAGTATGTAATTTTATATGCAATACACTCGGGGTTCTAGGAGGTCTTAGATCCGCTCCGAGTCTAAGTGAAGGGACAAGCTCAATGAATCAGCCAATCGTAGTTTCCTTTTAACACCACGTTGGTTGTCTAATTATCCATGACCTAGTCTTTTTGGTCCTGTGAACATTTTCCTTCTGTATTAAGGAGAACTTCTCTAACCGGGGAGAAGCGGTGGTAATCTCAGTTGGCCTGGCATAAAGGAAAGATCACTCCAATTCACTTACCAAGCAGAGTTGGATAATGAATATAATGGATATGGGTTGGAGGTCTAGTCTGGAGAACATAAGCATGACTAGCTGCTCTGACATTGGGATTTCCGCTGCCTCAAAGCGTTTGTGAATGAGCCTTTTGTCAAGACATCCTCACTGTGGTATGTTGCAGTATGATCTAACGAGAGAAGGTCCAAGCCAGGTTTCATACACAGAAACCGAGAGCGTAAGTTACATATGGATTTGGGAAATCTCATCGATCAAGAAGACACACATACCATGGTTCTCCACGAGTTGCCTTATTGAGCTAGTGGATTCTTTTGATAAACTATACTCTATGGGGATGTGAAAGATAAGTTGGTTAGAAGTCTATGGGTTTGGCCACCTTGAATAGAGAGAAAGCATGCAGCCTAAGCAGCATCTAATAAACACCACAGTTGCATCTCAGATTTTAGATACCTGCCTCTTCCTTATTCTGATGGGAAGATGAGCAGCAAAACCCATTTCAACTAAACTAAGAAGTATGACTTCTTATTGGATAATGATCCCTTTTTTGGCTCTGTTGATCTTGTTTCTGTAATATAACACTATCTGTTAGGGAAATTTTATAGAAGTTTGTATGTTTTATTTGAGAAGAAGAGAAAGAGAAGCAAGATGATGATTTATTCCACATCTTGGTAGAATAGAATTTATATTTACTTAAATATAGTTTTGCAAAGAGGAGGTTGGACCCTATGGACATCCAAATGTATGCTACGTGTGATAATCACAACCGTTCTTCGTTTTCAAATTAACGACGCCTTAAAACTATTGCAGAATTCAGAAATGCTGCTAAGCGTTGCAGATCCATAATATTCTCAATTTCTTCTCCATTTTAAAATTAATCGGTTTTGGGGTACTGTAGATCACATATTGGATGTCCTTGTCGCTGCAGTCAATTCATAAGATATTTTGGATCAATTTTGATAGTGTTATATTAATCAATCAAAGAGATTAATATTTCGGCTCCATTGTATCTTGGTAGACAATTCTCTTAACTCACGACATCCATTTGTTTGATCAAGAGAGCGGTGATTATAAATAACGTCTTAAGGGAAGCTTCATCGAGCTGCCTTGGAGCGATCTCTACAGATTTGAGTTTATATTCGTCACATAATTTCTCCACATTTGTAGAAACCACGCACCAACAATCTTAAGACGTTATCTCGCTATGACTTCGCATAGTTTGAGGGAGCTTTTATCTAATTTTACCAAATTTGAAAAGATTCAATGGAGTTAATTTCAGGCGTTGGCAAAAAAAGACGACTCAATAGAAAATTTTAAGTTCAGATTAGTTGCTAAAGGATTAATCCAAAAGAAAAGAATATATTATTTTGATACCTATGCACATGTAGTTAGAATTTCAACAATTAGAACATTAATTGCATTAGCATTTATTTATAAATTTCAAATTCATCAAACGAACGTCAATATTACATTGTTGAATGGAGAACTTTATATATATATATATATGAACGCTACGGGACACCTCTGTTTTGCAGCACCATTGTTGTACTCCCTACCGATCCGTGAACTACGATAATCCAAATCCAATGAAATTTTGTAGATGTTTAATCCACACACATATTATCATCTATCCAAAATTTGAGCTCGTTCTGACATTCGTAACATCTTCAAAATCTTAGCTCAATTATTCACCGTTCAGACATTTATTCGAACCGTTAAATTTAAGCATCAGATATATTATTCTACGAATGTCGGAACAAGTTCAAATTTTGGATAGATGATAATATGTATGTGGATTGAACATATACAAAATCTTGTTAGATTCGGATTACCGTAGTTCACAGGTGCAACATGGATGCTGCAAAATAGGGGTTCCTCGGAACGCTCCTAATATATATATATATATATATATATATATATATATATATATATATATATAAACCCGGAGGTTTTGTGATGCCTGGACAAGAACATAAAATATGCAACCTTATTTAATCGCTTTACGATCTTAAATAAACACCAAAACAGTGACATAAGAATTTTGATAAACCATAATATAAAATGATTTTAGGATTTGTGAATCAGACTAATGAGTCTGTAACAAAATTCATGCTTGTAAATGTGTGATTATATGCCTTTATGTTGATGATATGCTAATATCTAAGACTGATTACTCGAGTGTTGAAAAAGTCAAAAAGTTTCAATCTTCATATTTTGACATGAAGAATATAAGGAAAGATGAAGTGATTGTTGGAGTAAGAATTATAAAAATAGTAGAAGGATTGACCATTATCCAGTCTCATTACACTTAGAAGATTCTGAAAATATTCAATCAATTTGCTTGCGAACCTGTAAGCACCCCCCCATTTGATCCAAATATGCATCTTTATTCTAATACTAGTAGAGGAAAATATTAGTTAGAATATACTAAAGTAGTGGATTGTTTTATGCATGCTATAGCTTGCACAAAATAGAATATTGCCTACGTTGTTGGCAAAATGTGTAGATATACAAGTAACCCTAGTCATATTCACTAGCTAGCTATACGAAAAAAATATTAAAATATTTAAAAGGAACCGTTGTTTTTGGCATATTATACAGTAGGTATCCAAGTAATAGAAGGATACACGAATGCATTGAAACACTAAAATAGAGGATGCTAATAAATTAATGAGTTTTGCTACTATGACAAAAATATTTTTTGTCAAAACGTCAGAATAGTGTATTTGAGAGAGATTGGAGGAATTCAGGAGGTAGTATAGTAATTTAATGTGTGGTGTAACAACTCGCTTGGGATGGGCCTAAATTCGGATTCAAAAAAGGCCCATCGGAACTTAGAATCACTATAAATAGATCGTTGGTTCCTATAAGGAAATACTAAAAAAAGATATAACAGAACAGTCCAAACGGAATTAGAGTTTCACACATCGAAAGACATAAAATGTAATATTTCAAAATAAATGTACCATAAATAAAACCGTCAACAATGTCAGATACAAACGAGTCTCACAAGAGAAAAGTTACATCAATAATTATCCCAAATACATAATGATAACAATAATAATACTACTGCCACAAATAACTAAGCCTCCATCGTAGGGCTCCACCTCCAATCAATCACTAATCATCACTGATCCAAGCGTAATCATTTGCTAAACTGTTTATCTTAAGATGAGGTAGGTCAAAATATAAAGTTCTGGAGAATGGAAAACATACAAGTTTAGGAATAACTATTTCCTATATTTGGTAGTGTAAATTCTTCATGTTATGTCTACGCAAACAAACATACACAACTAAACATATGAGGCGAATATCCTTACAGTCGCTTAAGGCCTGCATGTTGATCTGAGGACGGGTATCCTTAAAGTCACTTAATACCCCCACGAGGTGGGCTATACTTAGTCACTTAAGGCTATTTCCTAATTTATTAAGGATGAACATCCTTACAATTACTTAATACCCTATGACAGACCCTTAGCCACTTAAGACCTCGTCCATAACGTCAATGTTATTAATATATACTCTCTTGTTGGTCGAGGGATAGTAACATCCACTTAATACCTGGTTTAGGCAAGAACACGACTTTATTTAAGACCTGGTGGACCATCTTGTTACAGTCTAGCTGTCCCTACAGATGAACTCCTATCCACTTAATTACTTCCCTTAGACGGTGGTTCATTTAGTCCATATATATAAACCGTCCCTAAATGAGCCTTAGCTAAGCCCCTAGATAGGAAGAAGACATTACTTGGAGAACTATCTCACTCATACGCTATCGTCTATTAGGACCATTTAATACCTTATAAGGGAAAGGCGGACCCAAAAACCACTTAAAACCTCGAAGAGCGGGTCTCATGACTTTGGTCCAGAACCAAGGGGTGAACCTTAGGAGTATACCTATTCCTAACAAGGTTTTAAATCTCGGATATCGGTCGCGTTTCGTCTCGGGGATTTTAGAGACTTGATCTTGTATCGGAGGAGATTTCCGATGAGATGAGTCTAACTCGGAGGTTCGTCTTGGATTTCCATCTCAGATCAGAAAGTTCATATCGGAAGAATCTCAGAGTACATGATATGCTAAAAATTGATATTCTGACATAACGATTTTTATGAATGCTATTAGAAATATAACAACTTAAACTTGAATTACCAAATCAATTTATTATTCTTAATTTACGAAAGATCATCCGTACTCTAAATCGTAATATGCTTAAAATAGAAGCATAACACAATTCAAACAGATTAGTGCTTACAACATATTATCCATGAACATGAATTATTGTTAGACATAATAAAAAATAAAAAAGACCCAAAACATTAAAAGGTTCAACATAAGTAAAACATAAAATACATAATTTCATAAGTAACAATATGTAAAAAAATTAATATAAAAATCATAAGCATTGTCGAACATATACGAACAAACAGTATGGTCATTTAACATGCAAAATGTTAAATAGCAGGAGATTATCGTGGACAGATTTGAATATTTTAATTAATGTTCTGATTCAGACACGAATTTAAATTTTAATAAAAAAACAAGATCTCGGATGATATTCCAGTATCTCGTCTCGATCGAGATATCGTTCGATATTGCAATATCTCGGGAGATATATTCAAAAGGAGATTTATAGTGATATTTGCTATTTCGTTTCGAAAGGAGATCTCGGACGAAATCTCGAGCGATATTTTCGATATTTGAAACAGTGATTCCTAGCCACTGAATATCCAACCAAAGGTAGGTTAGCCACTTAATACATTTTCCAAGGTAGGCCTACTTCACAAACACACACACATTAAACATCTCACATCAAACCAATCACTTGTAGATACTGGATTTGCGGGCGGTTCTGGACAGACTTCCACTACAAATTGGGCTTAACCTCGCGTCTTAGCGTACTAATTATAATAGTTCATGACACCTAGACCTTTCACATTAACCAATCTTACTTGTAGATGTTGGATATGCCGGTGTCGGTTTCGGACAGGCTTCTACTACAAATAATGGTTATTCTCGTATCTATGTGTCATTAATTACAATTAAAGCCATTAACTCACACACATGCATACAAATTTCTATTGGGACACTCAAATTCTATTTCCTACTTTAAATGTATTTAGTATGCATTTAATACGCATTAATATTACGTTTAATTATGTTATAAATTATAAATATATAGGCGTTAATTTAGCGCACGAGAATAACGATCTAATACATTTGAAATATCAATCTTAACATTCACAATTAAGGCATATAAGTTAAATTCTCTATCAATTAACATGGTCCAACATGCATTTTCTCAATTAATGATAAAATGGAAAATAACAACTCATATGAATAAAACTTTCAGTCTAGGCTTGAATAGTTTTTTTAAATAAAAAAAAAATAGGCAAGTTGCAATAAATCCAATTACATATGCAAAAACATTGCTTTTGGTGCTGCTTCACTTTTTTATTTATATTGCGTACAAAAACTTAAGATACTATATTGTAAATAATACGTTCAAACCAATCTATTTAAAATAGGCGTTTAAACCTATTAATTTACAAATGTACAAATCTTACGTTTGCACACAAACATATATGAACATTTAGAATAAGAATCAAGTTAATCAGAACCAAAATCTAAGAATTTCATAACATCCTAAGCCTAACTTCTATTATCCAAATAATGCAAATCCAAATAACGCATTGGTTAATCTAAAATGTTAGAATTTCTTTATTTGTTTTGCGTTTTATTTTTACCCGAAAAGCCTACGTCTCAACGTTTCGAGGCTTATGCCTCGCCTTGTAGACCTGAAAACGTCTCATGTACGCCTTTCGCGTTTTAAAATTTTGAGTCAGATAGGAATGTACTGTAGACCACTTGGAAGCGTTAGAACAGTATAATCTACATGCTGTAAAAATTGATATGACAATTTGGTGTGATTTCCTGAGTACTCCTTTTCACTGTCTTATCGCAGACAGAAACCAAAGGCCCAAGGCAGCCTTGGCATGATTTACATTGCAAAATAGAGGGGCCTGCAGCATATGATGTGCTTACAAATTTTGAACAAAGATGGAGAAAGGCAACGAAATGGAAGGAACTTGGATGGCGTCTAAAAAAAGCATCTAGATGGAATGATGATGCACTACTAAAGTTGGAGCGTATTTCATGGATTAGTAGTCCAAAATCTAATGGCCCGGTTGATCACCCAAGCTTGTGGGTTACCGACGAAGCAGATCCTGAAGGTTGGAATGTTCAAGTAAGATTACATCTGATTTTGTTTAGAACATTTGTACTAAGTATGCATGTGTATACAGCAAAGGTAAAACCTAAACTAATATTTCCCATAGGTAGTTTCCAGGACAAAATGATCTCCGGAATGACATTTTGTTTACTAACGATACTTCTCAGCTTTGTTAGACTCAATAACCAATGATTTACTAAAAATACCCGACCACCGGATGTCTAAAGTGAAAAATACAGTTTATCTTGCACAAAAATCTGTGCCAAAATTTTATTTAATGATATTTCTTATGCATAACTTCAGTTTTTAGCAGTTATGATAGATAACTTTTACAGTGACAGATAAACCATACGTATCAATTTTCAACACTACAGTATAACAATTATGCATGTCCACCCCTGAATGACAAAAGACTTGAATGTGCAAATGACAACGTCCCAAAGGATCCATGATTACAAATCTTATTTGAAGTGCTGAATTAATTTTAAAACATTTTTAACTTCATTTTATGTCTCTTATTTTTGTTAGTTTTGATTCTCAAGTTTTAAGCATGTTTTGTATTCTTCTTCAATGTTTCTAGGTTTTCCGCTCTATTGATTCGGGATCAGTGAAGGGTGAAGGATTCTCCAAGATGCTTTCTGAATCAGAGAAACACAAACACCATCGGTTAAGAAAAGCAAAAAGACTTGCTAGGATGGTTGAAGAAGCTCGAAAAAGGGTTTGGTCATAAATTTTCTTTTTTCTTATAGTTTCTGTCGAACCTTCTGTTTTTTTTATCAAAAGCCCTTCTTCCTTACCTATGTTTTCATTTATATTATTGTAATGCAGAACCTTACATGTCAAAAGAACTTGGTGGTTGATAAAAGCATCCATACAGCATATGTGAAGGCGATTAGATCTGCACAACATTTTATATACATAGAAAACCAGTATTTTCTCGGTTCTTCTTACAATTGGCGAGATTACAATAATGCAGGTTAGGAATATTTCGATCTTTATAATAGAGAACAATATCTTTTCTCTACGTGGGGCAACAAATTTCCTACTTTAAGATATCTGACCATTATTATTATTATTGTTAGATATCCACTTTTGACATTCACTTGTATGTAAGAAACACCATTGGAATCGATAAATTACGAATATAGTGCACCTAGGTGACAAAGAAAAAGCATTTTCACTTGGCTTAAATAAAGTGTAGCGCTAAGGGCGCCATAATTTGTGCTTGGGGCTACCTTGGTTGGCGGTTAACTGCTGACCGCAGTGTGAAGTGTAAAAAAAAAAAGGATAGCCCGTAGCACAAAGGCTGGTGCCTTAGCGTCACTCTAAATAAATGCATGGAGGGTGATCAAGTCCCCTTTTTATCATATCAAATATTCTTGCCGTAACTTTTTAATTCTTCTAAATTTGATCGTACTAACCAAGATACTTTGTACTGCTACATATGCATAGGTGCTGATAATCTTGTTCCTATGGAGTTGGCCCTTAAGATAGCTAGCAAAATCAGGGCTCAAGAGCCATTTGCTGTGTACGTAGTGATACCGATGTGGCCTGAGGGGGTGCCTACCACCAATTCTGTGCAAGAAATTCTTTTCTGGCAGGTAACTCTATTGTAACTTGGGATTTATCTAACTGTAGTATATCCACTTTGGGATCTTGTAAGCCAAAGATCCAGTATTCCAGCAATGCTTATTATCCTCTGTTTGGTACAAATTTTAGCGATGGATACTATTATTATTATTATTAACGAACTACAGCGTGTCCATTTTGTGATCTTATAAGCAAAAGATCCAGTATTCCGGCAATGTTTGGTAAAAACTTTAGTTGATGGATATTTTTATTTATTTATTTATTTAATGTTGCATCACTTGACTTCCTTTAGTTTGTCGGTGATTGTTCAACATTTGAAGTTAAACAAGCTGCATTAAAATTTAAAACATTAGAAGACTTGTTTACTCGCTTTCCATTGTCCCAGCGTATAGATATACTGTTTCCTTTCACAGTTATGCTGTGATCAGCAATAGATAAAATCCAGCTGAATCATAATCAATTACACCTTCAATTTTTTACAGGTTATATTTGGACATTGCTCCATTAATAGAAAAGAAGAAAAAATCTTAATCATACTAACTTGTCTCCTGTCTCCCACCTTGCAGTGATTTAAATAATTATTTTACTTTGAAGCATGTTCAGAATTTAGTGTTTTTTAAACTTTATCTAATTCATCTTATTAAAACCCTTGAATTAGCACTGAGCTATGATCAGGTATTGTACTCATGTATTCGAACTGAATTTCATCTATAGTCTTTCATGTTTCAACGACTTAAAGTTGGCAATTAGCTCCTATGTGTTCTAACTCTGAAGTTCCCTCTGTCACACATTTGATCTTATTATGATATTCATAGGCTTGCTTATGCTTTATTTGTAGTCAGATTTAAACTTTGTATTCATAGCCAAGCATAAAGCCTTACGTTACAAACTTTAACATGTTATCTCAAATATGCAAATTTTATGCTCTAAACTGACTGCTACTTCCTGGGTGTATTATGGTTTGAACTTATATATTGAGCTGTTGTGATGCATGGACAAGTCCTTATCAGTTCTACTTTGAAGTGTATTCTTTTCTTTTATTCCCTTGTCAGTATGCATGCCAAATTCACTAATCTTAGAAGCTAGAATCTTCTGGAACTCGATGATTTTTTGAGGAGAAACAGACACATATGCCGAGAATACATGCCAAATATTTATTTGGTACTTGGCAGCAAAGTAGACATAAAATACTTCAAAATATATGACAACATCTCAGTTTCTGAAACGTTTCTATTATTACATTGACTAAATAATAAAAATTGATCAGCTTTTTGAGGAGAAACAGAAATTACTTTTGCATGTTATTATTTAAATATTTATATATGTTACCAAAGTGAAAGAGCGAGCGTGATGGAATTGATCATATGTATTCTCTCTTGTCAGTTAAATCACGATAGGTGTTCATCTCAAATTGAGCATTAAATGCTAATTTTCTTTTAGGCTGTATCTATTTCGATTTTGAACTATGTTTGATAATAACAACCAACACCATAAATTGAATATTTGAATGTGTTTTCATATACTACGCATAAATATAGTGTGCCATTGTGTTACTTTAGGTACGTCAACATTTTCACTTTTTTTTAGTGTTTTGTCCTTGTTTTTCAGTTTAGTTGTCAAGCATTAGTTCTGTACTTTTTAGTTGATATTGTAATGTGCATCGGCTAATATAACTTTGAACCACTGTGGTATAATTGTATAAAGGTCTGAAACATTATTGACATATGCCTAACAGTTGTATCGAAGAGCTGAAATTTGATTATCATTTAAACTGTAACCGCTACTACAGCTTATCATTAACAACCTAAAATAAAAAGGCTAAATTATAAGGATACACACCCTTGTACGCAGCAGTATGATATGTTGTCAAATTTTACTTCAACTCATTACATTTTACTTCTTACCCTATACAGGCTCAAACAATACAGATGATGTACGAGGTAGTCGCAGGAGAGCTTAAATCAATGAACATAGAAAATGCACATCCACAGGATTACCTTAATTTCTACTGTCTTGGCAATCGTGAAGAATTACCGAAGGATGAACCACAATCTGTAGACAAATCATCGGAAAAGACTACTTCGGTAGTTAGTCATTTTAGCTCTTACAGTAACACTGAACTTATAATGCTTAATACTTAGGTACTTACATGCATGTGTGCCTAAATGGTTATACATTAAAACTTGTAGAATCCTGCTCTGAAACATAGAAGGTTCATGATATACGTGCATGCAAAAGGCATGATAGTTGACGATGAGTATGTAATTCTGGGTTCGGCAAATATCAACCAAAGATCATTGTCAGGTTCAAGGGATACAGAAATAGCAATGGGTGCATATCAACCTCACTACACATGGGCTGAAAAGAAGTCAGCCCCACGTGGACAGGTTTCTGTTTTCTTACGTATCATAAATGTCACATAGCTTTTCTTTTTCTTCTCATCTAAATGGCTTCAGTTTTCACGAACATGAGACAGAAATATAACGCTTTCTGCCTAGACTGAATTTTTGTGCTGCTGCTGCTAATTTCTGTATATTGGAAAGTTGGATCTTCCTTTTATTTTCAAGTTTGATACACAAAAGTTTGTCCTCAAAACCATGTTTGAAAAAACATCCGTTTTTTCCTCGAAAATTAAATATGAACTTGAGCACATGTTTATTTGAGCCTTTTTTTTTTTTTTTTTTTTTTTTGAAATAGTACAAATAATTGCTTTTTTTTTACTGTAAATATTTGCACTTTTGCTTTCTACGGTTCGAAATGCAAATATTTACATTATAAAATGCAGGTATTTGCACTTTAAAAAGTGCAAACATTTGCAGTTTAAACTTTAAACTGAAAATATTTGCATTTTGGCTGAAACTAAAAAACAATAGTGTTTTTATTTTTATTTTTTCCAACCTTTCTGATGAGGAACGGATGTGTCTTTTGAAAGTTAAATTGGTGTTTTACATAAGTTCTGTTTCTGTAAATTCATGCCAGATTGTTTCATTTTTCTCTTCTTAACTTTTGCTTTAATTGAACCTCCATTCCAGATATATGGCTATAGAATGTCTCTATGGGCAGAGCATCTTAACATGGTAGACGAGCGCTTCAAAGAGCCAAACAATTTGGAGTGTGTGAGGTTTGTGAACAAGATAGCAGAAGAAAACTGGGCAAATTTCACTTCAGAGGAAATAAGATCCTTAACGGGCCATCTTCTGAAATACCCGATAAAAGTAGAAGCTAATGGAAAAGTTGGGCCCATTCCGGACCAAGATACATTTCCTGACGTTGGTGGCAAAATTCTTGGAGCACCCACTTCTCTACCTGATACTCTTACAATGTAATACCCAGCGAAACCCAGTTATACGTAAAGTTGTCGCCTACAACCTTCTGTGTGTTTGTAATATGCTCCTTATAGGCAATGAAAACTTCACTGATGTATTCGGAACTTGGGTTGGTGGTCTTTTGTATTTTAATGTGCAGCTTGTAGGCAATGAGACATTGTATGTTTATCATTTTGTAGGTTGCATGTATATTTAACATTTGATTTGGATGTTGTAAGTTTATGTTTACAATTGTAAATTATCTGTTTTCTGATATTTGCTTGCCTGCAGCTACTAATCCCATTTTTCAAAAAGGAAAAAAGTTTATAAGGACAAATTAATTTAATATTTTATCCATAAGGACAACACAATTATATTTTATTTAGAAGGACAATTAATAGCCCAGCCCAAAAAAAAAACCCAGTTATTTCATTTTCTGTCTTAATAGTCGTAACCTTTCTCTCCGCCGTAATTAAGAAATGACTACAGAATCGCGATCGTTGAATTCTCCGCCTACGAAGTCTACTAAATTAGATCGAAACCAGAGCGACTATACTGACAGCGAGTTAATGGAAAAAGTAGTGGAAAAGAATTTTGAAACCCTAGTTGAAGCTGCGGAATTGTCCGAAGCTGGAGTCGAAACCGTAAGTATTGATGGTCAGAAGCAAATTGACAATCCTGTAATGGTTAAAATCGCAGTTGAAAGAGGAAATAATAACGTTGATTGCCAATTTGTCGATCAAAGAGGAGTTGATGGAAAAAATGATACTGAAAATATACAAACTAGTAAAGAACGAATTGTGGTTGAGAACCGGAGTGATACAATCGAAGGTAAAAATGATGAAGAATTTATGTTGGGAGAAAAAAATTAAACAGTCAACGCTAAAACTGTATAGCAAGTGAAATTTGGAATAGGAAGTGATACTCTAGATCGAAAAAATGATGAAAAAAAAAAGTGAGGAAAAGAGGTAGAGTAGTAAGTAAGGAGACTCGATCGAAACGGTTTAATGATCCAAAGTATGTGGAAGAAAAGTTGAAGAAAGAAATAAAAGTCAATAAAAAAAATGTATGTGTTATTCATAGTAAGAATTTTCAGTAGTGTTTGTTTAAATTTTGTAACAATAATTATTAATTTGTGCAGGCTAAAGAAGGAAGAAAAACCAAAATATTTTAAGATAAGGATGCGGGAAACCACTACAAGAAAATCTACTTTTGGTTACAAATACTGGTTGCGTTTGTAGATCAAGCGCAAGTACTGACTTCACGGAAATGGAAAATTGCGAGGTTATATTTCGCTCGCTTAAATTTTGAGTGCTGCTAAAAGCACCCAAATTTCTTCTTCCTAATACCATGCATGGTATTAGGAAGTGTAAACCTAGGTGCTTTTAGCATCACATGGTGGTGCAGTGCTAAAAGCACCCAGTTTTACACTTCCTAATACCACTAATGGTATTAGGAAGAAGAAATTTGGGTGCTTTTAGCAAAACACTAAATTTTTGTGAAACTTGTCCCAAAGTACCGCTAATTTTTTAGTCTTTTGCTTCCAGTTCAGAACAACTCTCAGAATACCCTAATCACATGCTTCCTAATCCACTTCCAAAAACCGCTTACTCTCCTTTTGAAGCACCGAATCGTCATCAATCTACTGGCACACCAAAAGCCCTAAATCATCCATCTATCACAAACCCTAAATCATTATTTCTCTAGCATCGACTGGCTTCTCAATAGACGGACTCAACCTAGGTATTAACTTTGGCTTTGTTCTTCTTCTTGTATTAGGTCAATTGACTGTAGGTTATATACGTTTTTGTATTGGGCGATCCGACAAGTCCAGGGAAAGTCACGCTGATCGATTTATCTCAATTTAGTACAACCTGTATATGCTCCAGCCGAACAAATTGTTTATTTTCTTAAATGAGTATATCAGTTCAAAATAGTCTATTGGAAAATTGAGTTCATGTTTGCTATCAGTAGTTGTTTTGGATTGATGTAAAAAATATGGTAAATTAGATTAGTTTTTAGATTACTATATATGTTGATGTTCACTACACATGAATGCAAAATCAGAAATCATACTACAACTAGAGTTGAGCCATTACACACACACACACACACACACATATATATATATATATATATATATATATATATTGTACACTTGATTTTTTGAGGCTACATTTTAAATTTCTTAATGAACGTATTTGAATATTTTGCTTGCTTCCGTTTGAGGAGAAGAATTCTGCTCTGGCCCAAAAGATGTCATCCATATCCAACTATCAATTTCCCATTTTGGTTAACAATCTTTTCCCTTCAAATTTAAAAAGAAAAAAGATACAAAAACGTATACTTGATCTCGGATATGTGGAACTATCGCCGGCTGCCGTCCGTTTTTGTAGTGAACTGTAGTCCGATTGCTATTACAGATTCCTTCCGCTTAAATACATGAAAAATACACAGATTCGATCAATAGCGGATTGCTTTATTGCTGTCGTTGATTATCATCGCTAATTCCTTCTGCTTGATTTTTGATTAGTACCAGTCGAAGACACTCCCTACCATCTGAATAAGGTTGGAATAATAACTTATGAAACAATGATCCAGGGTGATCGTATTGTGGTGCAAAGGAAAAGCAAAAAGAACTAAGAACAAAATCAACAAGCAAGTCACTTTTGCTAAAAGAAGAAATAGATTGCTCAAAAATGCTTATTAAATTTCCAATCTTTGTGATGCCAAGGTTGCTGTCATCATTTTCTTCAATCGAGGCTGGCTCTTTGAGTTCTACAACAGCTCTAGGTGACTGGGCAACAACGCCAGACGAAATATATTCATGGGGATATTATTTCAAAGAAGAGCAGAAAAATCCACCAGATTACTATTCTCCAAGCGCACAATTGCTTTGCGCACCTGGCAAAAAATATTACGGGCGTGGACGAATTCATATTTCCTAGCGAGCAATTTACGAATCTACGTGATACATGACATATATTATCTAATTATAAATTCAATTATCTTTAGTTATTTTTCATTGTTGCTATATTATCCTTTTCCTGATTCTATCGCTTAATGCTTAGATTTTCTATAGTCGTAAGCGGTGCGGTTTGGAAGTTCCTCATGCTGCATGCCTTCCTGATGTTTGCTTGGAACAGCTCCTACTGGACATGTCAAGGAAAAATGGGTTATTTAGGTATCCAATATAAGAATGGTATTTGTTTGCCGGAAACTTCGTGGTTTTGAAATGCCTTAGTACGAAATTTTTAACATGAGTAACATACGTTTCCTATTAAGAGACTAACAAATGACATAATTATGTATTTTTGAACAATATGTTAATAGGGATCTAAAATGGGTACTTACACCAGCATGCAATGCTTCAAAAATTCATTAAGTTTAGTTCATGTTTTCTTCCTTTTTTCATTGGCTATAAAATAACATTGATAAGAAGATTTCTTATAATTTTATTAAGCAACTTCATATGCAAACGATATTATTTATGTCTTTTTTCCAAGTATTTCTACCTTTAGTTGTAATTCCCCACATATTATCGAGCAGGTTATATAAATCTGAACAGCCATCACACCAATAGTATCCTATTTTTAACTAGAGAGAATGTTGTTAGGATGTAATCGTACACAACATAACAAATGCTATAAACTTATTCTCCAAGTCCCTTTTCTTTAACATCTTGTTTCAAAAGTTGTTTCGTTTAATATGCAGAGAGAGAATGACAAGAAGAGCTTTCTTTGTGTATTTGGTTGGTTGCATGAAGTTTGCTGGCTTTATTATTTTAACTTATTCTGTGTAATTGGATTCATGAAGTTTGCAGGCTTTATTATTTCGTGGAAGTATTCATCTTTTTTTAAAACTCATTTTGTGTATTTGGTTACATTAAATTTGGAGGCTTTGTTCTACTGTGCCCTATTTCAGCGGACCTTAGGGGAGCTTGTGATGAATAAGGTTTTGTTCAGGGTATGGTAGAACTAATTACAACTGCATGTTGTATTTTGTTGGGTTTTTGTAGTTATGTGAAGACTGTTAACTTTGAACTAAATATTTTGAAAGTATATGCATGTATTGGTTCGATCTTAACATATGTTACTAGCCGGGATTTATGAAAACAAATTATGTTTTATGATTTGCATATTGGTGTTTTCTTTTAAAATGATATAAGATTTTGTGAAAAAAAGAAATCAATTTAACTCACAATCATATCTTGTAATTCCATTTCGTTTTAATAAATTGCGGACATGCATCTTTTTTGGGGTTGTGATTTTTAGTACTTTTAATAGCATATATAACATGATTAGATAAGTAAAGTATTAATTGTGGGATCGGTAGTCGCTTACATATGTTGCTTAAATGATAAGGATATTGCCTCTGATGGATGGTTTAGCTTAGGCATGGTCGCTCGGTTTGAGCCTGTATTAAGAGAAAAAGGCGCCTGGATGTATCCTTCTCTATTTTAGGAGTTTGGTGTTTTTTGTTGGTTATTATACCTTGAAGCTCATGCTATTGGTAGCCAGTGAAATTAGCTGCTACTTCAATGATGATGGTAAGTTTCATCTATTTTTATAATTGTCTCCAATATTGCACCAATTAATCTGTTAATTATCATAATGTTTGTTTCATTAACAAAACCAATGTGATAGTTGCTTGTCCAGGTTATAATACAGTATATTTAACATCATGAAATCTAACAAGTTGTCAAAAGAAAACATGAAACAAAAGCAGGAATATATAATCGTCTTCCTATCCCATGCTTTTTTTACCTATCAACTGAGTCGTAACTCATACAAGCGAATAAAGGCATCATCCAAGATTTATATCATTTGATGATGTGTTTGTTCTTTATATTATATAAGTGATTTCTCAAACTAACTACTTTCTCACTTTTTATGTCACATCATATCATCGTTATATCGTCTTTTTCTTTCCTCGGGTAATCTGCAAACCCCCCGTGGTTGTTTTAATTGAATTGACTGCATCGAACCTTTTTAATTTTAATGTGCATATTATAGACTCAGTTTTTTGAGGTTGCACATTGATTTTACACATAACCAGAAGATAATACTGATAACAAGTTATCTTTTACATATAAATAGCCTGTGCTATACAAGTTATCATGTGTTTACTCTTATGAAAAGTATAATTGTCATATGCATGTATCAACATATTACTCTATAATTTTCTCATCATTTTCTCCAAAATTCATGTTTATGTATATGCTCCACCATTGAAATGCTTCAGGTTATGAGTTTCATGCATACTCTTGTACTGTGCACAGCAAAGCATGTCTGCTATTTTTTAAATCATTTTATATTTTGTACAGTGACAAAATTCCATATTTTAATGTGTATCTAGTTATGCCAACTGTGTAGATTTCAATCTCGACGTGTTTGGTGATCTCAAGACGCCTTTAGAAGCATTCAAAATAGTCTGAGAAAGAAAGAAGGTATGACTATGTTTGAAAGGTATAGAACGATTGATATGAAATGATTCAGTTGGATAAATATCTTATTTTTGAATGTTATGTCTGAAGTCTTGCTGACTTTCTATAGGTAGACGATGTTGGATCTGTTTGTCATTATAGATGGATTGGTGGAGCTCCTACGTTTATTCCAGTAAGTTACACTGACCATTATCTTAAATTTATGACTTTGAAGAACATGTTTACATTCTGATACTAGATAGGAAAAATAAGTTGATTATTTGATGGTATATATAAAAGTGGCACCACTTAAATATATTTTACTCATCTCTATAAGCCTACTATGATACCTGCATCAGGTGTTCTTATTTTATTTGAAAGAAATTTTATTTCAAGTTTCAAAATAGAAATATTACTATTAAGTTATATATTTGTATTAAATTATTATGAATGATGTTTGATTACTCTTCCATTCATTGACAAACGATGGTGTGAATTGGACTTAGGTTTGTCTGCGAGGTTTATGGACTCTAAAAAAAAACATCTATGAGGTTCTTGGTTTAAGTTCTCATAGCCTTAGACTTATGTTTGTCTGCTGCAATAATCCAATAATATAAGGGGTTTTCCAGGAATTGTTATATTACTTTCTGCCTCAATGCAAAAAAAAAAAAAAAAATTGTTCATTCTCTCATGCCCAGTTTATGGACATCTACAAGGTTCTTGGTTTAAGTTCTCATAGTCTTAGACTTAGATTTGTCTGCTGCAATAATCCAATAATATAAGGGTTTTTCCACAATGCAAAAACTTTTTTTTTATTCTCTCATGCTTTAGTATAATTAAGTTTCACTAACACTCATACCCAGAATTGTTAGCTTTATGAATATTTCAATTGATACAGAAAATATTCAAACTACAGTATTTTTTTTTTACCAAGGGAATATAATATTTTTTATCGAAGAGGTCTGATGCATTAGATATTTGATAAGCACAAAAGAGTGCTTGAGTAAATTAAGAATGAAGTCAGAAAAAAAAAAGCAAAACATGTTTTTTTTAAATTGATCAGATCACAATATATAACTAGTCAACATGGATGCAATATCTATCATGTATTTTAACGGAAATACAGTACCAGATTAATTTTTTTGGTGTGTACTTGAATACGCAAGTGTACATTTATGTTGTAGGCTCCACTGCAGCATACTTTATGGTTAGCCCTAAGCATCATATTTTTACTATATGTATGTATCAGGCATAACAATGAAGATAAATTCCTGACATACATTATACGATGTAGGGATTTACTTGCCATGCCCACTTTACTTGTGAATAGTTGTAGGTACATGTATCACATGCCCAAAAACAGGATTGAAAAGACAAAGGCATGTTGCATATGTGTGTTAAAATATGTAAACTCAACAAAGAAAAATAATTAACGCCTAAATGTATGGAAAAGTAAGGTTAAAATCTTGGGGTGGGGGAAAAGCGAGACGAAATAGAAGAAAACAGCTTATGTGTGCATAAATAGTTAAATACTATCATCATTGATTCAGGGTATGCAGAAAATTGTGTACACATCTGAATATACGTTGGTCAGACAAAGTTCAATAAAAAAGTGCAAAAGTGACAGTTAGAATGATATGTTTAAAGCTTAATAAGTAGAATAATGTAGTTGGAAGAAACCTACAAAAAATAAAAAACGCATTAGCATTATATTTCAGAATCCCATTTGGACAGAAAAGCGAAGAAGAACGAACTGAGATGAAGATAGTGGTCAACGGAGAACCAAAGATATTTGTTACATGATGAAAATAAGGATGTGCTACTTCTCAGTTATTGCTCCATTTAAGGTACATATACCTAAATCTTTCAAGTTTATTTTGTTACAGTAGTTATAACTAAAAAGAAATATTTCATTAATCAAGTTCAACCAACCCTTGTTTACTTTAGAGTGGTTATATTATGTACTATGCAGTGTGCTGTACTATTTATAGTGGTCAAGGCCTTAAACGGCTGATGCAGCCTGTAATTTATTTGTATCGTGTGATGTTAAGGCGGTCAAAAACACAACCAACCCATTTACCTAGTCAAATTAATCAACGATGAATAGGTGAGGTCAAACCCGTTAATCTGGATGGGTTTGTTGGGTAAACGTAGTTAATGCAAAGGAAAACTATGTCTAATCTATGAAATATACTATCTACGATAGATGTATTATTAATGATTTATGGTTGATTTAAGGTGTATGATATTTTCAAGTACCAGTTCTTTTCTTTCTTTTTTCTTTTACATTTGGTTCATTTATCAAACGGGTCTTCCGCTGGAAGCAGCTGATTTTGAATATGAGTTCCACTAAAATTTTGAGTTATATGAATGAATTTGAGAGTGTTCGCAGTGTGAATTGGAGGCATTTGGTGTTGATTGTACAATAAAGTCATTTAATTCATAATAAAAGTTTTAACAGGACCAAATTTGAGAGTGTTCGCAGTGTGAATTTGAGTTGATTGTACAATAATAAACCTGAACTTGAACAATAATAAAAGTTTTAATAGGACTAAAAGTATTAAAACTAGCCAGAACCAAATTGGGATGCATGAGTCTTACTATTAAGGAATTTTTGCATAGCTTCTCACTCTGCTTAGACAGAGATCTAGAGCCACATCCATAGGACCACGGCTGCCAATTTTAACACTGAGTTCTGTTAGAAGCTAGAACCTTCAGAAAAAAAATTGTAAGGCATAAATTTGGTTAGCTTTAACAGTAATTAACTGCAAAATCAAGGGCGTTGAAGAACTATATCTAGTTATAAGTACAAAATGTTTGAGTTTTACAGTTTTTAGCCAATATTGTACCCAAATCATGTAAATTTTCGTTTCTATCTGAAAAAACATAGAGATTTGAAATTACGAAAATGTGTAGGACAATGCATACAGCTTCATATCTATCGTCATAGTTTAAATGCACCATATCTATCATCATAATGTACAGTATTGTCTAAATGTTACTTGATATTCAGTTTAATTATTTATGTGTTTGTTTTAATAACAATCGATTAACATTATTTGAATGTTATTTGATAATTCATGACATATACTTATTGTTGATTATTGAATGTGTTTACAGGTAATTAGCTTTTCCGGAGTAAAAACCATCACCAACAATGGACGTGATTTCAATTGTTATATGTATTATGATATTAGTCGGTACTTAAGTAAAACTCTTTGAAAATGTTTGTGGTATGTGAACTTGCTCATTTTGTCAAACAATTATTATCTAATGGTTATGGATAGTACGTATGTAATCACGTGTTTTCAATTATATAAATATGATGATTATATGATTGGTTGATTGTTGGTTTAAATATGATATTTATATGATTATTGCTGATTTTGGTATGATTATTACAAAGCTGGTTGCTGGAAACAATGTAAGCCATTAACAGTACATAGTAGCATTTAAAATATGCTACAAAACAATCAATACATTTCAGCAGCGTTTCTAAAACGTTACTGAAACAAACGTAAAATATTATTTGAATTTACAGTGGCATAAATTAAATGCAACGAAAAGTTTTTAGTTACATAAAATAAACGCTACAGAAAATCAAATAAAAGGGCCAAGCACAAACGCAACCAAAAAATGTTAGTTTTGGTTGGATTTTTTAAACGCTGCAGAAAATATTTGGTTGCTTTAGTTTGGCAGCGTTTCTGAAAACGCAACAGAAAAAAACAGACTTTTAGTTGCGGGACCTGTAGCAGCATTCTCTAAAACGCTACCAAAGGCTTTGGTAGCGTTTTTTAAACGCTGCTAAAGGCATTTTCTGGTGTAGTGAACATTGAAGAAAATTCTGTAAGTTAAAAATGCTAACTTCAATGATATATAAATGATAACTACAATGGTATTAAAATGATAACTTGAGTAGAGCTTTTTATTAAAAATGATACTGTATATGTGTTAAAAATGATACCTTGATTCTGAAAGTAATATTTAACTTGATATTAACTTAGTGCAAGGAAAAATGATAATGTAGAATGTAAAAAGGATAATGCAAACTATAAATGTAAGAGTTAATTAGTTTTTTTTTAAAATGCGTTAAATACAATTGTGTCACTGATAAATATTATTATTCTCTGCATTTTATTTTTTAATGATAACTAGGATGATGATTTTGAGAATCCAAGGCCTCGAGAAATTAAGTCAGGTATTTCAATGGAGAGAAAAGAAGAGTTAGTCGTAGGTGAAAGAACTAATTGTGCAACAGCTTACAGATGTAGGTTGCAATCGTCTTACAAGACGATCTGTTTGTTGAGAGACAAGAAAGCATTGACATGCAAGCAAATTGACATTTTGAAAAGAACACCGTTTTATGATTTTTTTTTTCTGTTTTTTATGAGAAAAACATTTCACTGACAGAGTGCAAGAAAAAAGCAGAAAATTTGGATGTAGTATATTCATGCTACTCAGTGGAGAAAGAATGTTTTGTGTTTGGAGAAAGTAAAATGGAAATTCGGCCAGAAGATATAAGTCTATTATTTTACATGCCTTTAGAAGGTTCTGATATAGACGACACACCAAAAATGACTAGTAGAACGATACCGACAGATTGCAAGGAATTTGTGTCAAGAAATTTTGGGAAAGCGACTATAATTACAAGGAGTTCAATTGAAAAAAGAATTAAAGATGAAGTAGGGAAGAAAAAGAAGGAGTTTAAAGAGGACTTGCCACTCCTTATGATTATGTTAATACTGCTTACATTTTTCTTTCCCAATAACCAACAAAAGTTTAGGTGGGGTTTTATTCCATACATTGTAGATGTGAAAAAGATGAGTTCAGTGTCATGGCCAACAACCATTCAATCGAGTTTTAAAATGTTTGTAAAAAGCTACGTAAAAAATCCGCGGGGTATGGCCGGCTGTTCAATGCTTCCTTTGGTAAATTTTTTCATACAATATTTTTTCTGTATACCCAAACAAGTATTATTGAATTCAGTTTTAACATTGGTTTTTATTTATATGCAGTATGTGATGTGCGAGAAGGTAAATCTAATTTCCCAGAGGAAGAAGTTTGAGAACAAAATACCTCGATTTGCTAGGTGGGATCTTAGGAAATTAAGTAAAATAGTTCAGAAGAAATTGTTGGATACTTTTAAAGCTGGACAGGTAGAAATATCGATATTTCAGTGTTAATTTTGTACATAGTTAATTTTAATTTAGTTACCATGTGTAAAAACAGTGAAGAAGTAACATTGGTTTATATGTTTGATTAGCTGGTTATCTTTTCTATTTGTTTGTAGGGTTCATTTTTGTGTTGTTACCATGTGTAGAATTTTTTCTGGTTTGTATTTTATAATTTTGTAGGGGTCATTCTTTATTTATGTTTCAAAGTCCATGAGTATATTTTTTTCTTCAATGCTGTTATCATTTTTGTTCTGAATTTTTAACTTCAGATTCTAGTTATCATTTTTTATTTATTTTAGAAATCATTTTTATAATTTATATCACTAAACATTTTCTAGATATCATTTTTTTAAATTGTAGTTATCATTTTCTAAGTTTTTTTTATTAAACAACATTTCTGCACAAATACAAATTATTAGACAAAAATATTGTTGTCAGTTCAGTTTTTCATCATTAATTTAGTGACTACACTCTTTGATGTAATGATTCAGTGGTTTATTCTTTCTCATTTATTCTTCTAAGTATGTAACATATGAAAATTCCATAGGTATCATTTTTATAACAATTCAATTATCATTTAATTTCTACCTATGTTTATTCAGTTTTTGATTATCGTTTTATATATATTGTAGGTATCATTTTGTTGATTTCTTACCAACTTTACAGTTTCTAGTTATCATTTTATAGTTGTTCTAGTTATCATTTTTTTATATTACGTTAGTTCACATTATTACGACACACATACAAAATACTGAGAATGAAAAAAAATTGATATAAATTCAGTGTTTTCCAATCCAATTCAGCAATATGGCAATTATGCAGATTGATTCATATAATGCATATTCTTGTATAGGTAATGGAAATGGAAAAAATTGAGCTGCATGAGGCGCTTCTGTTAGAGTGTAAGGAAAGTTTGGAAAGAAGAGCTACAATAAAAGGAAAAGCTGCGCAAACCAAAAAAAGAAGGCGTAATCGGCAGGTCCAAGTAGTGGAGAAAGTTGATAAGGACATGGAAAATATAGTTCTTAACTACCGTATCACAGAATTGGAGAAGGAAAACAAAGAATTTAAAAGGAAGTGGATGGAAGAAATAAATTTGAGAAGAAAAGTAGAAAAGGAGTTATGTAAACTTAAATACCAGATGAAAGAGCAGAAAGCTGAAATGCAACACGAGAAAACAGATAATAGAGTTGATTTAGAACAGACACTGGGTGATACGCATACAAATGAAAACTTGAAAAGTATTCAAATAAGTAAAAATGAGGTGAATAATGAGAATCAGGACCAAGATAAAATGAACGATGGCATGACGAATGATGATGAAAGGACCTATGGAGAAGAAAACATGGCAGCTGGAATAGAGAATGAAACTACGCCAATCGCAGTTAATGATTCTGTCAATGATAGCGGGAGTCAAAAAAAGTGTACAATCAATTTACGACATTGATCCTCCGGACTTTAGTTTTAATTTGACTGCAGAGATTGCAAAGATGAAAACCAGCGAAGGGAATTCGGAGAAAACAGTTAAAAAAGACTTAAAAAAATCAGCTTCCAAGCCAAAAAGTGCAAAACCACCTTCATACATACTGAGAATGAGAGCAAGAAGAAGAACACAAAAAAGAAAAGAGGAGTTTGAATATTATGTAAATGCAACGAAGAAAGCACGGGTAACACAGAAGAAGGAGAACGAAGGTTCTAGTGAAGGAAAAAATGAGGAGTTACAACTTTCATTGATTCCATTTGATGATGAAAAATGCAGGGAAAAAAAGGTAAATGAAGATAACGTAGATCAGGAACATACTGTTAGGCTAGAAGAGCCAATAAACATTGAAGAACCTTCATGAAAAGACTTGCACTTGTCAAAATGCAAAAAAGTGACTAAACATCTTGACGATGAGGAAGGTAGAATTGTAAGGAAATTTTATTCAATGTCAATAGCTGAAGAGAAGTAAGTATAATATTTTCATCTGTACTTGTACAACATAGAAATAATTTTATTAACTATTTGACTTGTAAATAATTTATAGTCCGATTGCTTGGGAAGATGATGATCCAGTAAGGGGAGGCTGTATTGTTACAAAGGATATGCTGACAGAAGTGCTGAGAGGTTCGTTCACAGATGGGCAGGTAAACATATGTACAAAAATGTGGTAATGATTGCCATGTTTAAAAAAAATGATAACCAAATTTCTAATTTTTTATATGATCAGTATAATGAATAAGATAATGATACCTAATTAAATATAAAAATGATACTCAGAAAATGTAAAACATAGATTCAAATTATGTCGTACTAAAACAGATAAATTTGAAGACATAAATCTGTTATAAGATGTTGAAACATGTTTATTTACTGTATGTAATTTATTGTTTTCATTGTATTTTCAGATAATCGACTGGTGCACCCATAAATGTGATTTAGTTGATAACAATTACGCAATGTCTACACTTATGACAGTAAGTTGAATAACAGGTTTAAAAAAAATATTATTGTAGTATTCATGTCTTCCATAATTATTAAATTAAAATGTACATTGAGCAGAAAGCAATTATGGAGGGCAGAAGTTCAATTATTAAAAGTTTGGTTACTCCTTTCTTAAAAGAAGCAGCTTTGAACAGTTATACATAAATTTACTTCCCACTACATTTTGACAACCATTGGACGCTGTTGACATTAGCATATGCAAACATGCAATGGGTTCACTATGATTCTTTGAGACCAAGAAGATCAAATAAGTTCAATAATCTTCATTTAAACGAAGCATATGAAGTGGTAAGAAAATTGTAATGTCTTTATTGATAGTGAGTTACTACTAAAAAATGTTCATTACAGCGAAAGAAAGTTGAAGAAATTCTGCAACAACTTTGGGTAGAGAATAAAATCGTAGATAAGAAGATTGTTGATGGAGAGATTTTTCAAGAACCATGCTCACAGCAGCATTCTGATAGGTTAATTATTTTTTTCATCTTTTATTTATTTATTTATTTTTGATTTATTTGGTCAATACAAAAAAAAAATAGTAGTTTGTAATGATAATTGATTGTAACCGACATAATCAGTATTCAATGCACAAGAAAAATAACTGACATTTGTTCTTTACAATTTGTAAACATCGTTAATTTTCATTTATGCAGAGTGGACTGCGGGATATTCGTCATCGTAAACATAATTTCAGACAACAGAGCTAAAATTCCTCTAAAGGTCTCAAAAGAGAAAATGGATAAAATAAGAGCACTGATTGTGCGTGAAGTTATATCCAATCATGCATGCTGCTGGAATTTGGTTCGATTCATCACTGGATTGACAAAGAAGACTAAAAAAAATGAATGAAAAAATGAGTGAAACAATACTGTATATTGTAGTTGGTTGGAAAACAGTGTATTTTCTTCTAGATTGAAATTTATGCAGATGTTAACATTTTGAATTTCAGTAATGAATGGTTGGTTGTGTGAAATACTAGTCTTGCATGAATACATGATGATAAATCTGCATACTTGACACATTGTTGAATTCGATTTGAAAAGACTGAATTTATGTCAATTTTTTTTTTCATTCTCAGTCTTTTTTATGTGTGCAGAATTGATGTGAACTAACCCAATGTAAAAAATGATAACTACAACTGCCAGAAAATGATTACTAAAAACTGTAAAGTGGATAACAAATCAGAAAATGATAACTACAATATATAAAAAATGATAACCAAAATCTGAATGAATATTGGTACAATTTAAATGATAACTGAATTGTTAAAAAAATGATACCTATGGATTTTGCATATGTTAAATACTCAGCACATTAAATGGGATTGAATAAAACAGTGAATCATTACATAAAATAGTCTACTCAGTAAATTGGATGATTAAAACTTGAAATGACAATAATATTTTTAGCTAATAATTTGTGTATGTGCAGAAATGGTGCTTAATAAACAAAACTCAGAAAATGATAACTACAATAAAAAAAATGATATCTACAAACTGTGTAGTCGTATGGATTTAAAAAATGATAACTAAAATAACGAAAAAATGATAACCAAAATCTGAAGTTAAAAATAAAAAATAAAAATGATAACTGCCGTAAAGAAAAAAAGATACCCATGGAATTTTGAATTGAGATAAATTAAAAATGACCCCTAAAAATTTATAAAAATGGTACCAAATAAATTTCTACACATGGTAACAGCACAAAAATGAACCCGACAAGACATAGAAAAAATATCCAGTTAATCAAACATACAAAATAACTAATTAAATAGATTCATGGAAGAGATAAAAACTAATATTAAACATGCAAATCGAACCTCACTGATCAAAACAACAGAAAAAAACAGAATGCCAACAACACATCAATGAAATAATCAAACTTAAACAAAATAAGCGAAGAAGATTTTTTATTAAAAATGTAGATAATTGCGTACATTTGCAATTCAGCAAACACTATATTGCAAACACATTCAAGTTTACTTGACAAGTTTATACGGAGATACAAATGATACCTAGAACAAATGTAATGAATTTCATTTTTTATTTTTGGAAGCTTGACAATTGCGCTTATTATGACCATATTCATTGCACACTCTACATCTGTTTTGCTTGTTCTGGAAATATGCAAATCCTCCTTTTCTTTTTGATGAAGGTCTACCGGCACCACGTTTATCCTTTGGTGGCTTAATTATTGCTTCATTACTTGAATCAACATCAGGTTTGTCATATGTAGGTATAAGATTAATTGTATGACTATATGAAGATCGGTAAGCTTCCACAGTGAAATAGTGCTCAATGAAATCATACACTTTTAATTTCATTTTATTAATACATTTTATAGCATGAGCACATGGAAAACCCATCACTTTCCACTGGTTACAGCTACACGTCCAGTCTTTTAGATCAACACGATGAGAAATTGATGATTTCACTTCAAACAGGTGTTCAAAAGCCTCTAATACATCCCAACCAAAACCTTCTTCAAGTAAGTCTTTTAATCGATTTTCCATGGTTGGACACAAAATGGTAGTCCATAAACGAGATTCTTCTCGGCGTTTAGCCATTTGTTCCATGATTTTTATTCGTATCCCGTCCAAACAAGATGTAATTGGTAAGGCACGTTCTTCTAAAATTCAGCTGTTGAAACTTTCAGCCACGTTAGAGCTATACTCACCATACCTTTTACCACGGGAAAAAAAAATCAGCCCATTTATTGAAAGGTTTGTCTTTCAAAAAATTAACCGCTGCAGGACCACCAACTTGTAAAAACTTAGAATGAGCAACTTGAAACTCAAGAACATTAGATGCTCGAGAACATGTCTGGAACAATTCCACAATCGAAATGTGTGCATTTTTGGACTTAACAGCAGACAACAAATTTTGTTCTATGTGAAGGTAGCAATAACTATGATATGAAGTGGGAAAAACATCGTGAACACCCGAAATCAGATCTTGATGTCGATCGGTCATAAAAACCAAATTACGTTCTTCGTTGAGCATTTTCTTCAAATGATTTAGAAACCAGCTCCAATTATCCACATTTTCTATTGAAACTATGGCCATAGCTAAAGGGAAAAAATCTGCATAAAAATTAAGAATAAAAATTCAATAGGAAATCATTCTTTTAAAAAAAAATGATAATTTCATACATATGATAAAGCTAATTAAATATTGTATAAATAAAAATGATACCTGCAAACAACCAAAACTGATGGTTAAAAATTGTTTGAGAAAAAATGATACCTAGATAGGAACTAAAATGATACCTACAAACTGTATACTAAAAACAGAGAAGAAAATGATACCGTAATGCCAATAAAAATGATAACTAAAATATGTATATCTAAACAATGATACTGTAAAAAATAATAAACTGATAAATCAGAAAATGAACTGGAGAAAACTAATCACATAGAATCCAAATGGTACCATATGTATATGTAAATCATTTAAAATTATAGTAAAATAATACCGTGGTTGCCATTCTTAGTTGTAGCACCCATTAAAACTCCTGGCCTACCTTTCAAATGAGTACCATCTAAAAATATCATAGGCCGACAATGTTTGAAGCCAAGAATGCAAGCACCAAAACCAACAAACACTTTCTCAAACTGATTTGTAGAAGAGTTAACATTCACGACGACATAAAAACCAGGATTGTGAGTCTGTAGTGCATCTAAATACCAAGATAAATCATTGTACGACATTGCATCATTGCCGTACAGTTCCAATAAAGCTATTTGCTTTTCTTTGTAAGCATAAGATAAGATAAATTCAGATTAAACTCTCTTCGAAAATCATCAATGATGTCTTTCGGTTTCTTACTAGGATGATCTCTAATTTCATCTATTATCAATGATTTAACAAATGAGCTTGATAGAGAAGGGTTACTCAAATTTGTTAGACCACCCCTGCAAGAATGCTCGACAACCAGATTTCTGATGAAAAACCTATTTAGTTGGGCAACATCACAAGAAGCATGCACTTTAAACAAACAACCAGTAGAAAATGATGAGAAAATAGCAGTGATCCTAGTAGCACTATTCTTAAGAAAGTGGTATTCATGACCTGATTTAATTTGAAAGGCCATTAAAAATTCTCTAAACTCCTTGGCACTTCCGAAATAAAAACCGGTAAAATCAGTAAATTTTAGTGTAGATCCTCTTTTCATCAAATCTTTTAAATAACTCTTCCTATGAATGACAATGTTCGCACCCAGACATTGATCAGAAGACGAAGGAATTGAAACATTAATAGAAAGTGCAGAAGAACCATCAATCACATTTTCCAACAGAAATTCCTTCAACTTAACATGAAAACAGAAAAAAGCACTCTTCTTATGTAATTGAAATAAAACGATACTTTGAAGATCATAGTCACTCTCAACAATTTTAATTCTATCCTCAATCACAAAGCTAATTTCAATGGACTTGGGAGTAAGTTGAGACCAATACTCACATATTTTGTTTTTCAAAGCATCCAATGAGCAGCTAATCGACAACCGAGTACTGAAAGAGGTATCGTTGAAGACAAGTACGATAAGGAGTGTGTCGTCACCACCGGAACAGAAAAGTAATGTGAAAAAAACAGTTAGCCAAGTAAAAAGATGCAAACAGATACCATAAAACAAGGGTAATACATTAAAAATGATACCTAAAAAAAATATTAAAATGATACCTACAAATTGTTGCACATTCAAATGAAAGGGAAGAAAATGATACCCTAAAAAATACTAAAATGATACCTAAAAACTGCTATAGTTAATTTTTTTAATACATTGCAGATAATCATAGTAACATTTATACTAATGAACGCAAAACAAGTTTTAATCTAAAACAAATTTAATTCAGCAATGCATTCAGAAACAAATTACAACCTGAAAAAAAGGAAAAACTAGAATAAAAGTAACGAAAAAAAATAATTAAAAATCTGAAAAAAGTAAAAAATAATACCTGCTTGTAGCACAAGTAGAATCCATGAATTACCAATAGAAACACTAAAAACCTATCGCAAACAGTGAAAGAATCGTATGATAAACTCAAAATGAATGGAGAAAATCAGCAGTAAACGCAATGTGATTTTGATTTTCCTGTCTGATTGATGAGAGATCAATTTTCCGTTTGAGAATTGTGCGATAATTTAGAATTTCAGATCTCTTGGGATTTATGCGATCAAATAAAAAAATTTGATTCGAAAATCTGAAGGAATAAGAATCGCGATTAATGGCGGCGAGATCCAAATTTTCTTCGATGAAAAATAGTGCATGAAATAAGGAAATAGCGCGCGTGATTTAGGGGTTAAATGTTTAATGGATTACATGAAATAGGGCACATGAGACAAGAAAAGGAGTGTGCTGTCCTTTTGAGTAAAATTTAAGTGGGCTGTCCTTATGGATAAAAAAGCCTTTAATATTTTCCTTGTAATTATTTTCCTGTTTTCAAAACGTGTTCCATTTTCTATCAGATGTTTTGATATGCTGTTTCTGCCTTTTTGTAGCCTTATTATCTCTCTTTTGTTCTCCAATGCGTAGTTCTTATTTCACTGGACCACTCTATTCAGGTATGATCCTGCCATGAATCTGTGAAGTTCGGTATGACACCTTGGAAAATGATTCGCGTCCATTCAGTGCTTGCTTGAGATCAAGGTGTCCCAAGGCAATTTGAGACCTAAACAATACCGAAATAGACTTTCAGTGAGTATATCTCATCTTATACCAGTAGCATTCCCAGTTATATCATTTACCCAAACATCTACAGTAACCAGGGTTGGCTTCAGGGTAAGATGGCGTAGGCAGCCGCCTGGAGCAAACCCCCTTCCACTGGGGTAGAGCACGTTGAAGGCGAATGCTAACCTATAAATCTATATGCATTGATAGATCTTATGGTGCAAGATATCATGGTTTAGGCTGGTTGTGATCTTGAATACCAATTTAAAGGTTCTAGGTTCAATCTATGTTGATGCTTTTCTAACCCCTCCCTAGCAGTCCATTTTTGGGGCATGCTTTGTATAGTATGCATAGCTCACGCATAATCATGTGTAGCTCATTTGGTTTAGCAATGAAAACACAGGAGGATCGGTGCAGGACTGCAGGTTTACTCTTTAAAAAAAAAACATAAAAAAGTTGATGGCCCAAGGCCCGGTAACTTCGGGTAAAAAAAAGACCACCGGATAATCAAATACATAACAAAACACTTTGTAATCCTAGCCAACATAATTCATCAACCCCAAACTAAACACATTCTCCTTAAAAATGGCGATCGAAGAGGGAGAATTCAACAAGGGAGAATTCAACAATCTTCATTATCGAAGCTGTGAATCTTCATGGCGGCTTTCATATGAAGTCTTCTCCAACTTTTAACTTCCCATATAGGGAGTTAGGGTTAGCTGTATCAACACACGCCCTAGCTTCAGTTCTCTTATCTGTTGAGTCAACAGATTTGTACGTTTCCATGCTTAGAAAGTTAGAGCAGCTTTCTCTAATCCTCTTAATGCTCTGAGAGTCTTCAGACTTCTTACATTCACTGTTTTCACCATCACTCCAGCAAGATAAGTGATATATCTGGTCATTAATCATGTTTTTACTTTTTATAGTGATTCTTGCCAACTATTTGCAGAAAGTATGTGATTTATCAACTTTTCTCCTTTTTAGAGAAAGAATGCACTCTGGATCACTGTTGGATTGTCGGCAATTTCTTCCTTCTGCATCAGGTAAACAACACGAGTTACCATTCAATTTATTAACAATAAAATTGCTTTTTTTAACTTGTCCTTGTTTACTTTCCTTGTAGGTCATACGAATGTCGAGGCTAGAGTTGCAACCTCCAGGGAAGAAGTCAATGTGCCCAGCTTGATCCCTGTTGTCTTTAATCATGCTTTTATGATAATTATTGCCAACTTTTCTAGAAAAGCAGTGTAATTTATCATATTTTCTCTTTCTCAGACAAAAAAAATGCATTTTGGATCACTGTTGGATGGGCGACAATTTCTACCCTCTGCATCAGGTAAACAACACGAATTAATGTTCAATTTATTAGGAAAATAATAGATTTTATTAATTAAATCCTGTTTACTTCCCTTGTGGGAAACACTGATGTCGAGGCTAAAATTGCAACCTCCAGGGAGGAAGTCAGAGTGCCCAACTTGATCCCTATTGCCACTAGAACTTTGGTGTAGATGTTGGAGTTAGAATATTGTCCAACAGATCTACCCAAGTCAAGCTTCCCATTGATTATATAATCCTCAATTTTCTTTTCCTCATTAAAGAATTTATCCTAATTGTTGCTTATTTTACTGCTTTGTCTATTTTCCTTTCTGATGATGATTTGACTATCTGCATATTTTTTTCCACAATTGGTTCTTTGGATGCATGCAATCTCTGATTTCTTTCTCTCCAAATTTGATATATCACAGTAGTTATTTAACACAAGGCTTATTAAAAGGTTTTGATTTATGTTTGAAATTATTCAAAATGTATTTAATACCATCTTTGATATTCAAAATAGGAATATTAAGATTAAAATTCATATTACATTTAGCATTATTATACCATATGAACTGAGTATATCTACAGTAAAAAAAATAGATGATTTACACTCTTGTTCATTCTTACAGAGGAGACAAGTAGAATCTGAACCCTTGTTCCATTTACAACACTTGTCCCTTGTAGGAAGTTTATTTAAAAAGGCAAAATAAGCACAACGTGCCATTTTTGGACAATTAGCTTTGCACCAAATTACTTTATTCTAGCTAACTTCCACCTCTTCTCCAATAAAAATTCCCATGCTTTTTTAAAAGAAAGTTTCTCTTTGGAATTGAGTTTCCATATCCATTTATCTTTAAAAAGTTTTTATCAATGGGAAGTTTTTGAATAGCAGATTTATATATTGAGGCAACTTGGCTATTTTGAAAAGACCAGCAATTATTTTGGATAATATTCTGGACTGTATAATTTACACCACCTAATATGTGTAAATTATTCCACCCTAGAAGTTTAATTAAAGAATTACCAAAGATCCATGGATCAAACCAAAGACTGGTTTGACTTCCATCCCTTAGTTTTCTTTCAATTAGCTTTCTTCCTATTTCTCTGTAGTCTAGAACATTTTCCAAACATAAGAGTGATGGTTTTCTTTTCTAATAATTCGATTTTTTTTTCTTTTAAAGTATTTAGCCTTCTCCATCTAGCCCAAATGATTTGCCTTCTAAAATCTTCCAGACAAGCTTAAGTTTACAAACTTCATTAAGATCTCTAATGTTTCTAAGACCAAGCCACTAAACTTTTTTGGTTTACAAACTTTTTCCCAGGCAATTTTGTGTTGTTTTCCCTTCCAAATAAAATTAGCACACATTTTTTCAATTTTTTGAATAACTTTAATTGGGGTGTTATATGATTGTATCCAATAGATTATAACAGTTGTGATGACTATATGGGTAAGTTCCATTCTATCTGCCATAGATAAGAGCTTACTAGACAATCCTTCCAGCTTACTATGGACGATATCAAAAAGTCTAGAACAGTCCCTTTCATTGATTTGATTAATACTATGTGGTAAGCCAAGGTATTCGACTGGTAACTTCCCTTCCTTAAACTTTAGAAGACTAAGAATATCATTTTTAAATAAAGAATCTTTACTGAAATATATTTTAGTTTTATTATCATTTACTCTAAGGCCAACAAAATTTTCCATATTGCCAAGAATGCTTTTGATAGAGGCTGCACTAGATCTATCAGCTTTAACAAACACCATCATATCATCTACATACAAAAGATGAGTGATATGTGGTTTGTTCCTATTGATACGCTTAATGTTACCTCTCAGTAGTTCTATTTCCATTTGCATTAGAAAAATATTCCATAACAATAGAGAATAAATAAGAAAATAAAGGGTCTCCTTGTCTTATTTCTCTATTGCTATGTATGAATCCTTTGGGGGATCCATTAACCATTACTGAGAAAGTAACGTTATTAATGCATTCCTTTATTAAGTCACAAAATCTGCCACTGAAATCCATTTGTTTCATCAAAAAGATAATAAAATTTCAGTTGATTTTGTCAAAAGCTTTCTGAAGATCAATTTCAATGCACATAAGGTTTTTATTTTTAGAATAAAAATTCCTTATTAACTCACGAGCTAATAAGGAGTTTTCAGAAATAAGCCTTCCTGGAATGAAAGCATTTTGATTTTCTTAAATAAGTAATTTTAAAAATCTTTCAATTTTGTTACATAATATAGAGGAAATAATTTTATATATGAAATTACAACAGGCTATAGGCCTGTAATCCTCTAAACTCATAGGGGTTTAACTTTTGGACCCAGAGTAAGAAATGTATCGTTTGTATTCTTCCGTAACTGGCGAGAGTTAAAAAATTCTTTAATAAATAACAAAGAGGATTTTGAATTTCAGCCCAGTGAGTTTTATAAAATTTAGCCCCAAAACCATCTGGTCCAGGGCTCTTATCATTATTAGCATTATAAATAATAATTTTAACTTCTTCAATTATGATAGGAGCTAATAAAATATCCTGACTACTGTTGTTCGCTATATTTTTAAATTCAATATTTGGAAAATTACTTGATAGCTCTATTGTAACACCCCGTGAATTCTATAACATTAAGCTTCACAAATTAAAGTGTAATTAATTCTAAATGAAAGAATTAAGGGAAATGGGTTACGTCATTGCGTTTGTCTCGGAATTCTGCTTGAGATAGAGTCTGAGTTTGCGTGAATCGGACTCCGTATGAAGGAGTTATGACCTTCGGAAGTTTCAGAATAAAATTTAAAATTCAAACAACTCAGTTTCAAATTCGAAATTCGAAAAACAGGTTTAAACTGGGCTGGGCGGGAAAATTCCCGCCCAGAGACCAGGTCGACCATAGGGTCGACCATGGTGTCGACCTGGCTACCCCAGGTCGACCATAGTGTCGACCTGGGTGTCGACCTGCTAGTCGACCTACCTGGTCGACCTGGATGGTTAGGTCTGGCTCTAGCTCTAATTTCTGTGGCTCGGTGTGTCACTAGGGCTGACATGTCACCTCTTGATTGGCTCTTTGAACTTTGTATGGTCTAGATTCCTCCTGTCTTCGTCTAACAGCTCAAAACAATTTAAAAATCTATAAGTACACCATAAGTCTCAACTAAAAATTCACACACAAAAAAAAGATGGGAGTCGTCATGCTGCCAAGAAGGAATTGAGCATAGCCGTCAAGAGGGAGAAGCTTAGAGACGAATCAAAATTAAGAAGTAGAAGATTAAAGCTTAATCAAATTAATCAACGCAATGTTAATCTACCCAAAGGAGTGCATCTCAATTTCAGAATTCAGAATCCATAATTCAAGATTCTGCATTTGTTGTAAGTATAGTGACCTTTCAGAATATGAATAAAAACTGTGATGTGATTCAATGTAAATGAAAATAGAATTGTGTTATTATATGAATATGATATAAATTATGTGTATTGTAATGATTCTGTCATGACTTGTGTATTGATATTTGTGGCCTAAATTGATTAATGCAAGCCTATTGAACAATTGTATATGAAAACAATGGCACTTGCAAGTTGTGGCAAAAACTAGAAATTGATCCCTTTATGTTTATGTCGATGGCATGGACTATATACATTCCCTTAGTCTAAGTTAGAATTTATGTAAACATGTTATAGGTTTGAGACCTTTTATGCCTACATGACCCAGAACCTATGAACACATTCTTATGTTTATTTGCAAGTATAATTGGATCTATGTTAAGTATCGTTTGGGTTTCATAAACTATGCAAGTTCATGTTGAAATAGGCTATATGATTAGATGTTAAAATTGGACATTTTGGTGAATATACAACATGCTAGTTTTGTGGTTGACATTATGCCAAGTTAAACATGTTTAAACCCAAGTTTGTATAAGCCTAAACTATGCCATTTCATATGTCACCTACTTAGTTATACTTTGATTTGAATGCAAGTTCACATGAACCATATTATATGTTAGTTGAATCGCTAAATTGCAAGTTCATGCGCCACACACCTTTATGTGAAATATTACATGTTCTTGGTTTCCCCTTTTTCTCACGTTTATAAAGTTGGGCTGAATTGTGACAAGCCCAACACTTGTTATAATGTTGCGAACGTATAAACGAGGGTAATAACGTTGGGTGTAGAACATTAAGAATATAAGTTGGCATAGTTAGCACATGCCAACGACAATGACATTCTAGTGGTATGAATTGTTATACCCAAGAATAAAAGACATGAAATTTACATATATAATTGAGAAGTAATAAAATATGTAAATTTAGAAAACACGGTATGCTTAACCCGAGGTTGGATTGAGTTGTGACGTAAACCTGCCCGGACCCGCCCGGCTGTCCAGTAGTCACAACAATACCTATCCAATGTGGGTGGTTAAGCATTGAGCCCAATAATGACCCGAGGTTAGACTGAGCTACGGTGTAAACCTGCCCAGAACCGACCGACACATCCAGTAACCGTAGCAATACCTGTCTAATGTGAGTGGTCAAGTGCTCTAAGAGGCTAAGGACAGATGGTAGGGTTAAGTCAACTATAAAAACTTAACCAAATTCAACATGTTAACAAGAATTGATGGCTGGGGGTTAGGTAAATACAGACACTTAACCACTTAACATGTTTGACTAGAAAACCCTGGTAACGAGGGACCCGTTTCAGCAGTAACCCAAGTTAGGTATCATGGTACCCTAAAACTAGGCAGGGTGAGGCACAATTACTGGGCTGATTGTAAGCGGTCAAAGCGACAGCGGTGGGTGCAACAGTGTAGGTTCTAACGGGGTGCGGGCGTGCACACACTCCGGAGTAGACAAACAGGGCACTGGGGGCACCAGTAGTATAACCTATTCCTTTTAGAATTTGTGTCGGGGCCGCCACCATGGGTCTTGATACACCCCATGGTGGGACCAGCATAGGTATCTACAATTCTTGGGGGCCATATGACACGTGTTTACGCGAGTAGGAGCCGATCTTTAAATAAAAATGGGGATCACTTTACCCTCAGCATGGGATGCCAGTTAGAATAAACTCAAGTAGGTGCAGAGATATAGTATGGGTACGATAGTACATTCGATTCTAAACGTCACCTCCTTAGCTTGTGACACTTTCCTGTTTTCAGTTTATATCTATCATGCCCTTTTCTTATTCACATACTGAAGAGTTACTAGATTTACTCAGGCTTTTATGTCTGACTCTATTTTCTTTTCGTCTTCTTTTCTTTCGTCCCCCCCCAGGTCCACAGGGAGGAAACAACTCAGCTCAGTCTGACTCTTTACAAGCTCCAAGCCCGTAGATGTATGATTTGGATCTCTTTTTCTCGGATTATGGCTTTGGATATCACTATGGGGATTTTTGTTACTTTTATTTATGTTTTATGCTTCTTTAATAATCAAGACAGTAATGAGGTTGTAATGTTGGAAGTATTTTGAGACAATTATGGAAATGTTTTGTTTGAACACGTATTGATGAAATAAAAGTCTGTTTGGTTTCCGCTGTTTAAAATATGTGTATTTATATCTGTCTTGAGTTTATCTGTGGCTTTTACTTATAAAACTCCACCAAAGTTAAGGCATTCCCTTTGTGAGTGACCTTAACGGAGGTGGGGTGTTTCATCTATATAATAATACGGAGAACAGAAATAATTAATGACCTCTTTTTTCAGAAAGGCAGACATCATTAATTATTTTTCCATTAGAATCAAGTAATTTTATAATGTCATTTCTATTTATCCTATTAAACATTATAGTATAAAAGAATTTACTAGCTTCATCTATTGAAGTTAACCAGTCAATTTTGGCTTTCTTCCTAATGTTAACAAAGTGAATATGCAGAGATTTAACAAGTTTGGCTTGTGCATCAATAATTAAATAAGCCTTATCACTGTCGTAGCTATTATTATCTAAATCATTTTGGAGCCTTTCACATTCATTATTAAATTTAATGTCAGATTTATTTCTAAAAAAATTCCAGTTATTAAGATTACTCTTAACAATTTGAAGTGATTGTTAAATTTATATTGTGTAGTACCAAATAATTTATTATTAACACTATTAGCAACAATCTGTTTATAACCATCTTCATGAACCCAACCATTCGCAAATCTAAAAAGGGAATTTTTAACCCCTGCATCATTATTATAGAATGAAATTTGAATAGGGGTGTGGTCACTAGAATATCGAGGAAATGTGCAACATTTTAACTTAGAGAAAAAGTTGATAAAATCCTTGTTTAATAATACCCTATCTGATTTGTAGTGAATGTTTCTAAATTCTTCTAATCTCCAAGTGAATTTATTATCTGCAATTGGAGGTTCTATTAAACCAGATTTTATAATAAAATTAGCAACTTTCTCAAGTTTATTAAATGGAATTGGAATGCCACCCTTTTTCTCAAAGCCATGAAAAATAGTGTGACAACCACGGGATTCGAACCCCCGACCTCTCGGAAAGCAAAATTGCGCACTAACCATAGTGCTAAAAGATCTTTTTGTTATCTTTTCGAGAGGGGTGTTACAGACTACCCTTCTTAAAGAGACCAACGTCCTCGTTGACTCATATCACTCACCACCCAGGCGTTGTGCATGTAACCCGCATTAGTACCACACCGACCGACTTCCGCCGCATTACACATACAATTCCGACTGGGTATAGGCTATGATACTAAATGCGACAACCACGGGATTCGAACCCCCGACCTCTCGGAAATCAACACCACGCATTAACCACTGTGCTAAAAGATCTTTTTGTTAGCTTTTCGAGACAGGTGTTACAAATAGTATTAAAGCCCCTTATGTTAATCCAAGGGCTATTAATTTTCTTGCTAAACTGTTCAATACAAATCCATAGCTTTAATATGTCAACGTCAAAATTAGAGGCATAAATAAAGGTGTTTTAAAGCAAAAATCCACCTTTATTCTTAAAGCTACAATGTATGTATTGGAAGTCAATAAAGTAACTACCAAGAGACCCAATGTTTGGGTTGTGTAGAACCATTATTCTACCATTCCCACCTATTTGGTTATTATTGACAATATTCCAATTTGCTAAACTTCTATTCTGAAATTCAGAAATTCTATTATCATTGAGTTTATGCTCAAGCAAACCAATGATACTAGGTTTATACTTGGTCAAAAACTTAATAAGATCTAATTTCCTACCTGGGGAATTAAGCCCCATAATATTCCATGCTATGATACCTATATATAAAAATATTAAAAAAATATATAAATGATACAATCAAGGATACACTCAGCTACTGTAGAGCAGTACTTTTACTGCTATCCACTTTCACCTCTAATTGCTTTCCATTTTGTGAAGCTTTTATTATTATTTGCTTTCAATTGGTTCTCTCATTTAGAATTTTTTTCTATATATTTGTTTCTGAATTTATTGTCTTTAGCATCTTCTTCTTCTGCTGCTGAGACAATGTCTGTTATGCTTTTGGTCATGCTCTTCTTTTTTCTTTTATTTTTTATTGCAGATTGGGAGGCAATCATAGATGAGTTGAATGCATCTTCAATATTGCTATCTGTAATTTTCGAGTGGTGAGAAGGAGTAAGACCATCAGCCAGTAGTGAAGAACCAGTGAAGATGGGGTAAGCAGAAAGGAGAGACGAGCAGTGATCATTAATAGCACTATTTGAATTCTTATCATTATTATTCATAATATTGTTTAATTCCTCTATTTGGCCTGAGAAATTAATGATCTGTAATTTATTATCCCCATCTGATGAAGATTGAGCAACATAACCAGTGATTTGGATAGGCTTAACTAGGGGAATTTCTTGTAGGTGATTTCCCTCTGTTATTACTTGCTGTTGATCATTTTGCAGGCTGGCTGTAATGTTTATAAAGTCTTGAATTTTCCTATAATATCCATGTGATTATGAATTTCCCATGTTGTTGTTATGATCAATTACCACATCAATATTCATTACTTCTGCAGTTTGAAAAGGGATATCACTCACTGCATTTGTATTGCTTTGAGTAATGTTCTCAGTAGTGGTGCCTGCTTCGTTGTTAACCAGATTTTCTTGAACAAAATTTATCAACTTGTTTTTCTCTCCATTCTTTTTTTCAAGAACAGTTTTCTAATGAATGGCCAAAGCATTTACAATCTTTCCAACGAGCAGGAATCCATTAATATGTAATATGATGAGTAATGATTTCACCATCATGCATTGAAATATAAGCTTTATTTTGTAATTCAACGTCTGCTTTAATCTTAACAAGGATACGGGCATAGCCAAGCCTTGTTTTCTCTGTAGTTGGCTCATCTAACTTCAAGGGGATGCCCACTGTGTTCGCTATCGCGCTAAAAACCTGCTTATTCTACAATATTAGATTTAACTCAGGTAGTTTTATCCAGATAGGCATGGTGCTAAGTAAATATCTATCAAAAATGAGTCCTTTTGACCATTTCTTGATGATAACGAGCTTCCCATTGATAAAGTAAGGCCCCCATTTTAAAGGCTTTTCGCTATCCTCCAAATTCGAAAACCTAATTATAAAGAACCCATTGTCTTGTGTGTAAATATCAAATGTACCTGTGGGATTCCAAGTGCGCGATACACACTCCCTGAAATGATGATATAGTGGTCGCTTACCATAGACGTAAGCAATAACTGAAAGACCCCATTTATTTTTTGTTCTGTTACTTGTCTCTTCCTTCACCACAATCATTTTCCTATTGTTGATGGTGGATAGCTCTATGTATTTGAGATCAAATTCAGAACCTTGTCCTCCATTTCTTACCATTTCAACCCACGTAGAAGATCTACTGGTATAATTGACATTTGATATGCCATTATTTGTTGATGATCTTTTGATGGCGTCTGATCTTGTATGATTCTTGAATTGATATTTTTTGGTTCTTGCTGATAGATTTACCCCATGATTGGGTTTTGCATTATGAATCTCAGATTGCCTACTCCTTTGTGGGTTTGAGCGAATCCATTGAATCATTGTTCAGGTCTGGAATATTTCTTACGATTAACCATTATGTATCCATCCTCATCCATAATAAAATTTGGAGATGATTGTGGTAGAGTGAACTGAGATTAGGTAAAGGGGTATAAGTAAATGGGAGAGACGATGAACCCCTATTTTGATCAGGGTTGTCATTAAAAATGAGATTGTTTTTTATTTTCAAGGTAGGCATGGCTACAAAGCTTTTTTCACTTCTTGCAGGTTTACTTCTTGAAAATGCAAGATTTAACATTTTTCACCTCTGGGAAACCTGAGCAACAAAGCCGGGCCCTGAAAGTAACTGACATCATAGATGCTAGGAAGATTGAAATATTGAATTGTCCTACGTTGCCAAACATTCTCAAAAATAATTTGAAGTTCTCTAGTTAATTGTAAGAGTTATTTCTGTTCCTCTTGATTATATCTGATTTTGGATGTTTTATTTTCAAATTCTATGATCTACTATTTTATAATCATTCTGTGTATATTTTCATACCGTTTTACATTCAAACACCCATTCTTAAAAAAAATCTATAATTATTTACTAAATTTTCATAGTTCTCTACTAAAGTCAACACAATTGAATTGATTACATAATCCAAAATTTAAGCTAGTGGAAAATAGGAACAAAGACTAATTTTGAAAAAAAAAATAGATTGAAAGACACTAAGTTTTATTTTTATACCGGAAAAAAAAAATCGAAGATAATTAGTTGAAGTATAGTGCTAAATAGAACTAGCATTTTGCAAAGTGTAAAACTGAATATAATGTTAGTTATAACTAACATTTTATATAGTGTAAAAACTGAATTAATGTTAGTACATTTAACATTTTCCTTCAATCCATTTTTTTTCAAAGTTTGCTGTTCAGTTTTAAAACAAGACTCGATGTCTTCCAACATATTTTTTTCTTCAAAGGTTGTCCTTTTTTTAATTACCTCTTTAAACTAATTGTTACTTAGTCGGCTAATATTTATTAACAAAACTAAAAGATGAAAGTTTCCAACAAATTAGTTAAAAGAATCATTTAGATGCAGATATATAAAAGTTTTATGATGATAATAAATTTATTTATCACATGTTTCCCTATAAAATTCCATTAACTTCAAATACTAAATTTTATTTCATATAAATTAAGTCGGAACCCTTCTCAATTATCTTTTAATTTTAACATTAAAATCCATGTATTTAACTATTCTAGTAATCGTAAATTTAATTTACTTAAATAAATATGATTAATTAATATTCATTTATTTATGTATTAAATCTAAAAAAATTGAGAATTTCAACGTATGTAATAGCCGTTACTACAAGGGGAACATTGAATTCAAACGGAAAATAACCGTCGGCGGCCGTTGGGAGTGGAATGTGAATCTCATTTTGTAATGAGTGCTTTCCAACGGAATTTTGTGTTGGATTCCAACGACTAGGTTGAACATGTGGAATATCATTATGACCAAGTTACCGTCCGCAACTATCAGAAAATGTCAAAATTTTCCATTGGAAATCGTTAGAAGCCGTTGGAAAGGGATGAACAATAAGCAGTGGGTAGCCGTTACAATCCATTGAAATTCTGAGTATATATTTTGTTTTGTTTTCAAGTCTGCCATCTTTCATCCATCACATATCCATCAATAAACATAATAGTTCCGTTTCAAGCATATATATAAAAATAATAATCAAATATATAGCAACACACAATGTTCAACTCAAACCATGCGCCAATAATCCTGTATATACAACATAACACAAAATTTCAACTACAATCGTATCTGAACCAACATCCAACATTTAACAACTCCACAGACAAATTCAAACCAATATAAAATAATATACAATCTATCAAGATGTTTGACCCATATCCTCACTCGCTTGTAGCGTAATACAAAAACCATAATAAAACATACCTCTCGTCATTCATCATCCCCTTGAGAACCATCCAACGAAGTGAACCTCCCATGCTGCTCCATGTATCCTGCAAAACGCTGGTTGAACTGCTCTATATATCTATACATCACGACGACGATCATGCTCCTACAGTCCATCGATCTGGACTCGTAACTCTGCAATTTTCGCTTTGTCGTGAGCCCTTTGGTACACATTCTGGGATGTGTTAGCTTGTATTTTTTATATTATAATGTCTTTAAGATCATAAACTTAATTTACATAACTTTAATTGAAAAATATACTATATTTGAATTTATTTTTAAAAATTACCGCTTGGATCCCAAATCCACAGCGCCTAATGTGGAATGATTGCTCCATGAGAGACACAAAAATAGCGTACTCCTCATCAGAAGTCGAATCATTTCGTCTGGTGTCATCCAATAACCGTACTCGTGTGAAACGACCCGAACTTCCCCGGTAAGGAAAGCCGGGATAGAATTGAAAACAAGCCACAAAGGAACGCAGACGGAAGAACATTTCATTGTATATTACAACAATTCATCATAATACAAGAATATATAGAGTATAAATGAAATTACACATTATAAAATATCAGAGATTACAATACATTACATAGCAGCGGAAAATAATACAAACACAACTGAAGGAGATATACGGATACAAAGCTTTCCGGATATCGTTCCAGCTGTAAACCAGGATCCTGTGAATATAAATCTGCAAAACCAAAACTACTAGCTGCCCATGTCAAAATAAGGGCACCCAAAGTTTAGGTTAAAACAATAAACTCCAGGTCAGTCATGGGACTGGTGTGAGAACTAAAACAGTTATTAATCTTTATTTTAAAGTTAGGTAAATCAAGGGACCACGTCGTATAACACGGAACGAGTTTCTTCCCAAGAACACCAGTGCATAAAACAAATAGCGCAATGCTAAATAAAGAAAAATGAAGCTATTATAAGACCCAGGTCCCATCACACAATGCAACGCAAGCCGGAGGAAAGGGTTTTTACCTTATAACAGCCAAAGAATGCTTGGTACGTTTAAAATAAATCATTTGATACTATTATAAGTGTATAGTGTCAAAACAATTTCAATCATAAGTATCAATCACAGACGGCATAAGCGCCTCATCCCACTATGTGGCCATATATAGGATTACAGCTAAAATCGAAACGTCACGTATTGGAAGTTGGATTTCCATCTATGAACCGAGGCCAGGGATCGTCCTCTACCGATTCGAGATGCTCTAGCCCGCCCCTCAGGCAAGCGCACAGGCAAGCCTTGGATCGTCAGGGCCGGTCCACCGATGTGGATTATTATGCCTGAACACTGCGTTTCCCCACCCTTTGGGGTGTCAATGAGTCAACGAATGACTCCATCGGCTTCACATAGCCACCGATATATCCGAGGCGCCTCGCAACAGCAACAACCACATAAATCAAACTCGTCAGGGCGTGTAAAACCACTGACGCCACTTCTAGCTAGAAAGAAACGCATGTCCTCCCTGATGTCCTCTCCCGTTTCTGGTTCACAACCGGGGTGTGAGGCTCGCGAATTAACGCTACACAAAGCTTTGCCACACAGGTTGTGCTTTAATCATCAACCACAAGACTCTGCTTTTCAACAGAAGCCTTGATCATTTGCATCTTAGCATGCCACACAGGCAAACCACTCCATGCAACCGATATCCATCAATCACACAAAATGATACCCAATGTCAGACACACAGTCCATTTATAAGTTCGTTCTGGGTTTGAACGAAGCCGGAGGCACCTAGTACCCCGCATATCCATCGATCTCCAAGTACGTTTGGACGACCACCAACTGATTCCCTCCTCTTGGGTGTACGACCCAATCAAGATCATCAGTAATTATCCAAACGACGTGAAGACCTCCGGTCTTCAACCACCGTCTTCATCTTCGACTAATTGTCGAATCAGTTATTCAGAATGGGATAAACCCGGTCTTTCCGAATAACTCGCGTATATAATAAACAAGTGTTACGCAAACACAACATACGCCTCATTCCAATTCATCAGTCACTAACCGTAAATCAACAAGAGAATAATTCCCCAAATATTAACCCCGAAGGCCGAAACCAACATCAGATCAATACCCAGGAAACCGTTCTGCTTAGCTAACCTACAGTTAGTTTCTAAATTTCACATTCTTAGGGAAAGGTTCACATTAATTTTATCAAAGATAAATTCCTTTAAATTTATTCTTTAATCTTCTTTTGAATATCAATTCAAACTAGTCGGGATTAGCGAAGCTTACCGAAGTAATCATTTGTTTTAATTTCCCAATCCCAACCTATTCATCTCATGAAGTAAAACTGGTAATACTTCATATCTAACACCACGGTGTTATCGGTAAATTCAATTACCATTTCACGTTCAAATCTAATTAAAGATTTAACTACCGTCTGGAGTAAAACTAGTGATACTCCATTCTCAATCTAATTAAAGATTCATTAAAACTCCACTTAGTTTTAATCTTTGACTGGGTTAAAGAATCAGTGTCATTTAAAACACGGTTCACGATAAACCCAAAACCACATCACATTTAAATCGGTCCCTAACCGTAAATTAGCAAGTGAGCAATTCCCTAAGTATTAACCCCGAAGGCCGAAACCAACATCAGATCAATACCCCAGAAACCATTCAACTTAACTAATCTCCAGTTAGTTTCTGATTTCCTTAACTCCTTTGGGTCTAAGAACAGCATTATTGAAGATACTGTTCACGACAACCCAAAATCACATTCCATTAATTATCGGGTTAAAGAACAAGTGTTATTTAAAACACTGTTCATGATAAACCCAAAAATCAATACCAATTCGATTCCAATTAAATATTATTTAATTGGTACACTTCATTAAATCTAAATAAAAAGATTTAATCTTTTTCTCAACTGGGCTTAAGAACAGTGTTAATGAAGACACCATTCACGACAAACCCAAATCACATTTTGATATTAAATACAAGGCTCTGAATAGAAAATATATCGGCTTATATTCAATATCAAATTCTACGGCCAACAAATATCGTATTGGAAATAATGATATATATATATCTTTCAAATTTCCATAACAATATCTGTATAATCACGAAATCCAACATCGAAATATTCCGAAGACAATTTTGGTTCAAATCCATTCCAATGCAATCATTGGAAATTCTGTTTACTTTCAAAACCATTTCAAATCCAATTTATTTATTTAAAAATAAATAGGATTATAATTCAAGTTCAAAACTAGCTCATTTCGATAAAAAAAATCTATTTTTATCTTTTCAAATATGGAGTTTTTCATCCCGATTCTTCTGAAATCATTTTTTATGATTTTACACAAATTATTACTATTTTTAATAATTTTATCAAGGCCCGTACAGTCGATTTCCATCAATGGCCATCGAACTGCACTTACAACGACCTTTTCCAAATTTGATTTGGACATAATTCCAAATCCAACCGTTAGATTTCTAATTTCTAATATCCGTTAGAAAGCCCTTTTCGATACGAACCCAACGGTTCCGGTTTTAGGAGAATCCGATGGTCGGATCTCCCGCAATATCCATTCGAAGTCAATGGTCGAAATTCACGAACTGCCGCGACGCGGCGCGTTCTATTCAGGCCATTATATAGTATATATAATATATACTTCGTCGATTTCCTTTCAAAACGCATTTTATAAATCGTTTTAAATTCGTTTTCAAAACAATTTCAGCTTCATTTTTAAATTCAAATCAGAATTTAATTTTTCAATATAAATTCGTTTTAAATTCATTTCAAATTGATTTCAATTCAAATCAATTTTTAATTCAATTTCGGTTCGTTTTCAATTCAATTCAATTTCAATTCGAATTCGTTTCTGTTCAATTTCAATTCGAATTCAATTCGAATTCAATTCTATTCAATTTCAATTCAAATTCATTTTCTATTCAAATTCAATTCTATTTATTTCAATTCGAATTCGTTTTCTATTCAAATTCAATTCTATTCAATTTCAATTCGAATTCATTTTATTTTCAATTCAATTCGAATTCTAATTCGTTTCAATTCGATTCGAATTTCAATTTAAAATATTCGATTTTGAAATCACTTTTCAATATTCCTTATAAAACGAATACAATCGATATAAATATCGTTTACGTCAAAATGACGTCAATCTAATCAACACGGCTTCATATATTTCTATATTCAAATATTCTATTTCAAATATTTCTATTCAAATATTTCTAATCAAATATTTCTATTCAAATATTCCTTTTCAAATATTCTATTTAAATATTTCTTTTTCAAATATGGAATGAGGCCCAATCAATTACCATATAATGTTAATTATATGGATTTTCTACAACACACATATATAACAGCAACGATAAATCATCAACCATCATCCAAAGTGCATTCTACACTGTATAAGCATCAAATATAAATATTTAACGCTTATAACAGTCTGTCAATCAATCGATCGACATACAACTAATTATTGGGATTAGTGTATGTCATATCTCATCCCAATACCCGTGTGGGGTTTCAAACAATCAAACACAGATTTTATTTGTGCAGTTGGGCGATGTGTAAAATTTATCGTCCCAATCAATATCAATCAAATCAGTGTATATAAACAAATCTCCGTTTTGTTTATAAATATTTATTCACATTCACGTTAAAAATTATATTTTTAACGATAAAATATTTTTAACTATATAAATATTTTATTTCATTTCACATCACACAATCAATTTTCACTACAACAAACAATCAAACATACAAGCCATCCATGGTCTGTGGATGACGGGTGTCGGGTGCTGCTAAGCACCGTCTGCATCCTAGTATATATTTTTAACTAGAAATTTGAATTAAAAGTGAGGAGTTCTCACAGAGGGTTCCACTCCACCGTGCTTTATTTCTGAACGGTCTGGATTTGTCTACAATGTCCACGCAGCCTTCTCTACGCTGTTCATTAAAAATCGCATTTTTATTACAAAGCCGTTTCAATAAAAATCACCTTTTATTACAAAGCCATTTCAATAAAAAAATCACATTTTTATTCTACTACCGTATATATAAAAATTATATTTTTATTCCGCTTCTGTATATATAAAAATTATATTTTTAACTTCTCATATAAAGATCGATTTTTTATCTCTACTTTATATGTATAAAAATCTCGCCTTTTCTTAACTAAAAATCAAACTTTTCTATAGTAAAAAAACTTCAACTTTCTAATGTTATAAATCGTATCCTTTATAACTGAACATCGTATGTTTTTATATACTTTAAAAATCATTTCTAAAATTAATAATATATTTAGAAACCATATTTTTATTATAACCTTAAAGAAAAACTGATTTCATAATAAAAAAAAGGATAAATAAATACTTACAGTTGGATTTATATGGGGAGGGGGCTTTTCGAGCTCGCGGTGGACTGGCGGCACATGGATCGAGGTGGAGGATGAGGTGGCGTGGCAGGCATCGTGGGAGGTGATGCGGTTTCAAGGAAAAGAAAGGGGAGGGGCTGGCGGGTTTTCCTGCTCGCGATTGGGCGTTAGGGCGCTGGAGTTTTTCACGTCGAGGGGGGCATCGGAGGATGAGGTGGCGTGGCTGGCGACTTCCACCAGAAGCGGGGCGCGATGGCGATCACCAGGGAGGCCGCGACGAGGTGAGAAGGCGGCGACGAGATCTGGATTTCGGGTCTCTGCCCCCCCTTTTTTTTTATTTTAAAATAAAGGGCGTTGACTGAAAGGTATATAGGGAGAGAGAGTATAGTTTAATTAATTAATTTATTGTTTTATTTTCTCCATAATTGTGATTTCGTATACGAACGCCAAACGAGACCCAACGACTGTCGCCCCTAGCTAATTACCCCCATTCTAAATACAATGGGATAGCCAGTTCGGCCATTTCGATTAGTTTCCGTCAAAATCAACATATAACTCTATATATTGAATTTGAACGCGAATTTCAATTTACCGGACCGACATACGGACTCTAAAAATTCCCGAAAAATATTTTCTTGCTTTGAATTGACGATACGGTCCAAACAAAACTAATTTCGTTGAATTCTGAGACTATTTGAAAAAAATGGCCATTTTCCAGTCGATTAAAATCAACTGAAACTGGTCAAACGCGTTTTCCTTTGCCACGCTCACATATTGATTCAAAAAATTATAAAAATTGGAATCTAGCAATAATTTGATATCCCGGATCCAACAAAAGTGGTTTCGTCGAAAACCGAGGTCGTTTGCAAAATTTCCATTTTTAAGGGCCTGAATTCCATAGCGACTATTCAGAATTTTCACCTGGGCGTATCTTTTGATTCCCGCTATGAAATTTCAATTTTTTGAATTCGTTGGAAAGATATTCTCTATTAGATTCAAATATTTTTGGTTTCGCTAAAATCCGGTTTATTTTGAATCCTGTACATTCATTTGAACTTAGAAATCGAATTATCGAACTACCGCACCATTTTCAATTCCTTTTATAATTTAAAATAAATATTTATATTCTAACGACGATCTATATAAATATATACGTTCGAATCCTATTCAAAATAAATTTCTCTTCGATATTATTTAAAATAATTCATTTTAAATATTCAAAATTCACTAAAATTGCCAAAATAAAAATTTTAAATTGGCTCGGATTTCCGGGTTATTACATCATGTTTGCTGGAACTTTTGTTGTGCTGCAAAATACAATTGAATTTTACACAATACTACTTTAATTCTTTATAATCAATTAATTAAACTAATCATTTTTAAGTAGACTAATAGCTACAAATAATAAAAAGCCGGAATGGTCACATGTATAAATAACTTTGATTTAAATATTTATAATGTGTACTTAAATAACATATACCTTTTAACTTAATTATATTATACTTACATATGCAGTAGTCCCTTTATCATCATGCTTCCAGCAATATACAACTAAGCCCGCATCGTCGGTCTATCTCAAGGCATGTGTATGAGTAAAAACATCCCAATACGACAAAGAGTCCCCTGTTCTTTTTCCTGAAATATGAATATATAATTATATATTATACATTTATTTGTTAACGATCTATTAACAAATTATAACTTAAAAGCATAAAAAACGTAATAACTGTTTGTTATCTTAAATAATAAGTTTACAAAGTCTTCGCGATGATGTTGGAATAACTTGGAACTATGGCGATGTGTGATAGGATTCTTGTTTTTGATTGCGGAATTCCTATATGACTCCTTGTAACAACCCAAAAATTTGAACAATATTAATTAATTAAGATCTTTCAGAAATTAGGATATTAAAAGTTAATTTTAGGTAAACATAGCATTACAAAGTAATAAACAAAGTTAATTATAAACAATAACGGTAACATTATAAAATAATAAATGAAATTAATTAAAGGTTAATGTTATTTAAGCATAATGTTAAAGGTTAATAAAGGAATTAATATACGAATGTTAACACGCGCGTTTGAACTTGAAAAACTAACACGTGTCATAAAACCGGACTTAAACAAGCATAAATGGAATTTGTTGAAAAGTAGATAATAATTAAAGAATTAATTAAATAATAAAATAGAGATTTGTGAAATTATTAGAATTTGGCTATGGAAGTTGCACCATTGGTTTCGTGGTAAATTTCTGAGCAATTTGCATATGTAACTTATCGTAATCGGGGATGGTGTAAAAATGTTATTAAAGAAATAAAGAATGCAGAAAATATAACATCAGAAGAAAATAATTATAATAATACACTAGCCTAGTTTGACCCGAGCTTTTCCCTAGGTCAGCCTGCCAATAAGCTTAGACTTAGAAACGTCCAAGTACGAGCCGAATGTAATTTTAAAACTTTTTAACTAAGTCCGGTCCATATTTTGTGGTCTGAAGGATGAAAATGATTGAGTGACATGTTTGGACCATATTAGATCAACTAATCTAACGGCATTAGATCCCCTAACTCCATTATAAATAAGACTCTAGACATAATTATTCATTCACAACTCAAAATTTCTCCCTCTTTGTTCTTTCTTAACCAAGATGAACCCACAAATATTTTCTTGGGGGAAGATTTAAAAATAAAAATACTTGTAATCGGCTTAGGGACGAGATCTAAGAAGGTCGCACGCATAAAAGCTGGAGCAAGAGATGAGGACTATAGGTGAGTGTTGTAATTATTTTTAAGTAATTTAAAGAAATAAGTTATTAACAGTTGTAGTTTTTCTTACAGTTTTTAATAACTTTTTTGTAAGTTTTTTAATGTAAGTATTTTTTCTATCATTTTCTTATAGTTTCTTTTAGTTAATTTTTTAAGTCTGTTTTCAATCTTTTTCCCTTGATTATTTTATTTTCTTCAGCTATTTAGTTTTTCAATTATTACATTTGTTCCTAAAAATGCATAGATCTGTAAATGTTAATTTATAGACACATATTTTAATCCCCCTTTTGCGTATGAAAAAAGAATATAAATTGTGAACTATTTTACTCCTTAAACCTATCTTTTGTTAGATTTCCTGGTCAGTTGTTTCCACTAGTCATGAGTAGTGGAAAGAATTAGAGATGAAGCTTCTAGTCGAATACCTAATGGATTTTAAGAATAGTTTGTCATACCTTTTGGACTGGCTTGTGTTTTAGCTTAGATATTGACTTTCTTTGATAGAGTGTTTGGTAAAGTTTTAAAAAAATTTGGTAGGAGTCTGTGTGGACGACATGTTGGTCTAATTAAAAGGCAGCAAGGAATAAGTTTGGTATTTAATAAAGGAACTCAATATTATGTAAAGAACATGGACCCTAGATTAAGTTCACTAAGAATCAATTTTGGAAGCTAAAGAATTTTCTTAGAGTAGTGGATTATTATAGAAAAGTTAAAAGAAAATTTTCTAGGACACCGATTTTCTTAACCTACCTCAACAATGAAAGTTTAGCTTTTATTGACCCAAAGTATGAAGTTATTTTTAAAGAGTTAAAAAGAGCTATGATTGACACTTTAATATCATTTCTTTTTAGTAGCGTTAATAAGGGGAACCACGAGAGTGGTTACCTTAGAATAACCATAGTCGATTTTTCTATTAGGTCATGGAGGCATTACCTATTATGAGAATGGTTTGAATTTTCATTGACCATAAATCATCAGTATATTCATCCACTAAAAGAATTTGGAACTTAAAACAATAATGATTGATAAAGTTCGAGTGTTTGATGATTTTTTTGGTTTTCCATATACTTTGAATAAAAGTAAGGACGAAGATCTTGGCTTTTGGTATAAGAGTTCTTAGGAATGTATGTAACATCTATGGAAATACTTCATGGTGGTATAAGAGAAGCATTTTTGGATTTTTAGGTTACCGCGATTAAGAAATGGTGTAAGTGTAATTAAATTTTTGGGCTAACCGATTCCACCTAGTAGCTTTTATAGAAATCCGGATTGTAAAGAGGAACATATGACTAGGTGAGTTTCCCACTAGCATATCTAACAGTTAGAACCTATTTTACTTTATATATTTTGGAAAGATCTCCCAAAAATGAGTAGGAACCAAGGCTAAGTGTAAGAATATCAATTAGGACCTTTAAAAGATTTTATTTGCAAGTATACCTTGAATTATGGTAGGATATAAGGAGAAGTTTCACCATTAATTATGCTCAATGATTGAGAGTTTGATGTTCATCAAGGTTGTGTTGTTTTGACCAGACGAAAATCCTGGAATTCCGCTTGTAGATTAATAACCTATATGGATAAGTTGGTATCTAATTATCAAGATTGGACTGATAGAACCCAAGGTTGTTAGATCCTTAAATGACCACCTATTTGGAATAAGAAATAAGTTTGGCTAGTGAGTTAACAATTAAATGTTTTGCACATAAAGGAAATGAATATTTCAAACGAGTTAATGGGAAAGTTAATGTTTATGTCCAAGAAATGAAATTTGAAGAAATGCATTTGATTAAATAAAAAGAATTTTTTTTGAACCACTTTGAGTTTGACACCACATATCTATTTATATGATCTTAGAATTAGAAGCTTTTTAAAAGCTAATATGATTTGGTATGAAATTAGCATTTTCACAAATTTCATAAAAATAACTATACATGCTTCGAAAAGGAATTTTATTTACCCTATGAATAATAAGTTTTCTTGCTAAAATTTTTCAAACAAGATTTGAAAGAATAAGAATCCAGTTTTGAAAAAAAATAGAAAATTTAAATAGAAGCGCATCCTTATAGGGTTGGAAAATGTAAGTGGAACGAATAGATGAATGTAAGATAGTAAAGATAAAGACGTGAATTTGGAATATGAATATGGTAAAAATGATGAGGTGGTAAAAGCTCTACTTAGAGGCTAGAATAGACTCCAGGATTTTAAACCAAAGTTGTAACAATAGAAAAGTCATGTTGAGCTAGTTAAGAGTAGATTCAGTAGTGTAAAAATGAATAAGAAGCAGACATAACTTTTTTTTTTAGATAAATTGGGTATCTAAAGTATTTAAAGTGGGTAAGACGATAAATCTCTCTAATGGATTTGGTTAGAATGGCTTAACAATTACAAGAGGAACTATTCAGTTTGGAAAATTGGAGAAGTATGAGTCACTAGATAGTCATCATGTGATGAGGTATTAATAAATTCAACACTAAGATCTATATTCTCATAGGAAGAACTTTCCGATATAACAACTTGAGTGTCTTAGGAGAATCCAGGTTTTTATCACATTCTATAGATATCCTATTTCAAGTAATTAAGTCTAAAATATTTGTAACAAAATCGAGCAACATTAGACCCTTGAACTTGTATGGTGTAAAACTTCATCCCAGTGTACTCAATATGGGTGTGGTGAATGGTACAAGAGGTCGACATTTTTCCAATGTGTTTAGGGTTACATGAGACTTCGATTTAGCGATGCCGGAGGTTGTTTTATGGGTCCTATTGAACTTAGCACATGAAGAGGAGTCCCCCGGTGGTGGTTTGGAGCTCAGTGGTGGAGCGTGGCAAAATCCGACTATTGCGAACGTTTGTTCAATGAACAGGTTGGTATTTAGGGTGGTATTACGAAAGTGATATGTTGGTGATGAGGTGATGTGGCTTGATGGATGCTGAGTTGAAACTCACAATTTCTGGAATACTATTGTGCTATACAATAGTATTCGTTGATATTAAATTTTGTGATTGGCTATTTGGGTGATTTTCTATTTATTTAGTTGTCTGTGGTTATACATTCTCCCCTTTGGAGCGGAGATCTTTGCCAGTAGAATCTTTTAAGTGAAGATTTATACTAAATGAATTAGACTATATTATACGATTTGTATGCATATATGAACCTATATATGAGCTGTGATGCAAGGGTATAGGTTGGTGGGATCCAACATGATTCCTCAATGTTTTGGATGTTATTTGCTTTCATATTATACACATATGAACTGTTTAACATAAGTAACACTAAAATCTAGTTTGGATGATGATTGTTGGAATAAATTCAATATTGATATATTATTAATCAATAAACAATATTTGTTACGTGATTAATGACAGATCGCCTAAATTTATTATTTTGAAGAAGTTGATTTATCGTAAGATGAATTAACTAAAATTTAAATTATAAGATTATTTTACAACAAAAGTAAGATTTTAAATCGAATTTTATATAAGTTATATAAAATAAAAGGCTTATGGATAAATTAATATTCATAACCATATTTTATAAAGGAAATTATAAAATGGTTCGTATAACAAATTCCTGTGTTATAAACGAATTTTGTCATTAGAGATTTCAAGTGCTAAAAAATGACTTTAAATGACTCGTGTGGTTTGGTTTTGGCTTTTGATTTGTTGTGGGTTTTGTTGGTAGCTTTTCTAGGTTTTGTCTTCGTGGGATGGGTGGTCTCCCTATTGTAGTCATTTACCGGAGCCTGTGATGGCCCACTATACAGTTTACCAGGGAGATGGCCTCCCTACTTTGCCTTTACCTTCTTTTGTCTGTTGTTGCCCGGGCTTGCGAACTTTACCTGTTAGGCGGGGTTGTCAATCTGATAACAACTCGCATTGGTAAATCTCACACAACAACTAGTGCTGCCTCCTATAGGCAATCCCACATTTTCTTTAATTTGTTCTCTTTTCCCTATTTTTTTCTGGTTCTTTTGTCCTATTGTGTCCCCTGGTCCTTTGTATCGCTCTATTGCCTCAGTTACCGTCTCGTCTCCTCTTCTTAGTAAGAAAGAGATAACGAGCATTGATGATCGCCTATCTTGACTTACTAAGAATTCCTTCCCATGTAACAACCCTGTTTTTCATCTAAAATTCAATGTGTGTTTAATTAAAATAAAAGCGTTGAATTTGAGTTATGACGATCTTGCTAACAAAATGAACGAGTTAAATTAGATAACGTAATAATATTAAATGATTTTATTTGTATATACGATTGAAATAAAATGGTAATATAATCTTTTTATGTTAAATGTTGGATTTAAACATCGAGCGTCGAGTTAAAATAAAATGTATGCGAGAACTTATCAAACATGGCGCGTGTTAAATGACAATGAATATAAAGTGGCTTTAGAATTGTTAAATATATTTAAAAAAAAAGACAAACAAACAAATAGATAAGATAATAGATATTTTGTTGAGCGTTGAATTAATAAACAAATGGGCAAGCATCAAACTGATTGAATTATCCATTAACAAGGTTGTAAATTACAAAACGGGATGGGAATAAATTTATACCATATTGGGAATAATTTGAGAATTAAATAATAGTTAAACACTTGGAAATTGGTTGAAACAAAATTTAGGAAAACCGAGCTTAAAACCAACACAGTTCAAGGTCCAAGGCTTATTAAATTACATTATGCTTTCCCTGGAAGCTTCGGGAGGGGTCAGCCAAACAAGTCACGACAACAAAAATGAAAACCTCATTTTTCCCGTGCCCTCCTAAATCCCTAATGGATGCCGATGAAAAAAAATCGCGCTAGCTGCTGTGTGTTGGCGAACGTGCGATGGCGAACGGAGGCGGGTGCTGATTCGATTCTAGTCTGAGCATTGGAAAAAAAATCGCACTCGAATGAAGGAGGACACGCGAGGGGAGAAGCAACGCTGGAGTTGCTGTAGGCAGGGTTTGCAGCGTAGTTAATGATGATGATTCCCAATTGAAGGAGCTATCCATTTGTCTATGTGTTGCAGATGCTGGAGCAAAGTGGAGCAACCAATCAACCGTGTTCGTCTATGCTTAGAATTCCGGTGAGTTTCTCCCCTCACTCACATCTATGTTTGCTTCCATAATAGTTATTTATATTTTTTCAATGTTATTATTCGTCTTGAATTGGATTGCTTGGATGATTGAATTTGTTGGACTAATGTTGTGATTGTCTAATTATTCATGAATTAGAGCTGATTGATGAATTGATTGTTGGTTTAATGTTTGTACACATAGGGGAAGTTATCAATTTTATTTTCGAATTATGTTTTTAATAAATTGTTTATTTTGATGGTTGACTTATTGCGTAGTTTAAATAAATTGAGGAACCTCATTAACATAGATATATTTTTACCTAGATGACAATAACATGACGTTTGGATTATAAATTATTGTTTATAATGTGAATTTCAAATATTGATTTGTAGCTTAAATTATAAATAAATTGAATTTAATTACATGAACTTACATAAAAATCCATTTAAATAATATAGTTTTAGTTTATATTATGGATGATTTTATGAATATGACATTTTAAATTAATCAAATATATTGTATCAAGCTTATATATTTTATTGAATTCTTTATTTTTGAATAATTCTATTTAGTTATGTTCGGCTACTTAAATGGGTTCTACCATTACTTTGAATAAATCATTAAGATGTTTTCATTGTATAACAATATGAAACAGTGTTTAAATAATAGTTGGCATGTTTTGTGTATTATACCTTATAATATATTTTATTGGTTTAAACAAATTTGTAATGAATACTTATGTTTTCTTCAAATACCGTAACTGTCGTTTGAATATTACCATTATACTTTGTTTGTTTTGAGTTATATCGATATTTCTAGTTATTGCAAACTATTCTTGAATTCATTCATTATATGCGTAATTTTTGATTTTTCAATTCCGATGTGAATTCTTATACCGTGTATGATTCACTGTTGAATCAATTTGATTGTTGATTTGAATATGATATAGTGATGACATCTTTTAAATGAATTAAAAATATTATGTTCTATGTAACGAGAAATTTGAATAAACGGTTTGGTGAGACCGCCTGGTATGGGACTTTCGGTATCACCTTTCTGGTTATTCACAAGACTTGTTATATAGAGTGTCGAAGGGTGTATTATATGAGCTTGGTTAATTTTCTATTTCGTTTGATTGAAGCTATTGAGATGGTGTTGTGATTCGTGAGATTTTTGTGATTTGAGATTTTTGAGTTTTCCAGTGTGGAGCTGACTAGTGGGTAGTAAATCTGTGGTGGAAATGTATGGTATGGGACACACAATTACCGCTACTTGGGTTACTGACTGAGAGTCTGTAACACATAGTGTTCTTTTTTTTCGTGCCAGTACTCGCTTCGGGGGGAAGCTAGACTTGGGGGAGTCTCATATACGTATTCATTTGGCCGAGGGGCTAAGTTATACTCGACCGGGAGGGTCGTAGTGTTAAGTGTCTAAATACGTATGTAGTACCTGACTAAGCTCGGGGGGAGCTTATTAGCACGTGCAAAACTATGTTGTTTCGGATTCGAGTTATCGCTTTGATAAGCTTGTTGTTTTGGATCCATTTTGTGATGCCATTGTTGAATTTGTGGCTTTTGTTGTCATTCGATGCTTTGGATCCAATTTATGGTGATATTTTTGGGTTTCATTATTTGTTTCCTAGAGTTGTTGAATTTTAAATGTTTTCACCTTATTTGATGGCGTTGATTTATATATTTAGCCTTAGAGCTATAATGTTATTTTTGGCATTTATAATTTTGTGATTCATTACGCTATCATGTGATTGTGTGATTTTGGCGACTTTATAATGCGTTATAAATCTTGAATGAGATTCATTTGAATTAGATTGTGTTGTCATTTGCATATGTTCATATATGGCGATGCTTCTATAATATTTAGCCACGAGGCATGAATCATCGATGCCTCCTTTCTTGTGAATGATCATTGTGGATTAAATAATGTTGTTCCTCTTTATGTTATTATTCTCGTTAGAGTACCAAAACATTATATATTTACTATAATGGATTTAAACATAGACTGATCAATTTATTATTTATATAATACTCGGGTCAGACCGAGACATTATAGGTGCAGGGACACAGAGACCAATTGTAACACCCCGTATTTCTGTTAACACTAAAGTTGCTAATACAAAAAAATAAATGTGTAAAGGGGAGATGTATCTAATGTGCATACAAAAATAATAATAAATGTGTAAAGGGGAGATGTATCTAATGCGTACGTATTTATATGGATTGACAAATAATAGTAAATGTACATTAAGAAAGAAATGGTGAACATAATTGGCTTCTCTTTACAACGGACGGCTCTGGTTAACCCTAGCTTCATCGACGGCTCAAATTAACTTGCAACTCTATAAAAAGACCCTAGGTCTCAAACTAAAAATTCACAAAAAATAAATAAGAATTGGAGCCACCATGCTGTCTGTTGAGAACTAGAGGGAGCCTCCACTTGAAAGAGACGAACAACATAGCGAATACAAACTAAAAGATTAAAAAGCAACAACAAATTAGAATCAAAGCAACGTCTTCCCCAAGGACAGCTTTGCAAATTCAGAATTTCAGAACTCAGAAAACAAGACCGTCTACGATTGTAAGTTTAGCTACATTTTTAGAATGCGAATTAATATGAATATCATGTGTTGCGATGAAAATAGTACGATACTTGTTATGTTATTAATATACGTTTGTGATTTGATTCTATTATCATGTTGAATTGAGAATTATTAAGTATGATGTTTATTATGTTTTATAATATTAATCTATGTTAGTGACTTGATTCTATTATCATGTTAAATTTGGGATTATTGGATTAGATTATTTGTATAAGCATGGACTTGGATTGTAACATCTTATGAGAATTGTGTAGTTTATTATGCAAGTTTATGTAGTGAAGTTATGCGACCAATTGTCAAATCTATATGTTCATGTTTATGCAAAACTTATGCCATGTTCACACTTATCATATGTTGGGATTAATTTGCAAGTATGTTTAAATCTATGTTACTAATTAACACATGTGTATGTTGATTAGCCTATGTTGCTAACTCACATATACGTATGTTGATTTTCCTATGTTGCAAATTAACATATGTATATGGATTAGTTCATATTGCTAATTCTCATGTATGTTGTTAATATGGCCTATGTTAAAAAACACATATATGTTGAGTTAGCCTATAAGTGCAAGTTCATACCTATGACATTATAATGTTTATGTTAGTCTTTTTTCAAGTTTGTACCTATGACATTATAATGTTCATGTTAGTTATTTTGCAAGTTCACCCCTAAAATGTTCATGTTAGTTATTTTGCAAGTACACCCCATTATGTTCATATTGATTATGCCATCAATACCAAAGTTGTACCCTTGTAATGTTTATGCTAATTTATGCCAATTTGCGTATATTAAATTAGGCTAAGTTTTTAGCCTAATACTTTACACCAAAAATCATGCGAACGTAAATTAGGCTGAGATGGTTAGTCTAATATTGGACGGGGTAACGTTGGGTTAAAGTGATAATTTTAGGAAAACTTGCCATAAATTGGTCATTAATAACATAAGTGATTTATGGCATAAAAAGGCATTAATTACCTTAATTAATGAGATTAATTGGAAATGAATGTGACAGTAATTTGAATATTTTCTAATTTACATATTGGTCATTAATCACAGAAGTGATTTATGGCATAAAAAGGCATTAATTACATTAATTAATGAGATTAATTGGAAATGAATGTGACAGTAATTTGAATTTGAATAATTTACATAATTAAAATGTAAATTAGAAAATACGAATAACCCGAGGTTGGATTGAGTTGTGACGTAAACCTGTCCGGACCCGTTCGGCCATCCAGTTGTCACAACAATAGCTATCCAATGTGAGAGGTTAAGGCATGGGGCCCAATAAAGACCCGAGGTTAAACTGAGTTGTGGCGTAAGACTGCCCGGGCCCAACCGGCATACAGGCAGCCACAACAATATCTGTCTAATCTGAGAGGTTGGTGCTTTAATAAGACAATTAGAGCTGAGTTAAGACTGATAGGGTTAAGTCAATTTAATAAATACTTAACCAAATTTAACACGTTAAATAATTTGGATGGGTGGGGGTTAGGTTCATTCCGACACTTAACCACTTAACATGTTTGACTAGAAAACCTAGTAACGGGGACCCGTTTCAGCAGTAACCCAATTAGGTATCATGGTACCCTGAACTAGGCAGGATGGGGCACGATTACTGGGCTGATTGTGAGACGAACCCAAACCCCGTACTGTCGGCGGTAAGGGTAATCCTTGGAATATAACACATAAACAGATAACAGCAGAGAAGAATTAAATAAATACACCAGATAATGAACAATAGAATATACTGGATAAACGTAATCATCAGAGTTACACAGTATACAGGATCATACTTAGTACAAATACAGTTCAGCTATACATAAACGTCTACAGCGGAAAACAAACATAATATGTACAATAGGAGCTGAACAGCATAAAATAGATAAATGATAGAATCCATCTTCTGCTCCAGCTATCCGGATAAAGCCAGCTAAACCTCAATACAAGGCTGCCCGTGTAGAAAAAGGGGCACCCGAGTTTGAAAGTGAAACAAACTACGAGTCAGTCATGGGACTGGTATGAGAAATCTACTCAACACATTTATAATATGGCAAATCACAGGACCACGCCACTTTCGTGGAACGGGTTTACTCCATTGGATTGCCAGTGCTTTAAAAACAACTCTTTCTTTTAAACACCGCAATGCTTTTTATAAAAATGAAGCCATTAAAAGACTCAGTTCCCATCACACAATGCAATGCAAACCGGAGGATAGAGTTTTACCTTATAATGGCCAAAATATGATTGATACGAATAAAACAAAAGCATTTGATATTATTACTAGTGTTTACATGTTTCAAAAACAATTTCGAATCATAATTATCAATCATAGACGACATGGGTACCATATATCATGTCACCATATATATATATATATATATACAATCAAAACCGCACAATGTCGTATTTGGAAATTGGATTTCCATCATGAATCAAGGCAAAAGATAGTCCTTACCGAATTCGAGACTGCCTAGCCCGAGCCTCAGGAAAGTACTCAGTCAAGCCTTTGGATCGTCAGGGCCGGTCCACAGATGTGGATTAAAATTCCTGAACACTGCGTTTCGCCGCCCATTGGGGCGTAAATGAGCCAACGAATGACTCCATCGGTCCCGGATCGACCGATATAACTGAGACGCCTCGCAACAACAACAACAACAACCACATAAGTCAAACTAGTCAGGGCGTGTAAAACCACTGACGCCACTTCTAGCTAGGAAGAAACGTAGGCCCTCCTTGATGTCCTCTCCCGTTTCTGGTTCATACCGGGGTGTGAGGCTCGCGAATTCACGTTATACACAAAGCTTCGCCACACAGGCGGTGCTTTGATCATCACCACAAGACTTTGCTTTTCAACAGAAGCCCTGATCACTGCATCTTAGCATGCCACACATGCAATTCATACCGTGCAACTGATGGCTGTCAATTACACAGAATAAATTCCAATGTCAGACACACTGTCTATTTGCAAGTCCGTTCTGGGTCTGAACGAAACCGGAGCCACTATATACCTCGCAAACCCATCGATCACCACGTACGTCTGGACGATCACCACTCATTATCCATATTTCGGGATGCCTCCCAATCAGGACCTCGGTTACCATCCAAACGAGGTGAAGATCTCCGGTCTTCGACCACCGTCTTCATCTTCAATTTCTTATCGTCTATTCAGTCCTTCAGAATGGGATAAACCCAGTCTTTCTGAGCAACTCGCGTATATAATAAACAAGTGCTATACAAATACTACTACGCATCATTTCAATTCATTAGTCACTAACCGTCAATTAGTAAGAGAACGATTTCCCAAATATTAACCCCGAAGGCCGAAACCAACATCAGATCGATACCCAAGAAACCATTCGACTTAGCCAACCTTCAGTTAGTTTCTAAATTTCACATCCATATCGTTTATAATATTTTATAACGATTTATCGTTATTTTTATTTATTTTAAAATAGCCAATTTATTCAAAATGACGCTTCGGGCCATAACGCGGCCGTGGCGCTGTTTTTCTTCAGATTTTCTTTACACATATCTGAAAATCTAACCGTTGGATCTTCACAAAATTTACATCATTAGAAAGATCTTTTCAAAACGAATCCAATGATTCCAGTTTCGGGAAAATCCGACGGTCGGATCTCCCGGTATAATCGTTTGAAGTTTCGATTTCAAAATACGAACTGCAGCGTCATCATTCGATTAAATATAATTATATATATATATATATATATATATATAATCGATTCTGGCGCTGTTTTTCTTCAGATTTGAATTAAAAATTCCAGAAAATCCAACCGTTGGATTTTTACAAAGTTGGTGCCGTTGGAAAGATATTTCCAAAGCGAACCCAACGGTTGCGGTTTCGGGAAAATCCGATGGTCGGACCTCCCGTACTAATCGTTTGAAATCACGGTTTCAAAATACGAACTGCAGCTTCGTTATTCGATATATTTCAATTATATATATATATATATATATATATATATATCGATTCTTCGATTTCAAAGCTATATTCTTTTCATACGTTTGATAAAAATTATATTTTTATCTAACTATCTTCTATTTCAACACTTCACTATTTTTAACAATTCATGTATATAATAAAAATGTGATTTTTAATGTAAAACAATTTATTTCAAAACTTGACTATTTTACATAGTTATTATAGGTGATAGAAATAGGATTTTTATTATAAAACAATTTATTTCAAAACAAGATTATTTTATATATCTCATATCGATGATAAAAATGGGATTTTTATTATAAAACAATTTTTTTCAAAATATGAATACCATTCAACACATGAATTTCAATTCAACGAATGAATTTCGATTCAACACATGAAGGTTTTCTATAGTTTATATATATCGATAAAAAGGTGATTTTTATATTTAAAACACGAATACCATTCAACACATGAATTTCTATCCAACGAATGAATATCGATTCAACACATGAAGGTTTTCTATATTTTGTATATATATATATATATATATATATAAAGGTGATTTTTATATTTAAAACACGAATACCATTCAACACATGAATTTCTATCCAACGAATGAATATCGATTCAACACATGAAGGTTTTCTATAGTTTGTATATATATATATATATAAAGGTGATTTTTATATTTAAAACACGAATACCATTTAACACATGAATTTCTATTCAACGAATGAGTTTCAATTCAACACCTGAAGGTTTTCTATTCAACGAATAAATATAGTTTCAACAAATGAAAATAATTCAAACACATGAATATTATTCAAAATTTCGGCAGCATAACGGCAGGGTAGTTAAAACCGGGACCGTCCCTAGTACGGCTCCTCGCTCTACCTTAAAACCTCGCGGTTTTTGACAATGGGGATTCATGCATCTAGTTCGCACGCAGGCGACATGTATATTTATTTCATTTCCACAAACTAATCCTATGTGGTTTCAACCAAATATTTCTCAACCACAAACGGGTATTTTTCAACCACAATCAATCAATTTCAACCGCAAACAATTTCAATCAACCATTCGCTATCAATCAATTTTCACACCAATCACAACCAATAAATATCGTCCATGGTTTGAGGATGAGGGGCGTATATATATATATATATATATATAGCATTTCACTTCTATTTCAACACATATATAATTTTTACAACGCATATACAACTTATATATCAAACGTACAACTTATACAACGCTTATACAAGAGGTGTACAACGCTTATATAACTCATACATCGATTATATAATTTATACATCGTCGTTTTCCATATCGTTTATAAATTAGAAATCTCACATTGGGTTCCACTCCACCAAAAAATAGCAGAAGGCTCAGAAAAATACGCGGTCTCTTCTAAAATGTAGTAGACGTCCTCACGGTCCCGATGTCTCTTGTTTCACTGAATTTCGACAAGAACCAAAAAGATATGATTTTTCAACGTTTGCAACACTTTAAAGTGTTTAAATCATATACAAGAATCACCTTTATCGTTGGTTCAGACAAGGGTTTCGATCTTTCACGAAATCTGAGCGATATTGGGATGATCGGAGGTGAGGACGTGGAAGAGGGGAGTGAGGCGCTGCTGTCGATGGTGGTGCGGTCGTGTATGGTGGCCGGATCTGGCGGCGGCGACACTGGGAAGTGGCTCACTTTCCGGGCTCGATTTAGGCAGTGGAGCTGACGAGAAGGTTGGTGGTTGGGTCGGATTTGAAGAGGAGGAGGAGGCGCGTCGAGGGGATGTGGTGGCGGTCGCTGGTGATGGTCGTGGCGGCGGCAAAAGAGGTGATAAGGAAAGAAGGGGGGCGCCGTCGGGTTTCAGAGGGCATCGAGGAAGAGAGAGGGAGTGAGGGCCAATGAGGGTTTTTTATTTTATTTTATAATTTTTAAATTCTCTAAAATACCCCTTTCATACACGAACCCCAATCCAACCCCAACGACTGTCGTCCCTAGCATTTTACCCCCATTCTGAACACAATGGGATATGTTTCGAAGGCCCATTCGACTGTTTCAATCAGTTTTCATTCAAATTAAAATATAAAACAATCAATATTTAATTTGAACGTACATTTCAATTTGCCGGGGCCACATACTGATTCTAAAAATTCCCGAAAAATAAATCTAGCTATGTTTTGACGATACGGTCCCAACAAAACTGATTTCGTCGAATTCTGAGATCGTTTGCAAAATGGCCCTTTTCTGGTCGATCCAATTTAACTATAATTGACCAAAACACGTTTTCCTTTGCCACACTCACATACTAGATTCAAAAATTATGAAATTTGAAATCTAGCAATAATTTCACATCCTGGATCCAAAAAATGTGGTTTCGTCGAATTCCGAGGTCGTTTGCAAAATGGCCAATTTCACGGGCTATATAATTTCCATAGCGACGTTTCTGAAAATTCATTTGGCCATAACTTTTGCTTTCCGCTATGAAACTTCGATTTTTCAGATTCGTTAGAAAGGTATTCACTAACAGATTTAAATATTTTTTGTTTCACTCAAATCCGTTTTGTTTTGCACCCGGTACAGTCAGTCAAAGTTTGAATTCAATTTTTGAAACTGCAGCGCCATTTCAGGCCTTGTTTATAATTAGAATTAATTATATTCGTTTTCAAACATCGATTCAAACTCACTTTTCATTGCTATTATTTAAAATATTTATTTTAAATATTTAAAATCCATTATTTTAGCCAATTTAAAAATTTTAAATTGGTTCAGATTTTCCGGGTCGTTACAATCTCCCCCACTTAAAACTTTTCGTCCCCGAAAAGGAACAAGATCGAAAGTGGTTTGATTAATCAACTCTATGTTCAATCTGACTTCCATTCTCCAACTTTTCAGTTTCTGAGAATTTTCAACTTCTTCAAAAATTTGGCTAACACCCGGAATTTTCGAAAAATTTCGCCATAACCTCCTTTGTACGGGGAGAGGTTTGGAAATTTATTGGGCCGTATTAGGTACCCAATAAATCCTAATAAGCATACACATATTTATAGTGATATATTCTGGTGTTTACAGGGGAGCATGTATTGATGATAACTCCAGAGAATAAATTCTCGTCACCTTGTCAAAGCCTGAGGGAGTGTGTATTTTAATTGCTCCAGAGGATAAATCCTCGTCACCTCGTCCCGTGTGGGAAATAAATAGTCCATGTGCCGTATCTAATAACTAGAGAGACGTAATTATTGTCAACTCCAGACCCGTGTGGGGTTTTTATTAATCTGGCAATTTTATCGTTACAATTTAAATAGTCCATATCAGTCATCAGTTCAACCTGTAAAATATAGTCATCGCCATACAAGCCTCTCGCTCGTATGGTAAATCTTCCACCTCGTCACACAAGCTCCAAATGCTTATGTGGTATATGATGAAGTATGCCTATCTTCAAGAAGTATGCCATGCAGTGTAGTTCAAAATTAGTTGTTACTATCCTATGGCGACATTTATTTTTACACACAGAATAACCAGCACTCCGCATCCAATGGAATTCACAGGAGTTGATATAATAATATTTCTTATCCAAATCATTAAGGTTTACCTATTTGTCGGGCACGCAAATAAATTCTTTACTCAACAGCTATCCAATTACCTGTTCAAACATATATAATGCACATGTATATATTTCTATCTGTTTTTGAATCAGTTCAATGTGTGAGTTAAATGAATGAATCCTACCATTCATTATCTTATTGATTAAATTAACTATCGTTTCAATAATTTAATTAATCTAATCTACTATCACCCAACACAAACAACAATCAAATTGTTTTTAACTTTTCAAAATCATATAAATTAATTCATACATTCTTTTTAAATTAAGCAGACTATAGAATTAAAAGTGCACATCCATGGAAAGAAAATTACAACAGAGTAGAGAATTAATTGGTAATGCAAAGTATGGTAAATGTACCTTGCACCGGAGTCAATCAGAGATATCCACTCGACACTTAGGATAGGCTTTCTGAATGCTCTCCTCAGTTTCCCAAGTACAATCTCGCGGATCTCCACTCCATTGCACTTTGACTAAGTGAACCTTCTTGTTCCTCAGCTCTTTGGTTTCTTTGCCGATAATCTTGAGCAGCTCTCTTCTCACAGCTAATTCTGGAGTAATTTCAATATCCTGTTGAGCTGCTTCTTCCACGATCAAGTCTGGATTATGAACGTGCTTTCGAAGTTGAGATATGTGAAATACATCATGAACTCCAGGCAACCAATCAAGCAATTTGACCCTATAAGCGAGAGTTCCGATCCGTTCCAGAATAGGAAACGGACCAATGAATTTAGGCGCCAACTTCCCAGTTTTACCGAACAGGATAACTCCTCTCATCGGCGATACTTTCAAATATACATGGTCGCCAACCGCAAATGATATATCTCTTCTTCTTTTATCGGCATAGCTCTTTTGTCGGCTTTGAGCAGCGAGTAATCGTTTCTTGATAAAATCGACTTTGTCGGCAGCTTCTCGGATCATATCAGGCCCTAACACAAGTCTATTACCGAGTTCGACCCAACAAGTAGGAGATCGAAACGGTCTACCATACAACGCTTCGAATGGTGACATTGTCAGGCTCGCCTGGCTGCTGTTATTATATGAGAATTCTGCCAAATGCAGATGGTCTTCCCAAGATCCACCGAAATCTAGAACACAAGCTCGCAATAGATCTTCTAGTATACGATTCACCCTCTCAGTTTGACCATCTGTCTGAGGATGATAGGCGGTGCTTAGGTTTAGCTTTGTTCCCAGCTCTACTTGAAATGCCTCCCAGAATTTACTAGTAAATATTGTTTCTCTATCACTGACTATACTGAGCGACACTCCATGTAGTCTAACTATTTCCTTGAAGTATATCTGCGCCAGACTCTGAGCAGTTCTGTTTGATCTGACAGGTATGAAATGGGCGGTCTTCGTGAAGCGATCTACGATCACCCAAATACTGTCATTTCCTTTTCTGGTCCTGGGCAAATCATCTATGAAGTCCATGGAAATATGTTTCCACTTCCAACCAGGAACGTCTAGCGGTTGTAATAATCCAGCAAGATTTTGTTGGTCGCTTTTGACTAGCTGGCAAGTAGGGCATCAGCTAACATATAAAGAAATGTCCCTCTTCATCGACTTCCACCAGAAAGTGCGTTTGATGTCATTGTACATTTTGCTTACTCCCGGACGGATACTAAGTTTTGACTTGTGGCATTCATCCAGTACTTCCTTTCGGAGCTCAGGAATGTTAGGGACACAGATTCGACCTTTGAGCCTTAGAATCCCATCATTATCAACTTGAAAACTCGAGGGTTTTGACAGAGTGAACGGGGGGGGCCAGAGAGATAAAGGGAATTTTAAACGTACATTTCAAATTACCGGGGCCACATACTAACTAGAAAAATTCCCGAAAAATATTTTCTAGCTTCGTATTGACGATACGGTCCTAACAAAACTAGTTTCTTCGAATTCTGAGACCGTTAGAAAAATGGCCAATTTCCAGTCGATTAAAATCAACTGAAATGGTCAAAACGCGTTTTACTTTGCCACGCTCACATATTGATTCGAAAAATTATGAAATTTGAAACCTAGCAATAACTTGACACTGCGGATCCAACAAAACTGGTTTCGTCGAAATCCGAGGTCGTTTGCAAAATGTCCATTTTTAAGGGCCTGAATTCCATAGCGACTATTCAGAATTTTCAACTGGACATATCTTTTGATTCCCGCTATGAAATTTCAATTATTCGGATTCGTTGGAAAGATATTCACAATTAGATCCTATGATTTTTGGTTTCACTAAAATCCGGATTGTTTTGCACCCGGTACATTCAATTGAAGTTTGAAATCGAATTATCGAACTACCGCGCCATTTTCAATTCTATTTATAATTATATATAAATATTTATATTCTTACGACGACGCGTATAATATATACGTCGATTTATATTCAAAATAAATTTCTCGTCGATATTATTTAAAATAATCCATTTTAAATAATCAAAATTCGCCAAAAATGGCCAAAATAAAAATTTTAAACTGGCCCAGATTTTACGGGTTGTTACAGTTCGCCTTGTTGAATTATCTCTCTGATCTTCTGAATGAAGTGATCATCCTTCTGAAGAGCAGATATTTTATCTATCAATGAAGTCGTGATAATAAAACTAGCGATCATTTCATTCTTTCGGCTTAACGCATCGGCCACGACATTGGCTTTCCCTGGAGTGTATATAATCTCAAAGTCATATGCTGCAAGAAACTCCAGCCAACATTGCTGCCTCAGATTCAAGTCTTTCTGGGTGAATAAATACTTTAGCGACTGGTGATCTGTAAACAGTTCAAATCTCTCACCCAAAAGATAGTGTCTCCAGATTTTCAAAGTGAATACTATAGCCAATAACTCAAGATCATGAGTGACGTAGTTTTTCTCGTGCGGCTTCAGCTGAAGCTAGCATAAGCAATCACTTGACCTCTTTGCATTAACACTGCGCCAAGGCCTTCTCTAGAAGCGTCAGTCCAGACTTTCAAGTCCTCATTGCCATCTATTATTGTTAACACTGGAGCAGTTGTCAGTTTTACTTTCAACTCCTGGAAAGCTTCCTCACATACCGGAGTCCAATTGAATCTCGAATGTTTCTTAGTCAGTTTTGTTAAGGAACTAGATGTCTTCGCGAAATCCTTAATGAATTTTCGATAATAACTGGCTAACCCGAGAAAACTTCTAACTTCTGTCGGCATACGAGGCTGTTTCCAATTCTGAATAGCAGTGATCTTACTGGGATCCACTGCAATTCCTTCTTTTGACACTACGTGGCCAAGAAATTTGACTTCTTCTTGCCAAAATATACATTTGGAAAACTTTGCTTTCAACACATTCTTTCTGAGAATTTCTAACACTTGTTCCAAATGTTTTTCGTGCTCGCTTTCTGATTTAGAGAAGATAAGGATATCATCAATGAAAACCAGAACAAATTTATTCAATACTCCTCTGAATACTCTATTCATTAGATCGACGAAATAGGCTGGAGCGTTACATAAGCCGAAGGGCATTACTAACCACTTGTAGAATAAGTCTGGACCTCTAAATGATGTCAAAGGAACATACTCCTCGGCGATACGAAGCTGATGGAAACCTGTAACTAGGTCCATTCGTGAAAATACTTGTGCGCCATTTAATCGATCCAACAAATCATCAATCCGTGGCAATGGATATTTATTCTTTATTGTCTGTTTGTTTAGATCACGATAATCCACACATAGACGTAGAGTACCGTCAGATTTAGGGACAAACACCACTGCTGCTCCCCAATCAGAGAAACTAGGCCTGATCAGACCCTTCCATACTAGCTGTCGTGTTTGATTGTCTAATTCCTCTTTCTCTTTCAAGGACATTCTTCGAATAGCGTGAACTACCGGCCTTGCATTCGGAATCAAAGCGATCTTGAAATCAATTTCCCTCTGCGGAGGTAAGCGAACAACTTCTTCGAACACATCCGCATAGTTCTTGACGACAGGAATGTCTTTGATGAGGTCAGGAATATTCTCTGTGACTTCAGGGATATTTTCTATTTGAACAGGAGAAACATCCAAAGCTGCCCAGAAGTCTTTTCTATTAGATTTCTGACCTTCACATGGTATGGTTATATAATTCCCTGATTTAATCTTTGCCCTAACAACTCTCTCGGCGCATCTGACCTCTTCTTCATATTTGGTTAGCCAATCCAATCCCAGAATAAGATCGAATTCAGTAAAATTCATGACGATAGAGATAGTAGGGAATTTATAGCAGGAAAAAGAGACAGGTACTGCACAAACCCAACTGAGATCGATGGAACCCCCAACCGGATTTTTGACAGTCATTGCTTCTTTGAGCTTCTTCAAATTCAAATCCAGCTTCATAGCTGCATTCTTTGCAATAAAGCTTCGCGACACGCCTGTATCAAACAGTACTTTAACTGGAATATTTTTGACATTAAGCGTGCCTTCCAAAACATTAGCCCTTTCTTGACTAGCTGAGGGCTCGGAAGTCTCTGCTACTTCATTTATATGTACTGCTTCAGATTTCTTTGAGAGTTGGCACTCCCGTGCAATATGACCTGCTTGGCGACACTTATGGCATCTCCTTTCCCCATGTGGGTTCTTTTTTTTCTTCGTGGGCTTAGATCCACTCTTGCTTCGTTTGTTTAAAGATTTACATTTTCTGGACAAATGCCCCTTCTGATTGCAGTTCTTGCACATGGCAGTCGTTGCTGGTTCTTTTTCAGATCTGGCCCTTTTTCGATTGACTTTAGGCTTTTTACTGACCTTAGACCTCGTACTGGCTTCAGGAATATCAGTTTCTGACTCTTCTTTGTTACTAGAACAGACTTCCTCTTCATCGCGCAACATACCTTTCTTATGGAGATCTTCATACTGATAAGCCATGTATATCATTTCTGAAAAAGGAAGCTTCACATTCCTCATTACACTATTCTGATATCTCCTTTGCAGGCCATGAATAAATCTCAAATTCCTCCTCTTTGGATCTTGAATCAGATGAGGAGCAAAGTGAGAAATTTCGTTGAATTTCTTATGATATTCTGGGATGGTCATATCACCTTGTATCAGATAAGAAAATTCAACACATAATCGCTCCGTCACCTCAGGAGGAGTAAATCTTACTAGGAAAATCTCTTTGAATTTATCCCAGGTGATATCACCTTCTGGATTATCTTTGATGATTGTTTCCCACCAGATTAAAGCTTCTTCTTTAAGCGCCCAAGATGCTACAAATCTTTTCTGATCATCTCTCAACTGGATACGCTCAAAAATTCTTTCGACAGAACTCAACCAAGCTTGAGTCTGAATTATAGATTCATTGCCCGAGAACTGTGCTCCGTTCAGATTTCGATATCTCTTTAATAGAGCCTCTAGATCGGGTTCTGCATTTCTTCTGTTTCCGACACTCATTTTTCTAGTACTTCTGCAAATGGCAGATCAAGTGTCAGGTCACAGAAAAGGTATTTTAAAACATAGAAACATATACTTCAAATGCAAATGTGTCTAGTGGGGTGTATTTCATTCTGCTTTACTCATACTAGGATACTACTGATCCTATCTGTATAGAGTTACCCGTCCTAGAACACTACTGGTTCTATTTCTGACGAGTTCGTTAATAGGTTATATTCCAGAACTAAGCTTAACCAATGCTCTGATACCAAATGAGACGACCCCAAACCCCGTACTGTCGGCGGCAAGGGTAATCCTTGGAATATAACACATAAACAGATAACAGCAGAGCAGAATTAAATAAATACACCAGATAAGGAACAATAGAATATACTGGATAAACGTAATCATCAGGGTTACACAGTATACAGGATCATACTTAGTACAAATACAGTTCAACTATACATAAACATCTACAGTAGAAAACAAACATAATATGTACAATAAGAGCTGAACAGCGTAAAATAGATAAATGATAGAATCCATCTTCAGCTCCAGCTATTCGGATAAAGCCAGCTAAACCTAAATACAAGGTTGCCCATGTAGAAAAAGGGGCATCCGAGTTTGAAAGTGAAACAAACTACGAGTCAGTCATGGGACTGGTATGAGAAATCTACTCAACACATTTATAATATGGCAAATCACAGGACCACGCCACTTTCGTGGAACGGGTTTACTCCATTGGATTGCCAGTGCTTTAAAAACAACTCTTTCTTTTAAACATCGCAATGCTTTTTGTAAAAATGAAGCCATTATAAGACTCAGTTCCCATCACACAATGCAACGCAAACCGGAGGACAGAGTTTTACCTTATAATGGCCAAAATATGATTGATACAAATAAAACAAAAGCATTTGATATTATTACTAGTGTTTACATGTTTCAAAAACAATTTCGAATCATAACTATCAATCATAGACGACATGGGTACCATATATCATGTCGCTATATATATATATATACAATCAAAACCGCACGATGTCGTATTTGGAAATTGGATTTCCGTCATGAACCAAGACAAAAGATAGTCCTTAACGAATTCGAGACTGCCTAGCCCGAGCCTCAGGCAAGTACTCAGTCAAGCCTTTGGATCGTCAGGGCCGGTCCACCAATGTGGATTAAAATTCCTGGACACTGCGTTTCCCCGCCCTTTGGGGGCGTAAATGAGCCAACGAATGACTCCATCGGTCCCGGATCGACCGATATAACCGAGGCGCCTCGCAACAGCAACAACCACACAAGTCAAACTCGTCAGGGCGTGTAAAACCACTGACGCCACTTCTAGCTAGGAAGAAATGCAGGCCCTCCCTGATGTCCTCTCCCGTTTCTGGTTCATACCGGGGTGTGAGGCTCGCGAATTCACGTTATACACAAAGCTTCGCCGCACAGGCGGTGCTTTGATCATCACCACAAGACTTTGCTTTTCAACAGAAGCCCTGATCACTGCATATTAGCATGCCACACAGGCAATTATCACTTTGCAACTGATGGCTATCAATTACACAGAATAAATTCCAGTGTCAGACACACTATCTATTTGCAAGTCCGTTCTGGGTCTGAACGAAACCGGAGGCACTATATACCTCACAAACCCATCGATCACCACGTACGTCTGGACGATCACCACTCATTATCCATATTTCGGGATGCCTCCCAATCAGGACCTCGGTTACCATCCAAACGAGGTGAAGATCTCCGGTCTTCGACCACCGTCTTCATCTTCGATTTCTTATCGTATATTCAGTCCTTCAGAAAGGGATAAACCCAGTCTTACTGAGCAACTCGCGTATATAATAAACAAGTGCTATACAAACACTACTACGCATCATTTCAATTCATTAGTCACTAACCGTCAATCAGTAAGAGAACGATTTCCCAAATATTAACCCCGAAGGCCGAAACCAACATCATATCAATACCCAAGAAACCATTCGACTTAGCCAACCTTCAGTTAGTTTCTAAATTTCACATCCATATCGTTTATAATATTTTATAACGATTTATCGCTATTTTTATTTATTTTAAAATAGCCAATTTATTCAAAACGACGCTTCGGGCCATAACGCGGTCGTGGCGCTGTTTTTCTTCAGATTTGATTTACACATATCTGAAAATCTAACCGTTGGATCTTCACAAAATTTACATAATTAGAAAGATCTTTTCAAAACAAATCCAACGGTTCCAGTTTCGGGAAAATCCGACGGTCGGATCTCCCGGTATAATCGTTTGAAGTTTCGAGTTCAAAATACGAACTGCAACGTCGTTATTCGATTAAATATAATTATATATATAAATATAATCGATTCTGGCGCTGTTTTTCTTCAGATTTGAATTAAATATTCCAGACAATCCAACCGTTGGATTTTTACAAAGTTGGTGTCGTTGGAAAGATATTTCCAAAGCGAACCCAACGGTTGCGGTTTCGGGAAAATCCGATGGTCGGATCTCCCGTACTAATCGTTTGAAATCACGATTTCAAAATACGAACTGCAGCTTCGTTATTCGATATATTTCAATTCTATATATATATATATATATATATATATATATCGATTCTTTGATTTCAAAGCTATATTCTTTTCATACGTTTGATAAAAATTATATTTTTATCTAACTGTCTTCTATTTCAACACTTCACTATTTTTGACAATTCATGTATATAATAAAAATGTGATTTTTAATGTAAAACAATTTATTTCAAAACTCGACTATTTTACATAGTTATTATAGGTGATAGAAATAGGATTTTTATTATAAAACAATTTATTTCAAAACAAGATTATTTTATATATCTCATATCGATGATAAAAATGGGATTTTTATTATAAAACAATTTCTTTCAAAATATGAATACCATTCAACACATGAATTTCAATTCAACAAATGAATTTCGATTCAACACATAAAGGTTTTCTATAGTTTATATATATCGATAAAAAGGTGATTTTTATATTTAAAACACGAATACCATTCAACACATGAATTTCTATCCAACGAATGAATATCGATTCAACACATGAAGGTTTTCTATAGTTTGTATATATATATATATATATATATATATATATATATAAAGGTGATTTTTATATTTAAAACACAAATACCATTCAACACATGAATTTCTATCCAACGAATGAATATCGATTCAACACATGAAGGTTTTCTATAGTTTGTATATATATATATAAAAAGGTGATTTTTATATTTAAAACACGAATACCATTCAACACATGAATTTCTATTCACCGAATGAGTTTAAATTCAACACATGAAGGTTTTCTATTCAACGAATAAATATAGTTTCATCAAATGAAAATAATTCAAACACATGAATATTATTCAAAATTTCAGCAACATAACGGCAGGGTAGTTAAAACCGGAACCGTCCCTAGTACGGCTCCTCGCTCTACCTTAAAACCTCGTGGTTTTTGACAATGGGGATTCATGCATCTAGTTCGCACGCAGGCGGCATGTATATTTATTTCATTTCCACAAACTAATCCTATGTGGTTTCAACCAAATATTTCTCAACCACAAACGGTTATTTTTCAACCACAATCAATCAATTTCAACCACAAACAATTTCAATCAACCATTCGCTATCAATCAATTTTCATACCAATCACAACCAATAAATATCGTCCATGGTTTGTGGACGAGGGGCGTATATATATATATATATATATATATATATATATAGCATTTCACTTCTATTTCAACACATATATAATTTTTACAACGCATATACAACTTATATATCGAACGTACAACTTATACAATGCTTATACAAGAGGTATACAATGCTTATATAACTCATACATCGACTATATAATTTATACATCGTCGTTTTCCATATCATTTATAAATTAGAAATCTCACATTGGGTTCCACTCCACCAAAAAATAGCAGAAGGCTCAGAAAAATACGCGGTCTCTTCTAAAATGTAGAAGACGTCCTCACGGTCCCGATGTCTCTTATTTCACTGAATTTCTACAAGAAACCAAAAAGATATGATTTTTCAACGTTTGCAACACTTTAAAGTGTTTAAATCATATACAGGAATCACCTTTATCGTTGGTTCAGACAAGGGTTTCGATCTTTCGCGAAATCTGAGTGATATTGGGATGATCGGAGGTGAGGACGTGGAAGAAGGGAGTGAGGCGCTGCTGTCGATGGTGGTGCGGTCGTGTATGGTGGCCGGATCTGGCGGCGGCGACGCTGGGAAGTGGCTCACTTTCCGGGCTCGATTCAGGCAGTGGAGTTGACGAGAAGGGTGGTGGTTGGGTCAGATTTGAAGAGGAGGAGGAGGCGCGTCGAGGGGATGTGGTGGCGGTCGCTGGTGATGGCCATGGCGGCGGCAAAAGAGGAGAGAAGGAAAGAAGGGGGCGCCGTTGGGTTTTAGAGGGCATCGGGGAAGAGAGAGGGAGTGAGGGCCATTGAGGGTTTTTTATTTTATTTTATAATTTTTAAATTCTCTAAAATACCCCTTTCATACACGAACCCCAATCCAAACCCAACGACTGTCGTCCCTAGCGTTTTACCCCCATTCCGAACACAATGGGATATGTTTCGAAGGCCCATTCGACTGTTTCAGTCAGTTTTCATTCAAATTAAAATTTAAAACATTCAATATTTAATTTGAACGTACATTTCAATTTGCCGGGGCCACATACTGATTCTGAAAATCCCGAAAAATAAATCTAGCTATGTTTTGACGATACGGTCCCAACAAAACTGATTTCGTCGAATTCTGATATCGTTTGCAAAATGGCCCTTTTCTGGTCGATCCAATTTAACTATAATAGACCAAAACACGTTTTCCTTTGCCACGCTCACATACTAGATTCAAAAATTATGAAATTTGAAACCTAGCAATAACTTCACATCCCGGATCCAACAAAAGTGGTTTCATCGAATTCCGAGGTCGTTTGCAAAATGGCCAATTTCACGGGCTATATAATTTCCATAGCGACCTTTCTGAAAAATCATTTGGCTATAACTTTTGCTTTCCGCTATGAAACTTCGATTTTTCAGATTCGTTAGAAAGGTATTCACTAACAGATTTAAATATTTTTGGTTTCACTCAAATCCGTTTTGTTTTGCACCCGGTACAGTCAGTCAAAGTTTGAATTCAATTTTTGAAACTGCAGCGCCATTTCAGGCCTTGTTTATAATTAGAATTAATTATATTCGTTTTCAAACGTCGATTCAAACTCACTTTTCATCGCTATTATTTAAAATATTTATTTTTAATATTTAAAATCCATTATTTTAGCCAATTTAAAAATTTTAAATTGGTTCAGATTTTCCGGGTCGTTACAGATTGTAAGCGGTCAAAAGCGACGGTGGTTGGTGCACGGTGTGGGTTCTAACAGAGTGCGGGCGTGCACACACTCTGGAGTAGACAAGTCAGGGCACTGGAGCATCAGTAGTATACCCTATGCATGCTAGAATTGTGTCGGGGCCGCCCCCATGGGACTTGATACACCCCATGGTGGGACCAACATAGGTATCTACCATATAGGGCAGTAGGACACATGTGAATATACGAGTAGGAGCCGATCTTTTAAAGAAAGAGAAAGGGATCACTTCACCCCAATCACGGGGTGCCTGTTGGTATAAGAATTAGTAGGCGCAGAGATAGAGATTTAAAATAGGGTGCGAAGGGATGTTCGTTTTAGGACACCTTATCTAGTTATAGGATAGTCTATTATCCTGATATCGTCCTGTTCTCACTTTATGCAAGTCATGTTTTTTTATTATTAACATTCTAGGAATATAGCTAGACTTACCAGACTTATGTCTGACCCATTTCCCTTTCGTCTTCTTTTCTTCCGTTCCCCCCAAGGTCCACAGGGAGGAAACACCGCAGCTTAGTCAGTTTTTCATCCAGCTTGAAGAGAGAGAATGTATTGCTTGGATTTCTTTCATTTGGACCATGGCTTTGGATATCATTTATGGGGATTATGCAGCTTTATTTATGTTTCATGCTTCTTTAACTTTTAAAATCAAGACAGTATTATGGTTGTAATAATTGGAAGTTTGTTTTGAGACAATGTTGGAAATGTTCTGTATGAACACGTATTTATGATAATAAAAGTCTGTTGGTTTTTCCGCTGCTTATTTATATGTGTTTATATCTGTCTTGTGTTTTATCTGTGTCTTTTACTTATAAACCTCCACCAAAATTAAGGCATTCCTTTTGTGAGTGAGCTTAACGGAGGTGGGGTGTTTCACTTGGTATCTGAGCATAGGTTTACCAGACCAGATAAAAAGTTTTTGAAACTATATTGAAATTAAAATTTAAAGAAGCATTTTTCAAAAAAAAGAATTATTTTATAGTTTTAGAAAGGCATAATCCCCCAAAGCCATGTGAATTATCTGTCCTTTGTTTTGAATCTTTCTTTTTTCGTTTCAGCATGTCGGGAGAATTTAACCTTCCAGAAGGTGTGACTGTACCTGGTTGGTTTAGAAGGTACTTGGAAGCTTGGGCCAATGAGGCGGGCCCAACGAATCTTCCTCCCTCAGCTGCAACAATTCCTCCTCTTCCTCCTCCCCCAGTTGCTGAAGTTCCCCCTCCTCCTCCTCCTCCTCTGAGAGGAAATGCTTTTTCCAAGACTTGTAGAGATTTTAAAGCTATGGGTGGGAAAGACTTTCATGGAACCGAGTTCTTCGTAGCAGCCATGAACTGGCTGAAAGAGACCGAAGATCTTTTCGTTATCTTCGAGGTAGAAGACAGGCAGAAGGTAAGACTGGCAGTGTGGTTGCTCAAAGGAGAAGCTTCCTACTGGTGGGAAGTCACCAATGCAGAAAGACCAGTAGAAACATGGGAAGATTTCAGATTTTGATTTGAGCTGAAGTTCCTTTCAGAAGCTGAGAGAAGTCTTCAAATGGAGAGGTTCCTATCCCTTAAGCAAGGGAGTATGACCGTCAAAGAGTACGTCAACCAGTTTGATCAGCTGGCTAGATTCGGACTGGACCTAGTCAACACCCAACACAAGAAGGCTCTCCGCTTTGTCAAGGGACTGAATAAGCCGCTTCATAGCTTGGCCATGACCCATATACCTATGGGAGCTACATATGAAAGGTTGGTACAGATGGCGTTACTACATGAGGAGGATAAAGGCAAGAAGGAGACAAAGGCGGAAGGGTCTCAGGGAAAGAAAGAAGCTTTACAGCCTAAGAAAACAGACTTTAAGAAGTGCGGGAAAAACAACAAAGCTCGCGAAACAAGAAAGTGTAATTTCTGTGGTGTGGTTGGACATGTGGTGAAAGACTGCAGGAAGAAGAAGGCAAAGATGAATGGTAGTTGCTTTCATTGTGGAGAAACAGGACACATAGCTAAGGACTGCCCTAAGAGGCGAGGGAAGGCGCAGAAAGCTGCATCCAGTTTGGGTGGACAAGTTCATGCACTGGAGGCACCTCCTCTGCAACAGCGAGGTAGAAATACTTCTGTAGAAAGTGTAGTTTATCTTTATGATCACCCAGTTCACACTTTATTTGATTCTGGTGCATCACACTCCTTTATTTCATCTGCTTTAGTAGAATCTCTGCACCTAGAAGCTAGTATGGTAGAGGATCCCTTGGTTGTCTCCAATCCAATTGGAGGCCCAGCTTATTTGTCAACGATCTGCATGAATTTGAAAATCTCTATTCTAAGTGTAGAACTTAGATGTAGTACCTTTGTTTTGGGCTTCTCGGGGTATGGATTGATTTTGGGCATGGACTGGCTATCCAGTAATGGTGCCATCCTTGATTGTGAGAAAAGAGTGGTTAGGCTTTTAACCCAACTCGGTAGCACTCTGGAAATTACTTGTAATCCCTCGAATGTGGTTATGCTTAGTTATCTTGAATCGCTTGACGCTTCTGTTGAGAATTTGCAGTCAGTTAAGGTGGTCCGAGAATATTCGGATGTCTTTGATGAGGTGAAGGGCTTACCTCCGAAACGGGAAATAGACTTCCGCATCTATCTTGTTGACAATGCGAAGCCCGTTGCTTTGCCTGTTAGGCACATGGCTCCTAGGGAAAGGAAAGAGCTCAGTAAGCATATTAAAGAGCTTTTAGAAAAAGGGTTCATTAGGCGGAGCATTTCAGAATGGGGCGCTCCAGTGGTGTTCGCTACAAAGGCGGATGGTTCACTCCGTCTATGTGTTGACTATAGGGAGCTAAACAAGCTGACTAAAAAGAATAGGCACCCTCTCCCTAGAATTGACGATTTGTTTGACCAGCTTGTAGGAGCGTCGGTTTTCTCCCAACTTGATTTGGCGACCGGATTTCATCAACTAAGGGTAGCTGATGATAGCATCGATAAGACAGCTTTCAGAACCCCAGACGGATTCTTTGAGTGGCTTGTCATGCCTTTTGGCTTGACAAACTCACCCGCTTACTTCGTGGACCTAATGAGTAGGGTGTTCAGAGATTTCCTCAATAAATTCGTGGTGGTCTTCGTAGACGATATTTTGATCTTCTCAAAAAATGAGGAAGAGCATGCTCAGCACCTAAAGGCAATCATGGAGACTCTTAGAACACATCAGTTAAAAGCTAAATTCTCCAAGTGCCACTTTTGGAGAGAAGAAGTGAGATTTCTTGGGCATATAGTGTCCAAAGAGGGGTTAGCTATACACCCCGCAAAAGTAGTAGCGGTGCAAGATTGGAAGGCACCAAGGAATGCAACTGAGGTCCGAAGCTTCCTCGGGCTTGCAGGCTTTTATCGGAAGTTCATCAGAGATTTTGCAAAAATCTCAGCTCCTCTTACAAGGCTAACAAAGAAGAATCTAGTTTTCTCTTGGGATTTGGATTGCGAGTTTGCTTTCCAACGCTTAAAAAGGGCTCTTACAACAGCCCCAGTTCTGACCTTGCCGGATGGAAGCAAAATGTTTACAGTATACACGGATGCATCCGGGACAGGACTAGGCGCTGTCCTAATGCAAGAAGGAAAGGTAGTAGCTTATGGCGGAAGATAGTTGAAAGTTCATGAAAGGAACTACCCAACCCACGACCTTGAGTTGGCCGCCATCGTCTTTGCGCTTAAGTCTTGGTGCCACTATCCCCTAGGTGAGAAATTTGAACTGTATATTGACCATAAATCTTTGAAGTATCTCTTCTCGCAGAAGGACCTTAACTTAAGGCAACAAAGGTGGATGGAGTTTCTTGCCTCATATGATTTCGAGATTTCCTACACTCCTGGCAAAGGCAACGTAGTCGTAGATGCCTTGAGTAGAAAGAAGCAAACGTTGAGCCCGCTATTTGTTGAAAGGCGAAGCCTAGAGTTTATAGCCAGTTTTGACTTTAGGCCCTCCTCTGATTTTGTACCCGGTCTGTTAGCATCGCTAGAAGTGTGGCCCACTCTCTTAGACTCAATAGGAACCGCATAACGAGAAGACCCTCAGCTTATAGAAGTGGTTGATAAGCTCGTCAGGGGTGAGACTTCTAGTCACCTTGATAGATACACCATCGACGACAAAGGGTGGTTAAGACGGGATGGAAGACTATGCGTCCCACAGGCAAAGGAGTATGTGAAGAAAGTTCTTGAGGAGGCACATCATTCCAAGATGACAATACATCCAGGCGAGGACAAAATGTACAGGGACTTAAAGAGAGTTTTCTTTTGGAGTGGCATGAAGAAGGACGTGGCAGATTTTGTTTCTAAGTGCATGATTTGCAAACAAGTCAAGGCGGAGCAGAAGAAGCCTGGCGGTCTGCTCCATCCTCTAGAGGTCCCACAGTGGAAGTGGGATAGAGTTTCAATGGACTTCATTGATGGGCTGCCTAGGTCTAGAAGAGGCAACACTAGCATTTGGGTAATAGTGGATAGGCTTACTAAAAGTGCCCACTTTTTACCTGTCAAGAGTAGAAGGACTGCCTCGTCTCTAGCATCTCTTTATCTTAAGGAGATAGTTCGACTCCATGGAATACCTTCCAGCATTATTAGCGACAAAGATCCTATCTTCACAAGCGAGTTTTGGTGGAGTCTGCAAGAAGCTGTAGGCACACAGTTATGTTTGAGCACGACCTATCACCCCCAAACTGATGGTCAGACGGAAAGGGTGAATAGGATTTTGGAATACCTTTTGAGACTTTGCGTCCTTGACTTTGGAGGGACTTGGGAGGACCATCTTCCTTTGGTGGAATTTTCCTACAACAACAGCTACCAAGCCACCATCGGAATGGCGCCCTTCAAAGCTTTATATGGAAGACCGTGCCGATCGCCCACTTGTTGGTGGGAGTCTACTGACAAGCTCATACTAGGACCAGATATGATCCGAGAGACTTAAGAGAAAGTAGACTTAATACGGAGAAGAATGAAGACAGCCCAAGACAGACAAAAATCCTATGCAGACAAAAGAAGGACCGACCTTGAATTTGAGGTTGGGGACAGGGTTTTCCTTAAGGTATCTCCTTTAAGGAACGTCGTTCGCTTTGGATCCACAGGGAAGCTAGCACCAAGATTTGTAGGGCCGTTTCCTATCATCGAGAAAATTGGGAAGATGGCTACAGGTTAGAGTTACTCGAGAGACTGGCCGGAGTTCACAATGTCTTTCATGTTTCTCACCTCCGGAAGTATCTACATGAGTCAGCGGAAGTGGTAGAGCCAAACATTCTAGAAGAAGCTGAAGTAGAACGCGAAGCAACTGTGAGGAAAGTTCCAACTCGCATCTTAGGAACTGAGGTGAAAAAGCTACGCAACCGCGAAGTCAAACTCGTCAAAGTTCAGTGGAGCGACGCCGAGGAAGACGCGATTTGGGAAACTGAGGATAGAATACGCGCAGCCTACCCTTTTCTTTTTTAGGGTACATTTTTGATCTCTCTTTTTCCTTAAAGTCATGTTAGTGTCTATCTTTTTAGGTATATCTCCCCGACCTTACCCTTTTATCCTTAGGTGGAAACCCCTTTGGATGTAAACATGTAATTGAAACATGTTATGGATGATGGTTGCAAGTGGTTGCAAATGTTTGCTAGTGGTTGCTCGTGGATGCATATACACACACAATCTAGGGTTTTAGATCGGCTCAGTCACTTCATATTGCATATGCATATATGTGTTTATGTTTGTATATGGTTGAAGCATAATATGTTGTCATATGGATGTCACATTTGTTTGAATGATTGCGCACTCATGTAGATTTATGAATAGGAAAAAGTTTGCATACATAATGGATTCATGACACTTACATAATTTGCATTAAGGAGGTCAACTGAATCAGTATACCGCCTGATTTTTGCATTAGATAAGGACATGTACACACACGATGCATATGATCATGAAGCATTAGAAGTCTTTTAAGGACAATGGACGCTCGTGTTTGATCATTGAGTAGATGGACATTTGGATGGTAGGAAATATGTTCTCCTAGACTTGGAGATTTCGGGGACGAAATCCTTTAAGGAGGGGAGAACCGTATTTCTATTAACACTAAAGTTGCTAGTACAAAAAAATAAATGTGTAAAGGGGAGATGTATCTAATGTGCATACAAAAATAATAATAAATGTGTAAAGGGGAGATGTATCTAATGCGTACGTATTTATATGGATTGACAAATAATAGTAAATGTACATTAAGAAATAAATGGTGGACATAATTGGCTTCTCTTTACAACGGACGGCTCTGGTTAACGCTAGCTTCATCGATGGCTCAAACTAACTTGCAACTCTATAAAAAGACCCTAGGTCTCAAACTAAAAATTCACAAAAAAAAATAAGAATTGGAGCCACCATGCTGTCTGTTGAGAACTAGAGGGAGCCTCCACTTGAAAGAGACGAACAACATAGCGAATACAAACTAAAAGATTAAAAAGCAACAACAAATTAGAATCAAAGCAACGTCTTCCCAAAGGAAAGCTTTGCAAATTCAGAATTTCAGAAAACAAGACCGTCTACGATTGTAAGTTTAGCTACATTTTTAGAATGCGAATTAATATGAATATCATGTGTTGCGATGAAATGATAATATACGATACTCGTTATGTTATTAATATACGTTTGTGATTTGATTCTATTATCATGTTGAATTGAGAATTATTAAGTATGATGTTTATTATGTTTTATAATATTAATCTATGCCAGTGACTTGATTCTATTATCATGTTAAATTTGGGATTATTGGATTAGATTATTTGTATAAGCATGGACTTGGATTGTAACATCTTATGAGAATTGTGTAGTTTATTATGCAAGTTTATGTAGTGAAGTTATGCAACCAATTGTCAAATCTATATGTTCATGTTTATGCAAAACTTAGGCCATGTTTACACTTATCATATGCTGGGATTAATTTGCAAGTATGTTTAAATCTATGTTACTAATTAACACATGTGTATGTTGATTAGCCTATGTTGCTAACTCACATATACATATGTTGATTTGCCTATGTTGCAAATTAACATATGTATATGGATTAGTTCATATTGCTAATTCTCATGTATGTTGTTAATATGGCCTATGTTAAAAAAAACACATATATGTTGAGTTAGCCTATAAGTGCAAGTTCATACCTATGACATTATAATGTTTATGTTAGTCTTTTTGCAAGTTTGTACCTATGACATTATAATGTTCATGTTAGTTATTTTGCAAGTTCACCCTTAAAATGTTCATGTTAGTTATTTTGCAAGTACACCCTATTATGTTCATATTGATTATGTGTAACGCCCCGCATTCTTTTAGCTTTGAAAATAAGAGATTTATATATATTTATAAATAGGGATACGTGAGCGGGTTAATTGAAGAATTATAGTAATGAGAGATATTTTGTTTATATTCTAAGAATTAGGTTAAACGGATTTCACCATTCCGTTTGTCTCGGAAAAATACGCGAAATAGAGTCCGAGTTTTCGAAAATCGGAGTCCGTATGACCAAGTTATGGCCCGTCGAAGTTTTCAGAAAATTTCAAATTCAAAACAGTTTAAAACTAGGGCAGAATTCAAAATTCAAAAACACTAGGGGGAAGGGCGGGAGAATTCCCGCCCAGGTCGTGTCGACAGGCGTGTCGACTGTGCAGTCGACACAGCCACCCCCGTGTCGACTGCCCAGTCGACACGGTGTCGACCTGCCTGGTCGAGCCCAGGCAACCTGGGTGCGCCTGCTTGCTGTTTGAACTGATTTTGGGGGGCTTGTGACGAATTCTAACGGTTCTGATCTATCCTAGGGTTAATCTAAGGGCCTAAACTACTCCTAATCTCTATAAAGAGACCCCTAAGCCTACCCTAAACCCTCGCAAATCACTCATGCCACGAAGTGCTGCCCAAATGCCAAGTGATCATGGCCTCCATCTCCAATTCCTAGAAACTATGCATGCAAATCGGATCTGAATCAAAGGTGCTAGCTTGCTACATCAAATCAAGGGAGTGGATAAACATTGCTATGCAAGTTTCATGACGATTCTTCAACAAAGGAGCCACCTTTCTTCATCAAGACGATGCATGATCCTTCCCTAAGCCTCGCTATGTAAGTTCTAGCTACTTCTAGATCTAAACGGTAGTCTTAATGATGGCATGGAATAAAACGAGATTAAACTAAGTATGCTAGCCTACATGAGCCTTGTCATGTCTCTTTAGCTTGAACCTATGACTTTAGGCTATGTTTAGTGACTAAATCAAGTTACTCATGTTGCATTGGACTTAGTTTGCCATGCAAGATTGAACCTTTACTTGTGGGAAGTTGGGATGAACACTTGGAACCACTTTGACTTGTGAAATATGTGCATGAACATGACTTGGGGCTTATGCATATAAATGAACCCAAACCCCTCATGATAATATGCATGTTTGGGACCAAAACCCCCTTATGATACTTTGCATGCTTGAGGCCAAATTCTTTATGACAATATTCACGTTTGGGGCCAATCCCTTTATGACATCGTGCATGTTTAGTGGCCAATATGCAATATGCTAGTTATATGAACACTTTTGCCTCAACTTTCACCATGCTTAACTTGTGATTCATCTTTGCCATCTTGTACCCATCTTTTCCCTATTATCCCAAATATGTTTCGCTTTCATGTGCGTTGGGGACACGCTTTGGGTAGCTTTGGCAAACTTGAAAATTGGCTATGACCTTGACGTGAAATTACATGTAACGTGAAATGATAAATAACGTGAATATGACACGAAAACTTGACATGGGGCTACATGAAAACATGGACTTAAAAAGGGGTCTAAATTTGATATGAACATGATACGTAGAGAACATGAAAGTGGCCAACTCGAGGTTGGGTTGAGTTTGTAGCATAAATCTACCCGGACCCGTCCGGCTTAACTAGTGGCTACAAACAATAGGACCAAATGTGAGTAGTTGGTCATATAGCACTTAAAACCCGAGGTTAGACTAGGTTGAGTTGTAAAGCTACCCGGACCCGCCCGGCTTAACTAGTAACCACAACAAAGTCTAATGTGAGAGGTTGGGGTGCATTAATCTAATTAATGCCACAAGAAAAGGTTAAGTAAATTTGACTAATGACACTTAACCGATATGACACAAATGGGTAGGTTAAGTGGAATCGGACTTGATTTCTTAATGATGCTTAACCATATAAGATGATTAGGAGATGGGGTTAAGTAATCTACACTTAACTAATCCAAACATGATACTTAGGTGAGGATGAGTAACCTACACTTAACCGATCTAAAATAACAAATGAATAAGGTTAAGTCGTAAACCTTTCGATATACTTAGCCAATTCAACATACGGGTTGTAGGGCTAAGCCTTGAACTTGAGCACTTAGTCGATTTTGACATGGTTGGCATGCGGGTTAAGTCATGGGCTTGAATAACAACACTTAACCCAATAGACAAAACCCTAGTTAGAGGAACTAGGTAGAAAATCGTAGTTAATCAGGGATAACGGGAAAAGAAGCTAAGTGGTAAACCTTAGTTAAGAATAACTAAGTAATAAGTCTTAGCCAAGGACATGGGACTAGTTCACAAATAGATGAGTAATCTGATAACGGTAGGTCATCGCTTAGTATATGAGGAGGAGCAGCTTATCCGACTTGGATAAAAAGCTCCAGCGAACTGGGAGACGAAGCGGTAGCTTCAGGGGACGTGAGGGTACTCTTGGTATCCCCCTGCGAGGTGGCAGATGGTCCATGAAACCCGGCCTCACAGGGGTTAAGGTCTGCGGTAGAAGAGCCAAGGGTATGCCTTGGTTGCTATGCGAGCGACCTAAAGACTGGGGTGGATCAGCGTGGAGTCGACGATACTTGTTTTGCCCTGGATAGCACGCCGCCGACTACCTACCATCTTTAGTCAATCGTGTACGAATGGAAAGGCAGAGAACTCCCAACAGACCATGTTCTTGCTATCGAGTCATGGGTGAGGTGGGCCCATAGGAAAGTGGGGCTATAGTGGGGCCGGGATGTAGTTCTCATACATGATTTTTCTTGGATTGCCTTTCAGTAGTTGAGGGAGGGGTCACGTGGGACCATAGCCACGGATACAAAAACAGACCTTGATATCTGCATCAGCAGACGACTTAAAGCTCCCGACCGAGTTCCGTATTTCTTGATTTGCCCTGGCACGGAACTCGGGTGGCACATTGAGATACATGTGCGTCTAGACATGGAAAACGATTCACGATACATACGTGGGATAAAGGGGCGCGGTTGACGGGTGGCATAATCCCTAGTGGCCCTAGGTGGCCTGAACCCAAACCGAGACACGAAAACGTTCATTAGGTAGCATAATCCCTAGTGGTCCTAGGTGGCATAAATCCTAAGTGAACACGCGATAGTTCATGGTAAGAGAACATATCCAGATCAAGGGTAGCAGTCCAAAACAACCTCAAGGATAAAATATTACTACGTTGAGGTGATATAGATTTACATGGGAAAGCCCGTACGGCCTACGGCAAAGGACTGAACTTATACATGGAAAGAAACATTTAAGTTGGGAAAACCTACATATGCTATATATTAGGTTGGCATGAACCATTACATGACATTGAGCAAGGGACATTCATAGTTAACACATGACGCGGGTTGGGATACTAGTACGAGAGGTGCAGAGCAAATATACATGTTAGAGCCATAAGAAATATACATGATGGATACCGTGGGATGTTATACATGATAGATACCTTGGGATAGTATACTTGATAGAAACCTGATGATGTGATACCTTGATTTATCTTGACACCATAGTTTATCATGATACCTTGGTTTACCTTTCTATAGTAGTTCATCCGGTTATCTGGGTTTAGCTTATCTATCTTGTCGTCATCCTTATGTTTACTTTCAGTTTATGCATGTCATGTTACCTTTACCTGTTTTTATACTGGGAGTAGATAGGACTTACCAGTCTTTATGACTGACCCCGTTTTATTTCGCCTCTTTGTCTTCCGTTCCCCCCCCAGGTTTTCAGGGAGGAAATGCTGTTATTTAGTTCGGACCTATTATGCTTGAAGGTCATCATGTATAGTCTGGTTTTCTCTTGGCTATGGCTGCTTCACCGCTTTATTTTGGGGAATAATTTATGAAAAGGTTTTATGCTTCTTTACTATTGCAAGACAGGTTCTTGATGTATTCTGATGTAAAAGGCTTTAGACCTTATTTTATAAGGTAACGAAATTTGTTTTACTTCCGCTGTTTTATATATGTTTAGTCTTGTAATATTTCTGTGCATGTTTACCTCAATAATGCTTCACCGAACCTAGTGCATTCCCCTTGTGAGTGACTCTAGCGGAGGTGGGGTGTTACATTTGGTATCAGAGCAGAAGGTTACCAGACTGGGCAAAAGTTTTTAAAACCTTCTGGAAACTATTTGAGAAACCGTTTACAAAGGAGCATTCTTCAAGAAAAGTTTTTAAAAGGCTATTCCCCAAAAGCCATTAGCACTATCCCTTGTTTCCTTGTCGAATCTCTTTTCCTTTCTCTCCTCCATCTGTAGTCACAGTGGTTTTAAATACGACTAGCCTTTTCTAGCTACAAAAGTGTTCTCCGTGAGATGGAGGTAGTCCCCGAGAGGCTTGTGGCCGTATTATAAGAAGGGATGGTAAGAAAAAGGATCATTGTGCAAGAAGGAAAAAAAATTGAAGGGGCAAATCGACAGGGGTGTCGACTGCGCAGTCGGCACGACCCCCCCCCCCCCCCCCCCGTGTCGACTGCCCTGTCGACACGCCCCCCCTGTAGCAGAAAAAAATAATATAAAAAGGGCACGAAGGCCGACAGCCTTCATCTCCAATGCACATTTCGTGCGTCCCCCTTCCAGCCACCAAGAAACCCAAAAACCCCTTCACTTCCTCCACCTCCTACCGCTTCGTTTCTCCGCTATTTTATGTAAAACTGGTCTCAAATCGAAGCTAAGGCCATCCTCTATCCGGATTTATAATTTTCCTCTCTCTATTTGGGCTCAAATCGCCATGGAGAACCTTCTTGAGCTTTACCCTCAATTAACACCACAAGAGATAGAATGGTGCGATGAGCGACAGGAGATAGTTGAGCAATACGCGAAGAGCGCCAACATGAAGTTACTATTAGGCCGTCCGGTGAGATTTGCTGATTTTGCGGGGACCCCCGTGGAAAGCTTATTTGAGGAAGCGGGTTTGATTTCTATCTTGGACTCACGCACCGCCGAGAGAAGGGGCGTCAAGCGTTTGGTAAGGCTTTTTGACGCATTTTTAGAAATTGGTGAGGATGATGAGGGTTTAGTAACCTATAGTTCAAAGGTTAAGGGTACTCATATTTATATTAATGAGGTCCAGTTTGGTGAAATGTTAAATATCCGCGGTACGGCAATGGATACAACGGATCTTGAGATGAATGATAATACTATATGGCTTAGGATTTTCTCTAATGAGCTTGAAAGATAGTGGGATTATGATCATCTACGCCCACTAGCTAGATTTGTTATCAGGATATTGCAGTATAATCTTGCGGGGCAGAATGCTGGGTTCGATAGAATTCCACACGTCATTAAGATTGCTACCTATGCTATATTTGGGGGTATACAGATGAACTGGGCCCAAACTATCTTACAGCAGTACCACACCACTAGGGAAGTAAGGATTTCCAATATTTGCTTTGGAAATTTATGGACTACGGTTTTTATGCGGAGTGGCGTTGATCTACACGACGAGGATTTTGTAGTACTTTCTTCTCATCCCTCTAGTATTATTAGCGTGGCTGCACTGACAAGGATGGGTATACAATTGCAGCAGCTGCAAGAGCCACAGCCTATGGAACATGATGGAGAGGATGAGGGTGACGAGGAGGAAGAACAAGAGGACGAGCCACATGATAGTCAGCTCAGATATTTCGAGGAACCCCAGCAGACGACATCAGAGGGGTTTGGGCAAGCACATGCAGAGCAGGCTTGGGAAGGAGCTTGGACTTCCCAGACCCCGGCACAGGGGGCTGCAAATACGTCTGGGTAGGACCCATGGGTTAGTAGGGATCCAGATTGGAGGTCTGAGCTGAGGTATGTTTCGGAGCAGCAAGCTCGTATAGTTAGGGGCCACCATGACATACTGAGGACACAGCAGGAGATGCTACAGGCACAGGTAGACCTAGCTCAGACTCAGCAGCAGATGCTACACGATATGGGTACCTCCTACGATCAGTTAGGAGCTGGACTTCAGGACTTACAGTTAGAGGTTAGGCAGGGGAATCGACGACAGGGAGAGAGGCTTGATAGCATAGAGGAGCTCATTCGCAGCTACTTCCGTTAGGCTTGACCTCTATCAGTGTATCCGTAGGGTAGTATTTTATTTTTATCTAGTTGTAACCATGTACTGAAATTATCTTAATGTAATCCGCACGTTGTTTGCTTAATGAAAACTGTTGTGCTTGAGATAACCCTGAAAATATTGCACGGTAATATATATAGACGAGGAAAAACAGGAAAGTAAATAAACGGGAAAAAGGTAAATTTTTCCGTTATGTAAGATTTAGAAAATTAGATTTTTCTAAAAGTAAAATGGATGGTAGGATCTTGGATGCACCAATTGGATGAACTTCACCCTTATTTTATAAGGGTGTGGGAAAATTTGGATGAAAATGTCTTCGTAAATTTTTGCATTCATTTAGAACTGCAAGTATATTTAGGATGAGAGCATCATGTTTTGGAAAAGAAATTTTCAAAGAAATTGCATCCATATAGGTGGTACCACAAGTTAGGCATACATGTTTTACTACAATGTAATTCACTTTGCAAATGTGCACATGGTTGCAACAATTGGCTGAACACTGTTGGGTGGTAATAAGGGAACATAAATCCTACTCTTATTGAATTTCGGGGACGAAATTCTTTAAGGGTGGGAGAATGTAACGCCCCGCATTCTTTTAGCTTTGAAAATAAGAGATTTATATATATTTATAAATAGGGATACATGAGCGGGTTAATTGAAGAATTATGGTAATGAGAGATATTTTGTTTATATTCTAAGAATTAGGTTAAACGGATTTCACCATTCCGTTCGTCTCGGAAAAATACGCGAAATAGAGTCCGAGTTTTCGAAAATCGGAGTCCGTATGACCAAGTTATGGCCCGTCGAAGTTTTCAGAAAATTTCAAATTCAAAACAGTTTAAAACTAGGGCAGAATTCAAAATTCAAAAACACAAGGGGGAAGGGCGGGAGAATTCCCGCCCAGGTCGTGTCGACAGGCGTGTCGACTGTGCAGTCGACACAGCCACCCCCGTGTCGACTGCCCAGTCGACACGGTGTCGACCTGCCTGGTCGAGCCCAGACAACCTGGGTGCGCCTGCTTGCTGTTTGAACTGATTTTGGGGGGCTTGTGACGAATTCTGACGGTTCTGATCTATCCTAGGGTTAATCTAAGGGCCTAAACTACTCCTAATCTCTATAAAAAGACCCCTAAGCCTACCCTAAACCCTCACAAATCACTCATGCCACGAAGTGCTGCCCAAATGCCAAGTGATCATGGCCTCCATCTCCAATTCCTAGAGACTATGCATGCAAATCGAATCCGAATCAAAGGTGCTAGCTTGCTACATCAAATCAAGGGAGTGGATCAACATTGCTATGCAAGTTTCATGACGATTCTTCAACAAAGGAACCACCTTTCTTCGTCAAGACGATGCATGATCCTTCCCTAAGCCTCGCTATGTAAGTTCTAGCTACTTCTAGATCTAAACGGTAGTCTTAATGATGGCATGGAATAAAACGAGATTAAACTAAGTATGCTAGCCTACATGAGCCTTGTCATGTCTCCTTAGCTTGAGCCTATGACTTTAGGCTATGTTTAGTGACTAAATCAAGTTACTCATGTTGCATTGGACTTAGTTTGCCATGCAAGATTGAACCTTTACTTGTGGGAAGTTGGGATGAACACTTGGAACCACTTTGACTTGTGAAATATGTGCATGAACATGACTTGGGGCTTATGCATATAAATGAACCCAAACCCCTCATGATAATATGCATGTTTGGGACCAAAACCCCCTTATGATACTTTGCATGCTTGAGGCCAAATCCTTTATGACAATATTCATGTTTGGGGCCAATCCCTTTATGACATCGTGCATGTTTAGTGGCCAATATGCATTATGCTAGTTATATGAACACCTTTGCCTCAACTTTCACCATGCTTAACTTGTGATTCATCTTTTCCATCTTTTACCCATCTTTGCCCTATTATCCCAAATATGTTTCGCTTTCATGTGCGTTGGGGACACGCTTTGGGTAGCTTTGGCAAACTTGAAAATTGGCTATGACCTTGACGTGAAATTACATGTAACGTGAAATGATAAATAACGTGAATATAACACGAAAACTTGACATGGGGCTACATGAAAACATGGACTTAAAAAGGGGTCTAAATTTGATATGAACATGATACGTAGAGAACATGAAAGTGGCCAACTCGAGGTTGGGTTGAGTTTGTAGCATAAATCTACCCGGACCCGCCCGGCTTAACTAGTGGCTACAAACAATAGGACCCAATGTGAGTAGTTGGTCATATAGCACTTAAAACCCGAGGTTAGACTAGGTTGTGGTGTAAAGCTACCCGGACCCGCCCGGCTTAACTAGTAACCACAACAAAGTCTAATGTGAGAGGTTGGGGTGCATTAATCTAATTAATGCCACAAGAAAAGGTTAAGTAAATTTGACTAATGACACTTAACCGATATGACACAAATGGGTAGGTTAAGTGGAATCAGACTTGATTTCTTAATGACGCTTAACCATATAAGATGATTAGGAGATGGGGTTAAGTAATCTACACTTAACTAATCCAAACATGATACTTAGGTGAGGATGAGTAACCTACACTTAACCGATCTAAAATAACAAATGGATAAGGTTAAGTCGTAAACCGTTTGATATACTTAGCCAATTCAACATACAGGTTGTAGGGCTAAGCCTTGAACTTGAGCACTTAGTCGATTATGACATGGTTGGCATGCGGGTTAAGTCATGGGCTTGAATAACAACACTTAACCCAATAGACAAAACCCTAGGTAGAGGAACTAGGTAGTAAATCGTAGTTAATCAGGGATAACGGGAAAAGAAGCTTAGTGGTAAACCTTAGTTAAGAATAATTAAGTAATAAGTCTTAGCCAAGGACATGGGACTAGTTCACAAATAGATGAGTAATCTGATAACGGTAGGTCATCGCTTAGTATACGAGGAGGAGCAGCTTATCCGACTTGGATAAAAAGCTCCAGCGAACTGGGAGACGAAGCGGTAGCTTCGGGGGACGTGAGGGTACTCTTGGTATCCCCCTACGAGGTGGCAGATGGTCCATGAAACCCGGCCTCACAGGTGTTAAGGTCTGCGGTAGAAGAGCCAAGGGTATGCCTTGGTTGCTATGCGAGCGACCTATAGACTGGGGTTGATCAGCGTGGAGTCGACGATACTTGTTTTGCCCTGGATAGCACGTCGCCGACTACCTACCATCTTTAGTCAATCGTGTACGAACGGAAAGGCAGAGAACTCCCAACAGACCATGTTCTTGCTATCGAGTCATGGGTGAGGTGGGCCCATAGGAAAGTGGGGTTATAGTGGGGCCGGGATGTAGTTCTCATACATGATTTTTCTTGGATTGCCTTTCAGTAGTTGAGGGAGGGGTCACGTGGGACCATAGCCACAGATACAAAAACAGACCTTGATATCTGCATCAGCAGACGACTTAAAGCTCCCGACCGAGTTCCGTATTTCTTGATTTTCCCTGGCACGGAACTCGGGTGGCAAATTGAGATACATGTGCGTCTAGACATGGAAAATGATTCACGATACATACGTGGGAGAAAGGGGCGCGGTTGATGGGTGGCATAATCCCTAGTGGCCCTAGGTGGCCTGAACCCAAACCGAGACACGAAAACGTTCATTAGGTAGCATAATCCCTAGTGGTCCTAGGTGGCATAAATCCTAAGTGAACACGCGATAGTTCATGGTAAGAGAACATATCCAGATCAAGGGTAGCAGTCCAAAACAACCTCAAGGATAAAATGGTACTACGTTGAGGTGATATAGATTTACATGGGAAAGCCCGTACGGCCTACGGTAAAGGACTGAACTTATACATGGAAAGAAACATTTAAGTTGGGAAAACCTACATATGATATATATTAGGTTGGCATGAACCATTACATGACATTGAGCAAGGGACATTCATAGTTAACACATGACGCGGGTTGGGATACTAGTACGAGAGGTGCAGAGCAAATATACATGTTAGAACCATGAGAAATATACATGATGGATACCGTGGGATGTTATACATGATAGATACCTTGGGATAGTATACTTGATTGAAACCTGATGATGTGATACCTTGATTTATCTTGACACCATAGTTTATCATGATACCTTGGTTTACCTTGCTACAGTAGTTCATCCGGTTATCTGGGTTTAGCTTATCTATCTTGTCGTCATCCTTATGTTTACTTTCAGTTTATGCATGTCATGTTACCTTTACCTGTTTTTATACTGGGAGTAGATAGAACTTACCAGTCTTTATGACTGACCCCGTTTTGTTTCGCCTCTTTGTCTTCCGTTTCCCCCCCCCCCCCCGCAACCAGGTTTTCAGGGAGGAAATGCTGTTATTTAGTTCGGACCTCTTATGCTTGAAGGTCATCATGTATAGTCTGGTTTTCTCTTGGCTATGGCTGCTTCACCGCTTTATTTTGGGGAATAATTTATGAAAAGGTTTTATGCTTCTTTACTATTGCAAGACAGGTTCTTGATGTATTCTGATGTAAAAGGCTTTAGACCTTATTTTATAAGGTAATGAAATTTGTTTTACTTCCGCTGTTTTATATATGTTCTGTCTTGTAATATTTCTGTGCATGTTTACCTCGATAATGCTTCACCGAACCTAGTGCATTCCCCTTGTGAGTGACTCTAGCGGAGGTGGGGTGTTACATTATGCAATCAATACCAAAGTTATACCCTTGTCATGTTTATGCTAATTATGCCAATTTGCGTATATTAAATTAGGCTAAGTTTTTAGCCTCATACTTTACAGCAAAAATCATGCGAACGTAAATTAGGATGAGATGGTTAGCCTAATATTGGACGGGGTAACGTTGGGTTAAAATGATAATTTTAGGAAAACTTGCCATAAATTGGTCATTAATCACATAAGTGATTTATGGCATAAAAAGGCATTAATTACCTTAATTAATGAGATTAATTGGAAATGAATGTGACAGTAATTTGAATATTTTCTAATTTACATATTGGTCATTAATCACATAAGTGATTTATGGCATAAAAAGGCATTAATTACCTTAATTAATGAGATTAATTGGAAATGAATGTGACAGTAATTTGAATTTGAATAATTTACATAATTAAAATGTAAATTAGAAAATACGAACGCGCTTAACCCGAGGTTGGATTGAGTTGTGACGTAAACCTGCCCGGACCCGGTCGGCTGTCCAGTTGTCACAACAATAGCTATCCAGTGTGAGAGGTTAAGGAATGGGGCCCAATAAAGACCCGAGGTGAAACTGAGTTCTGGCGTAAGACTGTCCGGACCCAACCGGCATACAGGCATCCTCAACAATATCTGTCTAATCTGAGAGGTTGGTGCTCTAATAAGACAATTAGAGCTGAGTTTGGACTGATAGGGTTAAGTCAATTTAATAAATACTTAACCAAATTCAACATGTTAAATAATTTGGATGGGTGGGGGTTAGGTTCATTCCGACACTTAACCACTTAACATGTTTGACTAGAAAACCTAGTAACGGGGACCCGTTTCAGCAGTAACCCAATTAGGTATCATGGTACCCTGAACTAGGCAGGGTGGGGCACGATTACTGGGCTGATTGTAAGTGGTCAAAAGCGACGGCGGTTGGTGCACAGTGTGGGTTCTAACAGAGTGCGGGCGTGCACACACTCTGGAGCAGAAAAGTCAGGGCACTGGAGCATCAGTAGCGTACCCTATGCATGCTAGAATTGTGTCGGGGCCGCCACCATGGGACTTGATACACCCCATGGTGGGACCAGCATAGGTATCTACCATATAGGGCCGTAGGACACATGTGAATATACGAGTAAGAGCCGATCTTTTAAAGAAAGAGAAAGGGATCACTTCACCCCAATCACGGGGTGCCTGTTGGTATAAGAATTAGTAGGTGCAGAGATAGAGATTTAAAATAGGGTGCGAAGGGATGTTCGTTTTAGGACACCTTATCTAGTTCTAGGATAGTCTATTATCCTGATATCGTCCTGTTCTCACTTTATGCAAGTCATGATCTTTTTATTATTAACATTCTAGGAATATAGCTAGACTTACCAGACTTATGTCTGACCCATTTTCCTTTCGTCTTCTTTTCTTTTGTTCCCCCCAGGTCCACAGGGAGGAAACACCGCAGCTTAGTCAGTTTTTCATCCAGCTTGAAGAGAGAGAATGTATTGCTTGGATTTCTTTCATTTGGACCATGGCTTTGGATATCATTTATGGGGATTATGCAGCTTTACTTATGTTTCATGCTTCTTTAACTTTTAAAATCAAGACAGTATTATGGTTGTAATAATTGGAAGTTTGTTTTGAGACAATGTTGGAAATGTTCTGTATGAACACGTATTTATGATAATAAAAGTCTGTTGGTTTTTCCGCTGCTTATTTATATGTGTTTATATCTGTCTTGTGTTTTATCTGTGTCTTTTACTTATAAACCTCCACCAAAATTAAGGCATTCCCTTTGTTAGTGACCTTAACGGAGGTGGGGTGTTTCACCAATTGGTAATTTACTGGGTTAGAGGAGTATAGTAATTTAGTGAATTATTTATTACCATGTATTGAATAGAATGATGTGTATGTTTTGGTGTGTAATATGTTAATGTATATGAAACATTAAATATTATATTTATTATATTTTATCGTTGCGTCTGACTCTGTGATCTCTATATTTCTGTATATTATGTATTGTTTTGTCCTGCAGGCACACATATAATTGTTTTGTACCGACATTGAGTACGTAAAGGTAAGTGGTATTTCAGAAATTTTGTTACGTACCAGTGTTAGTCCAAGAGAATTTGCACGTGTGTGCCCCTACAGCCTCATTCTCCGTATTATCTGACGGTATTACTTAGTAATACTCTTGGATAATATGGGTATAGAGGTGGGGCGTTACAGGGTGTATCGGAGCCAGGCTTAGAACAATACATTATATATAGATAGATAAAAGAGACACGAGTCTATACCTTAGAAGAGACTCACAAGTCCCTGTCCCCATGGATGTGCGGTAGAGTTTATTATATTATATGATAACAAGGTATACGATGATTACTGGGGTAATCATTAGGGTACGTATTTGTTATTTTTGTATTATGTTACAATAATAATAATTATAATATTTATTTACTTTCCCTATAATTTTGGTGTTTATCTTTATTTGGAATTTTAATAGTTGATTGTGATTAAGAAATATGAAGTTGCACGGTGAGATCAAAATGTGTATTCCCGTTGAAGGCGTTCTTTATTTGTCATTTGATTGATGAGTGTACTATAAATGGTTGTTGAATTAAATATAGAAGTGAGTTTTGAAATAACCGTTGTATTTAAATAAATTAATTAATTAAAAAAAAACGATAATGAGTAATAATATTGTGAAGTAATTTGGGAAGAAATTGAATTTACACTTAATAATTAAACTGGTGTTAATTAGTCATTATGTGGTTTAAGGATTTTGATCGATGCGTCTGGCCAACGTCATCGAAAGAGATTCTTAAACATTTACACGATACAATTTGACACTATGCTAAAATAATAATAATAATTAATAAGTGATGAGAAAAAAATAGTGTTGATTTGTCTGTTTGAATGTACCAATAAGATTGATCGATACGGGTGCACATGTATTCGAAAAAAATTCTTAAACATTCGGGCGAGACATTTTGACGTACCATTTGAATACAATGTCTGAATATAGTGTGGTATTTTGAGAAAGGAGTATGACCATGATATTAAAGCTCAACATCTTTATAATTTCAAACTAAATTCAAAAGCAACCTTGTAAAAAATTCAGCAACTCAAACAGGGTTTTTCAATCACTCTATGCCATGTAAGGATTATAAAATCAACATAATGATCATCGATTTAAGATGAATTAACAGTGGAAGAAAAAATGAAATGAATATAAAATGCATGGATTAAGTGTTGTAACTACCCTTCATGAGCAAATTGTTCCCTTGTCAATTTAATGGAAAGCTATTTCAAACCTTATAAAAGGACATTTGTTTATATGACTAATATAATGGTAATGTTTGAGCTGCATATGAGTGTTGCCATGTCTTGAAAAAAAAAATAGAGGCAGAAGAAGAAGCTATTTTAGCAAGATTTGGCGAGGCAACTTTACAAATCTAGAAATAATTGTAATGAAAAAAAAATTGCATTAGAGGTCTTGCCGACATTTCTTCCATATATGATATAATAAAAAGACTGTTTACTCATTGGCTCATTTGTTAACAAAATATTGTTTGATTTGTTTGCCAGTTTAAGTACACATGTTAATGTTAAAAAAAACCATTGTAAAGATCTAGATATACCCAATTTAGGACTGATTATGTGGTTTTAAAAGAAGTTGGATATGCAAAATACATGGCATTAGACACATATATAAGATCATATATTTCTTTTAATTCACTGTATGAATCTTAGTGCAGCTTACGATGTAACTGTCCAAATTTAACGAATCTTTCTTCATTGGGAAGATGTCATAATAAAAAAAACTTTCACGTTTGTCAATTTTCAAAATTTTCAAGTTTATTGCTCTTAAATTGAAAATTCAAAGTAGAATATTTTGTTGTCTAGTAAGTTAAACCGTAGAAAACCGGGCTGAACAAATTTACTCATATCTTTTGGATGAGTTATCCAATTTTGATGATCTTGCGCATTCTGGAAAGATAAAATCATAAGCTACAACTTTCATTTGAAGTGTTTTATGAAAATTTGACGTTTGTTAGGTTGAAAACAGGATTTTATACTACTGACTTGCTGTGAAAAGAAAAAAAATGTGTATACATATGTAAGTGCATGGCTGTGTAACATAGAAGTATACATTATTTTTCATGGCTACGAACTAGTTGATTATATGATGCAAGCAATGAATCTTGTAGATGTCATTGAGTAAATAAAGAGGTAAGGATAGCTGAATGCATGTTAATACTACCTACACATACGCAAAATTATTCCATTTTGCTTAGAATTTTGGTGTGTTTTGAGAAAATATGTAGGTGAATGCCTTCTATTATGCTTATATAGTTGCTTGGGTGTGAATTGTGAATGAATTAAGAACTACCCATGCTCATCTTATCTAACTCTATATAATTGAGAATGGAATTTAAATTGGTTAAGATTCAAGCATGAACTTTAAGAATTTTGCCTTTATTGTTTACATCAAGGTTACATTTGTATAGCAGCACCATCACATAATAGGATGCACATGCATGAGAACATGCATCATCATAAGAGCAGTGCATATACAGAGAGACAAATAGAAACAACTCGCAAGCAATATAAAGACACAAAAACTATGTTGTGCTGACATGTTTAGTTAGGGAAATATGATTTGTTCTTGTGTAGTGTAAATAATTGCATACATGTTATTCATAATATGTGCGACTAATGTTCAAATTGAGTGAGAATAGGTACAATTGGAGCACGCTGGACTATATGACGATGAAGATTCGATGTTGCTTGCTTTAAAAAAAACAAATTTGCATAAAAATAGCTAATACAAGGTATGTTTTTGGAATAGATACTGCAAAATATTGAAATGGTAGATTATTGTTTTGTTTCCCCGTGTTCGGGATGCCCCGTATAGCGATGCCTCTTCGGAGATGTATATTTTGCGTTTATATTGTATTTGGATTTTCCGAAACTTCCTCCGTACAAAGGAGACTCTGCCGAAAATTTTTAAAATTTTTGAGAGTTAGAAAATCTTTTTGTCTAAAATTATATCACATGTAGAAGTAAAAGACGCTAGAAATTATTCATTAAAATTCATAATATTACATACAATAAAATATGTAGAGTGTATAGACCACGTATAGAAGTTTGATTGTTATATACGTCGAGAAGATAGAGCACGGGTTTGGTTATCATTCTCGTATTAGAAATTGCGAGGACGCAATTTTGTTAAGGGGGGAAGTCTGTAACAACCCAGTTTTTCGTCTAAAATTCAATGTGTGTTTAATTAAAATAAACGCGTTGAATTTGAATTACGACGATCTTGCTAATAAAATGAACGAGTTAAATTAGATAGCTTAATAATATTAAATGATTTTATTTGTATATACGATTGAAATAAAATGGTAATATAATCTATTTATATTAAATGTTGGATTACGAAATAAACATCGAGCGTCAAGTTAAAATAAAATGTATGCGAGAACTTATCGAACATGGCGCGTGTTAAATGACAACGAATATAAAGTAGCTCTATAATTGTTATATACATATATATATATATTCAAAAAAAAACAGATAAGATAATAGATATTTTGTTGAACGTTGAATTAATAAACAAATGGGCAAGCATCAGATTGATTGAATTATTCATTAATAAGGTTGCAAATTACAAAACAGGATGGGAATAAATTTATACCATATTGGGAATAATTTGAGAATTAAATAATAGTTAAACACTTGGAACTGGGTTGAAAAAAATTTAGGAAAGCCGAGCTTAAAACCAACACAGTTCAAGACCCAAGGCCTATTATATTACATTATGCTTTCCCTGGAAGCTTCGGGAGGGGTCAGCCGAACAAGTCACGAAAACAAAAATGAAAACCCCATTTTTCTCGTGCCCTCCTGAATCCCTAATGGATGTCGATGAAAAAAAATCATGCTAGCTGCTGTCGTGCGAGCACGTCCAGATGAAGGAGGGAAGGCGAGCGTTGGCGAATGTGCGATGGCGAATGGAGGCAGGTGCTGATTCGATTCTAGTCTGAGCATTGGAAAAAAAATCGCACTCGAGTGAAGGAGGACACGTGAAGGGAGAAGCAACGCTAGAGTTGCTGCAGGCGGGGTTAGCAGCGTAGTTCATGATGATGATTCCCAATTGAAGGAGCTATCCATTTGTCCATGTGATGCAGCTGATGGAGCAACGTGGAGCAACCAATCAACCGTGTTCGTCTACGCTTAGAATTCCAGTGAGTTTCTCCCCTCACTCACATCTATGTTTGCTTCCATAATAGTTATTTATATTTTTTTAAAGTTATTATTCGTATTGAATTGGATTGCTCGGATGATTGAATTGGTTGGACTGATGTTGTGATTGTCTAATTATTCATGAATTAGAGTTGATTGATGAATTGAGTGTGGGTTTAATGTTTGTACACAGAGGGGAAGTTATCAATTTTATTTTTGAATTATGTTTTTAATAAATTGTTTATTTTGATGGTTGGCTTATAGCGTAGTTTTAAATAAATTGAGGAACCTCATTAACATAGATATATATTTACCTAGATGACAATAAAACACGTTTGGATTATAAATTATAGTATATAATGTGAATTTCAAATATTGATTTGTAGCTTAAATTATAAATAAATTGAATTTAATTACATGAACTTACATAAAAATCCATTTAAATAATATAGTTTTAGTTTATATTATGGATGATTTTATGAATATGGCATTTTAAATTGATTAAATGTATTTTATCAAGCTTATATATTTTATTGAATTCTTCATTTTAAATTATTCTATTTAGTTATGTTCGGCTACTTAAATGGGTTCTACCATTACTTTGAATAAGTCATTAAGATGTTTTCATTGTATAACAATATGAAATAGTGTTTAAATAATATTTGGCATGTTTTGTGTATTATACCCTATAATATATTTTATTGGTTTAAACAAATTTGTCATGAATACTTATGTTTTCTTCAAATACCTTAATTGTCGTTTGAATATTACCATTATACTTTGTTTATTTTGAGTTATATCGATATTTCTAGTTATTGCAAACTATTCTTGAATTCATTCGTTATATGCGTAATTTTTTATTTTTCAATCCCGATGTGAATTCTTATACTGTGTATGATTCATTATTGAATTAATTTGATTGCTGATTTGAATATGATACAGTGATGACATCTTTTAAATGAATTAAAAATATTATGTTCTATGTAACGAGAAATTTGAATAAATGGTTTGGTGGGACCGTCTTGTATGGGACTTTCGGTATCACCTTTCTGGTTATTCACAAGACTTGTTATATAGAGTGTCGAAGGGTGTATTATACGAGCTTGGTTGATTTTCTATTTCATTTGATTGAAGCTATTGAGATGGTGTTGTGATTCGTGAGATTTTTGTGATTTGAGATTTTTGAGTTTTCCAGTGTGGAGATGACTAGCGTGTAGTAAACCGGTGGTGGAAATGTGTGGTATGGGACACACAATTACCGCTACGTTGGTTACTGACTGAGAGTCTGTAACACATAATGTTGTTGTTGTAGTGCTAGTACTCGTTTCGGGGGGAAGCTAGACTCGGGGGAGTCTCGTATACGTATTCACTTGGCCGAGAGGGTAACTTATACTCGACCGGGAGGGTCGTTGTGTTAAGTGTCTAAATACGTATGTAGTACTTGGCTAAGCTCGGGGGGGGGGGACTTATTAGCACGTGCAAAACTATGTTGTTTCGGATTCGAGTTATCGCTTTGATAAGCTTGTTATTTTGGATCCATTTTGTGATGCCATTGTTGAATTTGTGGCTTTTGTTGTCATTCGATGCTTTGGATCCAATTTATGGTGATATTTTTGGGTTTCATTATTTGTTTCCTAGAGTTGTTGAATTCTAAATGTTTTCACCTTATTTGATGGCGTTGATTTATATATTTAGCCTTAGAGCTATAATGTTATTTTTGGGATTTATAATTTTTTGATTCATTACGCTATCATGTGATTGTGAGATTTTGGCGACTTTATAATGCGTTATAACTCTTGAATGAGATTCATTTGAATAAGATTGTGTTGTCATTTGCATATGTTCATATATGGCGATGCTTCTATAATATTTAGCTGCGAGGCATGAATCAACGATGCCTCCTTTCTTGTGAATGATCATTGTGGATTAAATAATGTTGTTCCTCTTTATGTTATTATTCTCGTTAGAGTACCCAAACATTATATATTAACTATAACGGATTTAAACATAGACTGATCCGTTTATTATTTATATAATACTCGGGTCAGACCGAGACATTACAGGTGCAGGGACACAGAATCCAATCGGTAATTTACTGGATTAGAGGAGTATAGTAATTTAGTGAATTATTTATTACCATGTATTGAATAGAATGATGTGTATGTTTTGGTGTGTAATATGTTAATGTATATGAAGCATTAAATATTATATTTATTATATTATATCGTTGCAACTGGCTTTGTGATCTCTATATTTCTGTATATTATGTATTATTTTATCCTGCAGGCACACGTGTAATTGTTTTGTACCGACATTGAGTACGTAAAAGTAAGTGATATTTTAGAAATTTTATTACGTACCAGTGTTAGTCCAAGATAATTTGCACATGTGTGCCCCTACAGCCTCATTCTCCGTATTATCCGACGGTATTACTTAGTAATACTCTTGGATAATATGAGTAAAGAGGTGGGGTGTTACATCCCATCTAGATCTGGTAAGTCAACTTCTTTTCCTTTACATCAGAGTCATGGGAGATCTTTTGGGTTTTCTACGTCCGATGGGGATTTCGTTCGCTCTTCTACACTCATCGCACAGTAGTCAGTGAGCGGTGCCTAGCACTCCTCGCACCATTCGCACACGCTCTATAGCGGTGTCTCATGAGCAAATCATTAGATCTACTTGACACTCGTTTTATCTTACCTGAGCTAGGTGGGTGTTGTTTCTATTTTCTAGTCTGGTATCTCTTGTTTTCTTTTTCTCCGTGTCTCTGGTTGTCTAGATGGCGAATTTCCTCTTTTGGAACGTTTGTGGTATTGGCAATGATGCATGTATGGCTAGACTCAGGCGCGTTGTTAAGAAGCAGTCTATTCTGCCGGTGGCGCTCTTGGAACCTATGTTAGGCCTACAAGAGATCACCAAATCCATTCTATCCCTTGGCTTTGGTGGTACTTTAGCCAATATGTCGGACAAGATTTCGATCCTTTGTCCAAAGACATTGATGTCACCCTGTTTTCGACTCCTACCAGCTACTCTTGTTAGCCTGCTCGTTTCCTTCCTTCTCCTCGTCCTTTTTGTTGTTTGCTATCTACTCTAAGTGCGGCAGGATTGAGCATTCGGCTCTTTGATACGATATCCTCGCCCTTTCCGACTTGGGTTTTTGGGTTTCGGTTTGGGGAGGCAACTTCAATGTTGTCGCTTGCCAAGCTGAGAAATGGGGAGGCAATGCCCTTAGTCGTGCGGTTATAGTCGTGCGGTTACAACAGATTTCAATGCCTTCATCGTCAGTTCGGTGCTTTCCGAAGTATCTTTCGTCGGTTCACTTTCACTTGGTGTAATAACCAAGAATGGCCTAATCATATTATTTTTCTAGACTTGATAGAGTTTTCGGTTTAGAAAGTCGGTTCAACCTTTCGTTCTTTTTCTCTGTTACTCATATGCATCAGACCTTCTTGGACCATGCTCATATGCATCTCTGCTGCACTCCCTATACTCAATCTGGCCCTTCCTCTTTTAGGTTCCAGAGTATGTGGAGATCTAATAACTCGTTCCAACTGGTTATGGAAGAACCCTGGAACTCCCCGGCAATTGGCTCGCCTTCTGTTGCTTTTTTTTGTAAGTTTAATCGTCTCAAGACTTTCCTTAAGTCTTGGAACGTGTAAGTTTTCAAGAATACTTTCGACTACGTCAGAGCGGCCAAAGAGATTCTTGTTCTTCTAGAAGCTTCTTTCGACGAAGATCCCTCTGCTGCTAGCAAGGAGGTGTGGGCTCTTGCCTAATTATCCTTTTCATCGGAGCTACATATCTAGAATGACTACCTTTTCCAGAAGGCAAGGATCAAGTGGGTTATTGACGGTGATTTGAACTCCAAGTTCTTCCACTCTTCCTTTCTTAAGAAAAACAGTCTTCTTACGATTCTTCAGATCTAACGCCATGATTTCTCTATGGCTTCCACGCTGGGGGAAGTCAAGGAGACCATCCTTTCTCACTTTCAAACCTTCCTAGGCTCTCCCTCGGTCTCGGTTTCTGGACCGACTTTTTTAGCCTTCATACCCAGGTTGGTTCTCCCTTCGAAGTGTGTTGACCTTGTCGTCCCTCCTTCGTTGGAAGAGATACGCGCTTGTGTCTTCGCTCTTAGTAAGGATAGTGCTAGTGGGCCTAATGGCTTCGATGGGGTCTTCTTATGGAGTGTCTGGTCGATCATCCAATTGAATTTGTGACTAACAATTCGGTTCTTCTTCTCCAGTGGAGACCTGCCTCACGTATGGACTTCCACCAACTTGGTCCTTATCCCCAAATGCAAAAATCCTCGCATGTATGCGGATTTTTGACCAATCAGCTTGTGTAACTTCTCTATCAAGGTTATATCTAAGTACGTTGCCACTAGGTTGGCTTTGTTTCTTCAGCGTATTATTTTCGCTTCTCAGGTTGGGTTTGTAAAAGGATGCTTGATTACAGATAACGTTCTTTTAGCCCAGGAGCTGGTGTCTCAGATAGATCGGAAGGTCATGGGATCTAATGTGATCGTCAAGCTAGACATGGCTAAAGCTTATGATTGCATATCCTAGTTTTTCATCATTAAGGTTTTAAGGGCTTTTGGGTTTCTCGAGGCCCTTATCGATATTATCTAGAGGCTCATTTCCAGCTGTTGGTTTTTCGTTCTCATCAACGAATCAGCAATGGGTATTTCAAGGGGGGAAAGGGAATTTGTTAGGGAGATCCTCTTTCCCCTACTCTGTTCATTATCGCTGCTGAGGATTTCGTACATGGCCTGCATTCACTTACGATAGCAAATCAGATTCATTAGTCTGGCATCCCTTTGGGTTTCCCTCTCATTTCTTCCTTGTCCTTAGTTGACGACATTATCGTTTTCACGAATGGTAGCCGTCGCTCAGTCCATCGCTTGTCTGCCACATTCAGCTGTACGAGAGGTGTTCAGGCCAGCTCGTTAATTCTGCTAAAATTTGTTTTGTTTTAGTGAGTGCTTTGTCTGCGGTTACATCTTCTTGGATTGAAACCTTTACTGGATTCAAGGCGGACTCCCTTACCGTACCTCGTATTGTACTTTACGGAGGTCGTAAGCTCAACTCCATTTTCGACCCCCCCCCTAACCGATAAAGCTAGGGGGAAGATCATCATATGGAATACGGTGCTTCTCTCTCAGGTAGGAAGACTGGTTCTCATAAAGTATGTGAATGACTCTATAGGATCACTCGTCTTTGCTACTATGACTTCTACCTCTTCTTTCTTCCGATCTTACCATTCTTTGGCTTCATCCTTTTTCTGGGGTAAAAAGGACAATGCTAATCGTCACCATTGGATTTATTGGGACATCATATGTCGTCCCAAAAGTGAAGGGGCTTATGTCATCTGAATGATACCTGTACTGTCTTTCCTTGCAAGCTGTGGGCTAGGTTTGACGTGAACGACTCCTTATAGGTGACATTCCTTCACGCCAAGTACCGCATACTACAGACCGCGAACTTCTCCGATGTCTCGTTCTACGCTAGTGAGAGGTGGAAATGGATGCAATCCGTGAAGGCATTTTTGGATTCACATGGTGGTGGATCCGGATGGGACGACGGTCCCTTTCGATTAGGGCGGTATGGAGCTCGGCGAGGACGCCGGCTCCACGTCTCCAACTCTTCTCATTCATCTAGGAAGTTTGTATTCCTCCGAAGATTTCTCTATTTATGTGGGGGGCCTTACATAATGGGCTACCAATGGACGAGAACCTCCATAGGATTGGCATCCCAATTGTGTCCCATTGAAGGTGCTGTGGGTTTGGAGACACGGAACTCATAGCTCACTTGTTTTTCTTTGACTTCTCTGCCAAAGCTGTTTGGAATTACCTCGGGAACTTGGTTGGTCTTCGAGGTAATGCGTCTTATCTCGTTGATTTACTGAGAAACTGACAGACTGGAATCTCATGTAAATCTTTGCGCTTGATCCTTTTTCGACTTATCCCTTATCTTATCTGCTGGCATATCTGGTGTTCACGGAATAAGGCAGTTTTTGATAAGGTGCCTATGGACCCAACCTCTATCGTCCGAAAGGTAAGGAATGACGCGTTCCATGCTTTTCGTGGCAGTCCATTTAGATGTTCCATTGGTTCCCAATTGCAGCAGTTGGCTAGAACCTTTGATGTTTCATCGGTACCAACTACCTCCCTAGCAGGGATTGGTTGAACCAGATTCTTTTAGGCTAGCAGGATCCGTCCTAATAACCTCCCCTCACCTCACCTCCCCCCTTTTACCTCTGATATTGTTTTCTAGTACTGCAGGGCCTGAATTTATAGGTTATTTCTGGATCGCTGGTCTTTGGATCTACAGGCTCTGGAGTAGCTGTATGAATTTTAGAGCTTTTAGATGGATTGGGTTGCCTAAATCATTTGTCCTTGGTGTTGACAAACTTTTCTGGGGTCATCGCCCTTATCACTTGGGCTGTATCAGTTGTGCGGCTTACTTGCCTTGCTGGTCGCCATTCCACTTTGCAGCGGTCTATGCCTGGCTGGTCATTTTTTTATTGGTTTCGTCTGTATTTTGTTTCTTCTTCTGTTTTTGTTGGACTTGTTGGGCTATATTGTTTTTCATACGGTTTGGTCTTTGTTGTGTGCACAAATCCTGTAATTTCTGTGGATCTATTTTGGTGAGCCTTTAGAGAATGACTAGAATCTCCTTTTGTTATATTTATATTTCCTTTTGCTTAAAAAAGTATTAAAAGATTAACTAGGTTTTATGATGTTATAAAACCAAGTTTTGCAATTAAATGAGTTTATAAGTGATTTCAACTATTTTGAACAAGTTTAATAAATAGCTTTATTTAACTTATAAAAATTACTTATAAGTAATCCAGGATCTTATAATAGAATTGTATGCATAGTTAGACATTCATAAAAGAACTTACAAATGGTTCAATCTAATTTTGAGACAAGTTATAAAAGATTGGACAGATTTTCAAAAGAGGTTGGTTTTTGAAACTAATGACACAAATAGGCTTGTTTTAAAACTATTTACAAATATAGGCTAGTTTTGGCTAGCTCAGCGATGAGCTGGCTAACTTTTTCTAGAAAAAATATGGGGCACACTTTAGAAGTGCACCCCCATAAATTTACACTAGCGCACTTAGCAAGTTCACCAGTATATATTTCTATTGAATAACATCTTCTAATTTATATCACATATACACAAATATAAAAAACATATAATGATAAGGAGATCGTCATCAACTCTCTCTCGTTCAGAACCACTGATAGAAATAGCAGTATGAGTTGGTTTGACAGAATCGGTGGCCCCTATGGTGAAAAAACTTATAAGCTAATTTCCTTGATCATTTCAAATTTTCTATCATTGTTAGGTTACTTCATACTAAGTTAAAGGAACTGAATCCATTCAATAACATAGCTCAGTCAACTTATAAGTATGAAATAACCTAATAATGATAGAAAATTAGAAATGATCAAGACAATCACCCACTTTGCCATAGATGGCCTACTGTAACGAAAATCCATTATGTTGCTAGCTACAATGTTGCCTTAGCTATGCCATTTTTTGTCTATTGCAACGCAAGCTTCAATGTGTTAGCATAGATATCAACCATGTTATGTAGTAGCCGAGTGAATAAAATTATCAATCCACGTCAACATGATCCAACGGTCTAGTTTAGCGATCCGCGAAAAATAATGTTTAAGGTGGGAAACAAAAACAATTCGGTGAACACTTAACAAAATATTTACTCAGCCTCTCAAGCACTCACTCTCAAACAAAATACTCCGCCGTTCAACCTCTCAAACACTCTTTCTCAGTTTCAATTAGGGCTAAAAGTTCAAGTTTACAAGCTTAATTGGGGTACGATTAGGGAAAGTTCGAGTTCAAGTTCAATTAGGGCTTCGGTGTTTCAATTAGGTCTTCAATTGGGGTTCGTTTGGCTTACAAATTTTAGTTAGGTCTTCGATTTAATCTGTTGCTTAAGGTAACACTCAATGTATATTTCATTTTTTTTCTGATTTATAATTTTGTTGCCTAATTTACTTGTGCGTTCAGGTGTAATCATATTCCTGATTTTATTATTGTGTTTGTCTTTGTCCTTATAGCCATGGCTAAATGAAATTTGTTTATGTTATTTGTTTTTCAATTAGTGATAAATGATGAGGAAAATCTATGGGAAGAACTTCCTATGTTTGGTGAAGAATACATAAGTAGAGGGAAACTTTTTATTCGAAATTCTTTTTTTAGACTCGCGGTAGGTGATGAAATTACATGCCCTTGCAAAAAGTGTCATAATCGCAAGTGGCGTTGTCCAGAAGTAGTCTGTGACCATATGATTTGGAATGGTCCATCTGAATTGTATGTGAAATGGATTTTTAAGGTTTCCTTTCTAGATCCTGAAAGGAGCGATAACGATATGGATTGTTAAGTAGGAATAAATTTTGCAGATAATCTTGATGAGATGTTGCAACACACTTGTGGAAATATGCAAAACAATAAATGTGGATCTTCTGATGGATCAAATGGAATAGATGTCGATGCTAGAAAATTTCATCAACATGTTGAAGAGGGAAGGCAGCCATTATAACCTGGGTGTACTAAATTTTCGCGATTAAGTTTCATTGTCAGGCTTTATTCTTTAAAACGCCTACATTGTTTCACTGAGTCCACATTCAACGATTTATTAGAGTTGATAAAAGAAGCTTTTCCACAAGCCCACATCCATTTATCTTTCAATGCTACAAAAAATATCATTAAAGATTTTGGCCTCAATTACCAAAGAATAATTTCATGTCCAAATGACTGCATGCTAGTTGGGTAGAAAATGAAAATAACTGCAAAACTTGTGGTTTTTCAAGGTGGGTTATACCGGAAAAGAAAGTGGCTACTGACAATGATCCGGAGAAGCGAATTCATAAAGTACCAGCAAAAGTGATGCGTTATTTTCCACTAAAACCAAGACTGCAAAGGATGTTCATGTCCAAGGAGTATGCATAACTTATGGTATGGCATGCAATGGGACTAAAAAATGATGGCAGACTTCGATACCCAGCTGGTGGCGAGGTTTGGAAGACGATGGATGCCAGTTATCCTCGTTTTTCATCTGAAAACAGAAATATCAGGTTAGGAGTAGTATCTGATGGACTCAGTCCTTTTTGTACAATGACTACACAACACATCACATGACTAATCATATTGGTAAATTATAACCTTCCATCTTGGTTATGCATGAAGACAGAAAATTTGATACTTTCAACCCTTATCCCTGGTCCAGAGTCTCCTAACATGCAGCCTCTTATCGCAGAATTGAAAGAATTATGGGATCTTGGTATACAAACTTATGATGCCTCTACTGGCGATAATTTCACATTATATGCAAGCGTGTTATGGACGATCAGCGACTTTCCGGGCAATGCAATGTTATCTGGCTGGAGCACAAAGGGTTATTTAGCTTATCCCTTATGCCATTTCGAGACTTCTTCAACTTACTTGAAACATATTAAAAAAATTGCTACATGAATCATAGGAAAATTTTAGACCTGGGGCACAAGTGGAGGTTTGATAAGAAAAGGTTCAATGATGAAATTGAAATAGGAAAACCTCCCGGAATTTTATCGGGGACTGACATTGGAGAATTGTTGGCTGGTTATAAAAATACTTTTGGGAAGAAAGAGGTAAAGAAGCACAAAAATGAATCTCCTTTTAAAAAAAAGTCAATATTTTTTAATTTACCATATTGGAGTCAAAATGTATGTCGACATAACCTTGATGTTATGCACATAGAGAAAAACATTTGTAATAACATACTTGGCACTTTACTAAATATTGATGGGAATTCTAAAGACCATTTAAATGCTCGGTATGATTTACAAGAGATAGGCATCAGGGAGGTCCTTCATCCGTTTCTATCAACTGATGGGAATTACCTTGAGATGAGGGTTGCCATATTTGAAATGATGAACAAAGAGAAAGTAATATTTTGCTTGGTGTTGGAGAATGCTAAATTGCCTTATGTTTGTGTTGCTAATACCATCTGGTATGTAAACAAGAAAGAGAGGAAAATTGCAGAGTATAAGATCCACGATGCTCATTTTCTTCTCCACTACTTTTTGCAGTTTGCTATGAAAAAATCTGTAAAACCTGAAGTTGCAATACCTATGATAAGATTAGGTGCATTTCTAAGAAGTCTTCGGAGTAAAACTATCGATTTGGCTGATCTCAAGAGGCTACAAAAGGAAATTGTGGAAATTCTTTGTCATTTTGAGATGATATTCCCAAATGCTTTCTTCGATACAATGGTGCACTTGCTAGTTCATTTATACAAGGAACTTGAATATGGTGGACCTGCACATGTTCGTTGTATGTTTCCTATAGAGCGTTATCTTTGTAAACTGAAATCATATGTTCGCAACAAAAGTAAACCTGAGGCATGCATTGCTGAAGGTTATCTTGTAGAAGAATGTTTGATATTTTGTTCAAGGTTCTTAGGTGGCGATGAAGCAGGAAAAATGCAATTTGAAACCTGTCCAAAGATTCTACAATATCCTATTGGCACATAAAGAAACAAAGATGGAAATCTATTCATCTTAAAAATTCTCAATGGAAGGAATGTCACAATTACTTTCTATTCAATTTCAGTAACCAGGAAATAGATAGTTTACTTGAGTAAGTTTTAAGTTTTATTTTTATTTTAGTTAGTATTGAAGAATTAGAAAATTTTGTTTCTATCTTTTATTAACTAGGTCTTTATTCTAGGGAACATCAAGCTTTAATTGATAGTCATGCATCATCAAAAAAATATAAAAGAGAGAGAGAGAGAAAACAGTGGAAAATTTTGGAAGTTGTTAAAGGAAGATATTGGGAAAAAGGAGGACATTTCAAAAAAAGTACAACTGCTTGCAATGGACCCTCTTCGAACAGCTAAGAGGTTTACTGGATATGTTATCAATGGATACAGATTTTATACAAGGTTTAGAGATACCAAATGTACAACACAAAACAATGGTGTATTTTTGACAGCCTTGACTACTAGCTTTGCAAGTTCGAAAGATCAAAATCCATTGGTTGGTGAAGTTAATTACTATGGATCAATTGAAGAAATATTAGAACTAGATTATTGGGGAGAATTTAGTGTGATTATTTAAGTGTTGTTGGTACCAAGAAGATAAAGATTTATATGGGCTGATTCGTGTCAATTTTAATCAACTGTGCCAGAAATCTGATCCTTATGATATGGCTTCACAAGTACAATAGGTGTTTTATATAGAAGATCCAATTGACAAGATGTGCCACAATGTCATCAGGAAATTGCCGAGCAACTGGTGTAAAAATGAAAGAGTATATGAAAATGAAGATTTGAACGATATCCAGCCTGCTTATGGAATGGGAAGTCAAGATTTTGATGTTCGTTGGTGTAGAGATGATGTCCCAATAAGATGAATCCACCTTCCACCTAGCAAAGTAAAAGATAATGCTTCTTAATTTCTGTGTATCACTATCATATTTATTCAGGTAACTGTTCTACATAATTTAAGTAAGAAAATGTTGTTTCTACCTTGATCACATTTTAGTGAATAGACTGTTTTATTTTACAAGTAACTGATGTATCATATACGTGGCTTCTTTTTGTAACTAATGTCATTCTAATGATAATTCCTCCATTTTGTGTAGGTCGAACAAAATTCCAGTTGAGCATTTCAAAGCACTCTTGATGTTTTGTGGAGATGAAAAAATTCAGGTATAATTTTATGTTTTATCACATCAAATCAGGCAGATAAGGTAGATAAACATCTTTACTTCATGTTTTTGTAGTCCAAGGCCCTTACAAATTCTGCAAATCGGAGGTCGTATACAGACACATATTACTGGTATGTGTTTTTTTCTTATTTTTATGGTTTGCTAGTAATGCACTACAATAATGAACTATAAAATTCTTACAATTTCCGCTTGCTGAATCATTAGTCTAATTCTTACATTATTTTGTTAAGTGTTTTACCGGTTGCTATGGCGTAGTGTGATGATCATTGTAACACCCCACCTCCACTAGGGTCACTCTTTCGGGGGCACTAGCTTCTGGGGGGCGTTAGAACTGGGTAAGCATGCACAATGATATATCAAGGCAGAACAAGAACATAAATATATATGTAAAACAGAGTAAGTGAGAATAAAACAGCGGAATATCTCAAACCATCTCAAAACAAGTCTTAGTACATCATAAAGTCAACTGCCAAAATAAACATGTCTAGTACATCATAAACAGAAATACTGTAATACATAGTGCTATCTCCAAAATAAAGATGATAAACCATAGCGAGCTCAATGTCCAGTCATACATGAGCTATCCAGCGAACAAGCAAGCGATCCAAGCTAAGCACCACTGTTCCCTCCCTGAGAACCTGGGGGGGGAACGGAAGAAAAGAAGCGAAAGAAAACAGGTCAGTCAAAAAGACTGGTAAGCCCTACTACGATCAGTCTATAAACTAATAAAGTTAACATTATGATGGAAACTGAGATGAACATACTGGCAATAGATAAAGGTGTCATCACATAAAGAAGATTAAGCTTTGCACCACAGTGTACTAGCAAACTAACATAACAGGTATTGATCCCTCAGCCCAAACTTTGGCCCAATAACATGAGGTGACCTTAATACAAGGTCCAGCCCAACGGTCTAGTCGATCGGCTCCCTATAAACCTAACACGTCAAGTGTTGGTGTCCATACGGCCCACATATGGTTGTAGTCAGACTGTGCTGGGTCCACCTTCGGGTGTATCAAGCCCTCGGGTGTCAACCCCAGACACCTAAGCAAAAATGCACAGTCTAAACCTACTGGTACCCGTGCCTCGAGTTTGTCCAACACCGGACTACGTGCACGTCCGTAGCCCGCCTGGACCCGCACCGCTGTACCACTCAGCCGTCGCTTTGGTCGCTTACATCAGTCCAGTAATCGTGCCCCGCCCTAGCCTAGCCTCTAGGGTTGTGAGTGATACCTAACTGGGATTACTGCTGGAACAGACCACGTTGCTAGGGTTTTCTAAGAGGGTTAAGTGTGGTTTAACCCCTCACTAATCATGGATTAAATTAGTTAAGTGTAACCAACAGTTCACCACTTAACCCCATTTAATCCCTCGTATCCCCAAAATTGGTTAAGTATTAGTGGGCCATGACTTAACCCTAATCATGAGGCATTAATTAATTTAATTGTGCCTTAACCTCTCACATTAGACTTTGTTGCGGTTACTAGTTAAGCCGGGCGGGTCCGGGTAGCTTTACACCACAACTTGGTCTAACCTCGGGTCCAAGGTACACATGACCAACTTCTCACATTGGGTCCTATTGTTTGTAGCAACTAGTTAAGCCGGTCAGTTCCGGGTAGGTTTATGCTACAAACTCAACCCAACCTCGAGTTGGCCACACTTATGTTTTCTAAGTGTCATGTCCACTTTAATTTCAAAACATAATTACAAGTTTAACAAATACTTGGGTAGACCTAACTTAATAGGTAAATTCCCAAGGGGTAGACCTAACTTAATAGGTAAATTCCCAATCTCATATTTTCATGTATTTTGAGTTTTACCCCAAACCCCCCAACGTCATTCTATCGCTTACATATTCGTTATAACGCATAAAGGATAGAAAGAGGGAACTTGACACTACATACATGATGAATCTTACATATCATAATAAACATGCATAACATGTTAGACTTGCATAACTTAGTGTAGTAAACTTGCATAAACATGCATAACTTGTTAAACTTGCAAGTCATGGCATAGTGAACTTGCATAAACATGCATAACTTGTTAAACTTGCAAATCATGGCATAGTGAACTTGCATAAACATGCATAACTTATCAAACATGTGTAACATAGCATAGTGAACTCGCATAAGCATGCATAACTTATTAAACATGCATAAATCCCAACTTTCATCACATGTTAACTTTAGAGTTTCTAAAATGAAGGTAAGAGGGCTTACAAATATTATGAAGACACAAATCTACTAATAAAGATTGAGAAGCCCTTTATGCAAGCATAAAAACCCAAAACAAAGCTCCAATAAGAAACACCCTTAACAAAAATCCCAAAAACTCTAGCTTAGCAAATAAAACTTGCAACTTGATGATGTATGCAAGCTAATGATCATTCATACAACTTAGAAATGCTTGTATGAACATCATAATCTTCATAGGAATGATTTATGAAGAGGTTGGAGGCTAGGGTTTTTAGGTGGAGGCCATTTGAGAAATCAATTTGACATAGTTTGGTTGCTAGAATGAATAATAATGATTTAGGGTAGGATTAGGGGCTTATTTATAGAAGATTAGAGTGTTTTTAGCCCTAGGATTAACCCTAGGTTAGTTTAGGTCCGTCAGATTTCGGAATTCTCTAGAACCAGGCCACACAACCAAGCCCAAATCAAAAATGGTGCGCCAGGCAAAACTGCCCGGCCACCCCGTGTCGACAGGGCTGTCGACAGGGCAGTCGACACCCTTAGACCCCTGTCGACATGCCTGTCGACATGGGGGTCTGGGCGGGAGTTTTCCCGCCTGACGCCAGTTAGCCCTAATCCTTGTTTTTAATTTAAAATTTAAATCTGTTTTTAACATGGAAATTTCTGAAAACTTCAATGGGCCTTAACTGGGTCATACGGACTCCGATTTTCGAAAACTCGGACTCTATTTCGCGTATTTTTCCGAGACGAACGCAATGGCATAGCCCGTTTCCCTTGATTCAGATTTTTAAATTAAATTCTGCCTCGATTTATGTTATAACAGGTTATTGAAAATACGGGTTGTTACATTCTCCCCTCCTTAAAGGATTTCGTCCCCGAAATCTTCAAGTTAGGAAGAACGTATCCTACCATCCAATCATCCATCTACTCAAAGCATCATCCACGAGCAATCATTGTCCTTAAAAGATTCTAAATGTTGTATGAACATATGCAAAAGTGTGTGTATATGTACTTATCTAATGCAAAGATCAATGCAAAATATGTTAGTGAAATGTATCCATATGTATGCAAATCCCTAACATAATGTATAATATCTACATGCGTGCTCAATCATACATCCATATGCAACATCCATGTGATGGCATACAAATTTCATCCAAGAATAAGCATAAACACTCATGCACATGCAATATGAGGAGTGTGTGAGCCGATCTAGTGCCTAATGTGTATCATGCATCCACGAGTAACCACTTGCAAACACTTGCAACCACTTGCAACCATCAAACATAACATGTCTCAAACACATGTTTCATCCAAAGGATTCTACCTAAGGTTCTCATGATAAGATAGACACGATGAACTAGATAAACTAGATAGACATGGAAAGATAAAGAGATTGAGAGTGTACCCTCAAAAAGGAATGGATAAAGCCTACGCATCTTCTCTTCAGTTTCCCAAGTTGCGTCTTCCTCGGCTTCACCCCATTGAACCTTCACCAACTTGACCTCACGATTCCTTAGCTTCTTGATCTCTGTCCCCAAGATGCGAATCGGAGCTTTCCTCAAGGTAGCTTCTTTCTCTACTTCCACATCTTCTAGAACACTTGGCTCAACCACCTCTGCTGACTTATGCAAACACTTCCGGAGATGCGAAACATGAAAAACATTATGCACTCCAGCTAGCTTCTCGGGCAATTCCACTCTATAGGCCATCTGCCCGATCCTCTCTACAACTGGAAACGGTCCAACAAACCTTGGTGCTAACTTTCCTACTGCTCCAAACCGAACCACATTCCGCAAAGGAGAAACCTTCACGAAAACCATATCCCCAACATCAAACTCCAAATCAGTCCTTCGCCTATCAGCATAAGATTTCTTTCTGTCTTGGGCCGCCTTCATCCGTCTTCTAATCAACTCGACCTTCTCGGATGTATCTCTAATCATGTCAGGTCCAAGTATAAGCTTATCTGTAGTCTCCCACCAACATGTAGGTGACTTGCACGGTCTCCCATATAAAGCCTCAAATGGTGCCATCCCAATGCTCTCCTGATAACTGTTATTATAAGCAAATTCCACAAGAGGAAGATGGTCTTCCCAAGTACCACCAAAATCCAGAATGCAAAGCCTCAACAAGTCCTCAAGTACCCTATTCACCCTTTCTGTCTGACCGTCCGTTTGTGGGTGATAAGCCGTACTCAGGTTCAACCTCGTGCCCATAGCTTTCTGCAAACTGTTCCAGAACTGACTAGTAAAGATGGGGTCTCGGTCACTGACTATGCTGGAAGGGACTCCATGTAGTCGTACTATCTCACGAAGATATACTGATGCTAGTCCAGATGCGGTCCTTTTGCTCTTCACCGGAATGAAATGAGCACTCTTCGTAAGCATATCCACAATGACCCATATGCTCGTATTCCCTTTTCTTGACCTTGGCAATCCGTCAACAAAGTCCATAGAAATACTCTCCCACTTCCATAGCGGGACCTCTAGAGGATGCAATAGCCCACCGGGCTTCTTCGACTCGGCTTTTACTCTCTGACAAACAACACATCTAGAGACAAACTCTGCCACATCCTTCTTCATTCCAGGCCAGAAGAAAATGCGCTTCATATCCTTATACATCTTATCTCCACCCGGATGTATAGTCAACTTGGAGCGATGTGCTTCCTCAAGAACTTTCCCCGCCAAGTCTTCCACCATTGGAACACAAAGCCTTCCATCTTTCCTCAGCCAACCCTTATCATCTATAGAATATCGAGCAAGGTGACTAGATGTCTCCCCTCGAATCAGCTTATCCATAATCTCAATTATCTGAGGGTCTTCCTTCTGCGAAGCCCCGACTTGATCCAGAAGGGTAGGCCTGAGTTCCAGGGATGCTAAAGAACCGGTCATCGACTCCATCGCCAAAGAGAAATCAAAGGTTGCCAAGAACTCTAAATTCTTCATCTCAACAAATAGAGGACTTAGTGTCAACCTTTTTCTACTCAACGCATCCGCTACAACATTCCCCTTGCCAGGGGTATAGGCTATATCAAAATCGTAGGACGCCAAGAATTCCATCCACCTTTGCTGCCTCAAGTTCAGATCCTTCTGCGAAAAGAGATACTTCAAAGACTTATGATCAGTATACAGCTCAAATCTCTCTCCCAGAAGATAATGACGCCAAGCCTTGAGTGCATATACTATCGCTGCCAGCTCTAGATCATGAGTGGGATAATTCTTCTCATGCACCTTAAGTTGCCTACCACCAAAACATATAACTCTGCCCTCTTGCATCAGAACGGCGCCCAATCCCGTGCCACAAGCATCAGTGTACACGGTAAACATCTTACCACCATCGGGTAAAGCTAGAACTGGTGCTGAGGTAAGGGCTCTCTTGAGTCTCTGAAAAGCAAGCTCACAGTCCATATCCCAAGCAAAAACTAAGTGCTTCTTTGTCAACTTAGTAAGAGGAGCGGATATCTTCGCGAAGTCCTTGATGAACTTCCGGTAAAAACCCGCAAGACCTAGAAAACTTCTCACCTCGGTTGCATTCCTTGGAGTCTTCCAATCCTGAACTGCAACCACCTTAGCGGGATCCACCGCTAAGCCTTGCTTGGATACGATATGCCCAAGGAATCTAACTTCCCTTCTCCAAAAGTGACACTTGGAGAACTTGGCCTTTAACTGATGCGCTCTAAGCGTATCCATCACCTCTACAAGATGCCTCGCGTGCTCTTCTTCATCCTTGGAGAAGATCAGAATATCATCCACAAAGACCACGACAAACTTGTTCAAGAACTCTCGAAACACCCTACTCATCAAGTCCACGAAATACGCGGGTGCATTCGTCAAACCGAACGGCATAACAAGCCATTCAAAGAATCCATCTGGAGTTCTGAATGCAGTCTTGTCTATACTATCTTCAGCCACCCTGAGCTGATGAAATCCAGTAGCAAGATCAAGCTGAGAGAAAACAGAAGCACCAACGAGCTGGTCAAAGAGATCATCGATCCTCGGTAACGGGTGTCTGTTCTTCTTAGTCAGCTTATTCAATTCCCTATAGTCCACACAGAGTCGAAGAGAACCATCTGCCTTAGTAGCAAACACCACAGGCGCTCCCCATTCGGATATACTTCGTCTGATGAAGTTCTTCTCAAGTAACTCCTTTACTTGCTTGCTGAGCTCCCGTCTCTCACGCGGAGCCATGTGCCGAACGGGCAAACAAACAGGCTTAGCATTATCCACCAGATAAATGCGAAAATCAATCTCTCGTTTAGGGGGCAACCCCTTAACTTCTTCAAAAACATCTGGATAATCTCGGACCACCCTTACAGACTGAAGGGCTTCCTCTGACGAGTCGAGAGATTCAAGATAGCACAACATGACGGGATCCTTCGGATTACATGAAATCTCTAAAGTGTTGCCAAGGCGAGTCACAAGCCTCACAACCCTATGCTCACAATCAAGAATGGCTCCATATCTGGACAGCCAATCCATGCCCAATATCAATCCATATCCCCTGAAACCAAGAACATACGCACTACACAAGAACTCTACACTAAGTATAGAGATCCTCAGATCCTCACATATCATAGATAGATAAGCAGAACCCCCAATGGGATTCGAAACACAAACGGGATCATCCACTAAGCTAGTACTAAGGTGCAAACTATCAACAAGATCAGATGAAATAAAGCTATGTGATGCACCAGAATCAAACAAGGTACGAACTGGAAGATAGGAAACATAAACAAGGTTTTCAACAGAAACACTACCTCGGTCGGGAACTGGAGCGGTATTGAGAGCATGAACTTGCCCTCCTGAAGGTCCAGCCTGTCCTTTCTTCTTCGGGCATTCCTTGCTGAAGTGTCCAGTCTCACCACAGGAAAAACATCCACCACTAAGCTTCCTTTTCTTCTTCCTACAATCCTTAGCAAAGTGTCCAGGCGCACCACAGTAATTGCACTTTCCCTTGCCTTTGTTGTTTCCCTTCTTGTTCTTGCTCTGATTCCCCTGACTGCTTTGACCACCTTGATTGCCTTTACCTTGAGAATCAGCCTTCTTTGCTTGAGTATCACTCGACTTGACCTCTTTCTTTCCATCTCCCTGAAGTAGAGCCATATCGACCAAACTCTCAAAAGTAGCCCCATGCGGAATATGTGACATCGCCAAGCCCTGCAGCGGCTCATTCAACCCTCTAGCAAATCGAAGAGCCTTCTTCTCAGGAGTGTTCACCATATCCAAACCAAAACGGGCCAGCTGATTAAACTTGTTCACATACTCCTTGACCGACATATCACCTTGCTTTAATGCAATGAACTTCTCCATCTGTAAATTCGCCTCAGCAGAAGATAGAAACTTGGCCACAAATCTAGCCCTCAAATCGGCCCAAGTCTCGACTGGCCTCGTCCCATTGGTGACCTCCCACCAATAGGCTGCTTCGTCCTTCAAAAGCCACACTGTCAATAAGACCTTCCTTTCGTCATCAATCCGAAAGATAGCAAACAAGTCCTCAGTGTCTTTCAGCCAATTCCTAGCTTCAACAAAAGATTCCGTGCCTAGGAAATTCTTGCCTCCCATCGCCTTGAAGTCTTTACAAACCTTCGTGAACTCAACCTGAGGATGCTGAGGGGGAGGAGGAGGAAGAGGAGCCTCAGCAACAGGGGGAGGAGGAACATTAACTACTGGAGGAGGAGTGGGAGTAGGGTTTGCGGGGCCGGCTGCCGCCCTAGCTTTTAGAAGTCTCCTATACCAGAGTGGTACGTTTACTCCATCCGGGATGGCAAGATTCTCAGCCATACTGAAACGAAGGATAAGATAAAATTAGGTCAAGGGAACGAAGGATAACGCTAATGGCTTTTTGGGGAATAGCCTTTTAAAATACTAGACTTTTCTTTGGAAAATACCTTATACTTGTTTTGAAAATAGTTTTTCAAAAGTCTTTTAAAAACTTTTTGTTCTTTCTTGCAAACCTTATGCTCTGATACCAAATTTGTAACACCCCACCTCCACTAGGGTCACTCTTTCGGGGGCACTAGCTTCTGGGGGGCGTTAGAACTGGGTAAGCATGCACAATGATATATCAAGGCAGAACAAGAACATAAATATATATGTAAAACAGAGTAAGTGAGAATAAAACAGCGGAATATCTCAAACCATCTCAAAACAAGTCTTAGTACATCATAAAGTCAACTGCCAAAATAAACATGTCTAGTACATCATAAACAGAAATACTGTAATACATAGTGCTATCCCCAAAATAAAGATGATAAACCATAGCGAGCTCAATGTCCAGTCATACATGAGCTATCCAGCGAACAAGCAAGCGATCCAAGCTAAGCACCACTGTTCCCTCCCTGAGAACCTGGGGGGGGAACGGAAGAAAAGAAGCAAAAGAAAACAGGTCAGTCAAAAAGACTGGTAAGACCTACTACGATCAGTCTATAAACTAATAAAGTTAACATTATGATGGAAACTGAGATGAACATACTGGCAATAGATAAAGGTGTCATCACATAAAGAAGATTAAGCTTTGCACCACAGTGTACTAGTAAACTAACATAACAGGTATTGATCCCTCAGCCCAAACTTTGGCCCAATAACATGAGGTGACCTTAATACAAGGTCCAGCCCAACGGTCTAGTCGATCGGCTCCCTATAAACCTAACACGTCAAGTGTTGGTGTCCATACGGCCCACATATGGTTGTAGTCAGACTGTGCTGGGTCCACCTTCGGGTGTATCAAGCCCTCGGGTGTCAACCCCAGACACCTAAGCAAAAATGCACAGTCTAAACCTACTGGTACCCGTGCCTCGAGTTTGTCCAACACCGGACTACGTGCACGTCCGTAGCCCGCCTGGACCCGCACCGCTGTACCACTCAGTCGTCGCTTTGGTCGCTTACATCAGTCCAGTAATCGTGCCCCGCCCTAGCCTAGCCTCTAGGGTTGTGAGTGATACCTAACTGGGATTACTGCTGGAACAGACCACGTTGCTAGGGTTTTCTAAGAGGGTTAAGTGTGGTTTAACCCCTCACTAATCATGGATTAAATTAGTTAAGTGTAACCAACAGTTCACCACTTAACCCCATTTAATCCCTCGTATCCCCAAAATTGGTTAAGTATTAGTGGGCCATGACTTAACCCTAATCATGAGGCATTAATTAATTTAATTGTGCCTTAACCTCTCACATTAGACTTTGTTGCGGTTACTAGTTAAGCCGGGCGGGTCCGGGTAGCTTTACACCACAACTTGGTCTAACCTCGGGTCCAAGGTACACATGACCAACTTCTCACATTGGGTCCTATTGTTTGTAGCAACTAGTTAAGCCGGTCAGTTCCGGGTAGGTTTATGCTACAAACTCAACCCAACCTCGAGTTGGCCACACTTATGTTTTCTAAGTGTCATGTCCACTTTAATTTCAAAACATAATTACAAGTTTAACAAATACTTGGGTAGACCTAACTTAATAGGTAAATTCCCAAGGGGTAGACCTAACTTAATAGGTAAATTCCCAATCTCATATTTTCATGTATTTTGAGTTTTACCCCAAACCCCCCAACGTCATTCTATCGCTTACATATTCGTTATAACGCATAAAGGATAGAAAGAGGGAACTTGACACTACATACATGATGAATCTTACATATCATAATAAACATGCATAACATGTTAGACTTGCATAACTTAGTGTAGTAAACTTGCATAAACATGCATAACTTGTTAAACTTGCAAGTCATGGCATAGTGAACTTGCATAAACATGCATAACTTGTTAAACTTGCAAATCATGGCATAGTGAACTTGCATAAACATGCATAACTTATCAAACATGTGTAACATAGCATAGTGAACTCGCATAAGCATGCATAACTTATTAAACATGCATAAATCCCAACTTTCATCACATGTTAACTTTAGAGTTTCTAAAATGAAGGTAAGAGGGCTTACAAATATTATGAAGACACAAATCTACTAATAAAGATTGAGAAGCCCTTTATGCAAGCATAAAAACCCAAAACAAAGCTCCAATAAGAAACACCCTTAACAAAAATCCCAAAAACTCTAGCTTAGCAAATAAAACTTGCAACTTGATGATGTATGCAAGCTAATGATCATTCATACAACTTAGAAATGCTTGTATGAACATCATAATCTTCATAGGAATGATTTATGAAGAGGTTGGAGGCTAGGGTTTTTAGGTGGAGGCCATTTGAGAAATCAATTTGACATAGTTTGGTTGCTAGAATGAATAATAATGATTTAGGGTAGGATTAGGGGCTTATTTATAGAAGATTAGAGTGTTTTTAGCCCTAGGATTAACCCTAGGTTAGTTTAGGTCCGTCAGATTTCGGAATTCTCTAGAACCAGGCCACACAACCAAGCCCAAATCAAAAATGGTGCGCCAGGCAAAACTGCCCGGCCACCCCGTGTCGACAGGGCTGTCGACAGGGCAGTCGACACCCTTAGACCCCTGTCGACATGCCTGTCGACATGGGGGTCTGGGCGGGAGTTTTCCCGCCTGACGCCAGTTAGCCCTAATCCTTGTTTTTAATTTAAAATTTAAATCTGTTTTTAACATGGAAATTTCTGAAAACTTCAATGGGCCTTAACTGGGTCATATGGACTCCGATTTTCGAAAACTCGGACTCTATTTCGCGTATTTTTCCGAGACGAACGCAATGGCATAGCCCGTTTCCCTTGATTCAGATTTTTAAATTAAATTCTGCCTTGATTTATGTTATAACAGGTTATTGAAAATACGGGTTGTTACAATCATGGCTTCAGTAATGAACCACAGAATTTTAGAAATTATATTTTCTCTTCAATCAGTAATGATCGTGTCAGTTCGTAATTGAAACAATGGTTGAGTTTGTACTTGAATGTAACGACCCGCCATTTTGACCGTGCCGAATCGACAAATCATGTCAACTCGAAATGCCCAAAACAACAAATTGTTATTAGCTTTTGAGGTAAATAGAATAAATCGTAGAATCACAGATCACAGACACAGATACAGAGCAATATAATATCTCGCAGTGGAAAATTTAAAATAAAATGGTAGTTCATGAAGCTACTAAATAAATTTTACATCAAAGTTTACATAAATAATACAGCGGAAGTCAAATACACTGAAATTTCAGATACATAAATAAATAATAACAGTTTGAAATAGAACCGACAGAAATAGTTGGATGACTGGCACAATAGAATGAGTAGACACAAATGAGAAAATGCCAATATAAAATTCAACTCCAATAGTGAATCTCTAAGGCTGTAATAATCGATCTGACCCGAGCAATAATGCAAATCAAAACAACTCGGATCAGTACTGACATTCTCATGGAAGTAAATCAACTCTAATGAAATGTTCGATGAAATGCAATCAGTAACTTAAAGGATGTTTGGGATCACCATCCTCTAAGGATCCGTCAAACTAATACTATATAGTATAATACGCTATATACAATAGTGTCTATCGGTAAAGTAAAATATCAAAATAGCGTAAGTTGGATTACCATGATTACCCTTACAAAGTTTATATATTCGCATAGTATATGCAGTACCGTAATTCCTCTGTAAACTGGAGGTTGATCAGAGGGCACTCCATATAAAATAGTACAAAACAAAATCGTAGTGGGCTCGTATAAGGCATGTGACAAGGAACACAACGAATGCCAGGGTGGATTCACCATTTGCAGAGCCGGGCTGGTGGTAACGCGTAGCAGCTACTACCGTCCACCTCGATACACACTCCCATAATCAAAAGGGCCCAAATCGAATCTCAACAGTAATAGAATAATATCGAAGAAGTGTGCTCGATAAGAGGTATGACCTCACTTGCTCTGTGGATAGCTCTTGTTTTAGCCACATCAAGCTGACTCAAGGTAGTCAGGGTCTCGTAATTAATATGAAATAAAAATGGAGTCGTTCGCCAAATCATCCCCTTCATTCTGGAACTCCACCGCATACACAATTGTCAAAGTGGTTTTCGGTATTGGCAGAGAGTATGACAATAGCCGATCCCGATCTCTTTAACAAGCAATCGTTTACATTTTTCACACCGTGGTCATTATTTCATAAATCACTTTATAAAATAGTTTATACGAATTCTCATATATGAATTTGAAATCAAATTTAAATATTTAACTTCGATTATATTCAATTTTGAAAACATCTCACGAGAATCACCCAAATCAATTTAAGACCATATCGAAAAGATTTCAGAATATAGTATAAGCAAATACTATACTATTTAACTTCGATTTTATATAAGTTTCTGAAAAAAACCACATAACAACTTTCAAATCCCAAATCGACTTATATTTAAGTTATACCTTAAGTATCTCAATTTCCATTTAAATCGATATCAAAACCTTTAACTTCGATTATAATTTTGGTTCGGCTTATATTCGCAAAAATTCAAGTTCAAAACCGTTCAAATGATTCAAAACTTTCCTTTATAAGAAGGCATTTCAATTCGATTCATTTGAATCCAACACTTTGCTTTGAAATTCGAAATATGATATTCAATTCAAAATTTACATTTCAATTTAAACAAAACACGTCGAGTTATGTAATTCAAGTCATATAATTCAAAATTGTTACTTCTACCTTTCAAATCAAAATCTTATATTTCCATTCAACCAAATTACGATTTAAAACCATTCTTATACATTGATTTAACAAATTCTTAATTCAAACCAAACGATATAAAAATCAATTCCGCATATAATATCTATATATTCCAATTCATAATTAATCATTTAAAATTGAATTTAATTCTTATCGATTATAAGTTCAAAATAAATCAATTTAACCAATTCACATTCATTTCTTATCAAGGTACATAATTTAAAACCAAATCAAATTCAATTTCTTACTTTTACCCAATTCAAGTTCATCTCTACTAAAATTCGTATCGATTCCAATTCATAACTTCATATGAGTTCATTCGTTATTCAAATATCGTTATATAAATTTACATCTTTAAACTACGAATTTAAATCGCGAAATCTAACCTATCCATCTTGACTTTATTAAAGTTTATAATATATATATATATAAGAAAATTAACTTTGAAAATAGATATGTATATATATAAGTTTATAAAATTCTAAAATAAATTAGAAATAGATTATAAACATATATAAATTTAAAATAATATAAAAAGGTTAAAATACTTACAGGAATAAATTATGTGGTTTAAAATAAACACATTTATAAATAAAATCTTAAATAAACATTTTAATCTCTATTTACAAATAAAATCATTTTAAAACACATAATTTAAAATATACAAAATAATTTAAATTTAAATAAAATATAAAAATATAAAGTCTAAGTAAATATTTTAAAATAAAACTCGTTTTACTTCGACAACATGACCGACGGTGTCCGTATATAGTTTTTTACCCTATGGTCAAGCGATACGGATATCTATCATTTCAACCCGCAATTTATAAAATTTCTACGGGTCAATCATTTCAACCCGCGAACCCAAATTCAGTAAAAATCGTCCAGGTCTATCATTTCAACCCATAACGATTTTTCCCTATTCTAATGTCCGTTCGGGTATGTATCATTTCAACCCTTTGTATTTTATCTTAAACTTGGGGTATCAACAATCACAAACAACAATCATAGCATATACATTATTAGTGCAACTATGTGTCATGTGAATACATCGTGTCACATATGAAATGTGCATATATATCAAATCAAACAATTTCTATCAACAATCCTATACGTTTCATATAACAGTTCATTATTGATCTAACATCCATGAAAAATGTAAGCCAAATGTGAGATAAACTCACTTTTCGTGGCATAGATTAGAGATAACGGCGGATGGACACTGACAGAGATGATGATATCCAGACACGAATCAGAATGAATTCCACTCGATGATCATTAAATATTTTATTTTATATTATAAGGGAAGGTCGGGGATTCTAAATGGAACGGTATGACTATTCGGTTTAGGAATAGTATGGCTATACAGAGTGGGTTCGAATTCAACACAAAATTCAATCCAAAAATAACATAACACTAACTCAGTTCAAAAATTAAACACAAAAATTCTATACAAAATATTATATAAATATTTTTATATGCGTAAACACATACAAACTTATAAAATATATTTTTGAAAATCAATGCATACCGCAAACATATAACGCAAATTATAACATATATACAATATATATATATACATATACATATATATATATATTTAGAAACACACACAATATCAAACCATATATATATATTATAATTTATATAAATATATATATTCATATAAATACACATGAACAACATATATTTTTATATATATAAATACAAAATTTAAAAACTAATATGGTTCAAAGCAACTGAACACCATAGTATACTCTCACCCACAAAATAACATGTACTTATTTTAAAACTAAATTGATTCCCAAAACAACTCAACAGCACACACACACGGCAACAGCACTACACTCACGTATCACAAAAATACACGCACACATATACATGCCACCCAACTCCACGCAACACTCCCCACACTTAACGCAATCCATGCACACTCCAAAATAGAGACACATACATGAATATCACACTGCATAATTTCTACAATCATACACGCGCACACACTAAATAACACACACGATACACATACAAAAGAAATACACACGCATGTACAAACTAAGTTGGGAAATGGCCTCGGGTTGGGTGACTTCAGGTTGGCGACTACAGATGTTCGGAAAGGTCGAGATAGCGGGGTTTGGAACAGTAGCGGAGCTAGGCTTTAGGGAGGGCTTGCGCTGATGGTTGGAGCAAGATGGACACGGTGACTAAAAGGGGCGGTTCTGGTCATTGGCAGGCGGATGGCTTCAAGGGTTCAACATGGGGCTTGCGCAAGCTGGAGAGAGGCTTGAGCGGTGCAGCTTTCAGAGCAGGACGGAAGAAAAGGAGCAGTAAAGGAGCGAGGCGATGGAGAGAAATGAAAATAAACGGAGCAACTATGAATAAAGAAATGGGATGGGCAAATTCTATTCAAACTCACCAAATTGCTGAGTTGCCCCCCAAAATCCGAAAAAACGTAAAATCCCCCTGTTTTTTCTGAGTAGCACCCCGTTTTAAAAAAAAGACAAAAATGCCCTCCCTCGCATTGCGACTGTGAGGTTATCTCATGTACCACGCAGGGGCACTGCATGGTACATGTAGAACCTCGCAGTGCCACTGCGAGGTTACTTTATGTACCACGCAGTGCTCCTGCGTGGTACATGAGATAACCTCGCAGTCGCACTACGAGGTAACCTGCCGCTTTGAAAAAAAATAAATACACGAAAAGGGTACTTTCGTCATCAGAAGTTTTGAAGAAAAGGGGGGGCAACTCAGCAGTTCCATGAGTCTAAATAGAATTTGCCAATGGTATGGGAATGGAACGAGGCCTTTGGGAATGATGTTGGAAATAAATGATGGCGGTTCAGAAATACGAAGGGTTCATATAATTAGCCAATGAAAGAAAAAAAAAGGAACGAGCGATTCATATGGCAAATGTGTTTCAAAGAGAACAGATTAACCATTCCTGGTATTTGAATAAGGTTCATTTGGTTTAAATTTCAAAAGTAAAGACGCGGTTAAAATGGAAACCGAAGAATAGTTTGTAAATTAAAAGGGACGCATGCATCAGGAAATAGAAGGCTGCATGCTTTTGGAATATATGGCACATGTTATAAACGCTCCTTTTTTTCTTCTAAAACATGCATGCATGTAAAATGTAAAGTGACATAAAGGATTATGCTAAAGTTAACATGGCTTTTTGAAAGTTTGGAACAGAACACAAGACCTTGCATGCACTTCATATTTACTAGTAAATGTTCCATTCACCATGCTTCAAAAAAAACAAAAAAAAAATTAGGTGGTTTAGTAAAACATAAGGACAGCTTTTGCAGACCCAAAATGACTAGAAAAGTATGTAAGATCGGAAAAGGAACACACCGAACTCAGATGGCTCTATTTCAAAAATGAACCGTGCAAGCTTTTTCACAATTTCAGCGCGAACCGAACACCGAAATTGACAAATGAATATATTGTGGAAATCAACGCGACAAGACGGACACAATGGTATAAAATTTGCAGTGTCAGGATGTTCCATTCAAAAATGCATTACGAACCCCTTTAACGTAAACATGCGGATGGAGAACGGATGTCAAAACGTATGTCTTTTGCAAAACGAATTCCATCGTTGGATTACTAACAATAAATGGAATATTTTTCAAGTTTTTTTGAACTAGATTCGGAGAGATTTTAAAATCAATTAAATTTGAACTGTTATGCGCAGCTTTGCACTGAAAATTGCACGATCGAAAAACATTCAAATTTTTCAATGCAATTTTCACAACTGCTACATCTTACTCTACGTAATTTAAATTTTAAATTCCCATTATGAAAAATTATAGAATATTTTCAAAATAAAATTTCAATTTAAATTGGAATATAAATCGTTGGAAATAACAGGTTGTTACAATTTCCCCCACTCAAATCTTTTCGTCCCAGAAAAGGAACGAGGCAGAAAAATAGTAATTAAATAATTAATATATTAAACCCACGGTTCATATCTATTCTCATACATATATAATTCGAAATAAATATAAATCAAAAGTTAAAAATATTTCAAGCATTTCAAAACAGTTTATTCACTCGATGTCTCGATTGACTATATATATATCTATCCCACTTTCAAAACCCGAAAATAGATATTGATGATGCTGCAGTCATCACCAGAATCATTTTCAAGCGACTAGAGTGTTACTTTATATCTATCAAGTACATATAGGATTTAACATATACGTTGATCAGACATATACCTAAATCACTAAGTATTTGATAGGCCAACTTTAACGTCAAATAAGTACTCAAAACATCTTTTTATATTTTAAAACGGAATATATACCAAATTTCCAAATCATATAAATAATATATTTCAAATCATTAAAAATTTAAAGTAGGGAAAAAATTATATCTCTCTCCTACTCATTTATTTATTAAAATTTATCTTCAATCATAATAAATATGCTAACAATATTATTACTAAATCAATTACATAACAAAAATATTCTATACTATTTTCAAACCCGTGTTATCAATATTCAACTTATAAAACTTGTTTAATTTCATAAGTGTAACATATATATACATCACACATTAAAATCTTTATAAACCTATATAAATTTATAAATTCCTATATATGCATTTATAAACAAAACCATAATAGATTTTAAACATGATAAAATCATTTTCTTATGAAATCTACTTCTTTAAATCATATTCAAAATATATAGAAAATATAAAAATCAGAAAGTATAAGCATGAATTCCTTTCAAAACAATGGTATTACCAAAATATAATATCGTTTACAAATGTACATCTTCCACAAATATCTATATCAAAATCCAATATTATATCGAGAGAATTATAATGCCTATTTCACCAATATTTATATAAGAATGGACTCGCTACAAGATTAATACTCTCCCTTTACGTCTTACCTTGTTGTGGACAAGAATAAGTTATAGAATTCGAATTGAAAACTGAACGAATGAAACAACCTAATCAAATATGAACTACGGAGGAAGATGGATTCAAACGAAAAGGGAAATTTTCAGAAAAAGATTGAACAAAAATTTATATCCAAAAATATTTTTTTTTAAAATATTTAAAACCATTTATACTTTCAAAATACGCTCTCTCTCAAGAATGATTCTGCGACTGATTCCACTCATTCTAGGGTATCGCTGCCCTATCTCTAATGAGCTTTTACCCCATAGGCTAAAGCTATGATAAACCAAAGCTCTGATACCACATGTAACGACCCACCATTTTGACCGTGCCGAATCAACAAAACATGTCAACTCAAAATACCCAAAACAACAGATTGTTATTAGCATTTGAGGTAAATAGAATAAATCATAGAATCACATATCACAGACACTGATATAGAGCAATATAATATCTCGCAGTCGAAAATTTAAAATAAAATGGTAGTTCATGAAGCTACTAAATAAATTTTACATCAGAGTTCACATAAATAATACAGCGGAAGTCAAATACACTGAAATTTCAGATACACAAATAAATAATAACAGTTTGAAATAGAACCGACAGAAATAGCTGGATGACTGGAACAACAGAATGAGTAGACACAAATGAGCAAATGCCAATATAAACTTCAAATCCATTAGTGAATCTCGAAGGCTGTGATAATCGATCTGACCCGAGCAATAATGCAAAACAAAACAACTCAGATCAGGACTGACATTCTCATGGAAGTAAATCAACTCTAATGAAATGTTCGATGAAATGCAATCAGTAACTTAAAGGATGTTTGGAATCACCATCCTCTAAGGATCCGTCAAACTAATACTATATAGTATAATACGCTATATACAGTATTGTCTATCAGTAAAGTAAAATATCAAAATAGCGTAAGCGGGATTACCATGATTACCCTTACACCGTTTATATATTCCCATAGTATATACAGTACCGTAATTCCTCCGTAAACTGGAGGTTGATTAGAGGGCACTCCATATAAAACAGTACAAAATAAAATCGTAGTGGGCTCGTATAAGGCATGTGACAAGGCATGCAAGGAATGCCAGGGTGGATTCACCATTTGCAGAGCCAGACTGGTGGTAACGCATAGCAGCTACTACCGCCCACCTCAATACACACTCCCATAATCAAAAGGGCCCAAATCGAATCTCAATAGTAATAGAATAATATCGAAGAAGTGTGCTTGATAAGAGGTATGACCTCACTTGGTTCGTGCATAGCTCCTGTTTTAGCCACATCAAGATGACTCAAGGTAGTCAAGGTCTCGTAATTAATATGAAATATAAATGGAGTCGTTCGCCAAATCATCCCCTTCATTCTAGAACTCCACCGTTGTCAAAGTGGTTTTCGGTATTGGCAGAGAGTATGACAATAGCCGATCCCAATCTCTTTAACAACCAATCGTTTACATTTTTCACACCGTGGTCATTATTTTATAAATCACTTTATAAAATAGTTTATACGAATTCTCATATACGAATTTGAAATCAAATTTAAATATTTAACTTCGATTATATTCAATTTTGAAAACATCTCACGAGAATCGCTCAAATCAAATCGATTTAAAACCATATCGAAAAGATTTTAGAATATAATATAAGCAAATACTATACTATTTTACTTCGATTTTATGTAAGTATCCGACAAAAATCACATAACAACTTTCAAATCCCAAATCGACTTATATTTAAGTTATACCTTAAGTATCTCAATTTCCGTTTAAATCGATATCAAAACCTTTAATTTCGATTATAATTTTGGTTCAGCTTATATTCGCAAAAATTCATGTTCAAAACCATTCAAATGATTCAAAATTTTCCTTTATAAGAAGTCGATTCATTTGAATCCAACACATTGGTTCAAAATTCGAAATATGAGATTCAATTCAAAACTTACACTTCAATTTAAACAAAATATATCGAGTTATGTAATTCAAGTCATATAATTCAAAACTGTTACTTCTACATTTCAAATCAAAATCTTATATTTCCATTCAACCAAATTACGATTTAAAACCATTCTTATACATTGATTTAACAAATTCTTAATTCAAACCAAACGATATGGAAATCAATTCCTCATATAATATCTATATATTCCAATTCATAATTAATCATTTAAAATGGAATTTAATTCTTATCGATTATAAATTCAAAATAAATCAATTTAACCAATTCACATTCATTTCTCATCAAGGTTAATAATTTAAACCAAATAAAATTCAATTTCTTACTTTTACCCAATTCAAGTTCATCTCTACTAAAATTCGTATCGATTCCAATTCATAACTTAATATGAGTTCATTCGTTATTCAAATATCGTTATATAAATTTGCATCTTTAAACTTCGAATTTAAATCGCGAAATCTAACCTATCCATCTGGACTTTATTAAAGTTTATAATATATATATATATATATAAGAAAATTAACTTTGAAAATAGATATGTGTATATATATATATATAAGTTTATAAAATTCTAAAATAAATTAGAAATAGATTATAAACATATATAAATTTAAAATAATATAAAAAGGTTAAAATACTTATAGAAATAAATTATATGGTTTAAAATAAATACATTTATAAGTAAAATCTTAAATAAACATTTAAATCCCTATTTACAAATAAAATCATTTTAAAACACATAATTTAAAATATACAAAATAATTTAAATTTAAATAAAATATAAAAATAAAAATATAAAGTCTTAAGTAAATATTTTAAAATAAAACTCGTTTTACTTCGAAAACATGACCGACGGTGTCCGTATATAGTTTTTTACCCTATGGTCAAGCGATACGGATATTTATCATTTCATCCCGCAATTTATAAAATTTCTACGGGTCTATCATTTCAACCCATGATCCCAAATTCTGTAAAAATCGTCCAGGTCTATCATTTCAACCCATAACGATTTTCCCTATTCTAACGTCCATTCGGGTATGTATCATTTCAACCCTTAGTGATTTTTCTTAAACTAGGGGAATCAACAATCACATAGCAAAAACCACAGCATATACATTATTAGTGCAACTACGCGTCATGTGAATACATCGTTTCATATATGAAATGTGCATATATATCAAATCAAACAATTTCTATCAAAAATCCTATACGTTTCATATAACAGTTCATTATTGATCTAGCATCCATGAAAAATGTAAGCCAGATGTGAGATAAACTCACTTTTCGTGGCACAGATTAGAGACAACAGCGGATGGACACTGACAGAGATGATGACATCCAGACACGAATCAGAATGAATTCCACTCGATGATCATTAAATATTTTATTTTATATTATAAGTGAAGGTCGGGGATTTTAAATGGATCGGTACGACTATTGGGTTTCGGAATAGTATGGCTATACGGAGTGGGTTCGAACTCAACACCAAATTCAATCCAAAAATAACATAACACTAACTCAGTTCAAAAATTAAACACAAAATTCTATACAAAATATTATATAAATATTTTTATATGCGTAAACACATACAAACTTATAAAATATATTTTTGAAAACCAATGCATACCGCAAATATATAACGCAAATTATAACATATATACAATATATATATATATATATATATTTAGAAACACACGCAATATCAAACCATATATATTATAATTTATATAAATATATACATATTCATATAAATTCACATGAACAACATATATTTATATATATATATATATATATATATATATATAAATATAAAATTTAAAAACTAATATGGTTCAAAGCAACTGAACACCATAGTATACTCTCACCCATAAAATAACATGTACTTATTTTAAAACTAAATTGATTCCCAAAACAACTCATCACACACACAACAACAGCACTACACTCATGTATCACAAAAATACACGCACACATATACATGCCACCCAACTCCACGCAACACTCCCCATACTTAACGCAATCCATGCACACTCCAAAACAGAGACACATACATGAATATCACACTGCACAATTTCTATAATCATACACGCGCACATACACTAAATAACACACACAGTACATATACGAAAGAAATACACACGCACGTACAAACTGAGTCAGGAAATGGCCTCAGGTTGGCGATTACAGATGTTCGGATAGGTCGGGATAGCGGGGTTTGGAACAGTAGCGGAGCTGGGCTTCAGGGAAGGCTTGCGCTGATGGTTGGAGCGAGATGGACACGGTGACTAAAAGGGGTGGTTCTGGTCCTTCACAGGCAGATGGATTCAAGGGTTCAACATGGGGCTTGCGCAAGCTGGAGAGAGGCTTGAGCGGTGCGACTTTCATAGAAGGACGGAAGAAAAGGAGCAGTAGAGGAGCGAGGCGATGGAGAGAAATAAAAATAAACGGAGCAGCTATGAATAAAGAAATGCGAATGGAACGAGGCCTTTGGGAATGACGATGGAAATAAATGACGGCGGTTAAGAAATACGAAGGGTTCATATAATTAGCCGATGAAAGAAAAAAAGGAACGAGTGATTCATATGGCTAACATGTTTCGAAGGGAACGGATTAACCGTTCCTGGTATTTGAATAAGTTTCATTTGGTTTAAATTTCAAAAGTAAAGATGCGGTTAAAATGGAAACCGAAGAACAGTTCGTAAATTAAAATAAACACATGCATCAGGAAATGGAAGTTGCATGCTTTTGGAATATATGGCACATGTTATAAATGTGAGAATTAAGGGAAACGAGTTATGCCATTGCATTCGTCTCGGAATTCTGCTTGAGATAGAGTCCGATTTTGCGTAAATCAGACTCCGTATGAAGGAGTTATGACCTTTAGAAGATTCAAGAATTTAAATAAACAGCTCAGATTAAAGTTCAGAAAATTCAAATTTCGAAATCAGAAGCAGGCTGGGCGGGAATTTTCCCGCCCAAGGCCAGGTCGTTCAGGGGGTCGACCTCCCCCCCCCCCCCCGATACAGGTCGACCAGGGGGTCGACCTCCCCCTCGGGCCCGATCCGAAACCTGACGTGTTTTTTTGTGTGACGATTTGCTTTGTCATTAGGGCTTGTGTGGCAAGTTCTGGTTGGTTCTCTTAGTTTCGAATGGCTTTGATTGGCCCTAGGTTGATCTGAAGGCTCCTATTAAATCAAACTTCTATATAAGCAACCTAAATCTAAACCCTAATCCATACAAAATTATTCCTAAGACCGTCATGCTGTTAATACTCAACCTAGAGTAGCAGCCATTCTCCTGTAACCAGAAAGCAAGTTAGGAATTACAAATCAAATCTAATTCAACTAAGAGAATTCAATGTCTACAACAAAGGAGAGCTATTCAATTTCAGAGTACAGATCCCAGAACTCAAGACTAGTCTCCTTTTTGTAAGTCCAGTTATCATTTAGACCTAAATGATACTAGAATCGTGACTAAATAACTGGATGTAGAACAATGCCTAATGTAAATTTATGCCTATCCTTTTAGCTAAAACTGACTATGACTCTTATCATGTTAAGTTTGTGATCATGTTGTATGTAATTTGATGATAAATGTTAAATGCTTGGCAATGAATCCATATGTTGAATAAATTGGCGATGACATATTATGTTGTATAATTTGGCAATGGCATATTATGTTGTGTAATTTGGCGATGACATACCATGTTGTATAATTTGGCGATGACATTTCATGTTGTATGATTTGGTAATGACACCTATATGTTGTATGTCAATTTGGGAATTTTTCTATGTTTATGCAAGTTCAACCATGTTCACATATATGACTAGAACTACATGCGAATTTGCAAGTTCGCAACTACATGCCTAATTTTAAGTTTATGTAGTTCTATGTAAAACCCCTATTTCACGATTCATGTTGAGTAGATCTAAATTTGCAAGTTCATAATTAAATGTATATTGTTCTATGCCAAATTCATATGACACATGTGTAGTTAGATCCATATTTTTATGATGTTGGAATTATTACATGTTCCACTTTTTCCCCTTTTGTGTATAAGTTAGGCTATGTATCGAGCCTAACATTTTATGTCATTTATGCGAACTTTTAACGGGGGTAACGTTGGGAAGAACATGAAATTACATATAATTGGCATATTTGGCTCATAGACACGTAAATATTTTATGGCATAAAGTGGTATAAATTTTTATACCTAAAATTATAAACTTGATTTAAAAGGGAAAGTGGGGCTTGACTTGAATGACAATAATTTACATATAAATATAAAGAGGTAAATATGTGAATTTAGAAAAGACGAATATGCCTAACCCGAGGTTAGATTGAGTTATGGTGTAAGACTGCTCGGAACCGCCCGGTACATCCAGCAACCGTAACAATATATATCTAATGTGGGAGGTTAGTGCATCGAGCCCAAAAGGACCCGAGGTTAGACTGAGTTGCGGTGTAAAACTGCCTGGACCCGACCGGCACATCCAGTAACTGCAACAATACCTGTCTAATGTGAGTGTCAGTACTTTAGTGAATGAATTAAAGCTAAGTCAGGAATGGTATGGTTAAGTTAATTAAGGCAACACTTAACCAATACAACATGTTAACTAAACTGATGGGTGGGGTTTGGTTAACTTGGACACTTAACCAATTTAACATGTTGATTAGAAAACCCTAGTAACGGGGACGCATTTCATCAGTAACCCACATAGATGTATCATGGTACCCTGAACTAGGCAGGGTGGGGCACGATTACTGGGCTGATTACAAGCGGTCAAAACAATGGCGGTTGGTGCATCAGTGTAGGTTCCGACGAAGTACGAATGTGCACGTACTTCGGAGTGGAAATAGCAGGCACTAGGCATAAGTAGTTATACACTGTGCATCTTGAATTGTGTCGGGTTTCCACCATATGATTTGATACACCCCATGGTGGGACCAACATAGTTATCTACAATCGAGTGGGGTCGTATGACACAAGTAGTAAATGTGTGCGAGTAGGAGCCGATCGATAAAAAAGGGATCACTGGGTTTGAACTCATGTTGATGGTTGAAATATCTAGTAGCTGCAGAGAATATGGATATGAGTATGATAGTATGATTAGTTTATCTTGCCTTGTTTATCTTGCCTTATCCTATGTTACCTTATTTCTTTGTTATTGTCTGACGTCCAGTTTATTCATGTCATGGTTCTCTTACCAGTTTACATGCTGAATAATCACTGGACTTACCAGACTCATGTCTGACCCATTTTTCTTTCACTCTTTTTTTCTTTTGCCCCCCAGGTAGCCAGGGAGGGAGTAGCTCAGCTTAATTTGGACCGTTCATCTTTCCAAGCTTGAAGACTCTATGATGTATGACTTGGAACCTCTTATTTTTGGCTATGGCTTTGGACACACTACCACTTGGGGATTTATGAAGTTTTATTTGTGTTTTATGCTTCTTTATGTAATAATCAAGACATAGATTTTGATGTAATGATTTGGAAGTTGTTTTGAGACAGTTTGCTGTAATGTTTTTTTTATGAACCACGTATGAAATAAATTTATTTTTTCTGCTGCTTATATATGTCTGTCTTGTGAATTATCTGTGTCTTTTACCTATAATGCTCCACCAAAGTTAAGGCATTCCCTTTGTTAGTGACCTTAACGGAGGTGAGGTTTTTCACTTGGTATCAGAGCAAAGGTTTACCAAATCAGATAAAATTTTTGAAAGTTGTTTTCAAAAAGAAGTTTAAAGAAGCAATTTTCAAGAAAAAGTGTTGTTTTATTTTAAAAAGGCATAATCCCCCAAAGCCATATGCACTATCTTTCTATCCTTTGTTTCGAATCTTTCCTTTTTCGTTTCAGCATGTCTGGGGATCTTAACCTGCCATAGGGTGTGCCGGTACCTGGCTATTTCAGAAGGTACCTAGAGGCTAGGGCGAATGTCGCAGGCCCAGCAGACGTTCCTTCTCCCTCAGATGCAGCAGTTCCTTCCCCTCCTCTGTGTGCAAATGCTTTCTCAAAAATATGTAGGGACTATCGAGCCATGGGTGGAAAGAACTTCAATGGAAATGAATCCTTCGTGGAAGCAAGAAACTGGCTCAAAGAAATTGAGGATTTGTTTGTTATCTTTGAAGTGGACGATATGCTGAAGATACAGTTGACCATATGGTTACTTAAAGACGAAGCCTCCTATTGGTGGGAAGTTACTAACGCTGAAAGACCAGTTGAAACTTGGATGGATTCTAGAATGAGGTTTGAAATGAAATTCCTCTCACAAGCTGAACGAAGCCTACAGATGGAGAAGTTCTTAGCTCTCAACCACGGGAGTATGTCGATCAAGGAATATGTTAACCAATTCAACCAGCTGGCTAGGTTCGAATAGGAGTTAGTGAACATTCCACATAAGAAGGCTCTCCATTTTGTTAAAGGATTGAATGAGCCACTGCACAATGTAGCTTTGTCCCATATACCTATGGATGCAACTTATGAGAGACTGGTGGACATGGCATTGTTACAAGAAGAAGATAAGGTTGGCAAGAAAGAGACAAAGGTGGAAGTACCTCAAGATAAGAAAGTGGAAGGATAACAGAGCAAGAAGACAGATTCCAAGAAGGGAGGGAAGAACAACAAACCCCATGACAAGAGGAAGTGTAATTTTTGTGGCATTCCTGGACATCGGGTTAAGGACTGCAGAAAGAAGAAGACGAAGATGGGTGGCTGTTTCCATTGCAGTGAGACAGGACACATGGCTAAGGATTTCCCAAGAAAGCAAGGGAAAGGGAAGGGAGCTGGATCTACTTCTGGAGGGCAGGTTCACTCTCTCATGGAACCTCCGCAAGAACAAGGTAGAAATATTTCTGTTGAGAGTTTAGTTTATCTTTTTGATCATCCTGTTCGTACACTCTTTGATTCTAGTGCATCACACTCTTTTATATCTACTGCTTAGTTGAATCTCTGCACCTAGACACCAGTTTAGTAGAGGATCCCTTGGTTGTTTCAAATCCAATTGGGGGCTCAACTTATTTGTCAATGATTCGTTTGGATTAGAAAATTTCTATACTAAGTGTTGGATTTAGATGTAATGCCTATGTTTTGGGCTTCACAGGCTATGGGTTGATTATAGGCATGGATTGGCTATCCAGTAATGGTGCCATCCTCGATTGTGAAAAGAGGGTGGTTAGACTCATGACTACTCTCAAAATCTCTTGTAATCCTATGAACTCTGTTATGCTTAGCTATCTAGAATCTCTTGATGCGTCTCTTGAGAATTTGCAGTCTGTTAGAGTAGCCCGTGAATACTGGGATGTCTTTGAAGAGGTGAAGGGGTTACCTCTGAAGCGGGAGATAGACTTCCGCATATACCTCGTTGATAATGCAAAACCCGTTGCTTTACCCGTTAGACACATGTCTCCAAGGGAGAGGAAAGAACTCAGCAAGCAAGTTAAAGAGTTGCTTGAAAAGGGGTTTATAAGGCAGAGTATTTATGAATGGGGTGCTCCAGTAGTATTCGCAACCAAAGCAGATGGTTTGCTTCGCCTATGCGTTGATTATAAAGAGCTAAACAAGCTGACCAAGAAGAATAGGCACCCACTTCCAAGAATAGATGAATTGTTTGATCACCTTGTAGGAGCATCGGTTTTCTCCTAACTAGATATAGCTACCGGTTTCATCAGCTAAGAGTGATTGAAGACAACATTGATAAGACCGCATTCAGAACTCTGGATGGTTTCTTTGAGTGGCTTGTCATGCCTTTTGGCCTGACAAACACACCCTCTTACTTCGTCGACTTGATGAGCAGGGTGTTCAGGAAGTTCCTCAATAAGTTTGTGGTGGTCTTCGTAGATGACATTTTGATTTTCTCAAAGAGTGAGGAAGAGCATGCTCAGCATTTAAAAGAAGTCATGGATACTCTTCGAGCACATCAGTTGAAAGCCAAATTCTCCAAATGCCACTTCTGGAGAGAGGAAGTAAGGTTTCTTGGACATGTGGTGTCCAAGGAAGGATTAGCTGTGGACCTCGCAAAGGTAGTTGCGGTACAAGATTGGAAGGTCCCACGGAATGCGACCGAAGTCCAAAGCTTCGTCGGGCTAGCGGGCTTTTACAGAAATTCATCAAAGACTTTGCGAAAATCTCAGCCTTTCTTATAAGGTTGATGAAGAATAACCTAACTTTCAATTGGGATTTGGATTGCGATGTTGCTTTCCAATGATTGAAGAGGGTTCTAACAACAACCCTTGTTCTGACATTGCCGGATAGGAGCAAGATGTTTACCATATACACAGATGCATGTGGTACAGGACTAGGTGCTATCTTGATGCAAGAAGGGAAGGTAGTAGCTTACGGAGGCAGACAGTTGAAAGTACATGAGAAAAACTACCCAACCCACGATCTAAAGTTGGCTGCCATCGTCTTTGCACTTAAGTCTTGGCGCCATTATCTCCTTGGTGAGAAGTTTGAATTGTATACTGACCATAAATCATTGAAGTACCTTTTCTCGCAGAAAGATCTTAACTTGAGACAACAAAGGTGGATGGAGTTCTTGGCATCCTATGATTTCGAGATTTCCTATACCCTTGGCAAGGGCAATGTAATAGCAGACGCCTAGAGTAGAAAGAACCTGACCTTAAGCCCTCTCTTTGTAGAAAGGGAGAGCTTGGAGTACATAGCCAATTTTGACTTTAGACCCTCTGTCGATCATGTGATTGGTTTGTTAGCATCACTAGAAGTGCGGCCTACTCTTTTGGACTCAATAGGAATCGCGCAACGTAAAGACCCTCAGCTAGTTGATGTGATGGATAAGCTAATTAGGGGTGAGACTTCTAGTCACCTCAATAGATACTCCATTGATGATAAGGGTTGGTTAAGGCGAGATGGAAGTCTATGCGTCCCACAAGCAAGGGATTTAGTGAAGAAGGTTCTCGAAGAGGCACACCATTCCAAGTTGACCACACACCCAGGTGGAGATACCATGTATAAAGACGTAAAAAGGGTTTTCTTTAGGAATGGCATGAAGAGGGATGTAGCTAAATACGTCTCTAAGTGCTTAGTACGCCAATAAGTCAAGGCGGAGCAAAAGAGGCCTGGTGGTTTGCTTCATCCTCTAGAAGTCCCACATTGAAAATGGGATAGCATTTCAGTGGACTTTATTGATGGGATGCCTAGGTCAAGAAGGGGCAATACCAGTATTTGGGTAATAGTGGACATGCTCACAAAAAGCGCTCACTTTATACCCATTAAAAGTAGAAGGACTACCCCATCTTTAACATCCATTTATCTTAAAGAGATAGTTCGACTCCATGGGATACCCTCCAACATTGTAAGTGACTGAGATCCTATCTTTACGCATGAGTTTTGGAAGAGCTTGCAAGAGGCTGTAGGCACACAACTATGCTTAAGCACGACCTATCACCCCCAGACCGATGGTCAGACAGAGAGGGTGAACAAAGTATTAGAAGACCTCCTGAGATTATGCATTCTTAACTTTGGAGGAACATGGGAAGATCATCTTCCTTTGGTGGAGTTTGCCTACAACAATAGCTACCAAGTCACCATAAGCATGGCACCCTTCGAAGGTTTATATGGAAGACCATGCCGATCACCAACTTGTTGGTGGGAATCTACAAAAAAGCTCATACTTGGACCAGATATGATTAGAGAAACTTCAGAGAAAGTGGACTTGATACGAAGAAGAATGAAGAATGCCCAAGTTAGACATAAGTCCTACGCAGATAAAAGAAGGACCGACCTTGAGTTTGAGGTTGGAGACAGGGTTTTCCTTAAAGTATCTCTTTGAGAAACGTCCTTCACTTTGGATCCGCAGGAAAGTTGGCACCAAGATTTGTAGGGTCGTTTCCTATCATTGAAAGGATTGGAAAGATGGCTTACAGAGTAGAGCTGCCCGAAATATTGGCTAGAGTTCATAATGTCTTTCATGTTTCTCACCTACGAAAGTGTTTACATGAGTCTGTGAAAGTGGTGGAACCAAGCATGTTAAAGGAAGTAGAAGTAGAATGAGAGGCGACTGTGAGAAGAGTCCCAACTCATATCTTGGGTACACAAGTCAAAAGGCTACACAACCGCAAAGCCAAACTTGTTAAAGTTCAATGGAGTGACGCTAAGGAAAACGCGACTTGGGAGACTGAGGCCAAGATACGCGCAACCTACCCTTTTCTTTTTAAGGGTACATCTTTGATCTCTTTTTCCTTAAGTTTGTTCATGCTCGTATCTATCTTTTTAGTATTATTTCTCAGTGCTATTCTCGATCCTTAGGTAGAAACCAATGGATGTAAACATGTATTTGAAACATGTTATGATTGATGGTTGCAAGTGATTGCTAGTGGTTGCTCGTGGATGCATACACACACACATTAGGTGTTAGATCGGCTCAGTCACTTTCATATTGCATATGCATATATGTACTTGTATATGATTGAAACTTGATGTGTTATCATATGCATGTTGCATTTGTATGAATGATTGTGCACTCATGTAGAAAGTATGATTAGGGATGATTGCATACATAATGGACTCATGGCACTGACATGACCTGCATTAAGGAGTCAACTGAATAAGTAGACCGCCTGATTTTGCATTAGATAAGGACATGTACACACACTATGCATATGATCATGAAGCATTAGAAGTCTTTTTAAGGACAATGGATGCCTGTGTTTGATGGATGAGCAGATGGACGATTGGATGGTAGGATATTCGTTCTTCTTGACTCGAAGATTTGGGGATGAAATCCTTTTAAAGCGGGGAGAATGTAACACCCCGTATTTTCTGTAAACATTAAAGTAACGAATTAAAGAATAATTAATTATAAATGTAAGAATTAAGAGAAACGGGTTACGCCATTGCGTTCGTCTCGGAATTCTGCTTGAGATAGAGTCCGAGTTTGCGTAAATCGAACTCCGTATGAAGGAGTTATGACCTTCAGAGGATTCAAGAATTGAAATAAACAGCTCAGATTAAAGTTTAGAAAATTCAAATTTCGAAATCAGAAGCAGAAGCGGGCTGGGCGGGAATTTTCCTGCCCAAGGCCAGGTCGACCAGAAGGTCGACCAGGTGGTCGATCTCCCCCTCCAATACAGGTCGACCAGGGGGTCGACCTCCCCCTCGGGCCAGATCTGAAATCTGACATGTTTCTTTATGTGATGATTTGCTACGTCATTATGGCTTGTGTGGCAAGTTCTGGTTGGTTCTCTTAGGTTTGAATGGCTTTGATTGGCCCTAGGTTGATCTAATGGCTCCTATAAAATCAAACTTCTATATAAGAAACCTAAATCTAAACCCTAAGCCACACAAAAATATTCCTAAGACCGTCATGCTATCAATACTCAACCTAGAGTAGCCGCCATTCACCTTCAACTAGAAAGCAAGTTAGGAATTACAAATCAAATCTAATTCAACTAAGAGAATTCAACATCTACAACAAAGGAGAGCTATTCAATTTCAGAATATAGATCCCAGAACAAAAGACTAGTCTCCTTTTTGTAAGTCCAGTTATCATTTAGACCTAAATGATATTAGAATCGTGACTAAATAACTGGATGTAGAACAACGCCTAATGTAAATTTATGCCTATCCTGTTTGTTAAAACTGACTATAACTCTTATCATGTTAAGTTTGTGATCATGTTGTATGTAATTTTATGATAAATGTTAAATGCTTGGCAATGAATCCATATGTTGAATAAATTGGCGATGACATATTATGTTGTAAAATTTGGCAATGGCATATCATGTTGTGTAATTTGGCGATGACATACCATATTGTATAATTTGGTGATGACATTTCATGTTGTATGATTTGGTAATGACACCTATATGTTGTATGTCAATTTGGGAATTTTGCTATGTTTATGCAAGTTCAACCATGTTCACATATATGACTAGAACTACATGCTAATTTGCAAGTTCACAACTACATGCCAAATTTTAAGTTTATGTAGTTCTATGTAAAATCCTTATTTCACGATTCATGTTGAGTAGATCTAAATTTGCAAGTTCATAATTAAATGTATATTGTTCTATGCCAAATTCATATGACACATGTGTAGTTAGATCCATATTTTTCTGATGTTGGAATTTTTACATGTTCCTCTTTTTCCCCTTTTGTGTATAAGTTAGGCTATGTATCGAGCCTAACATTTTATATGATTTATGCGAACGTTTAATGGGGGTAATATTGGGGAAAAACATGAAATTACATATAATTGGCATATTTAGCTCATAAACATGTAAATGTTTTATGGCATAAAGTGGTATAAATTTTTACACCTAAAATTATAAACTTGATTTAAAAGGGAAAGTGGGGCTTGACTTGAATGACAATAATTTACATATAAATATAAAGAGGTAAACATGTGAATTTAGAAAAGACGAATATGCCTAACCCGAGGTCAGATTGAGTTACGGTGTAAGACTACCCGGAACCGCCAGGCACATCCAGCAACCATAACAATATATATCTAATGTGGGAGGTTAGTGCATCGAGCCCAAAAGAACCCGAGGTTAGACTGAGTTACGCTGTAAAACTGCCCGGACCCGACCGGCACATCCAGTAACCGCAACAATACCTGTCTAATGTGAGTGGTTGGAGCTTTAATGAATGAATTAAAGCTAAGTCAGGAATGGTAGGGTTAAGTTAATTAAGGCAACCCTTAACCAATACAACATGTTAACTAAACTGACGGGTGGGGTTAGGTTAACTTGGAAACTTAACCAATTTAACATGTTGATTAGAAAACCCTAGTAACGGGGACCCGTTTCAGTAGTTACCCACATAGATGTATCATGGTACCCTGAACTAGGCTAGGTGGGGCACGATTACTGGGCTGATTATAAGCGGTCAAAACAACGGCGGTTGGTGCGTCAGTGTAGGTTCCGACGGAGTACGGGCGTGCACGTACTCCAGAGGGGAAAAAGCAAGCATTGGGCATCAGTAGTTATACACCGTGCATCTTGGATCGTGTCGGGTTTCCACCATAGGATTTGATATACCCTATGGTGGTACCAGCACAGGTATCTACAATCGAGTGGGGCCGTATGACACAAGTAGTAAATGCATGCAAGTAGGAGCCGATCGATAAAAAAAGGGATCACTGGGTTTGAACTCATGACGATGGTTGAAATATCTAGTAGGTGCAGAGAATATGGATATGAGTGCGATAGTATGATTAGTTTATCTTGCCTTGTTTATCTTGCCTTACCCTATGTTACCTTATTTCTTTGTTATTGTCCTGTGTCCAGTTTATTCATGTCATGGTTCTCTTACCAGTTTACATGTTGAATAATCACTGGACTTACCAGACTCATGTCTAACCCATTTTTCTTTCGCTCTCTTTTTCTTCCGTTCCCCCCTTAGATAGCCAGGGAGGGAATAACTCAGCTTAATTTGGACCGTTCATCTTTCCAAGCTTGAAGACTCTGTGATGCATGGCTTGGAACCTCTTATTTTTGGATATGGCTTTGGACACACTACCACTTGGGGATTTATGCAGTTTTATTTGTGTTTTATGCTTCTTTATGTAATAATCAAGACAGAGATTTTGATGTAATGATTTGGAAGTTGTTTTGAGATAGTTTGCTGTAATGTTTTTCTTATGAACCACGTATGAAATAAATTTAGTTTTTCCGTTGCTTATATATGTCTGTCTTGTAAATTATTTGTGTCTTCTACCTATAATGCTCCACCAAAGTTAAGGCATTCCCTTTGTGAGTGACCTTAACTGAGGTGGGGTGTTTCACTTTAGGTTGGCGACTACAGATGTTCGAACAGGTCGGGACAGCGGGGTTTGGAACAATAGCGGAGCTGGGCTTCAGGGAGGGCTCGCGCTGATGATTGGAGAGAGATGGACACGGTGACTAGAAGGGGCGGTTCTAGTCATTGTCAGGCGGATGGCTTCAAGGGGTCAGCATGGGGCTTGCGCAAGCTGGAGAGAGGCTTGAGCGGTGCAGCTTTCAGAGCAGGATGGAAGAAAAGGAGCAGTAAAGGAGCGAGGCGACGGAGAGAAATGAAAATTAATGGAGCAGCTATGAATAAAGAAATAGGATGGGAATGGAACGAGGCCTTGGGAATGATGATGGAAATAAATGATGGCAGTTCAGAAATACAAAGGCTTCATATAATTAGCCGATGGGAGAAAAAAAAGAACGAGCGATTCATATGGCAAAAGTGTTTCAAAGAGAATGGATTAACCGTTCCTGGTATTTGAATAAGTTTCATTTGGTTTAAATTTCAAAAGTAAAGATGCGGTTAAAATGGAAACCGAAGAACAGTTTGTTAATTAAAAGGAACGCATGCATCAGGAAATGGAAGGTTGCATGCTTTTAGAATATATGGCACATGTTATAAACGCTTCTTTTTTCTAAAGCATGTATGCATGTAAAATGTAAAGTAACATAAAGGATTATGCTAAAGTTAACATGGCTTTTTGAAAGTTTGAAACACAAAGCAAGACCAAGCATGCACTTCATATTTACTAGTAAATGTTCCATTCACTATGCTTTAAAAAAACAAAAAAATAATTAGGTGGTTTAATAAAACAAAAGAACAGCTTTTGCAGACCCAAAATGACTAGAAAAGTATGTAAGATCGGAAAAGGGACACACCGAACTCAGATGGCTATATTTCAAAAATGAACTGTGCAAGAATTTTCACAATTTCAGTGTGAACCGAATACCGAAATTGACAAATGAATATATTGTGGAAATCAGTGCGACGAGATGGACACAACGGTATAAAATTTGCAGTGTCAGGATGCTCCATTCAAAAATGCATTATGGACCCCTTTAACGTAAACATACGGATGGAAAACGGATGTCAAAACATCTGTCTTTCGCAAAACGAATTCCGCCGTTGGATTACTGACAACGAATATAATATTTTTCAAGTTTGTCCGAACTGGATTCATAGAGATTTTAAAATCGATAAAATTTGAACTGTTATGCGCAGCTTTACACTGAAAATTGCGCGATCGAAAAACATTCAAATTTTTCAATGCAATTTTCACAGCTGCTACATCTCATTCTACGTAATTTAAAATTCAAATTCCCGTTATGAAAAATTACAGAATATTTTCAAAATAAAATTTCAATTTAAATCGGAATATAAATCGTTGGAAATAACGGGTTGTTACATTGAATGAGTCGTGTCATGTCTCTTCAATCAGGTAGTTATGCAACTAAGGTATGCAGACCATCGATTATGCTGTAATGTCTTTGTGCTCAAATGCAACTTAGTTATACTATGCCCATAGTTTGTGCTGAAATGCAACTTAGGAATGCATGTCTCTCATTTTGTGTTGCAATGTAAACGAGGCATTGCATCAGTTTGTAACTGAGGCATGCACAATTTGGTTGTGCTGAAATGCATTAGTTATACTAATGGCTTTGCTGAAATGCATGACTTTTGAAACAACCTTATTTTGCAGGTGAAGGAGGCAGTGATGAAGTTGTTCAAGAACTTGTTACTGAAGGCACTAGAGGTACTGGAGGCAACTGAGGCACTAAACGCACTAGAGGCTCGCGCTATATTTTGAAACTATTTTAGTTAGATGTAATCATGAATTTAGTATTGGCTGTGTTTGTAAGTAGTCTGTAAAACTGAATTTATTGGCTATGTTTTGTTATATTGTAGTTGACTAAGTAGTACTTCTGTTACTGGTTAATTTGAAATGAAAAGTTTTTTATTAATTTCAGTGTGTGATGTAAATTGTTGTTATGTTGCAGTATGTTATATGACATTGTCATAGCTTTGATATAATGTTGCAGTATATTATGTTAAATGTTGCCTTAACTATGATATAGTGTTGCAATTGGATAGTAAAAGTGTTGCCATAGATTAATGCATGTGGGCCCTACAACAGGATTATGTGAACCCGGCTACAGATTTTAGTGGCACAACAGGATTTCGTGAACCCGGGATGTAGATTTTAGTGAGCCCCACATTTTTGTAAATTTAGTACCCGTGGCAACACCTGTACCGATGTTGCCTTGGGATCGTAAAGATGTTGCCTATGACTTTAAAGCAACGCAGCAAAACGCAACACCAAGAGAGTGTTGCCACAGATAATTTTTGGCCTATACCAACACTTTTTGGCACTTCCTGCATCACTTCTCTGGTGTTGCAGTATGCAATCTATGGCGTAGTGACCTTACCAGTTTTTTAACCATAGGGACCCTCGATTCTGTTTAACCAACTCATACCGTGATTTCTATCAATGGTTCTTAATGAGAGAGAGAGTCGATGATAATCACCTTATAATTATATGCTATTTTGTTTGATATTTATGTATGTGTGTCAGGAAATTAGAAGTTGTTGTTCAACAGAAATTTACACTAGCACATTTGGCAAGTGCGCCAGTGTAAATTTGTCTTGGCGCACTCAGCAAGTGCGCTAGTACAATATTATAGGGGCGCACTTCAGAAGTGCGCCCTATATTTTTCTTAAAAAAAAGTTGGCCAGCTCATCGCTGAGCTGGCCAAAACTAGCCTATATTTGCAAATAGTTTTGAAACTAGCCTATTTGTGTAGTTTAAAAAAAAGGCCTCTTTTGAAAATTTTCCTAAAATATTTGATTTATAATCGAACAAAAATTTGTAAAATTTAAAGTCGCATAAAGAAATAAAAATGAAGTTTTATAATAAGACTTTTAAATGAATATTTATAAAGGATTTTTTTAAAAAGGGAACTTTATCATTAAACCTAAGTTTTATAAGCAAGTTTTTATAAAAGGAAGTTTAAGGCAAGGAGGATTTTTTTTTAATAATGGTCTACTTAATACTAAGTAAATGTGGTTACAATTGGAAGAGATTTTCAAATGCAAGATTTTTTTATAGAATCATACTTTAAAGGAATAGTAAATGGAACTTGCTATGACTATTTGATATCAGGTTTTGCATTACAAACTTTTTTCTATCTTGAAGATAAGAACTTTGTCGAGCCATGGCCTGAGAGGCAAATAAAATACCCCAACTTGAATGACTTCATTGTTATTCATGGGATGATGCTGGTTTGAAATGAAAGTTGATGTTGGAAATTAAGTTAATATTTCCAAAAATATTATTATGAACTTTAATTTGCAAGATTTAAAGTTAAATACATTTTTTGGGTTTTATAGTAAACAATGTATCACATTACATTTTTGGCTTAAATATGATTTGTGATTATACTTATACCATTTGGGTAAGTATACAACACTATTTTCTAGGTAGTGTATGGTTTGTGAATACACTTATTCCAAAGAGATAAGTTTATGGCTATGGTTTTCTAAGTAATGAAAAGAATAAATTTGTGAATATGTCTATTCCGTTGAGATAAGTATATGGAATCGATTTTTAAGAATCGATGAAATGATTTTAATGTACTATTTAATTAAAGGAGTCTATAATGCTGATGTACTCAACCGTAGTATATTGATTTGACAATTAAAGAACCAACTATCAATAAATTCCCTTTATATTAATAATGTATTGGTTCGAGGAAACGAGATTGGAACTGGATCCAAAACCTCTTCGAACTAGCTTTGCGTTCGAAACTGATATTTGCCCATATGCTTATGCTTATGACGATGATTTGAAGGCATGGACCTTTAAAATAGAAAAGGAATTTCTTGCTGATGTCTCTGGTTGGCTACCAAGATTATACTTGTAGTAGTAGCCGCTACGTTTTGGGGACTGCATGATGGAAAGACTTTTTGTTACTAATCCTAGGAATTATTCTCGGCATGATATAGTAAAAGAGTAACTTCAGTTTGTCCTATTCTTGGATAGCTTGTATGGATGGATGTCTGACGTTGCATTTCTTAGATCACATACATTGACTTTTTAAATGTATATCTATCTGGTGGCGGAGAAGACAACTTCTCTTAGCTAAACACCCTTTTTTGAGATGTATGAACTTGGAGGTTGTATTTTATTAATGATCAACAGAACGACGATGTAGCATACAAAGATGGGTATGTGCCACATATGAAAGGTAAAAACTAAAAGCATAGTCTCTAGCCTCTTCAACCTGTAATGTTTAAAATATGGATACAGTTCAGGGCTAAGTGGATAGCACCCAAGTAGGGTATTGTCACCACCCAATCTAGATCAGATAACCTTTGATTATTGTATGATGTAGTTGGCTGCTGATCACAACCAAAGAGGTGAAATATTCGGTACAATCCAAAGAGGGTCTGGCCGGTCCTAATTCGTAGGGAGTCCATGTGAGGCTCTCCAGTACATTTTCCTAGAAGTGTACTGATCGGAAGGTAGTCTCTTACCTTGTCATTGTACGGAAATCCAAACTCTATTACTAGCCTTTCATGGTTTTAGTTGTATAACTAGTATGCTTGAATTTAAATAATGTAACACAATTTTGGCTAATTTAACAAATATTTGTATTTAGAAACTATTATAATATCATGAGATTTTCTATAAAGTGTTTTGGTTATCATAAGGGAAAAACACGTAGCATGTTATGTGCGGTTATGTCTTACTAGAGTTCCACTCTTTTAAAAAAAAATCTAAAATTAAGCAAGTTGTTTGTGATGTGAGTTTTCTCACTTTGGTACTACATACTGATCTGGGCATTGTTTTTCTTTATGCTCAGGTCAGACTAAGTATATTTTTCAGACTTGATTTAGACTTGTTTAGAGCTATAGAAGAGGAGCTCGAGTCAAGATGTATTTTCGTATTTACTGTAATATCTTATTTTTGTTGTGTATGCTGCATTTTATCAGCCTTTGTATAGACAAGTTGTTATTTTCGTGTAAGCTGATCTATTTGTGTACATTGATTATCTATTCATGTATATATACAGTTTTACTCTTGTATAAAGAGTATTGGTATATTATATTTTATTCATTCCGTTGTGAGATTCTGATCTTCTCTGATCTGATGTGTATGTATTCTTCTTCTACTCCAACTTTTATTTCTTTCTTCTTTCTCGCCTCTAACTTCTTTATTCTAACTTCTGAGTTTTTAAAACTCAAGTTTAGGCATGTGAACACAAATTGTTGAGATATTTTCTAAGCATGGAATAAAATGCATTCATTACTAGATTCATCTTATGTCGAATTAGTGGCATAGTCTGACCAATGTTTAAGTAGGGTGAAACATGTTTTTCATGTTAGACAATTCAAATTTTTTACATACTTTTATTTCTAATATGGCTCTTGACATACTTCATTTGGAGCTAGCTAGAATGAAATCAGTTGGAGATGATAAATATCTTAGTGTTATGTCATTTGCAATACAATTGGACTTCCATGTGCACACGAGTTGGCTTTTCTTGGTCCATCGACCCTAATATCGCTTAATTTGATTGATGTTTGTTGGCAAGACTACATTTTCTTGAACGAGATAGGGATAAGGATGTTAGTGTTGTTGAAAAAAAATGGAAATTCTATTGAAAGATGTTAAAAAATGGAAACTCTCTATCAACTTCAAATTTACAAAAAATTGATGGAAGTTGTGCAACCACATACTTTAGTACTTAGCTCACCCATGAGTAAAGTGAAAACTAAAGGAAGAGAAACTAAGAAACTGAGGGTTATTTCAACAAAGAGAATGCCTTCTTTCGAGCTAGTAAATAGTTGGTCATTACACGATCCATCTATTTAGATATTGTGAACAAATTAAAGAAGGAAAATTTTCAAATTCGGAAACCATTTGCCTTAGTGGATTTATTTTACAAGTCCATACATATTTTGGCCATGTGGAAAAAATATAAACCGCGCAAACCTGGCCATGGATAAGACACTTGTCCCATTATGTTGCAATGTAGTTAAAGCCATAACCATGTTCTCTTCCTGAATAGTAAGTTGATAAACTACCTAGGTAAGGTCAACTTGTTTCCATAACACTTTTCTCATTACAACAAATAATGAGTACAAAACAATACAGGAAATTGACAAAATGCCAATCTGCTACATCCATTGCCTAATTCTGGAACGTATACACCACGCAGGGTGAAATTATCTAGAAACTGGAAATGAAAATGTAAATACTACAACATGCTAGCTGCTAAGGCAGTCACTTTACTTCTATCCTAGTATTACAAACCAGCACTACAAGTTACAAGTCAAACTCACAATCTAAGTCTGCAGGCGTACCAAATATGACAAATGCAAGAATTACTACACTATGAGCACTCGACTAGAACAAGCACTTCACAAACTGCAAATGAATTGCAGCAAGGCAGTCTAAAAAGGCACTGCAATAAACATCAGAGAAGTTACACCCAGCAATAGCAACCATGAACCAAAGCAGCTCAATAAGATACAACTTGCCAAAGCCTCACAATCCAACAGACAACAGATAAAATAGCACAAGGTGCTACGGTAGCCCAACTAACATCAACCACCAGTTACTAAAGTGTAAATTTGCACGGCAAGAGCAGTTACAAAATCACATTAGAAAAACAGAAACAACTAACCGAACATTATCCAAACCAACGCAAGCACTCCACTTACAGAAGGGAAGGCCGAAGCAGCGCTATTGAACCACCAAAAGCACGTCAAAATAAATCTGATCCACACTAAACCTAGCACAAATGCGAGGCAGTTGCCTTTCGGTAATGATCAAAGAAATGCAGAACCAAGTCTTAACATGTGAAAAGTGGAAGTGAAAACATGTCAAACAGGTCACGAGTAGACGCAAAGATTTAATAAAAGAAAAGTAGCGACAGATGGTGAGAACCACCATGAGTAAGGGGAGGACAGGGTGGATGAAGTGGAGTGAAGAAATGAAGGTCGGAGGGGAAAAAGTCAAACAGGAGTTGAAAACAAATCTGGATCTGAAACTAGAGTTAGGGGAACAAATACCAGTAAGGCGAAAATTAGGGAAGAGGGAAGAGGACCGGGCAGACATAGGTAAGGGAGCGAGGTTGGAGGAGAAAAAGATAAGGCGAATGAAGAAAGATGAAGAGAGTGGATTGAGAAAATTCGGGAGCTTACAAGTCTCCATAAGGGAAATAAGCCCGCTCCGTTGGTTTTGATGATTACGATTCCCAATGATCCTGATGTTTAAGTAAGAATATTTAATTAAATAAATATCTAAAATGATTTATTTTAAGAAACAAAGACTTATAATTTATTTAATTTAAGGTTTGAACGTATAATTTATAATACAATTAAAAATGTGACACCCCACGTCCGTTAATGTCACTCAGCAAGGGAATGCTTTAAGTTTCATGAAGAGTTATAAGTAAACAGAAACATAAATATTACAAGATAGGTATAAAATGATAGCAGGATTAAAAACTTTATTAATCATAAAGCATCGTGGTTCAAAAACATCACATGTCTGAAATACATGAAAAAACCATTACATCATAAAAACTACTGTCTTGTACTTTAAAACATCAGTACATAAAAAAGCAAAATTCCCCAAATAAAATATAGTCATAGCAGCAAGGATAGGAGCTTGAGCCATACATTTAAGCAGCTCCAGCAAAATGAAAGCAGAATCACGGTCAAGCCTGAGAATTCCCACCCTCAGAACCGGGAGGGAAGGGGGAGAAACAGAAGAAAGAAGAGGAAACAAAAAGGGTCAGACATAAAGTCTGGCGAGTCTAGTTACTTTTAGCAAGTAAATAAGTAAAAGTATCATGACAGGCATATAAAGTGGACAAGGGAAAGGCAACAACATATAAGGCAGGTATGACAAGGTAAACATGATAGAGCATATATGCTTCACTAAAGATTCTATGATTCTCTGCACTAATAGTAGTATCACTAGAATGTGATGATGCCAACAACTATAAGAAGGTAGACTTAGGCGTACGTCCCGATGTATCCTAACCACTACCCTAATCGATCGGCTCCCTACTCCGTAGATACCCTATGCCGGCCTTACAGTAGGAGGTATCACTTTCCTAAAGTGGCAACCCTTCGTTGATGTGCATAACCATATCTACTGGTGTCACGATCGTCTTATCCCCCTCTACCCGGCCCATGCACGCACATGTCCCCTATCGGTTTGCGCCGCCCACACCGTCCTCTACGTTTGTATCTCTTACAATCAGTCCAGTAAGCATGTCCCTACTCTGACCTAGGATGGAGTGCTCGTTTGATACCGTTATATGGGTTACTGACTGAAATGGGTCCCCCACACAAGATGATACAAGCTCTCCCCCTTGTCTTGTATCCCCGCTGGGGTTTCCTCAGGTTATGTATACTTATTGGTGTCTTTAATTACATAACCCCCTCATTCCTACAGGTTATACTTACCTTACGGTGTCTTTAATTATATAACCCAAATATTTCCACAGGTTATGGTTACCAAAAAAGGTGTCTTTAATTACATAACCCCAACCGGTTAAGTTTTGTGGGCCTATATATAAATATTACCCACCACCCCGGGTTTACTTAACCCACCACTATCCAAACAAATTTACTTAACCCCTACTCAAGTTCATGTTCATACAATCCCTATGGATTCCACTAGGTTAAGTTTTCAAGTTTATTACCATATATTCATTTGTGGTTTACAATATGCTAGACCTCCCACTGTAAAGCCTACAATTTGTGGACGCTGAACATGCCGGGCGGGTCCATGCTGGCTTATTCCACAAATCGGGCCTAACCTCGTGTCTTAGCACGTCTTATATCTATGCACTTAGGCCTCCCACATTAGATTCACCACTTGTGGACGCTAGATATGTCGGTCGGTTCCAGGCAGACTTCCACCACAAGTGCAATCTAACCTCGTGCCCAAGCGCGGTTTACAATTTCAAGTTATTTTAATTCTAGGCATTTCCATTATTAGCCAACTTTACCTATGTCCTTATAGGTGTTCATGCCCCTTTTTCTCTATTACGAATTATATGCCCAATTTCATGTTCATAAACATTACTCAAGTTATGCCAAATTAATGTTCACATATTTCATCCAGGTCATGCCTAAACTTCCAATTACCAATTTATGCCAATTTCAATATTTTACCGCTCATTCCCCGTTTAACGCATTCGCTTGTTTTAGTGACATGCCTAGGCTCGAAAGTAGCCAGGCTATTAAAAAAATAAAACGAAAAGGGAAAAGGGAAGATGACAGAAATGATTATTCTAACGAAATTGACATAAACATATAATGGCATAATATTAAGATGGGCATATAAGGACCACTGTTTCAAATCTCGCAAATATCGCCAGAGATCTCCTCCGAGATCTCGTTTTGGGCTCCTTCCGAAACGAAATAGAAAATATCACTCTAAATCTCCTTTCGAATATATCGCCCGAGATGTTGCAATATCGAACGATATATTGACCGAGACGAAATACTGAAATATTGTCCGAGATCTTACTTTTTTGGTTAAAATTTAAATTTGTGCCTGAACTAGAACTATAATTAATAAAACTCAAATCTAGCCATATTAGTCTTTTGTTATTTTACATTTTGCATGTTAAATGACTATATTGTATGTTCGTATATGTTTTACAATGCTTACGATTTTCATATTCGTCTTTTTTACATACATATTACTTATGAAATTATGTATTTTGTGGTCTATTTGTGCTGATTTTTTTAATGATTTGGATCCTTTTAATGTTTCCTGTTTAACAATATTCTTGTTTTAAGCATATTACGATTTTGAGTATGAATGATCTTTCACAAAATAAAGAATAATAAAGTTATTTTGCATTTTAAGTTTAAGTTACTATGTTTTTGATATCATTCATAAAAATCATTTTGTTAAAATATCATTTTTAACATATCATGTACCCCGAGATTGTTCCGATATGAACTTTCAGACCCGAGATGAAAATCTGAGACGAACTCCTGAGTTAGACTCATCTCGTCCGAGATCTCCCCCGATACGAGACCGAGTCTATAAAATCCCCGAGACGAAACGCGACCGATATCCGAGATTTAAAACCTTGATAAGGACAGATCTGGTGAACTTGTGATAGTAAAACTGATTCTAACATAGTAGAGATGTCATAATAGGCATGCTTAGATCTAAACAAAGATTCAGATGTCCAACTAATGATGGATCAAAATGAACCGCAACATGATAGGCACAAGATGGTCTAAATAGTAAATTAGTTCTATAATCAAAAGTTGATCTGACATGATAAAGGTTGAGATCCAAGTCATAGTTAATTCAGAATATCATGGGTTCACAAATTACAATAGATCTGATATGATTCAGTCACAAAGATAGATCCAAATTACAGTCATATCATGCTTTACTTTTAATTGTTTAAATCTAAAGGTAACCGAAATTCACAGTGTTTGGATCTAGAAGGAGAACAGAAGATGTTGAATCACAGATCTACACTTGAATCACTCTAAATTTGATTAGCTCTAGTTGATTGTTGAAGAAGAAAAGGATTCGATTCAGTCTAAGCACCGACAACATTTAGGGCTCCATTATTTTTCAATGAAGAAAACAAGAGAAATAAGCCTATATTTATAGTAGCTGCCAGCCCCAGAATTCATCCTGCCACCTCAGCCCTAGGGGGTCGGCCCATGGGTCGACACCCCCTTGAGGGGTCAACCCCGGGGTTGACACCCCTAGGGCGGGAAATTTGCGCCTCCAGAATTTTGATGTTTGAACAATTTATGATTTTCTAAATTTAATTATATATATATATATATATATAATTCTCTTGTGCGTATACAAATTTCAAACCCTCATAACTTCTTCATACGGTGTCTGTTTTATGCTAACCAAATGTCTATCTTGATCAGAATTTTGAGACGGACGTGTGACTACCGTCCACAACCCCCGCACTATACTAAAGAAATAGTGCGCTGAAAGGTGTGCCAGCAGCTATGGACGATCATCAAGGTAAGGTATATAAGCAAAACCTGTCGTAAACTCACAACGCAAAGAGAAAATATAATAGAATATACAATAGGTAGTGATAGTGAAGCAGAAAACACTTAACTTTCATAACAACTAGAAAGTATTTTCCATAAACGTGGATAACAACAATAGTGTTTGTACAATTTGCCTCACTACAACACTCTCAGAAATAGCAACAGCGGAAACAAATACTAGATAGTAGTAAAGAAAATATGGCAGCCTCCTGCTCGCCTCCGAACAGCAACACCGTCCTCACTAAAGCTACCTCTCACCTGCTACTTAGTTTGCCCATCCAACAATCGGATGAACAACGCAAGGTAATAAGAGGAGACATAAAACCTTGAGTCAGACAACAGCCTTAGTGAGCGATAAAAGAGCAAACAAACTTCATCAATAAAGTATATGAGAATGGGTAAATAAACAAACTAATCTACCCAGCTCTAGAGAAGAACTCACAACTTCCTTCCCCACACCTGACAGTGATAGCCTTTACGATCTATACACCCAAAGGAATAACAATTCAACCGTGGCAACCAAAACAACCATTCATACATAACAATAGCAACTCAATCATGATAACAACAAAGCATTCAAACATCCATGACTGACTCTGGCTATCACCACCAACCTTGCTTTGGAACCACCGTTTATTGTATGACTGGCTAAACAATTTGCCATCAATTGTCAAGGGCCATACAACAAAACTCCGGTTCTAGCTAAAACCCCATACACCATACAACGAAATGTGTCTAGGCCATACAACGAAACCCTGGGTACTGGACCTACAATTGGTCTCAATTGTGCCCCTGCATTGAGTCCTCTAGAACCTACGACAAAGATAATTCCTCAGCCTTCTCATCTCTAGTCGTTATCAATTATGACTATTAGTCAGCTCAGAACACCATAGAGCAATGAACACTTTTCAACCCTTCGAACTTCCCTAATTTAATTTACCTCGAACTCACACCCATACCGATCGGTCGGTCCTCCCAAAACATCACTTGTTGGCCCTCCCAAAACATACCGGTCGGTCCTCCCAAACACATCGATTGGTCCTCCCAAACACAACGGTTGGTCCTCCCAAACACATCGATTGGTCCTCCCAAACACACCAGTCGATCTTGAAAAACTACTCACCGGTCCTTCATAAAACACTGTAGCAGCGGCTGACCGGTCGGTACTGTAGCAATGGACGACCGGTTGGCACTGCAGCAATGGACGACCAGTTGGCACTGTAGCAATGGATGACCGATTGGCACTGTGGAAAACACTGCAGAAATGGATGACCGGTCGGCACTGTAGAAATGGATGACCGGTCGACACTATAGCAATGGACGACCAGTTGGCACTGTAGCAATGGACGACCAGTCGGTACTATAGAAATGGATGACCGGTCGGCACTGTAGCAATGGACGACCAGTTGGCACTGTAGCAATGGCTGACCGGTCGGCGATTTTGACCAAAACTATGCCAAACAATCATATCGACGAAATCAACTTATCCAATTCATCCAATATAATCATAAGCATGTTATGAAACCACAAACATCATGAAATGACGATTATCATCAAATTATGCAAATTCACCAAAAAATCAAGAGAAATGAACATATGATCAAAACGACGGACCTAGCTCGCATATTCACATGAAATCTCATAGAAATTACTTACCTAATCTTGCTAAACTAGATCATAAGGATATATATGAAAATGGACTTATAATGGTATAGATCCATGAGTAAACACTTAGATTTGGTGAAAAACATGCATAAACACTCATATAATTCGTTGATTTCATGTGAGAGATGTAAATCACTCACCGATTCTCCAAACAAAGACAAAACGATGAAATTAGATTCCACATAGCAAAGAGATAACTCCTAGCCCTTCGATTTGATGAATCCACCCTCCTGTTGATGTAGATCTAGCCTCCAAAGGTGTAGATCTATGATTTTCCTCCTTAGATTTGGATTTCTAATGGTGGAAAAGAATTTAGAGGAAGAAGGAACTCAAGGCCTTCAAATGAGAGAATGGGAGAAGTAACCTATTCTCCATACCCCTCACCCCCTATTTATAGACTCCATCAACCCACTAATGGGCCTTCTCCAAATCAGCCCATTAGTTTTCTAAAACCTGGACATCCAACTGAAAAACCTTAAAACAACGATTTCTCTCAAACCACTGAGCCAAATCTTTAATGTAACCACTCTACGGAAAGAGAATCATCAATTCCTTTCCAATGGCACATGTCTCACCCTTTGATTCGGCCTGAGTCAAAAGTTATGCCCTGTGCAAGGCTGACAGGGGCAAAATAGTCACAAACAAAATCGGTAAAAATTATCGACATGTCTCACATCCCCATAAGCAATATATTAAAAGATGAGAATGATCCAGCCCTCAAGGAATAAAATAAAAATATTTTACGATCTTCCGATACGTAAAATGTGGGTTGTTACATTCTCCCCTCCTTAAGAATTTCTCCCCCGAAATTTCAAACAAACACAAGCAACCACAACAATTCCGCATGCCTATCATCCATTTGAAGCCAATTCTATCATCCAAACTAGAAACCATCAAGTCGTACATCCATAGCCTTATCCTAGCACGCGGAATTCTATTAAACAATAACAAGATACAACGATATTATGATGATACGATTAAAGGGTCCTACCGACGAAGAGTTCTGGATGAGTCGCCCTCATGCTCTCTTCCGTCTCCCATGTACAATCGTCATAATCTTCACTCTATTGTACCTTAACTAGCTTAACCGTCTTCCTCCTAAGTTGTTTCGTGTCATTCCCCACAACACGAAGTGGCTTACGAGGTTTCGCAACTGCGGTTTCTACTTCTAGGTCTTCGTACTGCTCCGGAGGTACCACCACATTCGAATCATGCACAAAATTTCTTAGAAACGACGCATGGAAAACATTATGTACACTCGACATCTTCTCGGGTAACTCCAATTTATATGCGAATGTTCCAATTTGGTTGACTATCGGAAATAGTCCAACGAACCTAGGAGCTAACTTCCCTTTGATTTCGAATCGAACCACATGCTTTAATGGTGAAATCTTCACGAAAACCATGTCACCTACGTCGAATTCTAAGTCCTTACGATGCTTATCGGCGTAACTCTTCTGACGATCTTGGGCTGCCTTCATTCGTTGCTGAACGATCTCGATACAATCCGAAGTCTCTCTTATCATCTCTGGCCCAAGTACCAACTTGTCTCCAGTTTCTAACCAACAAGCTGGAGAATTGCACGGCCTTCCATACAACGCCTCATATGGTGCCATCCTAATGCTAGACTGGTAGTTATTATTATACGCAAACTCAACTAGATGTAGAAGGTCTTCCCACGATCCACCGAAGTCCAACACACAAGCCCTCAGGAGATCTTCCAAAACTTGGTTGACTCTCTCAGTCTGACCATCAGTTTGGGGATGATATGCCGTACTCAAGCATAATTCGGTTCCCAAAGCCTCTTGCAAACTTCTCCAAAATCCACTCGTAAACAATGGATCTCGATCACTTACTATACTCTTTGGGACACCCTGGAATCAAACAATCCATTTCGCATAAAGCTCAGCCAATTTCGACGTCGTCTTAGTCGACTTGATAGGAATGAATCTCGCACTTTTGCTCAAGCGATCCACAATGACCCAAATTCCTTCATTCCTGCTCTAGTTCTAGGTAGTCCATCGATAAAATCCATCGATACTTGCTTCCACTTCCATGTAGGAACTTTCAATGGTTGAAGCAACCCACTCGGCTTCTTCTGTTCAGCTTTAACTAACCGACAGTTCATGTACTTGGAAATGAACTTTCCAATATCTCGCTTCATCCCCTCCCAGTAGTAAACTCGCTTCATGTCCTGATAATCTTATTACCACCGGGATGAATTGTCAACTTCGAGTGATGACATTCCCTTAGAACCTCATCTCTCAATCCATCAACTTCAGGAACAACTAACCGCCCTTGCTTCTGAAGCCAACCTTCTCAATCAACTTCGAACTCTTTATCTTCTGGTTCTAGCTTCTGGATAAACTCGACAAGCTTTGCATCTCGCTTTTGGCTTTCTCCAATCCTTTCGATGAGAGTAGGTCTTATCGATAAGCTTGCCAGTATTTCAGGTTCCAACTCACACTTTGGCCTAAAATCAAACCTTTCCAAATACTCAAGGCTCTTCCATTCCGAAAACATCGCTCCCAAACTTGCGTGTCTTCTACTCGACGCATCTGCAACTGCGTTGCCTTTGCCAGGAGTATAGGCTATACCAAAATCATATGACGCCAGAAAATCTAACCATCGTTGCTGCCGAAGATTCAAATCCTATTGGAAGAAAAGATACTTCAATAACTTGTAATCCGTAAACAATTCGAATCGGACTCCCAACAGGTAATGTCTCCATATCTTCAGAGCAAACACAATCGTTGCCAACTCCAAATCATGAGTTGGGTAATTCTTCTCATGCGGCTTTAGCTGTCGACTCGCGTAGACCACAACCTTATCCTTCTGCATTAGCACTGCTCCAAGCCAGTACCACATGCATCAGTGTATACCACCATCTCTTCATTTCCACTTGGAATTGTCAACACAGGAGAACTCATCAATTTCTCCTTCATAATTCCCAATGCTTGTTCACATTTTGCATCCCATGTGAACACCTGGTTCTTCTTCATAAATCCTGTCAATGGTGTAACTATCTTGAAGAAATCCTTGATAAACTGTCGGTAATAACCAGCCAACCCAAGGAAACTCTGCACATCTGTCGCATTCTTAGGCCTATCCCAATTCTGGATTGCTGCTACTTTAGCGGGGTCAACTGCTATCCCATTACCAGAAACTACATGGCCTAAGAATCTCACTTCATCCTTCCAGAAGTGACACTTCGAGAACTTAGCTTTCAACTGATGCTTTCGCAATATCTCTAACACAACTCTCAAGTGTGTCTTGTGTTCTTCCTCATTCCTGGAGTAAACCAGAATATCATCCACGCACACAAGCACAAACTTATTCAACTGATCTTTGAACACCCTATTCATAAGATCTACAAAATACGTTGGCGCGTTAATCAACCCGAATGGCATCACCGACCACTCGAAGAAACCGGATGGTGTCCTAAAAGCAGTCTTTGGCACACTATCCTTGGCCACCCTCAATTGGTGAAATCCTGTTGCCAAATCCATCTAAGAAAACAATTTGGCTTCGTGAAGCTGATCGAACAAGTCATCAATCCTTGGCAACGGATACTTGTTCTTCTTAGTCACCTTGTTCAGCTCACGATAGTCCACACACAATCTCAAGGAGCCATCTGCCTTAGTTGCAAATATGACCGGGGCACCCCATTCGGAAACACTTCTCCGAATGAATCCCTTCCTTAGAAGGTCACTAACTTTCACCTCCAACTCTCGCTATTCCTTAGGTTCCATCCGCCTAAGAGCATAACGATTGGTCTAACATCCTCAACCAAATCAATCCTAAACTTGATCTCACGATGCGGCGGCAACCCTTTGACCTCGTGAAAGACATCCTTATACTCATTATCGATCAGCACAGATGACAAGTCTTCTTGTGGAATCACAAGCGAATGTAGATAGCTAACGAAGACACCCTCTTCACGCTTACACTTTATCAACACCTTTCTCCCTTCCACATCCCCGACTCTCACCTCTAGCTTCTCGAAATTCACCCTTGCTGCATACCTTTTGAGCCAATCCATGCCCAAGATTATCCCAAACCCAGCGAAGTTAAGAACAAAGAAATCACACACAAAAGAGCAACCATGACTCTACAAAACTGGACCTTGGCAAATCATGCAAAGATTTGACGAACCCCCAATTGGGTTAGTTACTACGAAAGGTATATCACATATCTCGGGTTCCAAACCCAAGCAGTACATATGCTCATTAAAAATGAATGAATGCAATGCTCCAGTATCAAAAAGTACACGAACTGAAACACATTAACAGAAAAAGTACCTTTCACCACGACATCCTTTCCCTTTTCCTTTCTGTTGTTGTTGCTTCCTTTTCTTATAATTACCACCCTGTTGTGGCTTCTGTTCCTCCTTAGGTGCAACAATAGACATCTTCTTAGGAAACAGACTTTCATGCCTCAAAGCCTTCTCGGCGATCTTCTCAAAGCTATCATCGAGGTGATCCACAAGCTGATCCCCAAGATATTCATCCAACCCTAAGACAAACTTCTCGTTCTTTTGATAAGGATTATCCGCATATAAACGAGCATACTTCGATAGAGTCTCGAAGTCAGAAATGTAGTCAAGAACTGGGCGACCATTCTGCTTAAGCTCCGTGAATTTCTCAAACATAATAGACTTTTATACGGTGGAGATGAATTTTGCTTCAAACTTAGCTTGGAATAGCTCCCATGAAATATCCTCTTCAAGGGTCTCAAGTGTGACAGAGTTCCACCAATCCATTGCTCTGCTCACTAACTGCCTTGATGCAAGTTTCCTCTTTGTTGCATCATCAATACCCATATCCTTGACGATTTAGACACGAGTATCCATCCACCTCTAGACTTCTTCAACTGGTTCAGTGCCTTTGAACTGTTTCCCTCCCAACGAAGAAAAGTCTTTGCATAGCTTTGCAAATTCTACAGCTCTAGGCACTTGGACTCTAACATCAACCGTAGCTGCCACTGGGGCGGGGTTCCTTCGAAGGCATGGTTCAATCATAGCTTCAAACATGGCCGGGTAGTCTTGTGCCACGCCATTACCCCTTCCAGTATTAGCTTCCCTAGCAACGCGTCTTGGTGGTCGTTTACTCATTCTAAATCTGCAATTTAGAATAATTAGCCACTTCCAAGAAAAATTGCTAAAGAATACAACCGCTACTACAATATATGCTAATATATATATAGTAGGAGTCCAACAGAAATCTACAAGTACGTCTCTTATACGTGATTACATCATCGAACTTTGGCTAAAATCGATAACCAGAGCTTTAATACCAAACGTGACGGCCGCCCACAACCCCCACACTATACTAAAGAAATAGTGCGCTGAAAGGTGTGCCAGCAGCTATGGACGATCATCAAGGTAAGGTATATAAGCAGAACCTGTCGTAAACACACAGAGCAAAAATATAATATAATAGAATATATACAACAAGTAGTGATAGTGAAGCAGAAAACAATAAACATTCATAACAACTAGAAAGCATTTTCCATACACATGGATAACAACAATAGTGTTTGTACAATTTGCCTCACTACGACACTCTCAGAAATAGCAACAGCGGAAACAAATACTAGATAGTAGTAAAGATAGTACGCCAGCCTCCTGCTCGCCTCCGAACAGCAACACCGTCCTCACTTAAGCTACCTGTCACCTACTACTTATTCTTCCCATCCAACAATCGGATGAACAACCCAAGGTAACAAGAGGAGACATAAAACCTTGAGTTAGACAACAGTCTTAGTGAGCGATAAAACAACTAACAAACTTCATCAACAAAGTATATGAGAATGGGTAAATAAACAAACTAATCTACCCAGCTCTAGAGAAGAACTCACAACTGCCTTCCCACACCTGACAGTGATAGCCTTTACGATCTATACACCCAAAGGAGTAACAATTCAACCGTGGCAACTAGAACAACCATTCATACATAGCAATAGCAACTCAATCATGATCACAACAAAGCATTCAAACATCCATGACTGACTCTGGCTATCACCTCCAACCTTGCTTTGGAACCACCGTTAATCGTATGACTGGCTAAACAATTTGCCATCAACTGTTAAGGGCCATACAACAAAACCCCGGTTTTAGCTAAAACCCCACACATCATACAACGAAATGTGTCTAGGCCATACAACGAAACCTAGGGTACTCGACCTACAATTGGTCTCAATTGTGCCCCTGCTTTGAGTTCACTAGACTTACGACAACGATAATTCCTCGGCCTTCTCATCTCTACTCGTTATCAATTACGACTATTAATCAGTTCAGAACACTATAGAGTAATGTAACACCCCGTGTATTCTATAACCGTGAAATTCACAAATTAAAGTATAACTAATTTTAAATAAAATAATTAAGGGAAACGGGATATGCCATTGCGTTCGTCTCGGAAAAATACGCGAAATAGAGTCCGAGTTTTCGAAAAACGGAGCTCGTATGACCAAATTATGGGCCAATGAAGTTTCAGAAAATTCAAAATTCGAAAACAGATTTGAATTTCAGCCCAATCAGAGTAGGCGGGAAAAGTTCCCGCCCAACCCACCAGGTCGACCTGGGGGTCGACCCTAGGGTCGAACTGCCAGGCCAGGTCAACCTGGGAGTCGACCTGGGGGTCGACCTGCCCCAGGCAGGTCGACTCTAGAGTCGACCTGGGGGTCGACTGGGGAGTCGACCTGGCCCCTGAGCCAGGTCGAACCCAGCCCACCCTTGCTGGCCTGGTCTGTGTTTGGTCGATTTTCTGAGCCTTGCCTTGTCACTAGGACTAGGTGTCAGCTCCTGGTTGGTCTCTCCTTTGAACGAACGGCTATTATTAAACCAATCTCCATCGACGGTCTAAATCAACTCACAAACTCTATAAAAAGGACCTAAGACTAACCCTAATTTACACAAACTAAAATGGAGATGAGACCGTCATGCTGCTGAGGAGAGACTGAGGATAGCCGTCAGAAATAGAGAGACAATTAGGAGATAATTCAAAGCTTAAAGCAACGTTAATCAAATCAAAGCAACGTCTACAACAAAGGATAGCATCTCCAAATTCAGAATTCAGATTCCTGAATTGAAGATTCGTCATACGTTGTAAGTAGAGTGCTATTCCGATGTGAATTAAATAATTGTGTTGATTTGTGTAAAGTAAGAAATGGAATTGTGGCGATAATAATCTGTATTTGTATGTTGCTTTGATGCTAAACTATTTGGGAACGTTGTGGTATACGATTTGATATTCGCAAGCATATGATTCATATTGAAAACTACATGTTTGAGGTAGTTATTTACAACACCCATTTGATAATTGCAAGTATGTGATTCATGTTGAAAGTAACAACTATATGTTGTAATAGTTTATTTGAAATTCATGCAAGTATATGATTTATTGTTATGCCAACATGATGTATAATTCTATGGTCATTTTTAGTGTAATTTGGTCCATTTGAGTAATATGATTCATATGAAGTTATGTTGGAATTGGCATTATAGTTCAAGTATAAAAATCATGCCTTTGTGATAGTGACAAAAGCAAGCATCTTTGTAAGCTTGTATTAATTTTATGAACATGACTAAATTATGTTTGTTATTATGCCTAGTCGAAAACATGTTTTTAGGCTTATTTTGTTATCATAATCATATGACAATATATGTGACACATAAGAATTACACTAGAATTACATCCCACTTGCAAGTTACAGAGATAGAATAAAAACCATGATTATATGAATAGTAGGATTCATGTTCAATTATGTTTATGGCATGACTATATGAATAGAAGAACTCATGTTCAATTATGATTATGACATGATTATATGATTAGAATGGTTCATGTTTAAGTATTGTTTATGCTATGATTATATGGGTAAAATGATTCATGTTAAGCCATGATTATATGATGTTACAATTGCAAGTTCACATTTGCCTACTTTATGTTAATTGAATCGTTCGTTGCAAGTTCATGCGTTCACACTCCCCTTTTTCATGTTATCTTATAAACACCATGTTATAAGCCTCCCCTTTTCATTTGGCTAAATTGGGTTTAAGTATTAAACCCAACACACCTTACATTGGAGCGAACGTGTAAAACGGGGGTAATGACGTTTGGGCTAAAATATAGAACATATGTGTTGGCATGTTTAACGCATGCCAACAACCTTGAAAAACAATTAAGTGGCATAAATAAATTTTAACCAATAAAGATGAATTTGAATAATGGGCCGCAAATATTTACATATAAAAAGAAAAGAGACAAAATATGTAAATGTAGAAAATACGATGTGTTTAACCCGAGGTTGGATTGAGTTGTGATGTAAACCTGCCCGGAACCGCCCGGCTGTCCAGTAGTCACAACAATACCTATCCAATGTGGGTGGTTAAACACGGAGCCCAATAAGGACCCGAGGTTAGACTGAGTTGTGGCGTAAGACTGCCCGGACCCAACCGGCAACAGGCAGCCACAACAATACTTGTCTAATGTGAGAGGTTGAGGGTTTAATAAGACAATTAAGGCTGAGTCAGGATTGATAGGATTAAGTAAATTATATTAATACTTAATCAAAATGGAACATGCTAAACTAAACAGATTGATTGGGGGGTTAGGTTTATAAAACACTTAACCAACTTAGCATGTTGGCTAGAAATAGAAAACCTAGTAGCGGGGGACCCTTTTCAGTAGTAACCCTATAAGGCGTATCATGATACCCTGAAACTAGGCAGGGTGGGGCACGATTACTGGGCTGACTGTAAGAGGTCAAATCGACGGCGGTGGTGCAGCAGTGTAGCTTCTAACGGGGTGCGGGCGTGCACACACTCCGGCGCAGAAAAATAAGGCACTGGGCACTAGTAGCATACCTGTGCATTCTAGGATTGTGTCGAGCCGCCACCATGGGACTTGATACACCCCATGGTGGGACCAGCATAGGTAACTACAACATCGGGGGCCGTAAGACACATGTAACTATGCGAGTAGGAGTCGATCATCATAAAATGGATCACTTCACCCTGATTATGGGGTGCCTGTTGGGAACTAGTGTATATGGGTACAGAGATTAATATGGGGTACGATAGTATATTCGACCCTAGACAACTTAACTTGGTTTATGGTGCTTTCCCATTTCTAGTTTATACTTATCATACCCAGTTCTTTATTCATAGACTGAATAGTCCTAGACTTACTCAGGCTTTATGTCTGACTCTACTTTTCTTTCGTCTTCTTTTCTTCCGTTTCACCCCCCCAGGTCCACAGGGAGGGAATACCGCAGCTTGACCAGCCTTCATATCCAGCTTGAAGAGAAAGAATGTATTGCTTGGATCTTTTCGTTTTGGACTATGGCTTTGGACAGCAATTATGGGACTTTTGCAGTTTATTTATGTTTTCTTTATGCTTCTTTAAATAATGTAATCAAGACAATTATGAAGATGTTATGTTTTTGGAAGTATTGTAAGACAGTTATGGTATGGTTGGTGTAACACGTATTTTAATGAAATAAAAGTTGTTGTTTTCCGCTGTTCAAAAATATGTGTTATTATATCTGTCTTGTATATCTGTGATTTATACTTATAAACCTCCACCAAAATTAGGGCATTCCCTTTGAGAGTGACCCTAACGGAGGTGGGGTGTTTCACTTGGTATCAGAGCATAGGTTTACCAGATAAGATAAAAAGTTTTGAAATTTTATTTTTCAAAAAAGAAATTTAAAGAAGCATTTTTAAAAGATAAAATATTATTTTATTTTAAAAGGGCAAAGTCCCCCAAAGCCATAGGTACTATCTCTTATCCTTCGTTTTGAATCTATCCTTTTTGTTTCAGCATGTCCGAAGAGCTTAACTTGCCAGAGGGTGTACCAATACCTGGTTGGTTTAGACGGTTCTTAGAAGCAAGGGCCACTCAGCCATGTCCTACCGTTCCTCCTCCCCTAGCTGCAGGAAATCATCCAGCTGTAGCAGCACCTCTTCCTCCACCTCCTCCACGGGGAAACACTTTTGCTAAGATATGTAAAGATTTTAAAGCTATGGGAGGAAAGGATTTTCATGGAAATGAGTCCTTCGTGGCAGCTAGAAATTGGCTGAAAGAAACCGAGGACTTATTCGTCATCTTTGAGGTAGAAGATAGACAGAAAGTACAACTGGCAGTATGGCTACTTAAAGGCGAGGCTTCCTACTGGTGGGAAGTCACTAATGCAGAAAGACCAGTGGAAACATGGGAGGACTTTAGGGCAAGGTTTGAGGCTAAATTTCTCTCAGACGTGGAAAGGAGCTTGCAGTTGGAAAAATTCTTATTTCTTAAGCAAGGGAATAAGACAGTCAAAGAATATGTTAATCAGTTCGATGAGCTGGCTAGGTTCGGACTGGACCTAGTCAACACCCCGCACAAGAAGGCTCTCCGTTTTGTCAAAGGGTTGAATGAGTCATTACACAGTTTGGCCATGACCCATATACCCATGGGAGCTACGTATGAAAGATTGGTACAGATGGCATTGCTGAACGAGGAGGATAAGGGCAAGAAGGAGACAAAGGCAGAAAACTCTCAAGGGAAGAAAGAGGGTTTGCAGCCTAAGAAGACAGACTTTAAGAAGGGCGGGAAAGACAACAAAGAGAAGAGGAAGTGTAATTTCTGTGGCAAAGTGGGGCACTTGGTGAAAGATTGCCGGAAAAAGAAGGCCAAGATGAATGGCGGGTGCTTTTCTTGCGGTGAGACAGGCCACATGGCTAAGGACTGTCCAAAGAAACGAGGACAGGGGCAGAGGGCTGGATCCACCTCAGGGGCACAAGTTCATGTGCTAGAGGCGCCACCTCTGCAACAGCGAGGTATAAATACTTATGTAGAAAGTGTAGTTTATCTTTATGATCACCCCGTTCGCACTTTATTTGATTCTGGCGCATCACACTCCTTTATCTCGTCTGCTTTAGTAGAATCTCTGCACCTAAAAACTGGTATGGTAGAGGACCCCTTAATTGTTTCAAACCCAATTGGGGGCCCAGCTCATTTGTCTATGATCTGTTTGGGATTGAAAATTTCTATTCTAAGCGTAGAATTTAAATGTAGTGCCTTTGTTTTGGGCTTTTCGGGATATGGTTTGATTTTGGGCATGGATTGGCTATCCAGTAATGGGGCCATCCTTGATTGTGAGAAAAGGGTTGTTAGGCTCCTGACCCAGCTCGGTAACACTTTGGAAATTACTTGTAATCCCTCGTATGCGGTTATGCTTAGTTATCTTGAATCACTAGATGCCTCTGTTGAAAGTTTGAAATCGGTTAGAGTGGTACGGGAATATCCGGATGTCTTCGAAGAGGTGAAGGGCTTGCCTCCGAAGCGGGAGATAGACTTCCGCATATATCTTGTAGATAATGCAAAGCCCGTTGCGTTGCCCATTAGACACATGACTCCACGGGAAAGGAAAGAGCTCAGTAAACAAATTAAAGAGCTTCTAGAAAAGGGGTTCATTAGGAGGAGCATTTCAGAATGGGGCGCTCCAGTGGTGTTCGCTACAAAGGCGGATGGTTCACTCCGTCTATGTGTTGACTATAGGGAGCTCAACAAGCTAGCGAAAAAGAATAGGCACCCTCTCCCCAGAATTGACGATTTGTTTGATCAGCTTGTAGGAGCGTCTGTTTTCTCCCAACTCGATTTAGCGACCGGTTTTCATCAGCTAAGGGTGGCTGAAGATAGTATCGATAAAACGGCATTCAGAACCCCAGACGGCTTCTTTGAATGGCTTGTCATGCCTTTCGGCTTGACAAATGCACCTGCTTACTTCGTGGACCTGATGAGTAGGGTATTCAGAGATTTCCTCAATAAGTTCGTAGTGGTCTTCGTAGACGATATCTTGATCTTCTCAAAGGATGAGGAAGAGCATGCTCAGCACTTAAGGGCAATCATGGAAACTCTGCGAGTCCATCAGCTAAAAGCCAAATTCTCCAAATGCCACTTTTGGAGAGAAGAAGTGAGGTTCCTTGGGCACATAGTATCCAAACAAGGGTTAGCAGTGGAACCTGCTAAGGTAGTGGCGGTACAGGATTGGAAGACACCAAGGAATGCAACTGAGGTCCGAAGTTTTCTAGGACTAGCAGGATTCTACCGAAAATTCATAAGGGATTTTGCGAAAATCTCAGCTCCGCTCACAAGGCTGACCAAGAAGAATCTAGTGTTCAATTGGAACTTGGATTGCGGGTTTGCTTTCCAACGACTAAAAAGGGCTCTCACAACAGCCCCAGTTTTGACGTTGCCAGATGGAAGCAAGATGTTCACCATTTATACAGATGCATGTGGGACAGGGTTAGGCGCCGTCTTAATGCAAGAAGGAAGGGTAGTAGCTTATGGCGGGAGACAATTGAAAGTGCACGAAAAGAACTACCCGACCCACGATCTTGAGTTAGCTGCCATCGTCTTTGCACTCAAGTCTTGGCGACACTATCTCCTAGGTGAGAAGTTTGAACTTTACACTGACCATAAATCGTTGAAATACCTTTTCTCGTAGAAGGACCTTAACTTGAGGCAACATAGGTGGATGGAGTTTCTTGCCTCGTATGATTTCGAGATCTCCTATACTCCGGGCAAAGGCAACGTAGTGGCAGACGCGTTGAGCCGAAAGAAACTGACCCTAAGCCCGCTGTTTGTTGAAAGACAAAGCCTAGAGTTTATATCCATCTTTGACTTTAGGCCCTCCTCCGATTTTGTACCAGGCTTGCTAGCATCTCTCGAAATACGCCCGACTTTAGTGAACTCGATAGGGACAACACAACGCGAGGACCCTCATCTTGTGGAGACGATTGATAGGCTAATTAGGGGTGAGACTTCAAGTCACCTCAACAGATACTCCATCGATGATAAGGGTTGGCTAAGGCGAGACGGAAGACTATGTGTCCCACAGACAAGGGATTTAGTAAAGAAGGTTCTCGAGGAAGCACATCACTCCAAGATGACGATACACCCAGGCGGAGATAAAATGTACAAGGACATAAAAAGAACTTTCTTTTGGAACGGCATGAAGAAGGACGTGGCAGAATTCGTTTCTAAGTGTATGGTGTGCCAATAGGTTAAGGCAGAACAGAAAAAGCCTGGCGGTCTGCTACATCCTCTAGAGGTCCCGCAGTGGAAGTGGGATAGCATCTCAATGGACTTCATCGATGGGCTGCCTAGGTCTAGGAGAGGCTACACTAGTATTTGGGTAATAGTGGATAGGCTTACTAAAAGCGCCCACTTTTTACCCGTCAAAAGTAAAAGAACTGCCTCATCCCTAGCATCTCTTTACCTCAAGGAAATCGTTCGACTCCATGGAATACCATCCAGCATTGTTAGCGACCGAGACCCTATCTTCACCAGTGAGTTTTGGCGGAGTCTGCAAGAAGCGGTAGGCACACAGTTATGCTTGAGCACAGCCTATCATCCCCAAACCGACGGCCAAACAGAAAGAGTGAACAGAGTTTTGGAGGACCTTTTAAGACTGTGCATCCTAGACTTCGGAGGGACGTGGGAAGACCATCTTCCTTTGGTGGAATTTGCCTACAACAACAGCTATCAAGCAACCATCGGAATGGCGCCCTTCGAAGCTTTATATGGAAGACCGTGCCGATCGCCCACTTGTTGGTGGGAGTCTACTGATAAGCTCATACTTGGACCAGATATGATCCGAGAGACTTCAGAGAAAGTAGACTTAATACGAAGAAGGATGAAGACGGCCCAAGACAGACAAAAGTCCTACGCCAACAAGAGGAGGACCGACCTTGAATTTGAGGTTGGGGACAAAGTTTTTCTTAAGGTATCTCCGCTAAGGAACGTTGTTCGTTTTGGAACCACAGGAAAGCTAGCACCAAGGTTCGTAGGGCCATTCCCTATCATCGAGAAAATTGGGAAAATGGCCTATAGATTAGAGCTACCCGAAAAGCTGGCCGGAGTTCACAACGTTTTTCATGTTTCACGTCTCCGAAAATGTCTACGTGAGTCTGCTGAAGTGGTAGAGCCAAATATCCTAGAAGAAGCTGAAGTGGAACGCGAAGAAACCATAAGGAAAGTTCCAACCCGCATATTAGGAACAGAAGTGAAGAAGCTACGCAACCGCGAAGTCAAGCTCGTCAAAGTTCAGTGGAGCGACGCCGAAGAAGATGCAACTTGGGAAACTGAAGCTAGAATACGCGCAGCCTACCCTTTCCTTTTCGAGGGTACATCTTTGATCTTTTCCTTTTTCCGTAAGTTGCGCTTTTATCTATCTTTTTAGGTATATCTCCTCGACCTTATCTTCTAGGAAGAAACCCTTTGGATGAAAACATGTAATTGAAACATGTTATGGATGATGGTTGCAAGTGGTTGCAAGTGATTGCTAGTGGTTGCTCGTGGTTGCATATACACACACAATTTAGGTTGTAGATCGGCTCAGTCACTTCATATTGCATATGCATATATGTTTGCATTCGTATATGGTTGAACTTTAATGTGTTGTCATATGGATGTTGCATTTGTATGAATGATTGCGCACTCATATAGAATCATGAATAGGAAAATTTGCATACATAATGGATTCATGGCACTTACATAATTCGCATTAAGGAGGTCAACTGAATCAGTAGACCGCCTGATTTTGCATTAGATAAATACATGTACACACACACACCGCATATGATCATGAAGCATTAGAAGTCTTTTAAGGACAATGGATGCGCGTGTTTGATGGATGAGTAGATGGATGTTTGGATGTTAGGATGTACATTCTTCCTGAACTTGAAGATTTCGGGGACGAAATCCTTTTAAGTGGGGGAGAATGTAACACCCCGTGTACTCTATAACCGTGAAATTCACAAATTAAAGTATAACTAATTTTAAATCAAAGAATTAAGGGAAACGGGATACTCCATTGCGTTCGTCTCGGAAAAATACGCGAAATAGAGTCCGAGTTTTCGAAAAAGGGAGCCCGTATGACCAAATTATGGGCCAATGAAGTTTCAGAAAATTCAAAATTCGAAAACAGATTTGAATTTCAGCCCAATCAAAGTAGGCGGGAAAAGTTCCCGCCCAACCCACCAGGTCGACCTGGGGGTAGACCCTAGGGTCGACCTGCCAGGCCAGGTCAACCTGGGAGTCGACCTGGGGGTCGACCTGCCCCACGTAGGTCGACTCTAGAGTCGACCTAGGGGTCGACTGGGGAGTCGACCTGGCCCCTGAGCCAGGTCGAACCCAGCCCACCCTGGCTGGCCTGGTCTGTGTTTGGTCGATTTTCTGAGCCTTTCCTTGTCACTAGGGCTAGGTATCAGCTCCTGGTTGGTCTCTCCTTTGAACGAACGGCTATTATTAAACCAAGCTCCATCGACGGTCTAAATCAACTCACAAACTCTATAAAAAGGACCTAAGACTAACCCTAATTTACACAAACTAAAATGGAGATGAGACCGTCATGCTGCTGAGGAGAGACTGAGGATAGCCGTCAGAAATAGAGAGACAATTAGGAGATAATTCAAAGCTTAAAGCAACGTTAATCAAATCAAAGCAACGCCTACAACAAAGGATAACATCTCCAAATTCAGAATTCAGATTCCTGAATTGAAGATTCGTCATACGTTGTAAGTAGAGTGCTATTCCGATGTGAATTAAATAATTGTGTTGATTTGTGTAAAGTAAGAAATGGAATTGTGGCGATAATAATCTGTATTTGTATGTTGCTTTGATGCTAAACGATTTGGGAACGTTGTGGTATACGATTTGATATTCGCAAGCATATGATTCATATTGAAAACTACATGTTTGAGGTAGTTATTTACAACACCCATTTGATAATTGCAGGTATATGATTCATGTTGAAAGTAACAACTATATGTTGTAATAGTTTATTTGAAATTCATGCAAGTATATGATTTATTGTTATGCCAACATGATGTATAATTCTATGGTCATCTTTAGTGTAATTTGGTCCATTTGAGTAATATGATTCATATGAAGTTATGTTGGAATTGGCATTATAGTTCAAGTATAAAAATCAAGCCTTTGTGATAGTGACAAAAGCAAGCATCTTTGTAAGCTTGTATTAATTTTATGAACATGACTAAATTATGTTTGTTATTATGCCTAGTCGAAAACATGTTTTTAGGCTTATGTTGTTATCATAATCATATGACAATATATGTGACACATAAGAATTACACTAGAATTACATCCCACTTGCAAGTTACAGAGAGAGAATAAAAACCATGATTACATGAATAGTAGGATTCATGTTCAATTATGTTTATGCCATGACTATATGAATAGAAGGACTCATGTTCAATTATGATTATGACATGATTATATGATTAGAATGGTTCATGTTTAAGTATTGTTTATGCTATGATTATATGGGTAAAATGATTCATGTTAAGCCATGATTATATGATGTTACAATTGCAAGTTCACATTTGCCTACTTTATGTTAATTGAATCGTTCATTGCAAGTTCATGCGTTCACACTCCCCTTTTTCATGTTATCTTATAAACACCATGTTATAAGCCTCCCCTTTTCATTTGGCTAAATTGGGTTTAAGTATTAAACCCAACACACCTTACATTGGAGCGAACGTGTAAAACGGGGGTAATGACGTTTGGGCTAAAATATAGAACATATGTGTTGGCATGTTTAACGCATGCCAACAACCTTGAAAAACAATTAAGTGGAATAAATAAATTTTAACCAATAAAGATGAATTTGAATAATGGGCCGCAAATATTTACATATAAAAAGAAAAGAGACAAAATATGTAAATGTAGAAAATACGATGTGTTTAACCCGAGGTTGGATTGAGTTGTGATGTAAACCTACCCGGAACCGCCCGACTGTCCAGTAGTCACAACAATACCTATCCAATGTGGGTGGTTAAACACGGAGCCCAATAAGGACCCGAGGTTAGACTGAGTTGTGGCGTAAGACTGCCCGGACCCAACCGGCAACAGGCAGCCACAACAATACCTGTCTAATGTGAGAGGTTGAGGCTTTAATAAGACAATTAAGGTTGAGTCAGGATTGATAGGATTAAGTAAATTATATTAATACTTAATCAAAATGGAACATGCTAAACTAAACAGATTGATTGGGGGGTTAGGTTTATAAAACACTTAACCAACTTAGCATGTTGGTTAGAAATAGAAAACCTAGTAGCGGGGGACCCTTTTCAGCAGTAACCCTATAAGGCGTATCATGATACCCTGAAACTAGGCAGGGTGGGGCACGATTACTGGGCTGACTGTAAGAGGTCAAATCGACGGCGGTGGTGCAGCAGTGTAGGTTCTAACGGGGTGCGGGCGTGAACACACTCCGGCGCAGAAAAATAAGGCACTGGGCACCAGTAGCATACCTGTGCATTCTAGGATTGTGTCGGGCCGCCACCATGGGACTTGATACACCCCATGGTGGGACCAGCATAGGTAACTACAACATCGGGGGCCGTAAGACACATGTAACTATGCGAGTAGGAGTCGATCATCATAAAATGGATCACTTCACCCTGATTATGGGGTGCCTGTTGGGAACTAGTTTATATGGGTACAGAGATTAATATGGGGTACGATAGTATATTCGACCCTAGACAACTTAACTTGGTTTATGGTGCTTTCCCATTTCTAGTTTATACTTATCATACCCAGTTCTTTATTCATAGACTGAATAGTCCTAGACTTACTCAGGCTTTATGTCTGACTCTACTTTTCTTTCGTCTTCTTTTCTTCCGTTTCCCTGCCCCCCCCCCCCCCAGGTCCACAGGGAGGGAATACCGCAGCTTGACCAGCCTTCATATCCAGCTTGAAGAGAAAGAATGTATTGCTTGGATCTTTTCGTTTTGGACTATGGCTTTGGACAGCAATTATGGGACTTTTGCAGTTTATTTATGTTTTCTTTATGCTTCTTTAAATAATGTAATCAAGACAATTATGAAGATGTTATGTTTTTGGAAGTATTGTAAGACAATTATGGTATGGTTGGTGTAACACGTATTTTAATGAAATAAAAGTTGTTGTTTTCCGCTGTTCAAAAATATGTGTTATTATATCTGTCTTGTATATCTGTGATTTATACTTATAAACCTCCACCAAAATTAGGGCATTCCCTTTGAGAGTGACCCTAACGGAGGTGGGGTGTTTCAAGTAATGACACTTTTCAACCCTTCAAACTTCCCTAATTGAATTTACCTCGAAGTCACACACACATACCGGTCGGTCGGTCCTCCCAAAACATCACTGGTTGGCCCTCCCAAAACATACCGGTCAGTCCTCCCAAACACATCGATTGGTCCTCCCAAACACATCGGTTGGCCCTCCCAAACACATCGATTGGTCCTCCCAAACACACCAGTCAGTCTTGAAAAACTACCCACTTGTCCTTCAGAAAACACTGTAGAAATGGCTGACCGGTCGGTACTGTAGCAATGGACGACCAGTTGGCACTGTAGCAATGGACGACCGGTTGGCACTGTGGAAAACACTGCAGAAATGGATGACCGGTCGGCACTGTAGAAATGGATGACCGGTCAACACTATAGCAATGGACGACCGGTTGGCACTGTAGCAATGGACGACCGATTGGCACTGTGGAAAACACTGCATAAATGGATGACCGGTCGGCACTGTAGAAATGGATGACCGGTCGGCACTGTAGCAATGGACGACCAGTTAGCACTGTAGCAATGGCTGACCGGTCGGCGATTTTGACCAAAACTTTGTCAAACGATCATATCGACGAAATCAACTTATCCAATTCATCTAATACAATCATAAGCATGTTATGAAACCACTAACATCATGAAAATGACGATTATCATCAAATTATGCAAATTCATCAGAATCATGAGAAATGAACATATGATATAAACGATGGACCTAACTCGCACATTCACATGAAATCTCATAGAAATTACTTACTTAATCTAGCTAAACCAGATCATAAGGATATATATATATATATATATATATATATATATGAAAGTGGACTTATAATGGTATAGATCCATGAGTAAACACTTAGATTTGGTGAAAAACATGCATAAACACTCATATAATTCATTGATTTCATGTGAGAGATGTAAATCACTCACTGATTCTCCAAACAAAGCAAAAACGAAGAAATTAGATTCCGGACAGTGAAGAGATAACTCCTAGCCCTTCGATTTGATGAATCCACCCTCCTATTGATGTAGATCTAGCCTCCAAAGGTGTAGATCTGTGATTTCCCTCCTTAGATTTGGATTTCTAATGGTGGAAAAGAATTTAGAGGAAGAAGGAACTCAAGGCCTTCAAATGAGAGAATGGGAGAAGTAACCTATTCTTTATACCCCTCACCCCCTATTTATAGACTCCACCAACCCACTAATGGGCCTGTTCCAAATCAGCCCATTAGCTTTCTAAAACCTAGACAGCCAGTTGAAAAATCTTAAAACAACGATTTCTCTCAAACCGCTGATCCAAATCTTTAGTATAACCACTCTACGGAAAGAGAATCATCAATTCCTTTCCAATGGCACATGTCTCATCGTCTGATTCGACCAGAGTCAAAAGTTATGCCCTGTACAAGACTGACAAGGGCAAAATAGTCACAAACAAAATCGGTAAAAATTATGGACATGTCTCACATCCCCATAAGCAATATATTAAAAGATGAGAATGATCCAGCCCTCAAGGAATAAAATAAAAGTATTTTACGATCTTCCGATACATTAAATGTGTGTTGTTACAGACGCAATGGCGTAGTCCTTTTGGCTTAATTCTGAATATTAAATTAATTATTATTTAATTTAGCCTTTTTAGTGTTGTTAAAATTACGGTGTGTTACGTTCTCCCCTACTCAAAGGATTTCGTCCCCGAAACCCCCAAGTTAAGAAGTATGTGTATCCTACCATCCACATCTATACTCATCCACCAATCACAAACATCCGTTTTTCTTAAAGATTTCTAATGCTTATATGAACATATGCAAAGGTGTGTGTATATGTCCCGACACTAATGCGAAGATAAGGCAGTCCACTGATTCAGTCGATTTCCTTAATGTAATGTATGTTAGTGCCATGAATCCAACATGTATGCAACAATCCTATAACATGTAAGTTCTATATGGGTGCACAATCATCCGTCCAAATGCAACATCCATATGATGATACATTCAATTTCATCCATAAAAAGAAAATAAAATGCACAAACATTCGTTTGCAATATGAGAGTGATTCAGACGATCTAGTGCCTAATGTGTGTGTATATGCATCCATGAGCAACAACTAGTGAACACTTGCATCCACTTGTATCCATCAAACATAACATGTCTCAAACACATGTTTACATTCATGGGATTCCTACCTAAAGGTCGAAGATTCGATCGATAGGACATAATTAAATGATAGAAACAAGCATAAATAAAAGCTTTGGAAAAGGAGTTAAGAACATACCCTCGAAAAGAAAAGGGTGCGAAGAACGAATTTGGTCTTCGGTTTCCCAAGTTGCATCCTCTGGGTTATCTCCCCACTGAACTTTTATCAACTTGACTTCTCTATTGCATAGCTTCTTAAATTCTGATCCAAGAATACGGGAAGGAACTTGTCTGACTGTCGCCTCCTGTTCCACCTTTACTTTTTCCAATACACTCGGCTCTACTACTTACGCGGTATCATGCAAGCGCTTCCATGGAAAACATCATGAACGCCGAATAATCTGTCTGACAACTTTACTCTATAGGCCATTTGGCCAATCCTTTCTGTTATGGGAAATGGCCTGTATCTTGGTGCCAACTTCTCTATAGATCCGAAGCGAACCACATTCCTCAAATGTGACACTTTAATGAAAACCATATCTCCTACTTCAAATTCGATGTCATTCCTTCTCTTATCTGCGTAGAATTTCTGCCTATCTTGAGCGGTCTTCATTCATCGTCTAATAAGATCAATCTTCTCGGACATTTCTCTAACCATATTTGGTCCAAGTAACAGCCATTCTGTAGATTCCCAATGACAAGTTGGTGATTTACAGGGTCATCCGTACAATTCTTCGAAGGATGCCATGCCAATGCTAGCTTGATAATTGTTGTTGTAAGCAAATTCTACAAAAGGAAGATGCTCTTCCCAAGTCCCTCCGAAGTCTAGGATACACAGCCTCAAAAGATCTTCAAAAATTATGTTCACCCTCTCCGTCTGTCCATCGGTCTGAGGATGATAAGCAATGCTCAAAGATAAATGTGTACCTAATGCTTCTTGCAAACTCCTCCAAAATTCACTAGTGAAGATGGGATCACGATCGCTTACGATGCTGGAAGGTACTCCATAAAGACGGACTATCTCACGAACATAAATTGCTGCCAATCAAGCTGTCGTCCTCTTACTCTTAGCTAGAATGAAATGAGCACTCTTACTAAGTCGATCTACAACCACCCAAATATTGGTGTTGCCTTTCTTTGATCTAGGCAAACCATCTATGAAGTCCATAGAGATGCTCTCCCACTTCCACTGTGGAACCTCCAAAGGATGAGGTAAACCACCGGGATTCTTTTGCTCCACTTTGACTTGTTGACAAACTAAACATTGAGAAACAAACTCTGCCACATCTTTCTTCATCCCAGCCCAAAAGAAAACCCTCTTCATGTCCCTATACATCTTATCACCGCCTGGATGAATAGCCATCTTAGAATGATGGGCTTCCTCTAAGACTGCCTATAACAGACTTCCAGTTTGAGGAACACAAAGTCTTCCATCTGTTCGCAACCACCCTTTATCGCCAATGGAATATCTATTGAGGTGACTAGAAGTCTCCCCTTTACTGAGCCTATCCTAGATGTCTGAAATTTGTGGATCATTTCACTACAAAGCTCCTATTTGATCCATAAGAGTAGGTTGTGTCTCTAGCGATGCAAACAAACTAGGCAAAAGCTCGGTGGAGGGTTTAAAATTAAAAGTCGATATGAACTCCAAGCTTTTCCTTTCCACAAACATAGGACTTAAGGCCATCCTTTGCCGACTCAATGCGTCTGCCACCACGTTACACTTGCCAGGGGTATAAGCAATCTCAAAATCATAAGAAGCTAGGAACTCCATCCACCTTTGTTGCCTTAAATTAAGATCTTTCTGCGAGAACAAGTACTTGAGAGATTTATGATCGGTGTACAACTCGAACCTCTATCCAAGAAAATAATGACGCCATGCCTTAAGTGCGAATACTATGGCAGCTAGCTCTAATCCAAGGGTAGGGTAGTTCTACTCATGACTCTTAGTTGTCTAGCCCCATAACACACTACCTTCCATTGCATCAGAACCGCACCAAGCCCTATACCACATGCATCAGCATAAACTGTAAACACTTTATTCCCATTAGGCAAGGTCAAGACTAGGGCTGTTGTCAGAGCCCTCTTCAGTCATTGGAAAGCGAGATCACAATCTATATCCCATGAAAATGCCAAATACTTCTTCGCCAGCCTGGTGAGTGGAGTTGATATCTTTGCGAAGTCCTTAATGAGCTTCCTATAATAGCATGCCAATCCAAGAAAGCTTCTCACCTCTGTTGCATCTTTCGAAACTTGCCATTCTTGAACTGCAACCACCTTTGCCGGATCTACTGCTATCCCATCTTTGGAAACCACATGTGCTAGAAATCTCGCCTCTTCTCTCCAAAAATGGCATTTGAAGAACTTTGCGTTAAGTTGATGCGCACAGAGAGTTTTCAAATCTTCTCTCAAATGTTAGGCATGTTCTTCCTTACTCTTTGATAAAATCAAGATATTATCAACCAAGACCATGATGAATTTATTTAGAAACTCCCGAAACATCCTACTCATTAGAACAACAAAATAGGTGGGTGCATTCGTCAACCCAAAAGGCATAACTAGCCATTCAAAGAAACCATCTGGAGTGCTAGAAGCGGTCTTTTCTATACTGTCCTCAATCACCCTTAACTGATGGAACCCCGTGGCCAAGTCTAACTTAGAAAATACCAAGGCACCAAAACGTTGGTCAAACAAGTCATCTATCCTCAGAAGTAGGTGCCTATTCTTCTTTGTGAGTTTGTTCAACTCTCTATAGTCCACACATAAACGAAGCGAACTATCCGCCTTAGTCGCGAATACAACTGGAGCACCCCATTCAGATATGCTTCGCCTGATAAACCCTTTCTCAAGTAGCTCCCCTACTTGCTTGTTAAGGTCCCTTCTTTACCTTGGAGCCAAATGGCGCACTAATAATGCAACTGGCTTTGCATTGCTTACCAAATATATGTGGAAATTGATCTCGCGCCTCGGAGGTCCCTCATCAAAAACATCAGAATAATCTCGAACTACTGGAGCAGATTGCAGATCATCGGTAAATACATCAAAAGACTCTAGGAAACTAAGCATAACAGACCCTTGTGGGTCACAAGAAATCTTGAGGGTCCTCCCATGGCAGGTCAAAAGTCTAACGACCCTCCTCTCACAATCTAGAATGGAACCATACATGGTTAGCCAATCCATCCCTAGAATCAAACTGTAGCCCATAAAACCGAACATATACGTGTCGCACTCAAACTCGACGCCTAAGAAGATATTCTCAAACCCCGACAAATCATAGACAAATGAGATGAACCACCAATGGGGTTTGAGATAACAACGGGATCCACTAACATACAAGTATATAAGTACATAGATTCAACCATAGAACTAGATATAAATTATTGTGAAGCGCCAGAATCAAAAAGAGTTCTAATAGGATGACTGGAAAGAGAAATCAAACCTTCACGGAAATTTTCCTACCTCTATCCGGAGCACTGTTCCAAGAGAATGCACCTGCCATCCAGAAGCTCATGTCCTTTGACCATGTCCCTGTGGTCCCTGTTTCTTCGGGCACTCCCTAGCAAAGTGTCCGACCTCTCCATAATTAAAGCAAGTATTCTTCCTTCTTTTGCAATTCTTGACCGAGTAACCCTCTCGTCCACAACTGTAACATTTCCTCTTATCCTTAGTTTTGTCATTCTTTCCACCTTTCTTCTGTTGTTGTTATTGTCCTTTCTTGGGCCATACCTTCTTGTTTTGCATTGTTTCCTTAGTCTTAACTTCCTTCTTTTCTCCCTTATCTTCCTCATGCATCAAGGCCATATCAACAAGCCTTTCAAAAGTAGCTCCCATTGGAATACGGGACATAGCTAACCCATGAAGGGGTTCATTCATCCCTTGAGAAAATCGCAAAGCTTTCTTATGCGGAGTACCTACCAATTCCAATCCAAACCTTGCTAGTTGGTTGAATTTGTTCACATATTCATTAACAGTCATGTTTCCTTGTTTGAGCGCCAAGAACCTCTCCATTTGCAAGCTTTTCTCATCTTGGGAAAGAAATTTCATTTCAAACCTCTGCCTAAAAATAATCCCATGTCTCCACCGGACGTCCATCTTGGGTTACTTCCCACCAGAATGAAGCTTAATCTTTCAGTAGTCAGACAGTTAACTGAATCTTCCTTCGATCTTTCACTTCAAAGATTACAAACAAGTCCTCGGTGTCCTTGAGCCAATTCATTGCTTCTACGAATGTTTCGGTTCCGCGTAATGGCTTCCCTCCCATTGAACAGAAATCCTTGCATTTCTTAGCGAAATTATCTGCTCTTGGAGGAGGAGGAGGAACAACGGGTGTAGTTGGGGGAGGAACGTCATCTTGACCTCCGGTAGGCGCTGTGGCTTCTAGATACCTATGGAACCATCCTGGTATCGTAACGCCCTCTGGAAGATTAGGTTCCCCAGACATGCTAAAACGAAAAGAGATTCAGACAAAGGACCGAAAGATATTACATATGGCTTTGGTGAATTTTTTTTTCAAAATAGTATTTTCTTTTTTGAAAATGCTTTCTTTTAAAACCTTTTTAAAAATAGTTTCAAAAACTTTTATCTAATCAGGTAACCTTCTGCTCTGATACCAAGTGTAACACCCCACGTCCATTAATGTTACTCACAAAGGGAATGCTTTAAGTTTCGTGAAGCGTTATAGGTAAACAGCAATATTACAAGACAGATATAAAATGACAGCGGAATTATAAACTTTACTAATCATAAAGCATCGTGGTACAAAAATATCACATGTATGAAATACACGAAAAAACCATTACATCATAAAAACTGTTGTCTTGTACTTCAAAACATCAAAGTACATAAAAGAAGCAAAATTCCCCAAATAAAATATAGCCATAGTAGCAAGGATAGGAGCTTGATCCATACATCTAAGTAGCTCCATCAAAATGAAAGCAGAATCATGGTTAAGCCTGAGTATTCCCACCCTGAGAACCAGAGGAAGGGGGGAACGGAGGAAAGAAAAGGAAATATAAAGGTTCAGACATAAAGTCTGGCAAGTCCAATTACTTTTAGCAAGTAAATAAGTAAAAGTATCATGACAGGCATATAAAGTGGATAAGAGAGAGATAACAACATATAAGGCAGGTATGACAAGATAAACAAGATAAATCATATATGCTTCACTAAAGATTCTATGATTCTCTGCACTAATACTAGTATCACCAGAATGAGATGATCCCAACAACTATAAGATGGTAGACTTAGGCGTACATCCCGATGTACCCTAACCACTACCCTAATCGATTGGCTCCCTACTCCCGATGTATCCTAACCACTACCCTAATCGATTGGCTCCCTTCTCCGTAGATACCTTGTGTCGGCCCCACAGTAGGAGGTATTACTTTCCTAAAGTGGAAACCCTTCGTCAATGTGCACAACCATATCTACGGGTGTCACAATCATCTTATCCCCCTCTACCCGACCCATGCACGCACATGTCCCCGGTCGGTTTGCGCCGCCTATACCATCCTCCACGTTTGGATCTCTTATGATCAGTCTAGTAAGCGTGTCCCTACTCCAACCTAGGACGGAGTGCTCGTTTGATACCATTATATGGGTTATTGACTGAAACAGGACCCCTACACAAGATGATACAAACTCTCCCCCTTGTCTTGTATCCCCACTAGGATTTCCTCAGGTTATGTATATCTATTGGTGTCTTTAATTACATAACCCCTTATTTCTACAGGTTATACTTACCTTACGGTGTCTTTAATTATATAATCCTAATATTTCCACAGGTTATGATTACCTAAAAAGGTGTCTTTAATTACGTAACCCAAACCAGTTAAGTTTTGTGGGCCTATATATAAATATTACCCACCACCCTAGATTTACTTAACCCACCACTATCCAAACAAATTTACTTAATCCCTACTCAAGTTCATGTTCATACAATCCATATGGATTCCACTAGTTTAAGTATTCAAGTTTATTACCATATATTCATTTATGGTTTACAATATGCTAGACCTCCCACATTAAGCCTACAATTTGTGGACGCTGGACATGTCGAGCGGGTCCGGGCAGGCTTATTCCATAAATCGGGCCTAACCTCGTGTCTTAGCACGTCTCGTATTTGTGCACTTAGGCCTCCCACATTAGATTCACCACTTACGGTCGCTGGATACGTCGGCCGGTTCCGGGCAGACTTCTGCCACAAGTGCAATCTAACCTCGGATTACAATTTAAAGTTATTGTAATTCTAGGCATTTCCATTATTAGCCAATTTTACCTATGTCTTTATAGGTGTTCATGCCCCTTTTTCCCCATTACGAATTATATGCCCAATTTCATGTTCATAAACATTGCTCAAGTTATGCCAAATTAATATTCACATATTTCATTCAGGTCATGCCTAATCTTCCAATTACCAATTTATGCCAATTTCAATATTTTACCCCTCGTTCCCTGTTTAACGCATTCGTCCGTTTTAGCGATATGCCTAGGCTCGAAAGTAGCCAGGCTATAAAAATAAAATAAAAGGGAAAGAGCGAAGGGAAGATGACAGAAATGATTATTCTAACGAAATTGACATAATCATATAATGGCATAATATTAATACAGACATATAAGGACAGATCTGGTGAACATGTAATAGTAAAAATGATTCTAACATAGTAGGGATGTTGTAATAGGCATGATTAGATCCACACAAGGATTTAGATGTCCAACTAATGACAGATCCAAATTAACCACAACATGATAGGCACAAGATGATCTAAATAGTAAATTAGATCTATAATCAAAAGTAGATATGACGTGATAAAGGTTGAGATCCAAGTCATAATTAATTCAGAATATCATGGGTTCACAAATTTCAATAGATCTGATATGATTCAGTCATGGGGATAGATCCAAATTACATTCATGTCATGCTTTACTTCTAATTATTTAAATCTAAAGGTAACTGAAACTCATAGTGTTTGGATCTAGAAGGAGAATAGAAGATGTTGAATCACAGATCTACTTTTGAATCACTCTAAATATGATTAGCTCTAGTTGATTGTTGATGAAGAAAAGGATTCGATTCAGTACAGGCACCGGCAGCATTTAGGGCTCCATTATTTTTCAATGAAGAAAATAAAAGAAATGAGCCTATATTTATAGCTGTCAGCCCCAGAATTCGTCCTGCCACCTCATCCCTAGGGGGTTTGACCCACCCCTTAGGGGGTCGACCCATGGGTCGACACCCCCTTTGAGGGGTCAACCCCGGGGTCGACACCTCTTCTATGGAGTCGACTCCCCTAGGACGGGAAATTTGCCGCCTCTGGAATTTTGATTTCTGAACTATTTATGATTTTCTGAATTTAACTATATATATAATTCTTTTGCGCGTGTACAAACTTCAAACCCTTATAACTTCTTTATACGGTGTCCATTTTACGTAAACCAAATGTCTATCTTGACCAAAATTTCGAGACAGACACAATGGCACAGTTTGTTTCCCTTAATTCTGAATATTAAATTAATTATTATTTAACTTATCCTTTTTAGTGTTGTTAAAATTATGGGGTGTTACAAAAAACGAGTTCGCAGCGGCGCGACAGTTTGTAATATTACGTTTTGAACTTTAAATGAATCTATAGGATCCAATATAAGTCAGAATTCATTGGAAGAAGAAATGATCGAATCTAGTGAACTATAGTTTTCTAATGAAGAGAAAAATCGAGATTTCATCTTGTAGATTGTGAGTTTTGCCCAAATCAAATTTTCAAAAAGTTGCAACGGAATCGTTTATTAACCATAACGATTTATTTATATAATTAAAGGATTTTTATATAAATTTAATATCGATTTAACTTGGATTTTGAAATATTAAGTATAAACCAAAGTATGTTTGTTATGGAGCTATATGATAATCTATTTAGATATATACGATAATATTAATTTATTATTTTTAAATTGAATTGTTTTTTAATTTAAATTATATTTTATCGATTTAATTCAATATTCAAAAATAGCCATTTTGTAAATGACCTCCGTTTTCGATGAAACAAATTTTATTAGATCCGTAATGATTAATTATTATAAGATTCCAAATTTTGGGTCAATCGGAGTTAGTATGTGGTTGTGCAAGATATAAATGTTCATTGTAAATACATATGAATATAAAATCAATAATTTGAGCTCAGACTAAGGCTATTTGAGCAACCAGACCCGTATTCGACGAAAAAAGTTTTATTAGGACTGTAATGACAAACCATAGTTGTATGCCAATTTTCACCGCAAATGGAGTGCATATGTGATCGTGCAAATTTATAAACGACGAAAGGAGGTAGCGATTGAATAAAAATTAATAAAATAATATAAAGCTTCACCTATAAGCTAACCTACCCTAAACCCTACTCTATAAATGCCAAATAGATGCCCCAACCCTAGAAAATTAGGTCATCCCCTAAAACAACAACATTTTGCAAATAAGTCCATCTCCTCCTTTTAATTTATATCTACCAAACAATTGAGAATTGGACGAAGTCATCCACATAAAAGTTGTAGATTGTGTTGAGGGCCACCTGTTAAAATTTGAGGGTCAACGGATACCCGAGCTAGCCGAAAATCACCCATGACTGTGAACTGGGTAGTTCGGGATTTTCTTAGATTCTGTACAAACGGAGGAGAGTTGGCCAAAGGTGTCAAATAGGAAGTTTAAGATGGGGAGGATGGTCTACAAGTTCACTATTGGGAGTTAGGCCTGAAAGTGAACACAGTAGTCGTGGCATGGACGTGATTGGAGATGAACAATTTTTAGGAGTAGCGAACAAAGAGGAGTGTTTTCAGGTCGATGGAGGAAGTATTGGATGAAGTCGCCAACTGGAGAAAGGTTCGTTTCGCTGGCCATGTTTCATAGCCGCTGGTTAATCGAGAAGGCAGCCAGGGTGGTTGAATAGTTTTTGGTTCGTGACTTGCTTTTCGGACGCTGACGGCGATGAATGGAGCGGTAAGCTTCACGGCGGTGGCGGGCCTGGGTATGGCGAACATGATGGTGGTCGTGGTCTGGTCTTCAATGGACTCTGGTGATCTCAGCGATGATGAAGGGGAGGGGAACTGTTGATGTGAACGTGGGGAGAAATGATTAAGAGGTTAATAAAACATTAATTATTAATGGCATGATTAATTTGTCTATGTTTAAACATATGTGTCTCGTTCGTATGAACTCAGAACTGGACGAAATAAGATACGTTGGAATCGTGGAGAATAATACTACGTGTACAAACTGATTTGGATGAGATTGGAGATAACTGGAATTTTTGTTTAAATTAAACCCACGTTTAATTTATTTCAAAAGCGATCATTATTGAAACGATCAAAAATCACTGTTAGAACTCCTTTATTTAACTTAAAAAGTTATTATAATTGTTATATGATTTATATTGATTGCTTCGTGGTTGATATATGTTTATCAGTTAATATTACTATTTACATAAGTATAAGCATCAACGACTATAACGATTATATTGCAACTATTGTTTGATTGATGATGATTATTGATGTTGATGTGTTTATGTTTATTTCACACAAAAATGTACACCATTATTGAGTCGAGTTCCATTGGAAGAATAAATAAAAATATATATTCATTTAAATGAAATAAGGTGTGAAAATGGAAATTGGATTTTTAATCCAAAATGATTTAGAAATGAAGTTAAAATGACTTCAAATAAATATTGAAAAGGTTGAAATGGATTTGAAAGAGCTTTGAATTAGAAATGGCGTGTTCTAATAAAAAAAATTAGATTTTGAATAGTAAATTCAAAAGTGAATTCAAGTTAGATATATAAACGATGTTATTATCTTGAAATGATTGTTCCAATGATCTTATTTATTTTTATAATGGATTTCAGGAAAGTTTGGATTTCAAAAGATTTAATTTTAAAAAATATTAATAATATAGAACCAGTACGTACGCACGTCCGTTGGACGTGTGCGAAGACAGCCGAAGCAAAGATCGATGGAAATGTAAGAATGGAAACAAACTAAAAAACAGGGAAAAAAACGTCATAGGAAACCCAAAAAAAAATACTGGATGTACATATAACAATCAAGCGAGCGATATTTCCATTCTGGAAATAAATTTGAAAACTGTACATCCTCGGAAAATTGTATAAAGACCCAGGAATATGAGATTTGTCAAATCAATTACAGAATCTTAGAATGATCATTTACCGCAAGTCAAACAATTTATAATCTCCCAGCGTGATCAAGGTACATAATTATTACATTTTCCATTAAATCTGATATTATCCTATCATAAGAGCGAGCAGATAAGTCCACGGAATCAAGAAAATTGTTCTATAGTTTAGATACCCCCTTCTCCGTTATCCTCATCCTCCAACTTCTCTACAATTTGTATGGACTACTGGTTATTGGGCTGGAGACTCGTTCTCTTCTTGAAGCTCATCTTTTTAGTTCCTATAGTCGGAAAGAAATAATTTTGGTATCATTTTCAATAAGAACACATATCCTAAGATTGCAAGTCTGACCTTTAACAGCATCGCAGAATAAATAAAAAAATCTGTAGAACTTCCGCCCGACCTCCAAGTACAGTGTTCTGGAAACCATCAATTCTACAACTGAAATACCCCAGCATATTAGATGCAACCAATAATGCCACCTTATGCCCCAGCTATGCATTCATGTTGTAGAACCCTATGTTCTTGCACAGAAACACGACGCAGTAGCAACTGCAAAGAAACCATTATCAATTATCATCATACTTTTATTATCAATATATCAAAAAACATCTAGTATGTATGAACTTGTTGAAAGTGTAGGTGAGTGAAGTGCCGATGGGAAAGTGTTTATTTCCAGAAACTTTGTTCTTCTAGGCAGTATTTCAATACATGAACACATTTTGGGACTTCACAGTGATATACTCATTGGAAAGGCAAGCCTTAACGTAGATGGTGTACCTTCTCATATTCTCAATTGAAACGGAGTTCACAATCTCCTAAATGGTTTTAAACTATCCGCTAAAAAAATATGGTGTTACACGGATGTGTGTGTGTGTGTAACACATGTAAAAAGAAAGTGCATGTAACAATACATGTAAATGAAAAGAAATGAATGTACTAAATGTGCAAAATGAAACACATTGCAATTGATTACCTAATACAAATTTATTGAACGTAGCCTAAAAGTAGTATTGCTCCAGTTGCAAAATAATGAAATGTTTTTGAAAATATTCGTATGACTTTGCCAAAGCTATTTTTCCTAAATAAATATAAGTAAGACATATCATGGAAAAAAAATTCAATGCAGCCTTGAGAATATGTTAAGCAAATAAAAATGCCATGAAAGAAAGAAAAACTGCTAAATAGAAAAGAACGAACTGAGATCATGAAAGGAAGGATAAACTAGAAATTTTGCTTTTCAGTAACAATTATGGGAAAAGGTCAATGAAACAATTTTTTTGATAAACTAGAAATGCATGGATGTGTTTAACTTGATGAAAAATGCGAAGACAATATGGAAACAAAACCCTTCATTCGAGGAATGCAAATATTTCTTATGGAAATGTAGCAACAGAGAGTGAACAAAATAAAAATCAAAAGCCATTTAAATCATTTTATATGGTACACAGCTTTGATTATGTTTAATTATAATTAAAACATTTAGTCGGTTAAGTGCCTAACAAAATCCTATATTTTTCGTGAAAACTACCTAGGCATCCTATAAGGAATGGAATTTGTTTCTTTAAATGAAATTGGCCATCCAAATTTCCAACACAAACCAATGCACATTCAGAAACATATTAAAAAATCAATTCATTTCTCCTGACAATCACTTGAATAGGCAGTAAATATGAAACATGCATTATAGTTCATGAAGTTAATCACACAAATCGTATGTATTCATATTTCAAACCTGACATAAACTAATTCAAATATATATTATTTTCAAACCCAAAATAAGGTTAGCCTGAAAACTTGATATTATTTCAACTAGTCGAGTAAAATAAGAAAAAAATGTCACCTTTTTAGCCTTTCAAATCCTATACATTCATATTTCAATCTGAACATAAATTAACACAAATATCGAATATTTCCAAACCCAAGTGGAGGCTTGTTGAAAAGTAGATATTATTTTCAAATAATAGAGTAAAACGACATAAAAAATTAGAAAATATCTCACCATTTTAGTCATAAGCATTGGATATGAAAGCCGTTTTTACCCATAAATACCAATCAACTTTCAATTATTTGCCTCTATGTTTCTTCTCAAAAATTATCGTGTTGCTACTCTAACCAAGGTTGCTACCCATTATAGATTTTGCATATCCCTTGAACATTGTGGGTTCTACAACTAAGGAAGGTAACAATTCATTAAAATAAAATAAATAGTTTAGACTATATAAAATTATAAATTTATGGGAAAATGTTACCTGTGTATTTTGATGAATTAAAGTTACTAATGAATCTAGATCTTACACGAAGGAAGAGAGAGATGAATCTAGCGTTTTGCACTTCCTAGATCTACTCCATTCCAGTTTAAAGCATATTCTCTCGCCTATTAAAGATTCAACATGAATTTAGGCATAAATTAACAGACATATGCATAAAATAATTCCACATAGAGTAATAATCATACCTGAGAAAATTAAAGTAAAATACAGTAAGTTGTTTAAAGGAGATTGGCCCCAAAAGGATGAATTTTAGAAGAAAAAGTTAAATCCGAAATCGAATAAAGAAGATCGAAGACCGTCGATGTAGATTAAAAGCAGGCAGCGAGTAGGGTCCTCTTTCCTTCTGAGAATAGTTAAAAAAATCAAGTACTTGTGCTTAGATGGGAGAGTGGAGAAGACAGGAAACATGCTGGCATACCAATGCGTGTGTAAACCGCGTGAAAAGGCAAGACGATAAATTTTTTTTTTGGTGGTTTTGCTACTGGAGGCAAAGTAGATCTGAATTCCATGGAGAAAACAGGGGTTTGTGGAAATGAGGAAGACATGGAGAAAGTGGGGACATGGGCTTTAGTGGAATTACGATTAAGTCGGTGGAAAATAACTTGACAATGATAAGGCAGAAAGGGTATATTAGGAAAAGCCAAAAAGGCTTCACTTTGACTTTTGACCATGGGTTTTGCATTATAATATAAGATATTCAATTTTGATTTATAACTGAATTTGAAGTTGGAATCGTTTTTTAAATGATTTTATAAATGTTTTATAAAATATCTTCCAATTGAGACAGATGAATTTTATTTTAAATAATAATATGGTTTGAAAAGGGCGTGTTGCGCAGTGATAGGTCGCGAATTTCGATCATGAACTTCAAATGAGCAAAACTAATGCAATTTAAATTGGATTTCCCCGAAACAAAAAACGTTTGTTTTTTGTTGATAATAACTTTCAAATGAAATAAGAAAATTTGAATTTCAACTTATAGATTTCAAGTTATGTTTAAAACACTTTTGAAAAGGTCGCCATAAACGCAGTTCGGTGTCCGTAATTGGAAATCGATCATAACGACTTTATAAAAATTATTAAAAATATGGAAAAATTGTGATAAATAATAATAAACGATTTTAAAGTGATTGGAAAAAAATGTGAAGTTTTGAACTGTATTTTTATTTTTGTGTTTTTTAGCCTAATTCACCAAATACAGTAAAATGGAACATTTTGGAAATATGAGTTTAAATAAATTAAAGTATTAAAATTTTAATTTATTGGAATTAATCATCAAGTGTTTGGTGTTAATTCCACAGATGAGACTTATACTATTCCAGGATTTTAAAAGGCAGATACACCGCTATTCCGCTTATAGTATTTGTTGAATATGCGAAGTTGATATTGGATATGAGCTGTTATAATTTCTATGAAAATATTATATTCGATATCAATTGGATTTTGGGTTTATTGTGAACAAGGTCTTAAGTAACATTATTTTTAACCCAACTGTGACTAATATATGATTTGGAATGGAAAGTAATGACAAATCTTTTAATTAAGATATAATGAAGTTTTCCAAAGTTAAATTTAAATATAAATCTTCGTTAAGATTTAATGAATCTTTGTTAAAGATTAAGTGGGTGAGTTTTATAAATTCCTAATTTAGAATTAATGAATAAAGGGTTTTATGAGGTTATGAACGGTTTTAATAAAACACTTAACAAGGAAACATGCTTGATTAAGCATATGTTTCTACATGATTTTAAAGATGCTCTAGTTATTCGGAAAAATGGGGTTTCAACCAATTGTGAATAACTATATGACGTGATAAGAGCAATTGTAAATGGTGATGATTATGATTAAAGACCAAAGATCTTCACATCTGTTGGATTGCTCGTTGATGCCTTGGGGTGATCCCCCATTATGAGGTTATATTGTGACAGCGATCTGATCGTACTTGAAGCGATTCGAATTGCAAGGAATTCCGCACGGGAGGGGGGGTGGGGGGAAGGGGTTATGGAATAAAGTGCATTCGATTTTGTTTGGAACCAGAACGGACTTGTATGGATGTGCGTCCGACATTGTATTATGTAATATGTGATTGATTTTTGCTAAACGTATTTCTGTTGGTGACAGAGAACTTATTCTCTTAGCTTAACAACCTTTTTGAGATGTACGAGCTCATAGGTGATACGGTTAGCGATTATTTATTATACGTTATGAGATGACAATATGGCATGCTAAGTAATGTGCTAGGGATGATCAAAGCATTTCTTAGTGTAGCGTAGCTTTGTGTAATGAAACTTCGACAAGCCTCACACCCCAGTAAATGATCAAAATAGGAAAGATGTAGTGGGGTTATGGGTGTGTCATCTCCTATCTAAATAAAAAGTGCACCATGATATGGAGCCCGGGTATTACTTATGTGGTGACTTTCTACTTTTTATGGTTGTTGATGTTGAGGGGCCTCGGCTATAGGTTGGTAACAACTGTGAGATGACATACTTAGGAGTAGTTGAATTCATCTCGGAAAGGATGGACCGGCCTTATGTTGGCAGAGAAAAGATTTGGTGTTCCAGAGTTCTCAGGGCATTCCTCTAGAGATGTGCCCATCGGTAAGGAAGTTCCTTAGCCCGATAATTTGATGGAAATTCATTCTCCACTATGAGTTTGTACGGTTTTAGTTGTAAACATATATTGCGACATAAGACATGTTACCTATGCTGTCTAGGATTGACACATTTACTTTGTGAACGTGCTTTACACACTATGCACTAATAATAGTAAAACTGAATTTTAAGTATCAAGCATGTTTGGCTATCATAAGGAGAGACCTTTCTCATGTCTGTGTTTGCATTGTATGCCAAGAGACCTTGTGGTAGCCTCATTTTCTAAAAGCATTCCAGTTGATTTTTAAACTGGTATTCCTGAGGAGAAAACTCGTTCTGTGTTGTACGGCGTGGTCCTTTGATTACCTAACTTTAAAGTAAACTAAATATAAATGATTGTTTTAGTTCTCGCACTAGTCCTATGACTGCAGTTTATTGTTATTTCCCTAGACTATGGGTTTCCATTGTTTTCCACATGAGCAGTTAATAGTTTTGGTTTGTAGATGTTTAATTAAAGAAGGTGCTGGATTTAGCTGGAGCTAGTTTATTGGAGCATTCGAATTCTTCCATTGTACTTACATATTCTTCCACTAAGAGTATATTTTTCCGCAGTGTATGTATTTTTGGATACTCTGATATTTGCAGTACTCTGATATATTCTTGTACTTTGATGTAATATTGTAATGATATTAATGAAATAATTATTTTGTTCAGTTCTTATGCGTTGTAACCGTAATCGATATGCCTTAATGATCAGTTTAAGTCGGTTTAATTATCGAAACCAGCCAGGAAGGCAGGTCGTTATATGTGGTATCAGAGCTTTCGTCTATTCAAAGATTTGGGGTACGACTTTTTAGAACAGAAGAAAAAGACTCATCAGAGATAGTATTTGTAATATCCTATAAGAAGTACTCATTAGAGATAAGGTTAGTAATGCCCTATAATGAGTTGAGAGTATTATTTATACGAGCGAGCATAATTACTATATGAAATTGGTTTTTTAAAGATCATATTTTGAATATTAAAAGAAAAGATTATTGAAATAAAATGGTTGATTAAAATTTAGATGATTTTAAAAGTCAAGACCATTAAATTTTGAATAAAGTTATTTTGTGATTTAAAATTCACAATCATCGTAAATTTGGATTAGAAATTGGAATTATCGACGACTTTGGATAGTCGATAAATTATGAAAACCTGTTAGGTAAGGAAATAAATTAATAACTTTTGATTTTATGATAATTAAAAGAATGCTGTGATTTGGGAAATAATTAAGATAATTTGAACTTTAAATTTAATTGTTACAAGCTAAATAAATTAAAAGGGTAAAAGTGAATTAAACGAATTAAAATTTAACTTAAGTGAAGTTAAATAAAATGGGATTGGATTTATATCGAGTGGAATTGGAATGATAAAACCTATATAAGAATGGTTTGGTATTTTGGTAAATTTTGGAAATTAGTTGGAATTGGACAGGTTATTGAATGGAAGCTAAGATGAGGAATAAAATTGAATGCTCGACATAAAGTACATATTTATTGTATTAATTGAGTTTGGTGATTTTATTAGCCTCTTGGCTTTTGGAATTTGATTGGCGAGGATCTAGAGAGGCAAGTTGTAGTTCTATCGATTGAGTCGTACAAAAGAGGTGATTGTGAAATTTTTCGAAAATTAAAGGCATTAGCAAAATTCAAGAAATGTGAAATTCTTAAGAAACTAAAAGGTGGAGGAACTTAAGATTAGTTAGAATAATGGCCTTGTTGGTTAAGTAAACGACCTTTGGTTCCGTCTTCAATTTCGAGGATGAATTTTTTGTAATGGCCCAAAAATCCGTACTATGTGAGTTGACTAAATACACTACACGTCCAACCCAAATTGCACAGAAATACGAATCATTATTAATATAGAAGAAAAAGGTAGAAGGAGAACAAAAATAACAACACAGAATCTCACATTGTAGCAGAATAAAATATAATATATAACAGCTTTTGGAATACAAAATTTTAATAGTATAACATATCATTATCAGAGTACAACACTTACAACATAGTGGAAATAACAATAACTAGATAACGTAGAAGTCTCATGCTCCAAGCTCCTCCAAGAATATCTGAAAATACCTGAACTGCTTGACTCCCCGTACTAATTTGGGTACCTAAGAGTTTAGGGTAAAACAAAAAAAACTCTGGGTAAGTCATGGGACTGGTATGAGTAAACAATTTAAAACAGTTTGAGAAAATAAGCGATATCATATAAGACCCCATCGTATAACACAAAACGAGGGTTTTCCCTTATGAGAATCCAAAATAATCTTTATATCAAAACTCTTTTGATATTATAATAGTGTCTATCAACCACAACTATATAATCATCTAGCAGAACGCTTGCATCTCATGCTTTACATACATAGTTTACAATGGAAACCACGAGCACTTATTGAATAATGATTTCCAACAATGACAAGGTATGGAACCATCTTCCGATAGTGTATCTCTAGAGGGGAATACACTGGGTTAAACAAGAACTTCTTGTAACTCGGCCATTCATGACTGACCACACATTTCGCTTGAGTGTATCGAATGTATATCGCCAACGGCTGGGATCAGCAACCGTTTTCCCGAGTGGGACAACATCAAATAGAATAAAGAAGGAAATAAATTTTCTCTATGTAGGTGATAATATGTGCAGTTAAAGTGCTTAGCGGATCCAATGCGGCTGAGGTTCAAAAAGTCATAGCGGGGTAAAACAAGGAAACAACATGATATAGCGGATGACTATAAAATAGCACATATAACTTGTTCGTAATGTTTCTAAGAATGTAAAAATGATAATTAATTCAAAAACTAGCACTTGGTTTAACTATAATTAGTACATTCCTAATTTTAAACAAAAACATGTGCAAATATCTGTAAATAAACGTAAATTGATATTTAACTTAATTAAATTTTATAGAATATAAAGTAATTTTGTTTCTAAAATTAATTATTGAAAAAATTCAATTAAAATACCCAACTTCATAATTTAAATAATACATAGATGTCATTTTTCAGTTCGTTTCTTTCATCAAAGATATAGCGGGAATTGCGTAATATAGCGGAAATAACTAGATATATCGGAAATAGCGCAATATAGCCATGATTAAAGCGGAGAGGCTATTTGGAGAAAGCGTAGCGGTGGTAATCCACTAAAGGATATAGGGGGGTTGTATCGGGGCAATAGCGGGGCATAAATTGCACAGGTGATAAAACACCCTAATTGGGAGCTTCCCACTTAGCCATGCTGCCTACACGATTTTTTGTCATTTCCTGTTTTTTTAGGCTTGAAGCTTCAATCCCTTACCTTTCATTGATAGCACAAACACTTTGAATGCCACATTGTCAGTTCTTTTAATCACTAATTGATTTGCACAAATATAATCAGGATATTATGCTAAGATAATAAATTTTCTACTACCATATATATTTATACATACCAACTTATGTGATCATTGATCTGTCAGACATTCATCCATACAATTTCGTTCTGGGACTGAACGAAACTGAAGGCACAATTTCCATTAATCCATCTTAGGCAATTTCTACCTAGGATTAACAGAGAAAGCTTTGCACTTTACTCCGTCTTCGATTGTCTCCATAAATCTGATTCGCTACGCTACTGCCAATACAGAGTGGTTCTCGGATAATAATCTAACCGTTCTCTCTATATTGACAACGATATTAGCAAATACTTTGATGGTCGGTTATTTAACCGTCGAAGAAAAGCAAACATCCATTCAATACATCAAACAATTACGAGGGCCCTTAATTAATATTAAATTAAATTTATCATACCCCAATATCTCTTCAATATCTTTACCTAGATATTTCTCCAAACCCGTTTAGCCTCTCAAGATTCTTGGAAAAACATTTCCATCTCTCATAACTATTTATTTTCTATATTCTGGAAAATATCACTTTTTAATGTTGGAAAACATTTCCATTTCTTATTTACATATCACTATTCTTCCCCATTTACCAGACTCTAAGTGTAAACTAGTAAGAGAACAATTTCCAAAGTATAAACCCGAAGGCTGAAACCAACATCAGATAGACACTCAAGAAGTCACTCAGCTCAACCAGTCTCCAGTCGGTTTCTAATTTCCTCAACTCCATTTCTTAACTTCTTATCAACATAATCACTTTAGTCTGCAAATCATTTACTTTTAAATCATCGTTCACTTTAAAATGTATATACGTTTCTCCTTCCAATTTCCTTGTATTTAATTTATAAATTCCCTTTTCTTCATATAAAATCTCATTACACATTATTCGTTTATGGAATTTCACATAATTGATAAGTCAATTTCTAGTTACCTAACTTTTGTTAAAATTTTCTATCTTCTTAGATTTTCGGAAAAATTCGCCAGCACCCTTTTTGTATCGGTCAATAGCTCAAACCTCTACTCGCCTCTCTAGGACCTTTCCATTTAAAAAGAAAATAAAAAAGCCAAGCGGTTTGCAGATTCGGCACAAAAAATTCATATGGAATTTAAACGTGTACCTTTTTGTCGGGCACTCGAATTATAATCTTCATACACTTCATTCCACTCCTGTCTAACTCATATACGTCCATTTCTCAATCCATTCATTTATAACTCAATTTTCTAATTTATTCTTTAATTAGCTCTTTTGCGTATTCCACTATTTAATTGGACATACCACATTCACATATATTTTTATTTACTTATAAATTAATTAAATTCCATTTTCAATTTAAGTTTCATATTCGATTTTGAATATGAATACAATAGTTCAATTTACTTAACCAAAACCCAATTTTCTATCAAAACTCGATTAACTAATTATTCTTCAAATTAGTTATTTCTAATTAAAAATTAAAAATCTGGTTTTTGTTTCAAAAATCAGTTCACTTACTCCACTTGAGTTAATATTTATTTTATACCGTTTCTTTATAAATTCACATCTGAATTTAGACTTCCCAAATTACCCGAATGATAATATTTTTCCATTTCAGTTATAAACACCATTTGTAAATTCAATTAAATTTCCCGTAATTTTTTATTTATAAACATCGTTTATAATTTCGCTTTAATTCCCGCGTTATTTAATTTATAAACATCGTTTATAAATTCAATACTTGTTTTTATTATTCAAACAAGTTAATATTTCTTAGCCCATTCAAAATTCAAATTCTATTTTAGAAAAATAGATTTTTCCTTTTAAATCAAAATCCCATTTCACGATTTTTTTTTATATCAGTATTCAGGGCCAGTGACATTCAACCAATCAAAAACACCCAATTATCAACCACATGTTTTCTAACACATCATATATGATAATTTACATGAAACAAACAAATAATAATATTTTTGAGGAATCTTGTTGGACCCCTCCAACCTGTTTTTCATGCATCCATAGACGTCAATCAACATAAATAATACCCAATCTGCTTCGAGGCAGGATATCACGGTATAGTCATCTGCTAATGATACTGCGGGCATCCTCTAATGGTACTGCGGGAAATATCCAATCACCAATATATATAATAGCCACAATCACTAAGCCTAAATAACTAATATATATTTATAATAGCAACAATAACATTTCAATGCAACCAAACAATCAATAAACAACATATAGAAATTATTTAAAATAAAAATTTGTTTATAATAAAATTATAAACGAACCGGAGAGTGAGTTTTCTCACTTGATTTTATTTTTGCAGAATATCTTGTTTAATTCCAAATTTCTGCGGCTGCGAATTTCTTGTGTCATCTCGAATGAATTTGATTTGCGCCTACGATTAATTAAATCCTTATGCATCAATTTGAATTATATATTCAAACTATTTAAATAAATTATCTTACACGAATTAACTAATTATATATATATATATATTATATTAAACGTTTCTAATCAATTTAATTAACTTAAAACTAATAAATTATTCTAATAAGTTCTAAATTTCGGTAAAGACATATACCTCACTTCTTCTGCAAAACATGAAAATCGCCGCCTTAATACGTTGCCGCAAGCAAGCGACAATCACCCAATTTTATCATTTGCTTATCACTTTTAATACAGTCATGCAATAGCCCTCTTCCATCAATTTACACTGTCTCTTCATAATTAGCCAGCGTAGTGCTTGTTCCCATTGATCCTAGCCTTCCTCTAATGCTCATCAGCAACAGTTCTCGCCTCCATCTCACTACCGACCTCAAAAAACCACATAGTTTACACTTTTAGATCACAAGCAATGCCTGATCCTTTCCAAGCTTCACCGATTTCCACCAACGTTGACTGGTGTTCCCATGACCATCCCCTGACATCGGCCCCTCCCAGAAAAAACCCGTGATATTCCCAACAACTCGAGTTCTTCAGATATTGGATCAGCTTCAGGAGTCGACATATTCGAATGCGGATTCGATCTCTGATTTCCCCTTCATCAGGCGATCTTCGTTCGCCCACCCTTAAAACAATTACGCACCACACCAGTTCCTCCACTCGCGTCTTCAAATTCCTCAAATCAAAGAGCAACACGAAATCCCTAATCACGAGCGATTGTCAACCCTAATCATCCTTTGAAAATATTGAGCACTCCAAACCTCATCATACCAGAGGGGATCGGCTTCAAATGGGTTTTGAAAGAGAGGCTCACGATTTCAATTTTTGCTGTGAATTTAGAATAGAGAGGAAATGGGTAGCAGCATTTTTTTTCTCTGAACGAATTTGTTTCTTTGCAAAATGAAGAAGAAAATAAAAAGGGGAAGTTGCCATACATAGAGGCCAAATATAGAAGATAAGAACAACATCGATTTCTACAGGGTGTAGGTAGGTTTAGGCTTGTAGTGTACCATTAGCTTTGGAAGGAAGGAATTTATTTTATAATAATTTTTATTTTATTTTGTTTTATTTTGAACTGAGGTAATTTTAACCCTTTTAAAATATCGCTTGTTGTCGAACTCTTATTTAAACGCAACAACCGACATCACTAGGGTTATAACAGTATTCTGAACTCAATGGAATAGGTTTCAAAGCCCCATTTGATCGTATGGAGAAGATATCAATTTATATTGATATAAATTAAATTATATTCAAAACAGTTAATTCCTTGATAATAAATTATTATTATTATCGTCCATATTGAAACAAAAATTAAAATGATCATCTGAATCGTTTTGATTCAGTTTTAACTTTGAATCTAATTATTTATAGTTTACGATAAGTCGATATAATCGAATTAAATCATACTCAATTATAAATTGATATATTCCATATAAATATCCATTTATATTATCAACCTAATATTTAAAACAATATTAAATATTTAAAATTAATCGATAAAAATCCAGGTCGTTACATTCCCCTCCCCCCTCCTCAAAAGAATTTCGTCCCCGAAATAACTAAGGTAGGAAAAATGTTATAAGCCCATTAAATTTTCAAAAACTACTTACTAAACTCAGCTCTTCATATTTCGGAAAAAAATAGTTCTACCAAAACTTTTGGTTTCCATTTACATTGCACAACCATATATGCTCACATTCAATTAATTTAAATGATTTTCAATCAATACATTCACATCTGATTCATATTCCATTTAGATATATTCAAATTGATTTAAATCAATTTATCCACTTCGATTCATTTAACTTGCTTAAGTTAAATTTAAATTCTAGAATTCAAACTCTTGGGTTTTTATTTCAAATCCTTTTAAAATCACATAAATATATACACATATATTTATTTCCATTTCAAATTCAAAACATTTGAATTTTCAAACCAACTTGTTTCTTTCAAACAAACTTCCAACAAAAACTTCTTAAAGCAACAATTCATCACTTAGAAACTCGAAAATGAACACTGATGATGCTGCAGTCATAATCAGAATTATTTTCCAGCCACTGAAGTGAGCTTGGTGCTTTATCACCTTAAAAATCCATTCAGAAATGATTTCTATGCAAAAATCCTTCCAAAACAAGGCTATATTATTTTAATATACTTCAGAAAATATTTTTCCAAACACCCAGGATTTAAATTCTTAATTCTGATTCTAAATCCAATTTTAGTTCAACTCATTTGTATATTTCATTCATATACAAATTTTATTTTGTTTTATATAACCATTATAATTTTATAATCTCATTTGATTATAATACTATCAACCAACACATCCTTATATTATAATAATTTTAGAAAGAGTAAACTAGTTTTAAGGAAAAACTTAAAAGAGGATTTTAAATTATGGACATAACTTTTTGCTTTTCGTTTGAAGGACACGCAACACCTGTCTTCACCCCCACTAACTAGCTTTCGAAGTAACCGCTATTTCAACTTCTTTCAATAACAGACTTCCAACTTCATCCTAATCTGGAGTCGCCGCAGACATCTAAAGCCGCCTCCGCCTGAAGCCACCGCCACTTGAAGCTGTCGTCATTGTTGAAAGCAATCAGATCCAATTTTCATCGTTTTTTAAGCAATCGCTTGGAGGGTGTAGTCTAATCGCCTAAACAATCGTCGTCCAAACCCTCATCCTTCATACTTCTATGTTTTCCATGTTCAGATCTAAGCAATCGTATGCCCAAAAATATAATATCATAAAATGATAATTGAATATAGCATCCGTATAATTTAATTAAACAAATATGAAAAAAATATGTTATTTGTTAGTGTAATGGATTAGTTTTTTAAGTGTAAAGCTGCTGCAGCTTGTAGTAAATTGAAGTCAGGATATGTGAAATCTTTACAAAGTAAAAAGTGAATGTTCTGTTGTTTGTTCTGTTTAATTTATAATGTCAGGTTATTTTATTTTGAGAATATCCAAATGTCTAATGTTTGTTGCTTTGAAGTTGGGTTATTTTTTGTGAAGTTAGGTTATTTTTTTCAATGTATTCTATTCTGTATTACTAATTCTATTCAATGCTAACAGTACTTAGCATTTCAGTCGAATGCTAGTAGTAACTAGCGTTCAATTATAATTAGTATGCATCTTATCTGAAATACAATTTGAACATTGAAAAGTATAATCAGAATTTTTATCTGTTTAATTTCAATTATAATTAGTATGCTATCTGTATTTAGCATATTTAAACGCTCTAGTCCCTTTTAAAAAATACAATGCTAAATTCAATTATCATTTATTATATTCTATTCATGCTAGTTCATTTTGCTAGTAAATGCTATATTCAAACATTATTTTGCAAACTCTACACGTGCTAATTCACTTCAAAAATACAAATGATAAATTCAATTATCATTTATTATATTTTATAAATGGTAGCTCACTTTAAAAATACAATGCTATATTCAAATATCATTTAGCATATTGAACATATGTTATTTCACTTTAAAAAATACAATGCTAAATTCAACTATCATTTATTATATTCTATACATGCTAGTTCATTTTACTAACAAATGCTATATTCAAACTTTATTTTGCAAACTCTACACGTGTTAACTCACTTCAATGATACAAATGATAAATTCAACTATCATTTATTATATTTTATACATGCCGGTTCACTTTAAAAATACAATGTTATATTCAACTATCATTTAGCATATTGTATATATGTTATTTCACTTTAAAAAATACAGTGCTATATCCAACTATCATTTAGCATATTGTACATACGTTATTTCACTTTAAAAAATAAAGTGTTAAATTCAACTATCATTTATCATATTTTACACATGCGCTAGTTCACTTTGCAAATATTATATTATATACAACTATAATATTTTATATTTTATACATATAATTCACTTTAAATTATAATGATATATTTAACTATCATGCAACGTATTCTACGCATCTTATTTCAGTTTAAAAAATACAATGCTAAATTCAACTATTATTTATTATATACTTTACACATGTTACTTCACTTTTTTAAAATAATGCTGTATTCAACCATTATTTACTTTACTATACATGATGCTCTATTCAATTTTATAATATAATGCTATAAACATGCTAGTTCTTTTTTTAATGTAATCATATATAACTATTATAATGCTAGTTCACTTTAGAAGTTGCAATGCTAAATTCAACTATCATTCATCAAATTTTATGCTTACCAGCTCAACTTAAAAATACAATGTTAAATTCATTTATAATTTAGCATACTATATTCAAATATCATTCATCATAATATATACATGCTAGTTCATCTATCATTTTTAATATTCTATAATGTTAGTTCACTTTAATATGGCGTTTGAGTAATGATAGACATACATAACATTGAAAAACAATGATACACAAACATAGCATGATATTAAAAATGATACGCAAAGCACTTCGCATGCATGGCCTAATCGGGTACCTATGACATGCAAAGCACTTCGCACGCAAGGCCTAATCGGGTACCTATGACACGTAAAACACTTCCGCACGCAAGGCCTAACCGGGTACTCCAGCGACGATTCTGCATCCAGTAGGGATTAGTTAACCGAGTGGGTACCTATGAAAACACTTCCGCGCGCAAGGCCTAATCGGGTACTCCAGCAACGATTCTGCACCCAGTAGGAATTAGTTAACCGAGCGGGTACCCGTGGCACGTAAAAGACTTTCACACGCAAGGCCTAATCGGGTACCTATGACACGTAAAACACTTCCGCATGCAAGGCCTAATCGGGTACCTATGACACGTAAAACACTTCCGCACGTAAAACAATGTTATATTCATCCATCATTTAGTATGTTCTACACGCGACTATTCACTTAAAAAACACAAAATTCAACTATCATTTAACATATATAGAGTACTTTTAAAAATGTGATGATATATTCAGATATCATTTATCATATTTTGTACATACTTGTTTATTTTCAAAAAGCAATGCTACATTTAACTATCATTTAATATATTCTATATGTTCTACTTTACTTTAAAAAATTCATGGCTAAATTTAACTGCTATTTTGTATATTCAACATATACTATAGTACTTTAAAAGTATAATGTTATATTCAGATATCATTAATCATGTTATATACATGATTGTTCACTTTGAAAACACAACGCTATATTCATCTATCATTTTTCAGATTCTATAATGTTAGTTTACTTTAATATAGCATTTGAGTAATGATAGACATACATAATATTGAAAAAGATGATACACAAACATAACATGATATATTTACATTTGAATATGTTACTTTGTTTGCTTAATGTATTATGTTGCAATGATAAATGATAGAGAAAAATAGCATTCAATACAAGGACAACAGCATAAAACTAACAAGAATTAAAATGGAATGTTATATACATCTAGCATTACACGCTTTATTAAATTCAACAACAGCATAAAACTAACAAAAAAATCCAATCAACATACAATACAAGGACAATAAAATAATCTACAAATATAATACAGTAAATTTCATAGTACACACAGAAATGATAGTTTCATATATCATTAATCTGGGCTGAAATACAAAATCAATTGAAACAAATCACAAACAACATGATTTCTTTCTCTCAAAATCGCAAATCACAACAAGAATGAAAAAATCGTTTGATTTGACAGAAAATACACGATTTGAGATGGATCGATCAAATTTGACATAAAATATACAAACTAAACTGCACATATGATAGAGTAAATTTCACAGCACACACAGAAATGATAGTTTCATATATCATTATCCTGGGCAGAAACAAAAACCCAATCCAAACAGCTCACAACAGCAATGTCTCATCAATTTTTCTTCCCAAATATGATGCACACTGAAACATGCTGATGACAGCAAGTCGTGCACCACCACTACCCTTACCAGGGAAACAGACCATGAAAACCCACATCGTCAATCCCTTTCGGCTTCTCTTCACAATCCCTTCGCCCCTGACCTGTCAAAGCCAGGTATAACTTCCATGAGGCTGAAGCACCCCAAATACCTACTCTTGAAAACTGTAGAAATGCTTTTTGAATGGAAAAATTCTGATCATTCCTAACCAACGCAGCTATACCTCATCATCCATGACCATAAAGTCGAATTTACCAAAACTTAGCCGCATAAATCAAATCTGACAGAAAACGCTCGAATTGAGAACGATTTGTTGATTGAAGGCGTCGACTGTAGATTGAAGCCGCACGATTTGAGATTTGAGATCGATTGGTTTTTTTATCGAAAGGAGTGAAAATGGAGATCGAAGAAGAAGAACGCAAGTACAAATTTTTTGTAAAAATATTTCCTTCGGCCAAAATTTTGATCGGCGTGTCCTTCCTGCGTAAAAATAATAAGCGCGTCCTTTAAGCTAAAAAACATGACATGTTCTTCCTTCACCCAATTTTCCTGTTTTAGAAAATTGTTCATTTTATATCAAAATAGAATTTTGGGTAAAATTATTTCATTTACCCACTTTAAAACAATATTATGTCGAATTACTCTGTTTAAGTGTTTAAAACTTCCTATCAACTTCGTGGCATCCTACGATTCGATTAGAATACATAAACTACTCAACAAACTAGCCAACACAATACAAAACAATTTTTATATCAATTAACAAATATGTGCTCTTGTATAGATACACTCAACTCACTCAACTCATTTTGGGGTACTGCTGACCCTATCTCTAATGAGTAATCACCCACCAAATCCTAGGTATTCGCTCAACCTAAGCTCTGATACGAACTGTAATGGGTCTAGGTTTTGCAACCCATCAACCACAGGGCTAACCTCCCAGCGTGGCAGTGCAGAGATACCTCAGAACTGCTTTTACGGCCACCCTCACTACTCAATTAACCCTCCGATACTTTCGAGGGACATGTAAGGGTAAGAGTCTCCCATTCGCCACCAAACTGCGAAGCGAGAACCCCCTATCATGCGTCTCCCAGCTTATGCCAGCAAACAGCTTTGATACCAACTGTAATGGCCCACAAATCCGTACTATCTGAGTTTACTAAATATACTACACATCCAACTCAAGTTGCACAGAAATATGAATCGCTATTAATAAAGAAGAAAAAGTAGAAAAAGCACAAAAATAACAACACAGTATCTCACACTACAGCGGAATAAAATATAATATATAACAGCTTTTGGAACAAAATTCTAACTGTATAACATATCATTATCAGAGTACAACACTTACAACATAGTGGAAATAACAATAACTAGATAACGCTGAAGTCTCTTGCTCCAAGCTCGTCTAAGAATATCTGAAAATACCTGAACTACTTGACTGCCCGTACAAATTTGGGCACCCAAGAGTTTAGTGTAGAACAAAATATAATAAACTCTAGGTTAGTCATGGAACTGTTATGAGTAAACAATTTAAAATAGTTTGAGAAAATAAACGATATCTCATAAGACTACGCCGATAATACGGAATGGGTTTTTCCCTTATGAGAATCCAAAACACTTGACTTAACTTTCAAAATCCTTTTGAAAGAAATGATAGTCTTTATATCAAAACTCTTTTAATATTATAATAGTGTCTATCAACCACAACTAAATAATCATTTAGCAGAATGCTTGCATCTCACGCTCTACATATATAGTATACAATCAAAACCGCAACCTGTAATTGAATATGGATTTCCAACAATGACAAGGTATGGAACCACCTTCCTATAGTGTATTTCTAGAGAGGAATACAATGGGTTCAACAAGAATATCTTATAACCCGGCCATATATGACCGACCACTCATTTCGCTTAAGTGTATCGAATGTATATCACCAACGGTTGGGATCAGCAACCGTTTTCCCGAATGGGACAACATCAAATAGAATAAAGAAGCAAATAAATTTTCTCTAGATAGGTTATAATACGCCCTAATTGGGAGCTACCCACTTAGCCATGCTGCTTGCCCGATTTTTGTCATTTCCTGGTTGTTGAGTCCTAAGGCTTCGATCTCTTACCTATCATTGATAGCACAAACACTTTGAATGCTACATTGTCATGTCTGTTAATCATTAATTGATTTGAACAAATATAATCTGGATATTATGCTAAGAGAATAAATTCTCCACCACCATATACCTTTATACAAATTAAAAAAATGCGATTATTGGAAATACTCTGTCAGACATTTGTCCATAAAACTTCATTCTGGGACTGACGAAACCGAAGGCACAATTTCCATTAATCCATCTTAGGCAATTTCTACCTAGGATTAATAGAAAAAGCCCTTGCACTTTACTCCGTGTTCGATTGTCTCCATAAATCTGATTCAAAACGTTATTGCTAATACGGAGTTGTTCTCAGATAATAATCCAACCGGTTTCTACATATTGACAATGATATTAGCAAATACTTCGATAGTCAATTATTTAACCATTGAAGAAAAACAAACATCCATTCAAAACAACAAACAATCACCGAGGCCCTTAATTGATATTTTATTAAATTAAATTTATCATGCCCCAATATCTCTTCAATATCTTTACCCGGATATTTCTCCAAACTCGTTTATCCTCTCATGATTCTTAGAAAAACATTTCCATCACTCATAAATATTTATTTTCTATATTCCATAAAATATCACTTTTTAACGTCGGAAAATATTTCCATTTCTTATTTACATACCACTATTCTTCCCCATTTATCGGGCCCTAACTGTAAACTAGTAAGAGAACTGTTTCCTAAGTATAAACCCCGAAGGCCGAAACCAACAACAGACCGACACTCAAGAAGTCATTTAACTCAACCAGTCTCTGGTCAGTTTCTAATTTCCTTAACTCCATTTCTTAACTTCTTATCAACACAATCATTTTAATCTGCAAATAGTTTGCTTTTAAATAATCATTCGCTTTAAAACGTATATACGTTTCTCCTTCCTATCTCCCAGGATTTAATTTATAAATTCCCTTTTCTTCATATAAATCTCATTACACATTTATTCGTTTATTAAATTTCATATATAATTGATAAGTCAATTTCTAGTTATCTAACTTTTGTTAAAGAAAATCTCCTTTAATTTTCGGAAAAAATCGCCAGTGTCTTCTTTGTACTGGTCAATAGCTCAAACCTCAACTCGCCTCTTTAGGCCCTTTCCATTCAAAAAGAAAATCAAAAAACCAAGCGGCTTGCCGATTCGACGCATAAAAACTCATATGGAATTTAAACGTGTACCTTTTTGTCAGGCACTCGAATTATAATCTTCATACACTTCATTCCATTCCTGTCTAACTCATATACGTCCATTCCAAATTCATTCCAACTCAATCCGATCATTTTTAACTCAACTCGCTAATTTATTTTTTAATTAGCTCTTTTGCATATTCCATTATTTAATTGAACAGATCACGTTCATATATATTTTTATTTACTTATAAACCAATTAATTCCATTTTCAATTTAAGTTTCATATTCAAAAATGAATTCACCAATTCGATTTACTTAACCAAACCCCAATTTTATATCAAAATTTGATAAACTAATTATTCTTCAAATTAGTTAATTCTATTTAATAATTAAAAATCTGATTTTCGTTTTTAAAATCAGTTCACTTACTCCACTTGAGTTCATATTTATTTTATATCTCAAGTCTGGATTTTTTAATGGAAATTCAGATTTTATTTACTTAAAATCCTTTTATTTATTTAAATAAACCGTTATGGTTTTATAATGGTTATGGCGCTGTTTTTCTGGAAATTTGATTTTGACATAACTCAAAATCTATAAGATGAAATCCAGAATTTTCTCTTCCATTACAAAAATATTATTCAATCGATCCTGACGATTCTTGTTTCAAAGAATTCCGACTTAAATTGAGTTCAATATACTTTGTTGAAGTTCGAAACGTAAATTTACGAACTACCGTGCCGCGACAAGCTCGTTCTAACTTTATTTAAATATAAACGTTAAAATTCTTTTAGTTTAAATTTCAATCTCGTTCTAATATATATTTTAATATATATATATATATATATCAAATCCAATTTTCGAATCCAACTTAATATTTTTGATTATCTCTAATTGTCGATTTTCATTACTCAGTTATAAATTTATTTATAACTCAATTTTCTATATTAAATTCCAATTCCCTTTATAAATAAATTATTTATAAAATTTGATATAATTGAATTATAATTATAAATTCTTAGGTTTATCTCAATTCCGTTTATATTCCGAATTCCGGAATAAAATCCGTCGTTCCATTTCTGAAACGATTTCCAGTACACTATTAAATTCATATTTGAATTTAAACCACTAAATTATCTAACGATAATTTATATTACTTAATTAATAAACGTCGTTTATAAATTTAACTTCCTAGTTTTATAATTTAAAATAAGTTTCCATTTCAAATCCATTTGAAACCCAATTCCTATTTTGGAATATTTTATTGATTATAACTTATATATATACAGTGAATCTATTTTCATATTTAAAATTTAAACTTCTATTTAATATAATCCTAATATTTTTTGAAAATATTTATGTAAATAAATTCGATCTACTCAAATTCAAATCATAAATCCATACAAATTTATTCTGATCCAATTTACATTTTGAATATCAGAATAGATTTATCGTTTTTTTTAAACTAATTTCAATTTCCCTTTATAAATTCACATCTGAATTTAGACTTCCCAAAATACCTAAATGATAATTTTTCCATTTCAGTTATAAACACTGTTTATAAATTCACTTAAATTTCCCGCATTTTTTTAATTTATAAACATCGTTTATAATTTCTCTTCAATTCCCGCTTTATTTAATTTATAAACATTGTTTATAAATTCAATACTTGTTTTTATTATTCAAACTAGTTAATATTTCTTAGCCCATTCGAAATTCAAAAACTATTTTAGAAAAATAGATTTTTCGTTTTAAATCTCAAAATCCCTTTTCACGATATTTTTAAATATCAATATTCAGGGCCACTGGCATTCAACCAATCAAAAACACCCAATTATTAATCACATGGTTTCTAACACATCATATATGATAATATATATATATATATATATATATATGAAAAAAACAAATAATAATATTTTTGAGGAATCCAGTTGGATCCTTCCAACCTGTTTTTCCTGCATCTCACAGACGTTAGTCAACATAAATAATACTCATCCTGCTTCGAGGTAGGATATCACAGTGTAGAAGGTCACCCACTATCATATTGTGGGGCGCATAGGGTGATCCGCTAATGATACTACGGGCATCCGCTAATGGTATCGCTGGAAATATCCAATCACCAATACATATATAATAGCCACAATCACCAAGCCTAAATAACTAATATATATTTATAATAACCACAATATCATTTCAATGCAACCAAACAATCAACAAACAACATATAGAAATTATTTAAAATAAAAATTCGTTTATAATAAAATTATAAACGAACCAGAGAGTGAGTTTACTCACTTGATTTTGTTTCTGCAGAATATCTTGTTTAATTCCAAATTGTTGTGGTTACGAATTTCTCGAATCGTCTTGAATGAATTTGATTTGCACCTACGATTAATTAAATCCTTATTCATCAGTTTGAATTATTTATTCAAATTATTTAAATAAACTATCTTACATGAATTAACTAATTATATATATTAAATCAAACATTCCTAATCAATTTGATTAACATAACATTAATAAATTATTCTATGAAGTTCTAAATTTCGGTAAAGACATATATCCTACTTCTTCTGCAAAACATGAAAATCACCAGCTTAATAAATTACCGCAAGCAAGCGACAATCAACCAATTTTTTCATTTGCTTATCCTTGTTAATACAACCATGCAACTCAGCCCTCTTCCATCAATTTACATTGTCTCTTCATAATTTTCCAGTACAGTCATTGTTCCCATTGATCCTAGCCTTCCTCTCACGCTCATCAGCAACATTTCTCGCCTACATCTCACTACCGAACTCAAAAAAAACCACTCAGTTTATACTTCCAGGCCACATACAGTGTCTGACCGTTTTCGAGCTTCACCGATTTCCAACAACGTTGACTGGTGGTCCCATGACCATCCCCTGGCATCGGCCCCTCCCAGAACAAACCCACGATACTCCCAACAACTCGAGTTTGTCAGATGTTGGATCAGCTTCAGGAATCGGCATATTCGAATGCGGATTCAACCTCTGGTTTCCCCTTCATCACGCGATCATCACTCGCCCCCCTCAAAAAAATCACACACTACACCAGTTCCTCCACTCGCGTCTTTCAATTCCACAAATCGAAGAGCAACTCGAGATCCCTAATCGTGAGCGACTGTCAACTCTAGTCGGCCTTTGGAAAAATCGAGCACTCCAAAACTCATCGTATCAGAGGGGATCAGCTTCAAATGGGTTTCAAAAGAGGGGCTCGCAATTTCAATTTTTGCTATGAATTTAGAATAGAGAGGAAAGGGGTAGCGGCATTTTTTCTTCTAGTTTTTCTCTAAATGAATTTGTTTCTTTGCATAATGAAGAAGAAAATAAAAAGCGGAAGTCGCGATATATATAGGAAAAATATATACGATAAGAACAACGTCGATTTCTACAGGGTGTGGGTAGTTTTAGGCTTGTATTGTACCATTATCTTTAGAAGGAAGGAATTTATTTTATAATAATTTTTATTTTATTTGGAACTGAGGTGAGTTTAACCCTTTTAAAATATCGCTTGTTGTCAAACTCCTATTTAAATGTAACAACCGGCATCCCTATGGTTATACCATTATTCTGAACTCACTGGAACAGGTTTCGAAGCCCCATTTGATCATATGGAGAAGATATCAATTTAAATTGATATAAATTAAATTAAATTAAATTCAAAACAATTAATTCCTTGATAATAAACTATTATTATTGTCTATATTGAAATAGAATTTAAAATGATTATCTGAATTGTTTCGATTTAGTTTTAAATTTGAATCCAATTATTTATTGTTTACGATAATTCGATATAATCGAATTAAATCATATTCCATATAAATATCCATTTATATTATCAACCCAATATTTAAAACAATATTAAATATTTAAAATTAATCGATAAAAATCCGGGTAGTTACGTTTTTTAAGTAGAGGAGAATGTAACGATCTTGGTTTTTAAGTAACAATATTTAATTAATTTAATTATTTAAAATAGTTTATTTAAGGAATTAACGACTTAGAATTTATTTAATTTAAGGTTTGAACGTGCACTTTTTAGTATAATTTAGAACGAGCTCGCAGCGGCGTGGTAGTTTCTAATATAACGTTTTGAACTTTAAATGAATATATAGGACCCAATATAAGTCCGAATTTGTTGAAATAAGAAATGTTCGAATCTAGTTTACTATAGTTTTCTAATAAAAGAAAGAAATCGATATTTCATCTTGTAAACTATGAGTTATGTACATATCAAACTTTCAAAAAGTTGTTATGGGATCTTTTATAAACCATAATTCTTTATTTATATAATAAAAGGATTTTTATATAAATTGAATATCAATTTAACTTGGATTTCGAAATATCAACTATAAACCCAAAGTATGTTTATTGTGGAGCTATATGATATTCTATTTAGATATATACGATAATATAAATTTATTATTATTAAATTGAATTTATTTTTAATTTAAATTACATGTTATCAGTTTAGTGTAACATTATAAAATAGTCATTTTGCAAATGACCTCTGTTTTCAATGAAACAAATTTTATTAGATCTGTAATGATTAATTATTGTAAGATTCCAAATTTCGGGTCAATCGGAGTTAGTATGTAGTCGTGCGAGATATAAATGTTCAATGTAAATACTTATGAATATAAAATCAATAATTTGAGCTCAAAATAGGGCTATTTGAGTAAACAGACTTGGATTTAGATGAAAAAAGTTTCATTAGGACCATAATGACAAACCATAGCTGTATGTCAATTTTCACCATGAACAGAGTTCATGTGCGATCGTGGTAAATTATAAACGAAGAATGGAGGTAGCGATTTGATAAAAATTAATTAAATAATAGGAAACATTACCTATAAGATAACCTTCCCTAAACCCTACTCTATAAGTACCCTACAAGATGCCCTAACCCTAGAAAATTAGGTAAGCTCCTAAAACAACAACATTTTGCAAATAAGCCCATCTCCTACTTTTAATTTATATCATCCAAACGAATGAGAATTGGACGAAGTCATCAACATGAAAGTTGTATATAGTATTGTGAGCTATCTACTGCTCAAATTTGAGGGCCAACGGACACCTGAGGTGAATGGAAGTTACCCACGACCGTGAACTGGGCAGTTTCATATTTTCTTTGTTTGCGTGCTAACAAAGGGGAGTTGGTCGACGGTGTCAACTAGGAAGTTGGAGAGGGGAGGATGGTCTACAAGTTTGTTGTTGGGAGTTTGGTTTGAAAGTAACTATGGTGGCCATGGTGTGGACATGATCGAAGACGAACAATTTTTAGGAGCAGCGGACAAAGAATAGTGTTTTCAGGTTGATGGAGGGAGTATTGGATGAAGTCGTCAACTGGAGAAAAGTTCCTCGTGATGAGGAGAAGTCGCTAGCCAAGTTTCATGGTTGTTGGTTAATCGAGGCGGCAGTTAGGGTGGTCAAACAATTTTTGGTTCGTGGCTTTATTTTCGGTCGACAACGGCGAACTTCATGGCGGTGGCGCGCTTGGGAACGTCGAACACCACGATGGCGGTGGTCTGGCCTTCGGTGGCCTCTGGTGATCGTAGTGATGATGAAGAGGAAGGGAGCTGTTGATGTGAACATGGGAAAGAAATGATTAGGTGGTTAATTAATTATATAATTTATTAATGACGTGCTTAGTTGTAACAACCCGTATTTTTGGAACCAATTCAATATTTATCTTTAATTCATTAACTTAGAAATTAAATATATTTTATGAATTATTTTAAGAATAAACGATTTAAAATTTATTTAAATCGAAGTTAGAACGTATAAATTTAAAATTTAATTAAAACGAGCTTGAAATATCGCCGTAGTTTGAAAATTCGATTTTACACTTTGAATGAATGCATATAATTCAATATAAATCATAATTTGATAAAACAAGAAACATTGGAATATTTTGAATTGTAATTTTCTAACGAATGTAAGAAATCGAGATTTCAATTTACAAATTGTAAGTTATGTCTAAATTAAAATTTAGAAAAGTCGCTATGGAATATATATATATTTTAAATATTATATATATATGCCCCTTAAAAATAGTCATTTTACAAATGACTTCCATTTCAATGAAACCACTTCCATTGAGTTCAGAATGCCATTTAGGTGTTCGAAAACTATAAACATCGATACCTTTGGAGTTGGAGAAATTTGGTATCTTCTGTGGGATGTATGACCAAAATATCACTTTTTACATATTGACGAGTTTGGACTCAAAACCAATTCTATTGAGTTCAAAATGTCGTTTAGGTGATCAAAAAGTATAAATTTCAATATATTCCGAGCTTCGGAGTTTTGGCACTTGGGTTGGATCTTGGTTTGGCTAAACCTAGCCCACCATATAACCCCAAATTTGCCCCTCCTCTTCATTCACTTCCTCACTTCATCAAAATTAGAAAAATGGGGATAGGGAATGGGAAATTAAAATTCCCTAAACCTAGTTAATCCTAGGAGCTCCAATTCTTGTTAAAATTAAGTGCAAATAGAGTGTAGAAGCTTAGGTAAGCTCCTCTTCATCTTCTGCTGCTTGTTTCCTCTTTGATTTCTAAGAATTCATGTGACCTAACTTCTAGGAAATTTGTGCATTCATGTTTATATTAAAGATTCGTGAGTAATATTGGAAGAGAGGTTGTTCTAGCTTGTCATTGGATTGATTTGTTGCTTCTAACAAGCAAAAGTGAAATCTTCGTGAGTTCTTAGTGTCTATGCTACAAGCTATTAGCTTGTATAGTATCATTTAGGTTCATTAAGAGTTGTGTGTATGCATATGAATTGGATAGAGATGTATACACTTTCCGGTTCTTTCGTGTGAGTTTCATAAAATTGAAAATTATGAATAGAATTGTCCACACAATCTAATTCATATGTTGTGAGTTGTTTATGCGGTATTGTGAAGCTCCGTTGTCGTACCGGCAAGTTCTAAGACTTCACAATTCGCTTAAATCGTATTTGATTGCCTTGGTTTAATGTTATGTTCATTTTAGAACTTAAAATCAAAACCATTTCAAATCTCTTGTATGAATGTTTGTGCATGTGAATTTGGAGTTTAACAGCCATTTGGCCATCAATGGCCGAGCAGAAGGCCTTCCCTCAGCCATTTATGGCCGAACAAAAAGGAAAAATATTAAATCTTAAGATGAACATAATTTTTTTATACGAACTCGGAATTCAGCGAAACAAGATGCATTGGAACCGGCTTGACGAGAGCTTTCGAATAAAACAAATTTGGAGTGATTTGGAACTCAGGAGAATTTTTGGTGGAGATAAAAGTCCATAGTAAACAATCGATTGTTTATCGTTTTTCAACAATTTCAAATCCGATCAAGGTGAGAACTCACTCACTCAAATCTTTTGTACATATATTTATCTTTATAACTAAGTATATATTTATTGCCTGTGATTGCAATATTAGTTTGATGATTGATGGATGTTTACAGTTTTAATGCTATTATTATTAAACTGTAGATAAATTCACATTGATTGTGATTTAAACCCAAACGGGTATTGGTACGATAATTTTACACATTGCCCAAGTATGCAAATAATGATCATTAGATATTGATTGAAACCCCACACAGGTTTGGGGATGATAATAACTCCACACATCTCCCTTGTGTTTAGTTGTATGTCAACCGATTGATTGAAAGACTGTTATAAGCGTTATTTAACTATTTATTGCTTATAGGGTTGCTAATTGCACTTTGGAAGTGAATTGAATATTTAATAGTTGTTCATCACTATTTTTGAATACATGCGATGTATGGAATCCATATAAATAAAATTATATGGTGATTGATTGAGTCTGATTCCAATTCAGAGATCTCTAATATTTTAAAATAATATTCAGTGAAGAATCAAAATATGATTTTGATGTCCGATTTTGGATGGACATAATAATATTGAAATAATTTTTGGATGAAATACTCCAAGTTCGAAAAGATAAAAGATATTTTTACCTGAATTAAATGGTTAACAACTAGAATAAAGAATTGATATGGTTTTAATATAACCAGAATTTTTCCAACGTATGAATTGGAAAGGATTTAAATGGAAATAATCTCCGGAATATTTCGATATTGGATTCCGTGATTATACGAATACCGTTGAGGAATTTGGAAGATACATATATCGTTATTCCCAATATGATATTTGTAGGTTTCAGAATTTGATATTGAATATAAGTCGATATGATTTCAATTCAAAGCCTTGTATTTAATATCAAATGGGATTTTGGGTTTGTCGTGAATGGTGTCTTTAATAGCACTCTTCTTAAACCCAGTTGAGAAAAATAATAAAACTTTTAACTAAGATTTAATGAAGTTTTCCAATTAATAAATATAATTGGAATTAAATGGTAGTTGATTTTGGATTCATTGTGAACTGTGTTTTAAATGACACTAGTTCTTAAACCCCAATTAACCGTGAAGATATTATTTGGAGTTTATAAATCTTTTAACTATGATTTAAGGGAATTTTCCAAAATAAAGTTTTTCCAATCTAATATATTAAATTGTAACTGAGTGGAACTCGAATTAGATATAATCGAAATAAGCTTCTTTTAAGGAAGACCGTTACTATATATGGAATTTAAAAGGACTTGTCGTTATTTCACTTATAGTATTAGTTTGATATGGAAATATATATCGATTATATACTGTTATGATTTCCGTGAAGGCTCCATTTTAATGGAAGATGATTTTGTGTTTATCGTGAATTGTGTTTTACATGACATTGGTTCTTCAACCCATGTAAAGACAGGATTTATTTCCTAAATTTGAATAGTCATTAAGAAATGATTTTTAGGATTAAAATTAAGTGGAGTTTTAATGAATCTTTAATTAGATTGAAATGTAAACGAAGTAATTAAATTTACTGAATTCAAGAAATGATCGAGATATGGAGTACCGCCAGTTTTACTCCATGTGTTAGTTAAATTTTTAATTAGATTTGAAACGAGAAATGGTAATTAATTTTACCGATAACACAATGGGTGTTAGATATGGAGCACTACCAGTTTTGCTCCATGGGATGAACAGGTTAAGGTTGGCATAACAATATAAATGATTACTTTGGTAAGATTCGATAATCACGACTAGTTGATAAACCTTAATTGGGTTTAAGTTGAGAAAGAATAAAATAAAATCTTTTTGTAATGATTTCCAAGCATATTTGAATAAAAGAATATTCTAGATTGGAATGAGGCGTATGATGTGTTTTTATAGCACTTGATTAAAAGATACGTGAGTTATTCGGAAAGACTGGGTTTAACCAATTCTGGATAACTGATACGACGATTAAAAGTTGAAGTTATTGAAGACGGTGGTTGAAGACCGGCAATCTTCACATCGAATGGATTACTATTGATGCCCTGGATTTGGGTAGCTCCCATGAAGGGGTTATAGTGGTAGTTGTCCGGACGTACTTGTTGATTGTCTGGACATGCAAGGATCTCTCTCCTGTATTGGACATATGGGATGAGGAATAAGGTGCCTCTAGTTTCGTTCAGACCCAAAATGGACTTGCAAATGGATTGTATGTCTAACATTATATTCTTTTTGCTGTATTTGTTGATCTCTACTGAATATATATCTGTTTGGTGGCGGAGAATTTATTCTCTTGCTTAACACCCTTCTCTGAGACGTACGAGCTTAGTGGTTATATATTGGTAGAAATCAATGATCTGGCATGAATGATAATGTGGCATGCTGAGTTGCAGTGATCCAAGCTTTTGTTGAAAAGCAGAGCTTGGTGGATGATGATCAAAGCATAGCTTTAATTAAAGTAGCTTTGTGTAGCGTAAATTCACGAGCCTCACACACTGGTATGATGGTGAACTGATGGCTGGATCAGTATACTTTTGAGATGAGGTTAGACGACAACTTTTAGGGTTGTCATGAATTCGGTCGACCGAGATTTACTTGGTATGGTCGATCAACACCTAGTAGGGATAGGGCTTATACCTAATTCCCAGAACGATAAAGTAAGCGGTGTTTTCCAAAGCTTTGGACGTAAGCCGTGGTGATACTTGTTTCCTGGATATAGTGCGGACATGCATTACGGTGTATTAAGTCCTAGACGTAAGCCATGGAGTATTGCACTATGTGATTGATCTTTCGAATCAGTAGCCATTATGATGGAAATCCAACTTTCCAATATGAGTTTTGCGGTTTTTATTGTATACCTATATGGCGACATAATAGGATGGGGTATTATGCCATATAGGATTGATACATTTATTTTCGAAATTGATCTCTACACTATGCACTTATAGTAATAAAAGATAAATTTTGCGTATCAAGCATATTTGTTTAATATAAGGTAAAACTCTATCCTCCGGCTTGCGTTGCATTGTGTGATGGGACCTGAGTCTTATAATAGCTTCATTGTTCTTTTATTTGGCATTGCGAGTTTTTTTTTATGTTATTCATGGGAGGAAACCTGTACCGTGTCATACGGCGTGCTTCTGGGATTTACCTAACTTAAAAATATTGTTAATAACTATTTTTATTTCTCACACCAGTCCCATGACTGATTCGAAGTTTATTGTTTTGACCTAAACTCTGGGTGCCCATATTTTTCCACATGGGCAGCTTGTAGTTTTGGTTTTCGTAGATATTTATTTTCACATGATCCTCGATTACAGCTGGAGCTATATTAGGAATGCTTTGTATTTGTGTATTTATTTCAGCTGTGGTAGTTGATGTTTTCCGCTGCACATTATATTTATGTGTGTGTATATATATATACTTCCGATGTTTTGTAATTTAAATCTATGATATTTTTCGCTATATATTATTTATTCGAACTCTGATATCCTGTACTCTGATGTATATTATTGTAATAACAATGAAATGTTCTCATGTTTGTGTTATGATGCATCGTGTTCTCAAAGAAGTTCGCCTTCTTGTTCGGTTTACGCCGGCTGGGAAGTCTGAGTCGCTAATTAATTTGTCTACGTTTAAACATATGTATCTCGTTCATATGAACTCAGAATTGGATGAAACAAGATTCATTGGAATCGTGGAGAAGGATACTACGTGTACAACTAATTTGGATGAGATTGGAACTAATTGGAATTTTAGGTTAAATTAAACCCATGTTTAATTTAATTCAAAAGTGATCGTTATTGAAACGATCAAAAATCACTGTGATAACTCCTTTATTTAACTTGAAAAGTTATTATAATCGTTATATGATTATATATTGATTGCTTGTCGTTGCTTTGATTACATCGTGGTTGATGGATGTTTATTCAGTTATTATTACTGTTTATATATGTATAACCGTTAACGACTATAACGCTTATATTATAACTGTTGTTTGATGGTTGATGATGATTAATGTTGATGCGTTTATGTTTATTTCACACAAAAATTTACACCATGTATTTGGAACTATTTGAAATTGATTGAGTCGAGTTTATTGGAATATTAAATGAACAATATATTCATTTAAATGAAATAAAGCATGAAAATTGAAATTGAATTTTTATATCTGAAATGATTTAGAAATGAAGTTTAAATGATTTCAAACAACTATTGAAAAGGTTGAATCAGATCTGAAATAGTGTTGAAGTAGAAATGGCTTCTTTTAATAAAAAAAATAGATTTAGATTAGTAAATTCAAAAGTGAATTCGAGTTAGATATATAAACGACGTTTTTAACTTGTAATGATTCTTCCAATGATCATATTTATTTTTATAATGGATTTCCAGAAAATTTGTATTTCAAAAGATTTAATTTGAAAAAAAATATTATTTTAATATAGAATATTCAATTTTGATTTATAATTGAATTTAAAGTTGGAATCGCTTTTAAAACAATTTTATAAACGTTTTATAAAAGTTCTTCCAACTGAATCAGACGAGTTTTATATTAAATAAAATATGGTATGAATAGGACGAGTCGCGAAATGACAGTTCGTGAATTTCGACCTTGAACTTCAAACGAGCATAACTAATGAAATTTAAAGCGGATTTTCCCAAAATGAAAAATGTTTATTTTCTATTGATAATAACTCAAATGAAAGGAGAAATTTTGAATTTCAACTTATAGATTTCAAGTGATGATTAAAACTATTTTCGAAAAGGTCGCTGTAAAGGTAGTTCGTTGACCGTAATTGGAAATCGATCACAACGAGTTTATAAAAATTATTAAAAATATGGAAAAATTATGATAAATCATAATAAATGATTCAAAGTGACTTGGGAAAGAAATGTGAAGTTTCGAACTACATTTTGATTTTAGTGTTTTTCAGCCTAATTTACCAAATACGGTAAAAATGAACATTTTAGAAATATGAGTTAAACAAATTTAAAATTTTAAAATCTTAATTAATTGGATTTGATTTGAATTAATCTTCAAGTATTTGGTGGAAATTCCGTACATGAGACTCATACTATTCAAAGAATTTAAAAGATGGATACACTGTATTCCGCTTATAGTATCTGTTGAATATGCGGAGTTGATATCGGATATGAACCGATATAATTTCTATAAAAATATTATATTTGATATCAATTGGATTTTGGGTTTGTTGTGAATGACATCTTAAGTAACTTTATTCTTTAACCCAACTGTGACTATAACGGCCCACAAATCCGTACTATCTGAGTCGACTAATAACACCACACGTCCAACCCAAATTGCACAGAAATACGAATCATCATTAGAAAGAAGTTAGAGGATGAGAAATAGAAAGAAAGAAATGTTATAATAGAAGAAAACAAAGAAGACAAATCTCACAACGGAACAAATAAAATATATTATATATCATAACTTTTGAAATACAAATTAGTAACTTTATATACATACCATCATCTGAGCACAACAGTTATTCCTGGAACAGTTATAAACACTTGTTTCCAGATACCTCATAATACACAGCGGAAATTTGATAGTCTATAGCTAACAGGTGAAGCCTCCTGCTTCTAGCTCCTCCAAGTGAATCTGTTAAATCCCGACTACTTGACTGCCCGTACAAATATGGGCACCCAAGAGTTTAGGGAAAACAAAACAAAATAAACTCTGGGTCAATCATGGGACTGATGTGAGTAAACTCCAACTAATTGTTTAACTTTCAAAATCCTTTCGAAAGAAATGATGATCGTAAGACCGATCCACACATAAACACAGATGGTTTTTACCTTACGATAATCAAAAATATTTTTGATATCAAATCCAGTGATATTATAATAATGTCTACATCAAATAAATAGAATCTAATGGAACGCTTGCATCTCACGCTCCATATATAATATAAAATTTAAAACCGTAGGACGCTTATTGGAGATTGGATTTCGACTATGACAAGGTATGAAACCACCTTAAGATAGTGTATCTCTAGAGGGGAATACACTGGGTTCAACAAGAACATCTTGCAACCCGGTCCATACATGACTGACCACTCATTTAGCTTGAGTGTATCGAATGTATATCACCAACGGTTGGGATCAGCTACCATTATCCCGAATGGGATAGCATCGAATAGAATAAGGAATTAAATGAATTTCTCTAGATAGGTGATAATACACCCTAATGGGAGCTAACCACATAGCCATGCTGCCTTCCCGATTTCTGTCATTTCCCAGTTGTTGAGGCATGAGGCTACGATTACTTTTCATTCATTGATAGCACAATCACTTTGAATGTCACATTGTCAAATCCGTTAATCACTAATTGATTTCACAAATATATTCTGGATATTATGCTAAGAGAATAAATTCTCCGCCACCATATATATTTATACAAACCAACATATGCGATCATTGAAAATATTCTGTCAGACATTCGTCCATACACTTCGTTCTGGGACTGAACGAAAACGAAGGCACAATTTCTATTAATAGAAAAGTCCTTGCACTTTACTCCTTCTTCGATTATCTTCATATAATTTGATTCGCAACGTTATTGTCAATACGGAGTGGTTCTCGGATAATAATCCAACCGGTCTCTCCATATTGACAACGATATTGGCAAATACTTCGATAGTCGGTTATTTAACTATCGAAGAAAAACAAACATCCATTCAAAAGATCAAACAATCACTGGGCCCTTTTATTAATATTTCATTAATTAAATCACTTTTCTATTTCCTTATCAATATTCGTTAACACGATATTTTCAATATTCTTCTTCGCCTCTTACGCTCTTTGGAAAACATTTCCATATCTCGCCTTCTTTTATTTTCTACAGTTAGAAACTATTTTCTATTTATAATTGGAGAACATTCCAATTACTTATTTCTTTCCCGACTCATTTAATTCTATACTCGGGAAATATTTACTTTTATATTTCCAAAATTCCACTTATTTGGGTTAAAACGAATGTTGTGTAAAACATTGTTACGACAACCCAAAATACTGTATTCAACTAAATCTTATTCAAATATTGATCATCTAGATTGAATCTTGCTATTTATCAGTTAGTAATGAAAACAATTGAGTTGGGGTAAAATTACTTCTTAGACCTTGACTGAAAACATATTTAACTTCAAAATAGACAAAGCCATTATTCCCGAATAATCAACACCATACAAACTAATTATTCATTTTGTAAACGTATATATGTTTCTATTTCTATTACCAGATTATCGATTTCCTTTTTGTTTATAATATTCTATTTTAATTTGTTTCCTTATCGAATTCAATAAATATTAATATATAGGTTTCTAATCATCAAATTATCTTAAAAATATTCTAACTCCTTAAATTTTCGAAAAAATTCGCCATAACCTCCTTTGTATCGGTCGATAGTTCAAACCTCAACTCACCTCTCTAGGCCCTTTCCATTCAAAAAGAAAATCAAAAAGCCAAGCGGCTTGCCGATTCGGCGCATAAAACTCATAAGGAATTTAAACATGTACCTTATTGTCGGGCATTCGAATTATAACCTTCATACACTTCATCCCATACCTTTCTAACCCATATACATTCGTTCCTAATTTTATTCCAACTCAATCAGACCAATTTAATTAAATTCGCTAATTTATTCTTTGATTAGCTCTTTTGCCTATTTCACTTTCTATTTGAACATATCACGTTCAAATATAATTTTAACTTGCTAATAACAAATCTGATTTCATTTTTGGTTCAAGTTTCATATTCGATTTCAAATATAAATTTACAAACCCCTTTTCTGATCCAAAGCCCAATTTCGATTCAAAATTCATTAACTAATTATTCTTCAGATTAGTTAATTCTATTCAACAATTAAACATTTGATTTGATTTTTTTTCAAAAATCATTTCATTACTCCACTAGAGTTCAGATATTATTTATAACTCAAATCCGTATTTTTCGTAAATGAAATTCGGATTTTATTTACTTAAAATCCTTTTTTTTATTTAAATAAACCGTTATGGCTTTATAATGGTTATGGCGCTGTTTTTCTGAAAAATTGATTTTGGCATAACTCAAAATTCATTCGATGAAATCCAGATTTGTCTCTTTCATTAGAAAACTATTACCAAATCAGTCCTGGAGATTCTTGTTTCAAAGAATTCCGACTTAAACTAAGCTCTATACACTCAATTGAAGTTCGAAACACTAAATTACGAACTACCGCGCTGCGGCAAGTTTGTTTTAATCATATTTATATATATAAACATTTAAACTTCGTTTATAATCAATTCAACTCCATTCTAATATATTTTTAATATATATCAAATCAGTTTCTTTCCCAATTCAACATAATATTTTTGATTATCTATAATTGTCGATTTTTCCTTACTTGGTAATATATTTATTTATACTTCGATCTTCTATATTTAATTCCAATTCCTTTTATAAATAAATTATTTATAAGATTCGATATAATCGAATTTCAATTATAAACACGTTGAATTCTTCTCAGTTCAGCTTATATTCCGAATTCCGAAATATAATCAATCGTTTTGTTTCAAAACACTTCCCAATTTACTTTTAAATTCCCATTTGAATTTAAATGGTTTAAATTATCCAAATGATAATTTATTTCACCAAATTTATAACACTATTTATAAATTCAACTTCCTTGTTTCATATATTTAAACAAGTTCCCTTTTCAAATTTCTATAAGAAACTCCATCACTTTGATATTCCGAATTGCGGAATAAAAATCGTTGTTCCCTTTCGAATGATTTCAAATTCTATTTTAAATTCATATTTTAATTTAAATATTCAAATTATCTCCTAATAATTAATTCATTATATTTATAAACACCATTTTATAAATTTCCTTGTTTTATATTTAAACAAGTCTATTTCAAAATCTATTCAAAACCAAAATCTTATTTTGGAAATTTCTATTTATAACAACTTATATATATAACACCCAATTTATATTCACATTCAATTTAACTTCTATTTAAATAAATTCGAATTAATCGAATTCAAATCATAAATCCTTACGGATTTATTTTAGTTCAATTTATATTATGAACATCAGAATAAGCTCCATCGTTTATTTCTTTAAAACGATTTCCCCATTTCTATTTTTAAATTCACATTTGAATTTAAATATTCAAATTATCCAATGATAATTTTTCCACTTTATTTATAAACACTCTTTATAATTTCACTTCAAATCTCGTATTATTTATTTATAAACAACGTTTATAAATTCATTTCTTGTTTTATGTATTCAAACAAGTTAATATATTTATAGTCCAAATTAAATTCAGATTCTATTTTAGATAAATAGAATTTTCCCTTTAAATTTCAAAAAATACCAATTATCAACCACGGATTTTCTAACACATCATATATGACAATATATATGAGAACAAACAAATAATAATATTTTTGAGGAATCTAGTTGGATTCCTCCAACCTGTTTTTCCTGCATCCACAGACGTTAGCTAACATAAATAATACCCATCCTGCTTCGAGACAGGATATCGCGGTATAAATGGTCATCCACTATCATAGCGAGGGGCGTATAGGGTCATCCGCTAATGATACTGCGGTCATCCACTAATGGTACTGTGGGAACTATCCAATCACCAATATATATAATAGCCACAAAAACCAAGCCTAAATAACTAATATATATTTATACTAGCCATAAAAATATTTAAACACATCCAAACAAGCAACCAACAGGATATAAAAATTATTTAAATAAAATCCAAATAGTGAGTTTACTCACCTGATTTTATTAGCTGAATATCCAGTGAAGCTTATTATAAAGATTTCACAGTGATTTCTCCAACCGTCTGTTTTTCAATGTAAAACAATATAAATAAAATTTCAGTTACTGATTTAGACTAATTAAATTTAATTAATTACCCCGTGTAAATTATTTCCAATTTAAACATAAATCTTACTCACATGATTAGTCTATAAATTTTATTCCTTTACTAACTAATTTCCTTTTATATAAACTAATTTACTTTAATACGTTACCAATTAAATAAATTAATTTCCTTATAATTTCTAAATTTCCTCATTAACTATTTATTTTAATGATGAAGAAAAATTAAATATCTAACCTTTTCTAAGTTTAATTGTCATGCATGATCGATACCATTGCACCAAATGTTACTATAGACAATCTCTTCATTCCTGGATTGTAACATCATCCATACCACCAAAAACAAAGAAAAACTTCCTCCAATCCTCATTTCACAAACCGTACAACCCAATACCCCATTATTGAACTTCACAAATCACCCTAGTTCCAGACAAATCCTCTCAGATCCTCCTATCGTCGAACCTTTCAGAGTCATCCCCTTTTTCATCCCACAAATCGAACTTCAGTTCGATCTCAACATCGCATCCCCAGATGTCTTCGCAGTACCCCCAATCCTCACTCAATCGAAGTCCCTCAAATTCCAACGTCGAACCGCCCTGAGCTCTCCTGAACCATCACGATAACTACTCTCGAGTTCACCGCCATCCACTCAAATCCCTAAATCACAAAAACGCGACTTTTGGCTAAATGATCAAATCACGATTTCTTCTGCCTCCACTACAGTCAACTTCCAACATCTCGCGATGCATCTAATAGCTACGAACACGAAATACTGCTTCGAAACCCCTTCTAAATTCACCGTTGTTGTTGCCGCGATTTCCAAACTCCCCCAATAATCGTGAGCATCGCGAGTGTCCAAGACGAGCTCCAGATCATCTTTGATTCCAGATCACGGTTTTCGATTTCAATGTCCCTTTTTATTAGCTGAGTTCGGCTTTTTTTGGAAAGACTTAAATGAAAAGGAATTGGATTTTGATTTTTGCGTAGAACGGAAATAAATAATCAGGGCTATTCTTTCTAATTGAATTGAAAGCTTTTGTTTTTCAGCAGGAGAAATGAAGAGGGGTTGTGTTCATATTTATAAACGAAGAGACTTAACCATTAAGAAATTCATGTTTAAGTTGGTACAGAGGTAGCTATAGGTTAAGTACCAAACATTTAATTTTATTTGAATGTGATTTGATTTAAGAAGATTTTTATTCTTTTTAAATAGATACTGATTTGATTTCGAGCCTATCCACAATCAAATATTTCAGGGTCCATTAATTTAAATCACGAACCGCTATTTTAGCATATAGACCGGCATTTAAAGGTAATAACGATATTCAGAACTCAACAGAATATATTCTAAATTCTAATTTCAAAACATATATAAAATAACCATAATAAATTAATATAATATAATTTAAATTCAGAAACAAATAAATTTCTCGATAATAAATTATTATCATTTATAGTCAAATAAAATTCCTATTTATCATCTGAATCATTTGATTCAGTTTTTGACTTTGAATTCAAATAAATTCATTTTCGTATTTCGATAATTATATATATTCGAAATAAATCGTATTTCGATTATTCAATTGATAACTCAATATAAATATCCATTCATATTATTAATTCAATATTTAAAACAATGTTAAATATTTAAAATAAACTGTTCAAAAATTCGGGTCGTTACAGTGACTAAGATATAATTTGGGATGGAAAGTAATGACAGATCTTTTAATTAAATTTAATGAAGTTTTCCAAAGTTGAGTTTAAATGTAAATCTTCGTTGAGATTTAATGAATCTTTTTGAAAGATTAATGGTTGAGTTTTATAAATTCCTATTTAGGAATTAATGAATATAGGTTTTTATGAGGTTAATGAATGGTTTTAATAAATCAATTAAAATGGAAAGAGACTTGATAAATCCTATGTTTCCATATAATATTAAAGATGGGCTAGTTATTCACAAAGACCAGGTTTTGACCCACTGTGAATAACTATACGACATGATAAGAGCAATTGAAAATGGCAATGACTGTGATTGAAGAGTAGAGATCTTCACATCGGTTGGATTGCATGTTGATGTCTCTAGCCGATCACCTATTATGAAGTTATGTTGTGGCAGTGTTCTGATCGTACATGAAGCGATTCAGATTGCAAGGGATTTTGCACCCAGGAGGGGTCATGGAATAAAGTTCCTTTGGTTTCTTTCAGACCTAGAACAAAATTATATGGACGTGTGTCTGACATTGTATCATGTAATATGTGATTGATTTTTGCTAAACGTATTTCTCTTGGTGGCAAAGAAATTATTTTTTTAGCTTAACACCCTTCTTTGAGACATACAAGCTCAAAGGTGATACAGTTAGTGATTATCGATTATACACTATGAGACGACAATGTGGCATGATAAGTAATGTGCTAGTGATGATCAAAGCATTTCTTAGTGTAGCGTAGCTTTGTGTAACGAAACTTCGGCAAGCCTCACACCCTAGTAAATGACCAAAATAGGAAAGATGTAGTAGGGTTATGGGTGTGTCATCTCCTATCTAGATAAAAAGTGCACCATGGTATGGAGCCTGGGTATTACTTATGTGGTGACTTTCTACTTTTTATGGTTATTGATGTTGAGGGGCCCCAACTATAGGTTGGTAACAACTGCGAGATGACGTACTTAGGAGTAGTTGAATTCACCCCGAAAAGGATGGACCGACCTTATGTTAGCAGAGAACGGATTTGGTGTTCCAGAGTTCTCGAGGCATTCCTCTAGAGATGTACCCATCGGTAAGGAAGTTCCTTAGCCCGGTCATTTGATGGAAATCTATTCTCCACTACGAGTTTGTATGGTTTTAATTGTAAACCTATATGGCAATATAATATATAGTACTTATGTCATCTAGGATTGATACATTTACTTTGTGAAAGTGAGTTCCACACTATGCACTAATAACAATAATAAAACAGAATTTTAGGTATCAAGCATGTTTGGCTATCACAAGGAGAAACCTTTCTCATACTTGCATTTGCATTGTGTGCGTGCCGGGAGACCTTATGGTAGCCTTATTTTCTAAAAACATTGCGAGTTGATTTGTGAATTGGTATTCATAATGAGAAAACCTATTCCGTATTATACGGCATGGTCCTTTGATTTACCTAACTTTAAAAATAAACTAAATATAAATAACTGTTTTAGTTCTCACACCAGTCCCATGACTAACCTGGAGTTTACTGTTCTTTCCTTAAACTCTGGGTGCACATTATTTTCTACACGAGCAACTAGTAGTTTTGGTTTGCAGACGTTTTATAAAGCAGGGGATGGATTTAACGGGAGCTAGTTTATTAGAGCATTCGTATTCTTTCATTATACTTAGATATTCTTCCGTTAAGAGTATATTTTTCCACTATGTATGTATTCTAGAATACTTTGATATATTCTTATATCTGATGTAATAATGTAATGATATCAATGAAAAGTTATGTCGTTCCATTCTTATACGTGTTGGATCTAGATTAACCCTAGAGAGGGGTGAATAGGGTTTATTACAAATTTTTGCAGAGTTATAATCTAACAGGATATTGAAATAACAATCAGATCACAGAATGCAGCAGATATAAAAATACAGAAAGTAAATGACACACAAGATACCCAGCTTCGGCAAAATCCTGCCTACTGCTGCATTCCTAAGGTTTCTACTAGGTGATAGAACAGATCCCGCATACAAGACCATGTACACTCGCAAACCCTGCTCCTATTCTAACCCTACGCTCAAAACCCTAGACTGATCTAATCCCCTAGATCAGATTTCCCCTGATTACGACCCCGTAACCAGTAACCTAGATTTTACAGACTCTGTCAACTGTCAGTCAACACTCTGACTGAATCCCTAGTTTGACAAACTAGAAAACAAACGATAATTACAAAAGAAAAAGGAAAATAAAAAATAAATAAAAACAAAATCCTAGGAATTTAAATTAAAAGGGCCATCCCCTTTCTATTTGCAAACTTGGCTTAGCCCTTGAATACTTGGCCGACCCATTCATCATTTCATTTGCTCGATCTTCTTTGTCTCTGGGAAAATTAAATGGCGGCTGCGATTTCTAGGGTTTCTGCATCTTCCCCAAATCCTGTTGCTTAATTAATCGGATTTGTTTCTCTGTATGTTGTTTCGGGATCGATCTCAAGGGCGTCTGGCTTCACTGATTGAGGGTTTCGACCGAAAACAAATTGTGAGTAAATTCAATTTGATTTGTTGCTCTTCAGTTTTTTTGGCTTGTAGTTTTCAGTTTCAATCTCTATATGCCTGTGATGATGTGGTTGTGTATGTATAAGGTCGAACAAAACCCTAAAATGCTCTGATTTCCCTATTTGATTCGGTCTGATGATTGTGCAGTTTCCTCTTTTGTTTCTTTGATTGTTTCCTTGGACTTGTTCTTGGCCTTTGTCCCTTTCTTAATTTGATATTATCCCATGAAAACATTTCTGGAATGTTTTAAAACTGGAAATATTTAATTCCAATTGATCTTTGAGTGAAACTGAGTCATGCATGTGTTATCTCTTTTGAATTTATGTCGTGACTCATTTATCTGATTATTTGATTTCTTATCAAAAATTGATGCATGTAAATTTCTGAAATGAAACATTCCTGCTTTGGTGCCGTGACTATACTATTGTTCACACAAAAAACTTTCCTTGCCAAGTAAAAATTTGCCTTTTTGTTTCTCGATTTAAAAAACTCACTGCCTAATTCATAGATTGATTTCCTGGCTTTAATTTGTTCCCATAAAAATGTTAGCATTTCTGGAAAACATTGAACACTTTCCACATTTGAAAAACATGTATATTTGGCTGAGATTTCAGGAAACAAATTACAAATTTGAATGTTGATTTTCTTAAGAAACACATTTGTCAAATATTAATTGATACTCTTGACTGTTTCTTCATTCATTTCATTATGCTCCAATCACTTATGACTCACTTGTAAATCTGGAAAATTGTTTTTGAGAATTTCTTGCCACAAAAACTGTTGGTAGCCTTGTTTGAAAACTGATTGTTTACATGTCATTTATATGGAAATATGTAAAACTGGAAACAGTTTTAAGGAAAGAAACTCTTGACCCAAATATATTTTGCAATTTCTTAAGTTATGCAACTGTGATTCCTTATGAACATAAATGCCCTGACCATTATTATTTGTCTTAGGCATGCTACCCTTCCATTTGCGCTTGACATTTTACTTTCACTTTGCATATATACTGATTTCACTTGGCATGCCTGTGCATGTAAAACTGATTGTGCACACTTTCCATTTTTGCTTCATGAACATTTGTTGCTTATTCATGATGGCTGTGTGCACTTCTGCAGTGTAACATGACCATGTATGAACCTATGTACACATATGTTTGACTTTAATCATGAGCTTAATGACTGGCTTGAGTAAACTTGTATATGTTTGTACATTGATTTGTATTCTACTATCACCATGTACACATGCCACTACACATGAACAATCAAATCTGCCTTAACCTTGATCACATGCATTGCTGCACCATGCATCATAAATCTGATGTGTTTACTTTGGATGTTGGCACCTCTTTGTACATTGCATATCCATCATACATGCAGTACATCTCTGGCTTGCAAAACTACTGCATCCTCTTGTTTACTGTTCCATTGCTGATTCCAAACATTTGCACACTTGCTTATGCACCTTGAAACTGCCCAGTTTAAACATGCCCTTGATTCTGAAACAATTTCATGGCACATGTATTGTACATGCATTGTTTTGAGCATCTTAACATGAACCATGATGTATCCTTGTTGTGTACATTTATTTGCCCAGTCTTGATCTATATAAATGAGGCTCTGTATATGCTTGAATCTTGACATGTACTCCCATGCTTGATGCTGCTTTACTGTTTGGACTTGTGTCTGTCCTGATCATAACTTGTAAACTGGCTCGGACCCATGCTGCGTACTTTGTTGTATCACAAGTGCCATGTTATTTTGTTGCTCCTATGTTTATTTCTATTTCACTTGAAAATGCTTCATTAATTTTTGTGTCTGTTTTTTTGACTTGTTGCATTTGGCACTTTGTTGCCTCAACCATTTTGCTTTGTACTTTGAGATGTGATGACTTTGTTTTCATTTGCACTGAGTCGAGAAGGTCCACGTGGCAACTCCTCAGTTGCACACTAAATTGGCATGGAAGTTCACATGTGTATATATATACAAGTGTGTATATGCAGCCATACAGAAAATTTCCTGTCCCTGTACATATACAAACTGTCTGGCTGGACACAGATGAATCAGATCAAGTCATGAAAAATGATGACAAACACACCAGAAAACTGAGGCAAATAAAAAATTTAAACATAAAATTTATATTCACATATATTTTGAAAATTATTTCTTTTCCATATACTGTGTGTGTGTTTCTATAAATGACAGGTATGAAGATGATGACTGGACTGATAGTGAAGATGCAGAGAAGACAGAAGACTGAAGATAAAAGACTAAGAGATAGTGACAGTGAATGTAAATGTATCAGTGAATGTATATGGAAATGAGAAAGTAAAAATAGTGACTATATACATACATATATATATATATATATATATATATATATGAGATGTATAGATAGAGTGTTATAGTGAGGAGCTGTGTAACAACAAAATTGTACTGATGTTTGTATTGAACAAATTTGTTTGAAATAAAATATTATTTTATTTTGTTCAAACAAACTTGTCTAACGTATTTAGTTTATATACAAGTACAATATCATGTGTAATATCTGTGAATGTGTACAAATAGTTGAGTCATATACTTTGTACTGTTTGAATTTTGAAATATAATATAATATTTAAATAAAATACTGTATGAATATATGAATGTCTGTACAGTCGTATTCTATTTTAATATTTTATATTTCTGTCTGTGATAAATATATGAAACAGTACAGTAACAAACACACTTAAAAATATATTTATTTGGTTGTTATCATCAAACAAAAAATCGTATAATTGTGTATACAACTACGTTATATACAACAATACATTGTAACCCCAAGAGATACGTCTTGTTGATCGGTTTAAGTTGGTTTAATTATCAGTTTCAACCGGCAAGGAAGGCAGGTCATTACAATATGCGATATTCATGTTCCAGGTCGGAGGAGAGATATATGGTAACAATAAATACCACATCGGGGGTATACGTGATTAAAATAAGAATCACGTATTACTCCTATGTGATTTTAATTTTGCCACCTAGCCACCATATGCGGTAATTGAAACCAGGAAAAAAAACAGTACATGGATTTTATATTATAGACATTATATATCATAGGAAACAAAAATATATAAAGTCATCATACCCAATAAGTAATATTTTATTTACGCATCATAACAAAATATAACAACAAATCAATTGCAAATCAAAATATTCATTCAGGTAACCAAAATGTTAACATACACCGACATGCCAAAGTCATTATACGATAGACCATGCCGAAATATCGTTGCCCCCAAAATGAAGTCATAACGTAACAACTACTGCTGCCTCAAAATACAACGTTGTCCCATACTCAAATCATTATACAACACATATTAAATATTGTGCTACATATAAATTATATAAAACAACTTTAACTATGAGTCACATAAGTTACTACTAACGATGGATGTAGCATTCACTAATAACCTTAAGTATTTGCACAAATAAAAATTCAATTATATGTGCATCAATTTTGTACAAACAAAAGTTCAACAAATAAATACACTATGAAGTGACCGACATGCATATCATCAATTAATATCAAGCATGATAGACAATACAAAATTTTGTATGCATTAATTTCACCTCAATTATATGCGCATTATGGGTTTTATTGCTAGGTAATAACTTTTGTTTCATTGCCAAGTAATCTTACCTCAATTGTGAGACACCAACATTAACGTCAAATGTGGTTAAACTAATTACAATACGTTATGGGTTCAGTTGCATTTTTAGGTAATGCTGCCGCATATATAGTAACAACAACCATTTTTTATTGTCAAAGTTATTAAAAAGATCACATAAACATAAATAGTAATTATAGAGTACAGTTGGTCATAAGTTGACTGAAAATGAGATGCTCCAACCATTATATTAACAAACGACCTAGCATGATTTTGAACCCGTATAACGCTATAGTCCTTATACCAACCAGATAATTGTCCTTACAACTTAGACAATGTAACAACCCGCATTCTACGCATCGGAGGATCGTAGAATATTTATTTCTTGCTCATATGAGGTGGTATGGCCATGTAGAGATGGGAAACGACTACTGAGGTCATTTCCCATGTTCATGATTTTTATCGATTTTTAAATGACCGTTTTGCCCCTAGCTGATACTGTTTCGTCCATAACTTTTGATTGAAAAGGAATTTTGACCTGAAACCACTTCCATTAGATTCGTTTGATGGTTTACCTTTCCGTAGAGTGGTAATAATAGCTAAACGGACTTACCATTTGGGAGATATGGCTGAAATAAGGTTTGGAAGGTGAAAAACTGCTTAACCGGGCCAAATAGGGTAATTAGTGAATGGGCCCATAACCCATTTCGGGATTAGGGTTATGCGGAGGCTGAAAAGAGTTAGGGTTTCATTCCATTTTAGTTTTCTAGCCTCCACTTACCTCTTAGAAACCCTAAAAATGGCCTCCAACCTCTAAATCACCTCCAATCCACTTTCTAATTAAGGATTATGCTTAGCAACGTCAAATCAAGGGAGATCTTCACCAAATCAAGATTAGAGCTGCTGTTTAGCCTTGGTATTCACGCCATATCAGAGATTTATTTCAGATCTAAGGTTTATTTGTGGCTAAGGTGAGCGATTTGCATAGTTCCTCACTAATTATGGTTAATAAAGGGTAATTAGTGTTAATTAGCGAATTTATACATGTTAAAAATCTGGAAAAATATTGATAAATTTCGAAATAATGTTTTAGACCTCTGTTAGAAATTGGGTTTGATTTGGTTAAGTTTTACTAATCATGTCACTAGTTTTGCTTAAACATGCTTAAGGGAAAATATGGGGTCTTGGCTATGTTTGATCCATTTTAACCTATAATATTGATGTTTTGGTGTTTGAGGTCACTTCTATTTGTTGCTATGACTGCATGGTATGCTTTGTGATTGATTAGAATAGTTAGAATGGTCTAAAACGTTGTCGAATGGCGTAAAACACTCACTGGAAAAGTTGTAGGAAGACGGTGCAGGTTTCAGATCGGATCGGATGGATGGGCTCGGACCGGATAATGGGCTGGGCAAGGGATCACCGAACCGAACCGAGGCTTGGCATAAGAGTAAGTTTGACAAAAAGGAAGGCCATTATGGATAAACTGGGATCAGATCGGAGCATCACAACAGAATGGGCCAACATCTAAAGGAGGAGAGCTACCGAACCGAACCAAGATGCGTCTACCCGACCCGACCCGCCAGAGGGCACCCGAACCGAACCGATGTACTACGAAGGGACTCAGAGGCCACGACCCGACCCAAAGAACTTGGAGAGAGGCCGATTCGAACCGACAGAGAAGAAGGGCTAAGGATCCGAACCGATCCAGTGATGACCAATAACCCGAAATGCAAAGGTAGTCCAAATGGAAGTTAGAACTCAGGATCCAGTTTGGAACCAATGAGTTCACTTCATGGTTGGGCTTTGCTGCGGGACGTGTGCTAAGGAGTTGTCGATGTTCATAACTTCGATTCACCACTGAAAAGGAATGACGGGCTACGTATCAGTGCAGTAGAGTCATCATGACTCGAGGGGCAAAGTGATCGTAGTAAGACTATGAGCCAGTGCAGTGGAGTCGTTGCGACTCCATGGGGCAGAGTGGACATAGTAAAGGATTAGTAAGGCTATGAGCCAGTGCAGTGGGGTATGTACGACTCCACGGGGCAAAGTGGACATAGCGAAGAATTAGTGGCTATGGATCAGTGCAGTGAAGTCGTTGTGACTTCATGCTGCAGAGTAATCTTAGCAAAATATTGGGTGGTCGAAGTGGTGGATATCGTATGCTTTACGCACTGAGTGAGAGATGAGAGGATGGTTGCTATGTTTGATTTGTTTGCCATCACTATGACATGCACACCTCCACCCCCGTATGCTTGTACACCATATGTTAGTGGCACCTTAGAGTGTTGTACAGTATTTAGTGCTAACTCCTTGGTTGCAAGTCCAGGTTCAGGTATGGTTTAGTATATATGTTATTGTTCTGTTTAGCTGCTTATCGCTCACACCAGACTTTTGTCTGACCCAGAGTTTTATGTCTCTTCTTATTACTCTGGGTGCTCCTAAACGAGCAGACTTGAGACAGGTTAGCTGGTGATGCACGAGTAGCTGATCCAGAGGCGAGCAGGAGGCTTCCACGTATGATATATGTAACGACCCAGAAAATCTGAACCAATTTAAAATTTTAAATTGGCTAAAATAATGGATTTTAAATATTTAAAATAAATATTTTAGATAATAGCGATGAAAAGTGAGTTTGAATCGACGATTGAAAACGAATATAATTAATTCTAATTGCCTGAAATGGCACTACAGTTTCAAAATTTGAATTCAAAATTTGTCGGACTGTACCGGGTGCAAAACAAAACGTATTTGAGTGAAACCAAAAATATTTAAATCTGTTAGTGAATACCTTTCTAACGAATCTGAAAAATCGATTTTTCATAGCGGAAAGAAAAAGTTATGGCCAAATGAATTTTCAGAAAGGTCGCTATGGAATTTATATAGCCCGTGAAATTGGCCATTTTGCAAACGATCTCGGAATTCGACGAAACCACTTTTGTTGGATCCGGGATGGGAAGTTATTGCTAGGTTTCAAATTTCATAATTTTTGAAGCTAGTATGTGAGCGTGGGAAATGAAAACGTGTTTTAGTTAATTATAGTTAAATTGGATCGACCAGAAATGGGCCTTTTTGCAAACAGTCTTAGAATTCGACGAAACTAATTTTGTTGGGACCGTATCATCAAAACATAGCCAGATTTATTTTTCTGGAATTTTTCGAATCAGTTTGTGGCCCTGGCAAATTGAAATGTATGTTCAAATCGAATATTGAATGTTTTATATTTTAATTTGAATGGAAACTGACTGAAACATTCGAATGGGCCTACAAAACATATCCCATTGTGTTCGGAATGGGGGTAAAACGCTAGGGACGATATTCGTTGGGTTTGAATTGGTGTTCGTGTGGGAAAGAGGGTATTTTCGAAATTAAAAATTTATAAATATAAGGAAATTCTCTCATTGGCCAGTTAACTCTTTCTCTCTCCTCGAAGGATACTGCGCGCGACGGAAACCAGGTCGACACCTTCTCTCTTCGATTTCTTCCCCGTTTCACAATGAAATCCAGTGATTCTTGATTCATTTCAAAGCTCTTCGTCTCCTCTTTAAATCCATCTAAGGTTTGCTAGCTATCATCAAGTAAGGAGGGAGATACGAGTCCTCAAAGTCAGCGACTTTGGAGCACCGCCAAGCCTTCAAGGCGCCACTGAACGGAGCGAGACCACCGATGCCGGGAAGGTGGTTCGAAGCTCTTCGACGCTGTGTGAGCTGATTCTCCTATCGTGCAACAGTTTGATCGAAAGATCAAAACCTAGTTTTGAACCATCGTGAAAGGTGGGTCCTTTATTACATCTGAACTTTGAAAAATCATATCTTTTTCGTTTCTTGACGAAATTCGATGAAACAGGAAACATCGTGACCGTGTGGACGTCTTCTACATTCTAGAAGAGACCGCATATTTTTCTGAGCCTTCTGCTATTTTTGGTGGAGTGGAACCCAAGGTGAGATTTCTAATTTATAAACGATATGGAAAACGACGATGTATAAATTATATAGTCGATGTATGAGTTATATAAGCGTTGTACACCTCTTGTATATGCGTTGTATAAGTTGTACGTTCCATGTATAAGTTATATATGCGTTGTAAAAATTATATATGTGTTAAAATAGAAGTGAATTGCTATATATATATATATATATATATATATATATATACGCCCCTCGTCCACAAACCATGGACGATATTTATTGGTTGTGATTGGTGTGAAAATTGATTGATAGTGAATGGTTGATTGGAATTGTTTGTGGTTGATATTGATTGATTGTGGTTGAAAAATACCCGTTTGTGGTTGAGAAATATTTGGTTGAAACCACATAGGATTAGTTTGTGGAAATGAAATAAATATACATGCCGCCTGCGTGCGAACTAGATGCATGATTCCAAATTGTCAAAAACCACGAGGTTTTAAGGTAGAGCGAGGAGCCGTACTAGGGACGGTCCCGGTTTTAACTACCCTGCCGTTATGCTGCCGAAATTTTGAATAATATTCATGTATTTGAATTATTTTCATTCGTTGAATTGAAATTCATGTGCTGAATGGTGTTCATGTTTTAAATATAAAAATCACATTTTTATCATCTATATGAACTATATAAAATAATCTTATTTTGAAAGAAATTGTTTTATAATAAAAATCCTATTGTTATTACCTATATGAACTATATAAAATAATCTTATTTTGAAAGAAATTGTTTTATAATAAAAATCCTATTGTTATTACCTATATGAACTATATAAAATAATAGTGTTTTGAAATGAATTGTTTTACAATAAAAATCACATTTTTATTATATACTTGAATTGTTAAATATAGTGAAGTGTAGAAATAGAAGACAGTTGGATAAAAAATATATATCATTTTTATCAAATGTATGAAAAGAATATAGCTTTGAAATCAAAGAATCGATATATATATATATATATATATATATATATAGAATTGAAATATATCGAATAACGACGCTGCAGTTCGTATTTTGAAACCGTGATTTCAAACGATTATACCGGGAGATCCGACCATCGGATTTTCCTGAAATCGCAACCGTTGGGTTCGCTTTGGAAATATCTTTCCAATGGCATCAACTTTGTAAAAATCCAACGGTTGGATTGTCTGGAAGTTTAATTCAAATCAGAAGAAAAACCGCACCAGAATCAATTATATATATATATATATAATTATAATTAATCGAATAACGACGCTGCAGTTCGTATTTTGAAATCGAAACTTCAAACGATTATACCGGGAGATCCGACCGTTGGATTTTCCCGAAACTAGAACCGTTGGATTCGTTTTGAAAAGATCTTTCTAATGATGTAAATTTTGTGAAGATCCAACGGTTAGATTTTCAGATATGTGTAAGTCAAATCTGGGGAAAAACAGCGCCATGGCTGCGTTATGGCCCGAAGCGTCGTTTTGAATAAATTGGCTATTTTAAAATAAATAAAAATAGCGATAAATCGTTATAAAATATTATAAACGATATGGATGTGAAATTTAGAAATCGTTCTCTTACTGATTGACGGTTAGTGACTAATGAATTGAAATGATGCGTGTGTATGTTAGTGTTGCACTTGTTTATTATATACGCGGGTTGTTCAGAAAGACCGGGTTTATCCCATTCTGAATAACTGAATCAACGATAAGAAATCGAAGATGAAGACGGTGGTCGAAGACCGAAGATCTTCACCTCGTTTGGATGGTAACCGAGGTCCTGATTGGGAGGCATCCCGAAATATGGATAATGAGTGGTGATCATCCAGACGTACGTGGTGGTCGATGGGTTTGCGAGGTATATAGTGCCTCCGGTTTCGTTCAGACCCAGAACGGACTTGTAAATGGACTGTGTGTCTGACATTGGACTTTAATTTGTGTTGATTGATCTCTATTAAATATACATCTGTTTGGCGGTGGAGAATTTATTCTTTTGCTTAACGCCCTTCTCTGAAACGCACGAGCTCAGGGGTTGTATATCGATGGACATCAGTCGCATGGCATGAATTGCTAGTGTGGCATGCCTAAGTGGCAAATGATCAGGGCTTCTATTGAAAAGCAAAGTCTTGTGGTGATGATCAAAGCACCGCCTGTGTGGCGTAGCTTTGTGTGTAACGTGAATTCGCGAGCCTCACTCCCCGGTATGAACCAAAAACGGGAGAAGGACCTTAGGGAGGGCATGCGTTTCTTTCTAGCTAGGAGTTGTGTCGGTATTTTTACACGGCCCGACATTTTACTTATGTGGATGATGGATAGCGAGGCGCCTCGGATATATCGGTCGATCCGGGACCGATGGGGTCATTCGTTGGCTCACTTACGCCCCATAGGGCGAGGAAACGTAGTGCTCAGGAATTTTAATCCACATCGGTGGACCAGCCCTGTCGCTCCAAGGGTCGATGCGTTATGATCCTGAGGGGCGGGCTAGAGTGTCTCGAATTCGGTAAGGACTATCCTTTGTCTTGGTTCATGACGGAAATCCAATTTCCAAATACGTGACTATGCGGTTTTGATTGTATATATATATATATATATATATATATATGGCGACATGATATATGGTACCCATGCCGCCTATGATTGATAGTTATGATTCAAATTGTTTTCGAAACATATAAACACTAGTAATAATATCAAATGCTTTTGTTTTAGTCGTATCAATCATATTTTGGCCATTATAAGGTAAAACTCTATCCTCCGGTTTGCGTTGCATTGTGTGATGGGAACTGAGTCTTATAATGGCTTCATTTTTATAAAAAGCATTGCGTTGTTTAAAAGAAAGATTTGTTTTAAAGCACCGGCAATCCAATGGAGTAAACCCGTTCCACGAAAGTGGCGTGGTCCTGTGATTAGCCATATTATAAATGTGTTGAGTAGATTTCTCATACCAGTCCCATGACTGACTCGTAGTTCGTTTCACTTTCAAACTCGGGTGCCCCTTTTTCTACACGGACAGCCTTATATTCAGGTTTAGCTGGTTCTTTCTGGATAGCTGGAGCTGAAGATGGATTCTATCATTTATCTCTTTTTATGCTGTTCAGCTCCTATTGTACATTATGTTTGTTTTCCGCTGTAGATATTTATGTATATTTGAACTGTATTTGTACTAAGTATGATCCTGTATACTGTGTAACTCTGATGATTACTCTTATCCATTATATTCCATTGTTCATTATCTGGTGTATTTATTTATTTCTGTTCTGCTATTATCTGTTTATGTGTATATTCCACGGATTACCCTTGCCACCGTCAGTACGGGGTTTGGGGTCGTCTCAATATATATATAGATATTCTCCCTGTGTCGTCGGTGGTCACCACTTGGGCATTAGTAGTATGCCTCCCTTATCTTGCTTTTACCTTTAGAGACAGTTTGAAAAGTTGTAATAATGATGATGTGGAACATAAGTTGTATTTGGATTTTCCGCTGCTATGATAGTTTGTTTTCAGCTTATGCACTGTCTCACCTGTTTTATGTCAAGTATGTTGTTATTATAATTTGTTCTATGCGTTGTGAGACATTCTACAGGTTCCTTGTTGATTCTTCGTCTTCTTCCTTTCCTTATGAGGATCTTCCCGTGCTAACTGGACATGTGTACAACACACTTTTGGAGTAAATGTCGGTTAGTGCGGGGCGAGCCGTCACATTTGGTATCAAAGCTCTAGGTTGCACAGTTAACCTAGGAAAAGACACTAGGGAGAGATAGTACGTATATGAGAGTGCGTATTTGTGATTACTTTGGTTTTCAAAAGATATATATATACATACTATTAGTATAGCTAAGGATGAAGTCGCACTGCACTAGCACCACTATGGAGATGGTTAATCGTTTTCTCTTTACAGATTGAACGATGAGCCGATACGCAAGAGATGCTGGTAGAGGAGCCAATAATGGGAATGTTTCTAACATGAGGACGATGTTTACTGACCTCATGAGAGAGATGCTTAGGGATGTGCGGGGGCAGCTCCTAATGCCGGTAATGGTGGTGGTCCAGTAGTGCAGGCGCCTAGGGCCGATTTCACCAAGCTGTGCAAGGATTACACTAACCTTGGTGGGAAGCCGTTCCACGGAACGGAGTCGGCCACGGATGTTCAGCATTGGTTGGATAGCTGTGATCGTATCTTCGACGACTTGGGTATCGAGGATGCGATGAAGAGAAGGCTAGCATCTCGTCAGCTGCAAGGGCGAGCGATGAATTGGTGGAATGCTATTAAGACAGCCACTCCAGAGGATCAGGTTACTTGGGATCAGTTTAAGGCTCGCTTTAGCGACAAGTTTATCGCAGCTGCTCAGAAGTCGGAATTGTTTAGGAAGTTCTTGGAGCTTAAGCGGAATGGTAGGGCAGTCTCGAACTATATTGCTGAGTTCGACACTTTGTCAAAGTATGGATTATCCCTTATCGATACTCCTGAGAAGAAGAATGAGAAGTTCATTACTGGTTTGGATGGATACTTGGGGGAAAGGCTTATCAACCACATCGATGAGACTTTTGAATCGATTGTGGGGAAAGCTTTGAGATCAGAGAGTCTTTACCCTGAGTCAAAGACTGAGGTTGCATCTGCAGAAGGGCTGAAGCAGCAAGCAGGCAGTGGAGGCAAGAGTAGCTCTTAGAACAAGAGGAAGCAGAACCAAACAAAAGATGGCCAGAAAAAGAGCAAGAAGGATGTTGAGTGCTTCAGCTGTGGTAAGAAGGGCCATTATGCCAAAGAGTGTCGGGCCAAGCCAACGGATAGGAAGTGCTACAACTGTGGCCAAGTGGGACATCATAAGGATAAATGTCCACAACCTCTTAAGGAAAAGCAGATTGTGAAAGCATATGCTATCGGTGCTATTCCTTCTTCGTTGAATGCCCCAACTGCGGCGGAGTGATTGACATAGAAATGTGTTTATTTTATGCTCTTATTTCTTATCTTTTGTATATAAATGAATATTACTTGGGTATTGTTTTGTTACTTTTACAGATATTCCAACCCAGCCCGCATGCAACCAAAATGTAGAGAAATAGAGATCAATTTGCTGTGTATTTGCAGTTTGAAGAATTGTAGATGAAGATCTCACATCTAGTTGCTGTTGGACAAGAAAAGGATTGATAAAAAGGCTTTGAACATCACAAATCAATGAAGAAATGTCAAGGAAGCAAGAGGAAAAAGAGAAAAGGCCCAAAATTGCTTTAATTATCAAAGGCCCATTTGTATTTTTCATTGTAAACTAATTAGTGATGTAATGACCAGGCCCATTTATCATTAGGGTTAGGGTTAGGGTTTGGCTATCTACCCTATATATACCCCTGTAATAACCTAGTAGCCACCATCTCATCTCATCTCTTATTCCATTGTTCTAATAAAAGTTCTTCTTTCTCTTTTATTTTCTGCATTTTTTTTGTTTTCTTAGCAACTAGTGTTGTCTATACGATTAGATTCGGTAGAACACTATTTGTATTTTGCACTTATTTGCATTAGTGATTTACCGTCTGATTAGATTCAGCGGAAATCCTAATTTTAATTCTTGTTTGTTATTTCAATTTCTGCAATTTCAATTTCTGCTTTTATTATTTTCTTAGGTCAAATTGGATTTGATTAGATTCAAATCTAATTCATAGTTTTATTTCTTTTCCATTGAAATTGTGATCTGATCGTCGGTTCAGTTAGATCTGTTCTGAATCAAATTACAGTTTTAATTTTGTTTTGTTTTATTTTCAAAATCAACCTCCAAAGTTCGTCTAACACGCCCACGAAACATATAAATAATAAAATTTAACTTTCCTCCCTGTGTTCGACCTGTATGCTACACACCTGTATGCTTGCAGAATTTATTACAAATGTCGCGCTTTTCTAATTCATAGACTAGCGTCGATCACGGAGAAAGGAAAGAATGTCATCATTCAAGGTATGCTTTCTATTCATGATGTACCTGTTCGAGTTTTGTTTGATACTGGGGCTTCCCGTTCCTTCATATCTAGTGACCTGGTAGATATGTTGGGACTGGAACCCGAGATAGTCGATAGACCATTGGTTGTGACGAACCCGATTGGTGGTTCGACTAACCTTAGTATGATTTGCCGAAATTTGGTCTTATCAAGTCATGGATGTATGTTTGTGATTGCTTTGTTATGGGCTTTACTGGGTATAGCATTATATTGGGGGTCGATTGGCTCTAAAGATACAGGGTGGTGGTAGACTGTGAGGGCTTTTGCTGACAGTTAGGGCGGACGATGGGCGGAGGGTAGTGTTTAGTAGTCTACCTAGTGATTGGGTAATGGCTAGTTTTATAAATTCCCTCGACATCCCGCATGATGAGTTATCAGATGTGCCCGTGGTTGGCTAGTATCCGGACATCTTCGAGGAAGTGACCGGACTTCCACCACACCGAGAGATTGAGTTCCGTATTGATTTAGTGAAAGATGCCAGACCTATAGTGATGCCACTTCGTCGTATGGCACCAAGGGAGCAGCGAGAGCTCAGGGTGCAAGTAAGCGATCTTTTGAAGAAGGGGTTTATTAGAAGAAGTGTCTCCGAGTGGGGAGCACCAGTTGTGTTTGCCACTAAGGCAGATGGTTCCCTTCGTTTGTTTGTGGACTATCGCGAGTTGAATAAGGTGACGAGAAGAATAAGTATCCTCTGCAGCGGATATATGATTTGTTTGATCAACTGGAAGGAGCAAGAGTGGTCTCCCAGTTGGACCTCATGATAGGATTCCATCAGCTCCGAGTAGCGGCTGAGAGTGTTCCAAAAACAGAATTTAGGACGCCGTCTGGATTCTATGAGTGGTTGGTTATGCCATTTAGGTTGACCAATGCACCAGCATACTTCGTGGATCTTATGAATCGGGTGTTCAGAGATCAATTGAATAAGTTTGTTCTTGTGTTCGTAGACGACATCCTTGTTTACTCAAGGACAGAGGAAGAACACAAGGGACATTTGAGGATAGTGATGGAGGTGTTGAGAAAACACCAATTGAAAGCAAAATTTTCTAAGTGTCACTTCTGGAGGAGGGAAGTGAGATTCTTGGGCCATGTTGTTTCAGAGAATGTTATTGCCGTGGACCCCGCGAAGGTGGCTATGGTACAGGATTGGTCTACGCCCAAGAATGCAACAGACGTAAGAAGCTTCTTGGGTTTAGCTAGATATTATCGTAAGTTTATCCAGGACTTCTCCAAGATAGCAGAACCGTTGACTCAGTTGACTAAGAAGAATCAAGCCTTCGTCTGGGACGGAGTGTGTGAGAATGCATTCAAGAGTCTAAAAGAAAAGTTGACGCGTGCGCCAGTGTTAGTCATTCCTAAAGGGAATGAAGAAATGACGGTATACACGGATGCTTGTGGTACCGGACTAGGTGTTGTATTGATGCAAGGAGGTAGGGTTGTAGCTTATGCTAGTCGGCAACTAAAGCCGCATGAGAAAAAGTATCCTACCCATGATTTGGAACTGGCAACGATCGTGTTCACGTTGAAGATGTGGAGACATTATCTCTTGGGAGAGAGATTTGAGTTGTTTACCGATCATAAATCGTTAAAGTACCTCTTCTCTCAAAAGGATCTGAATCTCCGTCAGCAGAGATGGTTAGAGTTCTTGGCTTCGTATGATTTTGATATCGCATATACACCTGGGAAAGGCAATGCGGTAGCCGATGCCTTGAGTAGGAGACATGCCCGTTTAGGGGCTATGATTCTTGAATGGAAGCAACTGGAGTATATCGCAGGGTATGATTTCAGACCAAAGTGCGAATTGGATCTAGAGATATTAGCTAGTTTGACGATCAGACCCACCTTGATTGAGTGGATTGATTCCAGTCAGATAGACGATCCTAATCTATTGGAAATCATCTCCAAGTTAGAGATGAATATCGACGGTAAGGAGATGAATTTGTATGGGCTCGATCGAGAAAGATGGCTTCGAAAGAATGGAAGACTAGTTGTACCCAACGTGAATGGTTTGAGACATGAAGTGCTTAGGGAATGTCATCACTCGAAACTGACTATACACCCCGGTGGTGATAAGATGTATCGAGACATGAAGCAGACTTACTACTGGGAAGGGATGAAAAGAGACGTTGGGAAGTTTATATCCAAGTGCATGAATTGCCAGCTAGTTAAAGCAGAGCGAAAGAAGCCTAGTGGTTTGTTGCAACCATTAGAAATTCCCGAATGGAAATGGGAGCAAGTCTCGATGGATTTCATTGATGGTTTACCAAGGACTAAATCGGGACATGATAGCATTTGGGTAATTGTGGATCCATTGACTAAGAGTGCAAGATTTATACCAGTCAAATCGACCAGAACGGCAACTAAGCTAGCAGAACTGTATATGAAGTGGGTAGTGAGATTTCATGGAGTACCTAAAAGCATTGTGAGTGACCAAGACCCGTTGTTTACTATTGGGTTTTGGAAGAGCTTACAAGAGGCTCTAGGGTCGGAATTGTATCTCAGTACCGCGTATCATCCTCAAATCAACGGTCAGACGGAGAGGGTGAATCGTATATTGGAAGATCTCTTGAGAGCTTGTATACTGGATTTTGGTGGATCATGGGATGACCATTTGCATCTAGTAGAGTTTGCATATAATAATAGCTACCAATCCAATATCGGTATGGCTCCATATGAAGCTTTGTACGGAAGACCGTGCAACTCACCATCATGTTGGATAGAGACCGGTGAGAAGTTTGTGCTTGGACCAGATGTGGGAAGGGAGACTTCAGATAAGATTAAGATCATTCAACAACGGATGAAGGCTACCCAGGATAGGCAGAAGAGTTATGCTGACAAGAGGAGAAGAGACATAAAATTCTCCGTTGGTGACTTGGTGTTTGTCAAGATTTCTCCGTTGAAGAGCGTGATACGATTTGGCAGGAGAGGCAAGTTGGCACCAAGATTTGTTGGCCCATTCCCAGTTCTCGAACAAGTTGGGAATTTGGCATATAGAATTGAATTACCAGAGAAGATGGCGGGAGTTCACAACGTATTTCATATTTCCCAGCTAAGGAAGTTCGTGCACGACCCATATTTGACTATTTCACCTGATTAGTTAAAGGACTTCGAAGTGGAACCCGAGGCGGTTGGGAACCGCAAGCCGATTCGTATTGTCGAGCACGATACGAAGCAACTTAGAAGGAAGGCGGTGAGGCTAGTCAAGGTTCAGTGGGGCGAGAACGAGAATGACTGTACTTGGGAGACAGAGGAGAGCATTAGGAAGACGTATCCAGAACTCTTTGCCTGGTAAGATTTACTTTGCAATTTAGTTATTCAGCATACTAGGAAAGACTTGTTTTGCATGTTTGATTGTTGTTTTATGGTTAATAGGCATGCAGGACCCTTTGTGCGTTTTGGTTAGGGAATTTCGGGGGCGAAATTTCTTAAGGAGGGGAGAATGTAACAACCCGCATTCTACGCATCGGAGGATCGTAGAATATTTATTTCTTTCTCATATGAGGTCGTATGGCCATGTAAAGTTGGGAAATGACTATTGAGGTCATTTCCCATGTTCATGATTTTTGTCGATTTTTAAATGACCGTTTTCCCCCTAGCTGATAATGTTTCGGTCATAACTTTTGATTGGAAAGGAATTTTGACCTGAAACCACATCCATTAGATTCGTTTGATGGTTTACCCTTCCGTAGAGTGGTCATAATAGCTAAACGGACTTATCATTTGGGAGATATGGCTGAAATAAGGTTTGGAAGGTGAAAAACTGCTTAACCGGGCCAAATAGAGTGAACAGTGAATGGGTCCATAACCCATTTCGGGATTAGGGTTATGGGGAGGCTGAAAAAAGTTAGGGTTTCATTCCATTTCAGTTTTCTAGCCTCCACTTACCTCTTAGAAACCCTAAAAATGGCCTCCAACCTCTAAATCACCTCCAAACCACTTTCTAATTAAGGATTTATGCTTAGCAACATCAAATCAAGGGAGATCTTCACCAAATCAAGATTAGAGCTGATGTTTAGCCTTGGTATTCGCGCCATATTAGAGATTTATTTCAGATCTAAGGTTTATTTGTGGCTAAGGTGAGTGATTTGCACAGTTCCTCACTAATTATGGTTAATAAAGGGTAATTAGTGTCAATTAGCGAATTTATACATGTTAAAAATCTGGAAAAATATTGATAAATTTCGAAATAATGTTTTAGACCTCTGTTAGAAATTGGGTTTGATTTGGTTAAGTTTTACTAATCATGTCACTAGTTTTTCTTAAACATGCTTAAGGGAAAATATGGGGTCTTGGCTATGTTTGATCCATTTTAACCTATAATATTGATGTTTTGGTGTTTGAGGTCACTTATATTTGTTGCTATGACTGTATGGTATGCTTTGTGATTGATTAGAATAGTTAGAATGGTGGAAAACGTCGTCGAATGGCGTAAAACACTCGCTGGAAAGTTGCAGGAAGACGGTGCAGGTTTCTGATCGGATCGGATGGATGGGCTCGGACCGGATAATGGGCTGGGCAAGGGATCACCGAACCGAACCGAGGCTTGGCATAAGAGAAAGTTTGGCAAAAAGGAAGGCCATTATGGCTAAACTGGGATCGGATCGGAGCATCACAACCGAAGGGGCCAACATCTAATGGAGGAGAGCTACCGAACCGAACCAAGATGCGTCTAACCGACCCGACCCGCCAGAGGGCACCCGAACCGAACCGATGTACTACGAAGGGACTTGGAGGCCACGACCCGACCCGGAGCACTTGGAGAGAGGCCGATCCGAACCGACAGAGAAGAAGGACTAAGGATCCGAACCGATCCAGTGATGACCAATAACCCGAAATGCAAAGCTCAGGATCCAGTTGGAAACCAATGAGTTCACTTCATGGTTGGGCTTTGCTGCGGGACGTGTGCAAAGGAGTTGTCAACGTTCATAACTTCGATTCACCACTGAAAAGGAATGACGGGCTACGTATCAGTGCAATAGAGTCATCATGACTCGAGGGGCAAAGTGATCGTAGTAAGATTATGAGCCAGTGCAGTGGAGCCGTTGCGACTCCATGGGGGCAGAGTGGACATAGTGAAGGATTAGTAAGGCTATGAGCCAGTGCAGTGGGGTGTGTACGACTCCATGGGGCAAAGTGGACATAGCGAATAATTAGTGGCTATGGATCAGTGCAGTGAAGCCGTTGTGACTTCATGGGGCAGAGTGATCATAGCAAAATATTGGGTGGTCGAAGTGGTGGATATTGTATGCTTTACGCACTGAGTGAGAGATGTGAGGATGGTTGCTATGTTTGATTTGTTTGCCATCACTATGACATGCACACCCCCAACCCATGTATGCTTGTACACCATATGTTAGTGGTACCTTAGAGTGTTGTACAGTATGTAGTGCTAACTCTTTGGTTGTAGGTTCAGGTATGGTTTAGTATACCTGTTATTGTTCTGTTTAGCTGCTTAACGCTCACACCAGACTTTTGTCTAACCCAGAGTTTTATGTCTCTTCTTATTACTCTGGGTGCTCCTAAACGAGCAAACTAGAGACAGGTTAGCTGGTGATGCATGAGTAGTTGATCCGGAGGCGGGCAGGAGGCTTCTACGTATGATATATATATATATATATATATATATATATATATATATATTCTCCCTGTGTCGTCGGTGGTCACTACTTGGATTTAGTAGTGTACCTCCCTTATCTTGTTTTTACCTTTAGAGACAGTTTGAAAAGTTGTAATAATGATGATGTGGAACATAAGCTGTATTTGGATTTTCCGCTGCTATGATAGTTTGTTTTCAGCTTATGCATTGTCTCACTTGTTTTATGTCAAGAATGTTGTTATTATATTTTGTTCTATGCGTTGTGAGACATTCTACAGGTTCCTTGTTGATTCTTCGTCTTCTTCCTTTCCTTCTGACGACCGTCCCATGCTAACTGGACATGTGTACAGTGCACTTTTGGAGTAAATGTCGGTTGGTGCGGGGCGGGCCATCACAAATAAGAATTATAGGGTTGTATTGATCGATGCCCTTCTGTAATTACATGATGAAACCATTTCTTCCATATTCTTTTTAAAAATTGATAGTGCACACGAGTGCATGTAGTTGAAGTTGTTCCTCGTTGCGCATTTGCATTAATTAGAGGAATATGAGCCATTGGTATGTCCTGAACTCTGTCAAACTGTCTAAGTACTCTGTTCGGATGATATAGCTCTACAACGGGTAGTCCGAGAATACAATCACTACACTAAGAAATAACATGAAACTAATGATAGTGACTTGCAAAGATGCAATGTAACAACCTGGAAAATATGAGCCAATTTAAAAAAATTTAATTGGTTATTTTAAAGAAATTAGAGCAATTGAAATAGAATATTTCAATAAAGTAAAGAGTTAGAAATGGTGCGGCAGTTTGAAAAATTGAATTCAAATTTTGACTGAATGTACCGGGTACAAAATAAAACGGATTTTAGTGAAACCAAAAATATTTAAATCTGTTTATGATTATCTTTCTAACGATATGAAAAATCGAAGTTTCGTAGCGGGATTCAAAAGTTATGGCCAAATGAATTTTCAGAAAGGTCGCTATAGAGAATATATAGCCCTTGAAAATAGACATTTTGCAAACGACCTCAGAATTCGACGAAACCACTTTTGCTGGATCCGGGATGTCAAATTATCACTATGTTTCAAATTCCATAATTTTTGAAGATAATATGTGAGCGTGGCGAAGGAAAATGTGTTTGGTCAATTTCTATTGAATTGGGTCGACCTGAAAATAGACATTTTTCAAACGGTCTCAGAATTCGATGAAATCAGTTTTGTTGGGACCGTATCGTCAAAACAAAGCTAGATTTATTTTTCGGGAATTTTTGAGATCAGTTTGTGGCCCTAGCAAATTGAAATGTATGTTCAATTCAAATATTGAATGTTTTATATTTTAATTTGAACGAAAACTAACTGAAACTGTCGAATGGACCTACGAAACATATCCCATTGTGTTCGGAATGGGGGTATTTAGCTACAGGCGACATTCGTTGGGCTTGGATTGGAGTTCGTATGTTGTGGAGGGTATTTTTAGATTTAAAAGAATTTAAAATAAATATAAAATTCCTGGACCAATAGAATTTCACTTTCTATTTTCTCGGTCAACGGATAAAACCCGCTACCCCCCTGCGAATAACGGAAGTACCTCCTCAAAGTATCGATCTTCTCGCCGCCGCCACGTACGCTAGGGACCACCGAACCAGATCGCACCCCTTGCGCCGGAGCGCCTTTCGCCCCTCTTTGAGGTGGATACTCCGATCATGTCAACGTGTTACGGATTTGCAGAAAATCGCGATCCTAGTTTTGAACAAACTGCTGAGAGGTAAAGGGTTTGGTATTTTGAACTGATTTTAACATTTAAAAGTGTTGCAAACTTCTAAAAATCATATCTTTTTGCTATGTTGACAAAATTCGATGAAACAGGAAACATCGAGACCGTGTCGACACTCTCTACATTCTAGAAGTGTCCATCGATTTTTTCGAGCTCGCTACGATTTTTAGCAAAGCAACAAACCAATGTGTGATTTCTAAACTGAAACGAATGGAAATGCGTTGTGTAAGTTAAACAAGCGAAGTATAAATTATATACACGTTGTATACCTCATGTACATGTGTTGTATAAGTTATATGAGCGATGTATAAATTATACATGCATTGTATAAATCATATATGTGTTGAAATGGAAGTGGAATATACTTATATATATATATGTATGTACTCCCCTTGTCCACAAACCATGGACGATAATTATTGATTGTGAATTGGCGTGAAAAATTTGGTGAATAATGCGAATAGTTGATATAATTGTTTGTGGTTGATATTGTTTGATTGTGGTTGAAATATACCCGTTTGTGGTTGAAAAATACCCGTTTGTGGTTGAAACAAAATTAGAATAGGTTGTGGAAAAGAAAAACATACTCGCCTGCGTGCGAACTAGATGTATGAAATCCCCATTGTCAAAAACCGCGAGGTTTTAAGGTAGAGCGAGGAGCTGTAATCGGGACGGTGCCGGTTTTAAATACCCTGCCGTTATGCTGCCGAAATTTTCAATAATATTCATGTGTTAGAATTATTTCATGTGTTGAAACTCTTTTCATGTGTTGAAACTATATTCATGTGTTGAAACCATATTCATGTGTTGAATAGAAATTCATGTGTTGAGTAGAAATTCATGTGTTGAATAGAAATTCATGTGATGAATAAAAATTTTTGAAAAACAAAAATAACATTTTTATCACATATATAGAATATATAAAATATTCATGTTTTAAATAAATTGTTTTAACACTAAAAATCACATTATTATTACATATATATAAACTATAGAAAACATTCATGTGTTGAATAAAGGACTAGAACGATAAAATCATATTTTTATCATATGTGTGAAGTCGAAAATATTCATGTGTTGAATATAAGCAGTGAACAATAAAATCTACATTTTTATTGTGAATATGAAGTGCTAAAAATGTTCATGTGTTGAATAAATATTTTTGATGATAAAAATATCATTTTTATCATGTATATGACTCGCTAAAAATACACAAGTGTTGAAATAAATATTTGTTTGCTATGAATAATATTTTTAACATGTATGTGAACTAAATAAAATAGTCATGTGTTGAAATATATATTTTTTGTTCGCTAGAAATATTATTTTTAGCTTAGTTTCGCACATATATATATACATGTCTCGAACAGGAAAATGGATTAGCTGTTGAGTAAAGATTTTATTTGTGTGCCCAACAAATAGGTAAACCTTAATGAGTTGGATGTGCAATATTATTATATCAACTCTTGTGAATGCCATTGGATGCGGAGTGCTGGTTGTTCTGTGTGTAATAATAAACGTCACCATAGGATAGTAACAATTAATTTTGAACTACACTACATGGCATACTTCTTAAAGATCGGCACACTTCATCATATACCACATAAGCATTTGGAGCTTGTGTGACGAGGTTGAAGATTTACCATACGAGCGAGAGGCTTGTATGGCGATGACTATATATTACAGGTTGAACTGATGACTGATATGGACTATGTAAAATGTACCGGTAAATTGCCAAATTAATAAAAAAAACCATGCGGGTCTAGAGATGAAAATAAACACGTCTCTCTGGTCATTAACGCACAAAAACCATTTATATGGTGATGAGAATTTATTCTCTGGAGTTATGATCTATACGCACTCCCCTGTGGACACCGAAATATATCACTATAAATATGTGTATGCTTATTAGGATTTATTGGGTACCTAATACGGCCCAATAAATTTCCAAACCCCTTCCTGTACAAAGGAGGTTATGGCGAAATTTTCTGAAATTTAAAGGCGTTAGTGAAATATTTGAAGTGAAAACGATATTGAAATCATCGAATAAATTATATTTATATATATAAAAATATAAATTAAATAAAAAAAATCGAGCCCCTACAGTTCGCGTTTTGAAATCGTAACTTTAAACGATTATACTGAAAGATCCGACCATCGGATTTTGATGAAACTGAAACTGTTGGGTTCGCTTTGGGAATATCTTCCCAACGATATAAACTTTGTTGAGATCCTACGGTTAGATTTTCAGATATGTGTAAAACAAATTTGGGGAAAAATGCGCCAGTGCCTCGACACGACCTGAAATGTCGTTTAATTAAATAGGGTCATTTTTAAATAAATAAAAATGGCGATATATCGTTATAAAATATTATAGACGATATGAAATGGAAATAAACCGATTATACTTGGTTTGCTTGTCACTTGATGGTTGAATGTGTTTGACATGAAAATTGTACTAAAGAGCTGAAATGTGAATGTCGAATAATTTAACCATGGGAAGAATTGATTTGGAATCTAAATATACGTGAATTATTTGAAAAGGCCGAGTTAATTCTCATTTCAAATAATTGATCGATGATTGGAAGTCGAAGAGATGAAGACGGTTCAAGACCAAAAATCTTCACATCGAATGGATGGGCGCTACTGATGCTCATGATTGGAGTAACTACCTTGAAAGAGCTGAAGTGGTAGTTGTCCGGACGTATTTGTTGATTGTACGGATATGCGAGGAATATGGTGCCTCCGGTTTCGTTCAGACCCAGAACGAACTTGTAAATGGACTGTGTGTCTAACATTGGATTTTGTTCTGTGCTGATTGATCTCTATTAAATATATATCTATTTGGCAGCGGAGAATTTATTCTCTTGCTTAACGCCCTTCTCTGAGACTTACGAGCTCAGAGGTTATATATCGATAGAAATCAGTTGCATGGAGTGAATTGCCTGTGTGGCACGCCTAAGTGGCAGATGATCAAGGCTTCTGTTGAAAAGCAAAGTCTTATGGTTGATGATCAAAGCATGGCCTACGTGGCGTATCTTTGTGTATAGCGTTGATTCGCGAGCCTCACACCTCGGTATGAGTCAAAAAACGGGATAAGGACCCAAGGAGTGCACGACGTTTCTTTCTAGCTACGGGTGATGTCAGTGACCTACCAGCCCTGACATTTATATAATTTTTACTTGTGTGGTTGTTGGAATGCGAGGCGCCTCGATTATAGGTCCTATAGGACCGGGATACATGTGTTCAGGATATGCCAATCCTCAAAAGTAAGAGAGGACCAGCCTTGGAGGTTCCATGGATCGCTATGTGTGGTCCTGAGGCATTTTCTAGAGTATCTCAAATTGGAGAGGAGCTTGCCCCTTGCATCAACTCATGATGGAATCCAATTTCCAATACGAAATTACAGATTTGATTGTATTACTAGTATGACGACATGATATATGGTACCCATGCCGTCTATGATTGATATTTATGATGGAAGTTGCTTTTGAAACATATATGCACTAGTAATAATATCAAACACTTTTGTTTTATACGTATCAAGCATTTCTTGGCCATTATAAGTTAAAACTCTATCCTCCGGCTTGCGTTGCATTGTGTGATGGGACCTGAGTCTTATAATGGCTTCATTTTTATAAAAAGCATTGCGATGATTTAATAATTTACTTTACTTCATGCACTGGAAATCACTGGAGTAAACCCGTTCCGCGAAAGTGGCGTGGTCCTATGATTTGCCTTATTTTTATTGTTGTTTAATTAGTTAAGTAGATTTCTCATACCAGTCCCATGACTGACTCGTAGTTTGTTTCACCTTGCAAACTCAGGTGCCCTTATTTCACACGGGCAGCCTAGTACCAGGTAGCAGGACATATTTTGGCTTTGGCACTTCAGCAGGGAGTGCATCTTTTGGCTCATATGGCGAGGCTTGACTTCTCAGTGATTGGACTATTGATATTCCGCCATTATTATCTATGTATATGATTCCACTTCTGGCGATGCAGACTGATATTTCTTTTATGTACTCTCATGTGTATATGTACTGCTTATGGCGATGTAGACTGATCATGTACTTTTATGCACTAAGTTGTATCCTATACCGTGCTCTCTGATGTTGTGACATATTATGATTCCGCTGTCATATTTATGTAAATTATTTTATTCGATGCTTTTTCTATTATCTGTACTCTGCTAATGATGATTAATGTGTTATATTCCAATGATTATCCTTAACACCATCGTACGGGGTTTTGGGATCATCACAGTTGGTATCAGAGCTTTGGTTAACCTTAGTTCTGGAATTTAACACATTAAACACCTCGTCATAATATAATCCGTAGTGTTCTAAGGAGAGTAGCTCATTAGAGATAGGACTAGTAATGTCGAAGAATGAGCTAAGCAGAATAGAAAAAATAATTTGATCAGTACATCATTGTCTTTCCTTAAGTTCTTCTGCTGTACCATATATTAAAATAATCGTTTCTGAGGGCTGACTCTTTTCTTGCTTATACAGATGGCTACCCGAGCAGCAACAGCTAGAGGAGGCCGATGATGCCGAGATAGAGGAAGAGGGGATGTCCCCGCTGCAGAAGGGCCTTTGATACAACCACTAGCCGCTCATCCATTCGAGCTAGACCGAGTGGCGAAGAGATACAAAAATCTCGGGGGCAAAACCTTCTCAGGAACAGGCACAGTGATAGACGCCTTAGCATGGTTGAAAACTTGCGAAAAGATATTAGGTGGCTTAAGGCTAGGAGATCATGATAAGGCAATTATGGGTGCCTGGCTTTTACAAGATGAGGCAGAATTATGGTGGGAAGCCATCACCGCTGAGGACCAAAATGTAGCGAGAACTTGGGACGAGTTCAAGGCAATGTTTAAGGAGAAGTTCATCCCAGAACAAGCGATGGAGTGTATGCACGATGAATTTTCCAATCTCCAACAAGGAGACCTCTCCGTGCAGGACTATCTTAATAAGTTCACGCAACTATCTCATTACGCCCCAGAGCTTATCACGACTGAAAAGGCGAAGAACAAAAGGTTCATACATGGGCTTAAGCGTAAGTATCAAGATAGAGCCATAAGCCACATCAAACACGCATTTGCAAACTTAGTGGAAATGGTCTGTAATTATGAAGACTTGGACCAGAGGAACCTCGATCTAGACCGCGCCAAGAGTCAAGAGGGAAACAAACGTCAGACTTCTGTGAACCAGCCTGAGTCCAGCAACGCAGCATCCACAAATCAGCAAGCTAGCAAGCCACCCAAGGGAAGCTGTTTTAATTGTGGTAAGATGGGACACTACTCCAATGTGTGCATAGCTCCAAAGCGGTAGAGGACCAACTCACAAAGCTCAATCCATAACTCTCAGAATTCTCCATTATGCTTCAACTGCCGCCAAACAAGACATCTCGTCAAAGATTGTCCATTTCTAAAGAAGGCAGAAGTTGCTCATGTTTATGACGGGGCAAACCCGCCAGCTGCTTCAGATGGAGCAGGTAAACCTGATGTTTTGGGAGGTACCCTTACAATTAAAAATATTCTTATTTCTGTACTATTTGACACTGGTGCATCACATAGTTTTATTGCAAGAAACATAGTCAAAAAGTTAAAGTTAAAAGTAAGAGACCTTAAAGAACCGATTAGAGTTCATAATTCGATAGGAGGATCTCTTGTTCTTAGTTCATATTGTAGAGTGCCAGTCTCTTATTCTTTCTACAAGTTTCCTTTTGATCTAGTCGTTATGGATTTTCCTGAGTTCGATATCATTCTCGGGCTAGATTGGTTAACGAAATACGAGGCCGAAGTAAAATGTGCCGAAAGAGAAGTCAAAATTAAAACGAAGCTTGGATATATTACAATACCATGCCATGGTTCAGATCCGAATAGAAAAGAATTTTGGTCTATGCTAGAAGTTGTTCCCACCTTATTAGAAAAGATTCATGTTGTTAAAAACTATGCGGATGTGTTTGAAGAAGTCGAAAACTTACCTCCGCAAAGAGAAATTGAATTCAGAATCGATCTAATTCCAAATGCCAGACCAGTGGTACATCCAATTCGAAGAATGACCCCAAAAGAAAAAAAAGAATTAGGTGATCAAACTCGTCAACTGCTATGGAAGGATCTGATTAGACCTAGCTTTTCTAGTTGGGATGCAGATGTAGTGTTTGTTCCTAAGTCAGACGGTACTCTCCAATTGTGTGTTGATTACCGTGACCTCAACAAGCAGACGCTCAAAAACAAATATCCATTACCCCTCATCGATGATCTGTTAGACTAATTAAATGGAGCGAGAGTATTTTCCAGAATGGACCTAGCTACAGGTTTCCATCAACTGAGAATTGCCGAAGAGTGTGTTCCTTTGACAGCTTTCAGAGGTCTAGACATATTTTATGAGTGGTTAGTAATGTCGTTCGGCTTATGCAATGCTCCAGCATATTTCGTCGATTTAATGAATAGAGTGTTCAGAGAAGTTCTGAATAAATTTGTTTTAGTATTCATCGATGATATTTTAATCTACTCCAAATCAGAAACCGAGCATGAAAAACATTTAGAATAAGTATTGGGGATTCTGAGAAAGAACGTCTTCAAAGCTATATTTTCTAAATGCATCTTCTGGCAAAATGAAGTGAAGTTCCTTGGCCATGTCGTGTCAAAGGAAGGAATTTCTGTAGATCCGAGCAAAATTGCAGCAATTCAAGACTGGAAACAGCCTACGACACCCACAGAAGTCCGAAGTTTTCTTGGGTTGGCAAGTTATTATCGGAAATTCGTTAAGGATTTTTCGAATATATCCGGTCCATTAACAAAGCTTACAAAGAAGCACGAGAGATTTAAGTGGACTTCTGACTATGAGGAAGCTTTCCAGGAATTGAAATCAAAATTGACCACCGCTCTAGTATTAACCATTATCGATGGCAATCAGGATTTGACGGTATGGACGGATGCTTCTATTAGAGGTCTTGGTGCAGTATTAATGCAAAGATGCCAAGTAGTAGATTATGCATGCCGTCAGTTGAAACCGCATGAGAAGAATTATGTAACTCATGATCTTGAGTTGCTAGCCATCGTCTTTGCTTTGAAAATCTGGAGGCATTACTTATTGGGTGACAAATTCGAATTGTTTACGGACCATCAATCATTAAAGTATTTGTTTACCCAGAAAGATCTAAACTTGAGACTGCAGCGTTGGCTAGAATTTCTCGTAGCTTATGATCTAGATATCCTGTAGTATACGCCGGGAAAAGCTAATGTAGTAGCAGATGCGCTTAGCAGAAAAATCGCAATCATTGCCAATTTTATAATTACGCCTTCATTGATTGATAAAATCTCTGCTCTTCAGAAGAATGATCATTTCATTCAAAGAATCAGAGAGAGAATACAAAAAGGCGAACCCTCGAGTTTTTAGGTAGATAAGGAAGAAATTCTGAGATTAAAAGGGAGGATCTGAGTTCCTAACATCCCAGAGCTCAAAAGGGAGGTGCTCGATGAATGTCATTGATCCAAGCTTTGCATTCATCTAGGGGTAAGTAAGATGTACAATGATCTCAAACGCACCTTCTGGTGGAGGTCCATGAAGAGGGACATTTCTTTATATGTTAGTAGGTGCTCTACTTGTCAACTAGTCAAAAGCGACCAACATAAGCTGGTCGAATTTTTGCAACCGTTGGAAATTCCAGGGTGGAAGTGGGAATAGATTTCCATGGATTTCATAGATGGTTTGCCCCGAACCAAGAAAGGTAATGATAGTATTTAGGTGATCGTAGATAGCTTCACGAAGACTGCCCATTTCATACCTGTCTGATCCAATAGAACCGCCCAAAGTCTAGCACAGATTTATTTCAAAGAAATTGTTAAGCTGCATAGAGTTCCCGTCAGCATAGTCAGTGATAGAGATCCAATATTTGCTAGCAAATTCTGGGAGGCATTCCAGACAGAATTGGGAACAAAACTGAACCTGAGCACTGCTTATCACCCTCAGAGAGATGGCCAAACTGAGAGGGTGAACATAATTCTAGAAGATTTACTGCGAGCTTGCATTATTGATTTTGGCGGGTCATGGGAAGATCACTTGCATTTGGCAGAATTCTCATACAACAACAGTTATCAAGCAAGTTTGAAAATGTCGCCATTTGAAGCATTATATGGTAGACTGTGCAAATCACTCACATGTTGGGTAAAACCTGGCAACATACTTGTGTTGGGACCCGATATGATTCGAGAAGCATCAGATAAAGTCGATTTCATCAAAAAAACGATTGCAAACTGCTCAAAGCCAACAGAAAAGTTATGCAGATTCTAGAAGAAGAGATTTAGCATTTGCTATTGGTGATTATGTCTATTTGAAAGTTTCTCTGATGAGAGGAGTAATCCGATTCGGTAAAACTGGGAAGTTGGCACCCAGATTTATTGGTCCCTTTACTATACTTGAACGAATTGGAACTCTTGCTTATAGGGTTCAGTTACTTGATTGGTTGCATGGAGTACATAATGTGTTTCACGTATCTCAATTTAGAAGACATGTGCATGTTCCAGATCTTGTTGTAGAAGAAGCAGCGCAACAGGACTTGGAAATTACTCCAGAATTAGCAGTCAGAAGAGTGCCATTAAAATTGTTGGCAAAGAAACTAAAGAACTAAGGAACAAGAAGGTTCATTTGGTTAAAGTGCAGTGGAGTAGTGATCCTAGAGACCGTACTTGGGAGACTGAGGAAAGCATTAAGCAAGCTTCCCCCAAATGCAAAGTGGACATCTCTGACTAACTCCGGTGCAAGGTAACTTTATAATACTTTGCATTTTCATTTTTTATTTCCTACTATACTGTTGTTTCCTTTTTGAGAATGAAAAGTTGTAAGTGGAGGAGATTGTAACAACCCGGAAAATACGAGCCAATTTAAAAATTTTAAATTAGTTATTTTAAAGAAATTAGAGCAATTGAAATAGAATATTTCAATAAAATAAAGAGTTAGAAATGGTGCGGCAGTTTGAAAATTTGAACTCAAACTTTGACTGACTGTACCGGGTGCAAAATAAAACGGATTTTAGGGAAACCAAAAATATTTAAATTTGTTTATGATTATCTTTCTAACGAATCTGAAAAATCGAAGTTTCATAGTGGGAACCAAAAGTTATGGCCAAATGAATTTTCAAAAAGGTCGCTATAGAGAATATATAGCCCCTGAAAATAGACATTTTGCAAACGACCTCAGAATTCGACGAAACCACTTTTGTCAGATCCGGGATGTCAAATTATCGCTAGGTTTCAAATTCCATAGTTTTTGAAGTTTATATGTGAGCATGGCGAAGGATAATGTGTTTGGTCAATTTTTGTTGAATTGGGTCGACCTGAAAATAGACATTTTTCAAACGGTCTCAGAATTCGACGAAATCAGTTTTGTTGGGACTGTATCGTCAAAACAAAGCTAGATTTATTTTTCTGGAATTTTTGAGATTACTTTGTTGCCCTAGCAAATTGAAATGTACGTTCAATTCAAATATTGAATGTTTTATATTTTAATTTGAAGGAAAACTGACTGAAACAATCGAATGGGCCTACGAAACGTATCCCATTGTGTTCTGAATGAGGGTTTTTAGCTAGGGGCGACAATCGTTGGGCTTGGATTGGAGTTCGTATGTGGTGGAGGGTATTTTTAGATTTAAAAGAATTTAAAATAAATATAAAATTCCTAGACTAATAAAATTTCACTTTCTATTTTCTCGGTCAACGGATAAAACCAGCTAACCCCCCCCCCCCCGTTGAACGATGGAAGTACCTCCTCACCTTCTCTCTTCTTTTTCTCTTAATCCACTCAATAAAAACCCATGGCCCTTTGGAGAATTTTGTAGTGCTTTTCACGATCTTCACAACCATATAAATATTCGATTTTTTCGTGGCCTGTAGCTCACGAATCACCTCCTCAAAGTATCGATCTTCTTGCCGCCGCCACGTACGCTAGGGACCACCGAACCAGATCGCACCCCCTTGCGCCGGAGCGCCTCTCTCCCCTCTACAAGGTGATATACTCCAATCGTGTCAACGTGCTACGGATTTGCAGAAAATCGCGACCCTAGTTTTGAAAAAACTGCTGAGAGGTAATGGGTTTGGTGTTTTGAACTGATTTTAACATTTAAAAGTGTTGCAAAATTCTAAAAATCACATCTTTTTGCTATGTTGACGAAATTCGATGAAACAGGAAACATCGAGACCGTGTCGACGCTCTCTACATTCTAGAAGTGTCCCTGGATTTTTCTGAACTCGCTACGATTTTTAGCAAAGCAACAAACCAATGTGATATTTCTAAACTAAAATGAATGGAAATGCGTTGTGTAAGTTATACAAGCGAAATATAAATTATATACACGTTGTATACCTCATGTACATGTGTTGTGTAAGTTATATGAGCGATGTATAAATTATACATGCATTGTATAAATCATATATGTGTTGAAATGGAAGTGAAATATACTTATATATATATATGCACTCCCCTCGTCCACAAACCATGGACGATAATTATTGATTGTGAATTGGCGCGAAAAATTTGGTGAATAATGCGAATGGTTGATAGAATTGTTTGTGGTTGATATTGTTTGATTGTGGTTGAAATATACACGTTTGTGGTTGAAAAATACCCGTTTGTGGTTGAAACAAAATTAGAATAGGTTGTGGAAAAGAAAAACATACTCGCTTGCGTGCGAACTTGATGTATGAAATCCACATTGTCAAAAACCGCGAGGTTTTAAGGTAGGGCGAGGAGCCGTACTCGGGACGGTGCCGGTTTTAAATACCCTGTCGTTATGCTGTCGAAATTTTCAATAATATTCATGTGTTAGAATTATTTCGTGTGTTGAAACTCTTTTCATGTGTTGAAACTATATTCATGTGTTGAAACCATATTCATGTGTTGAATAGAAATTCATGTGTTGAGTAGAAATTCATGTGTTGAATAGAAATTCATGTGATGAATAAAATTCTTTGAAAAACAAAAATAACATTTTTATCACATATATAGAATATATAAAATATTCATGTTCTAAATAAATTGTTTTAACACTAAAAATCACATTTTTATTATATATATAAACTATAGAAAACATTCATGTGTTGAATAAAGGACTAGAACGATAAAAATCATATTTTTATCGTATATGTGATGTCGAAAATATTCATGTGTTGAATATAAGGAGTGAACAATAAAATCTACATTTTTATTGTGAATATGAAGTGCTAAAAATGTTCATGTGTTGAATAAATATTTTTGATGATAAAAATATCATTTTTATCATGTATATGACTCGCTAAAAATACATAAGTGTTGAAATAAATATTTGTTTGCTATGAATATTATTTTTAACATGTATGTGAACTAAATAAAATATTCATGTGTTGAAATATATTTTTTATTCGCTAGAAATATTATTTTTAGCTTAGTTTCACACACATATATATATATATACATGTGTCGAACAGGAAAATGGATTAGCTGTTGAGTAAAGATTTTATTTGCGTGCCCGACAAAGAGGTAAACCTTAATGAGTTGGATGTGCAATATTATTATATCAACTCCTGTGAATGCCATTGGATGCGGAGTGCTGGTTGTTCTGTGTGTAATAATAAACGTCGCCATAGGATAGTAACAATTAATTTTGAACTGCACTACATGGCATACTTCTTGAAGATAGGCATACTTCATCATATACCACATAAGCATTTGGAGCTTGTGTGACAAGGTTGAAGATTTACCATATGAGAAAGAGGCTTGTATGGCGATGACTGTATATTACAGGTTGAACTGATGACTGATATGGACTATGTAAAATGTACCAGTAAATTGCCAGATTAATAAAAAAAACCACACGGGATTGGAGATGACAATAAACACGTCTCTCTGGTCATTAAGGCACAAAAACCATTTATAGGGTGACTAGAATTTATTCTTTGGAGTTATGATCTATACACACTCCCCTGTGGACACCAGAATATATCACTATAAATATGTGCATGCTTATTAGGATTTATTGGGTACCTAATACGGCCCAATAACTTTCCAAACCCTTTCCCGTACAAAGGAGGTTATGGCGAAATTTTCTGAAATTTAAAGGCATTAGTGAAATATTTGAAGTGAAAACGATATTGAAATCGTCGAATAAATTATATTTATATACATATAAATATAAATTAAATAAAACAAATTAAGCCTCTATAGTTTGCGTTTTGAAATTGTAACTTTAAACGATTATACCGAAAGATCCGACCATCGGATTTTGACGAAATTGGAACCGTTGGGTTCTCTTTGGGAATATCTTTCCAATGATATAAATTTTGTTGAGATCCAACGGTTAGATTTTCAGATAAGTGTAAAACAAATTTGGGGAAAAACAGTTCCAGTGCCTCGGCACGACCTGAAACGTCGTTTAATTAAATAGGGCCATTTTTAAATAAATAAAAATAGCGATATATCGTTATAAAATATTATAGATGGTATGGAATGGAAATAAACCGATTATACTTGGTTTGCTTGTCACTTGATGGTGGAATGTGTTTGACATGAAAATTATACTAAAGAACTGAAATGTGTATGTCGAATAATTTAACCATGGGAAGAATCGATCTGAAACCTAAATATATGTGAATTATTTGAAAAGGCTGAGTTAATTCTCATTTCAAATAATTGATCAACGATTGGAAGTCGAGGAGATGAAGACGGTTCAAGACCGAAAATCTTCACATCGGATGGATGGGTGCTACTGATGCTCATGATTGGAGTAGCTACCTTGAAAGAGATGAAGTGGTAGTCGTCCGGACGTATTTGTTGATTGTATGGGTATGTGAGGAATATGGTGCCTCCGGTTTCGTTCAGACCCAGAACGAACTTGTAAATGGACTGTGTGTCTGACATTGGATTTTGTTCTGTGCTGATTGATTTCTATTAAATATATATCTGTTTGGCGGCGGAGAATTTATTCTCTTTCTTAACACCCTTCTCTGAGACGTACGAAATCAGAGGTTATATATCGATAGAAATCAGTCGCATGGAGTGAATTTCCTGTGTGGCACGCCTAAGTGACAGATGATCAAGGCTTCTATTGAAAAGCAAAGTCTTGTGGTTGATGATCAAAGCATGGCCTACGTGGCGTAGCTTTGTGTATAGTATTGATTCGCGAGCCTCACACCTCGGTATGAGTCAAAAATAGGGTAAGGACCCAATGAGTGCACGACGTTTCTTTCTGGTTATGGGTGATGTCATTGACCTACCAGCCCTGACATTTATATACTTTTTGCCTGTGTGGTTATTGGAATGCGAGGCGCCTCGATTATAGGTCCTATAGGACCGGGAAACGTGTGTTCAGGAATTGCCAATCCTCAAAAGTAAGAGAGGACCAGCCTGGGAGGTTCCAAGGATCACTATGTGTGGTCCTGAGGCATTTGCTAGAGTGTCTCGAATCAGAGAGGAGCTTGCCCCTTGCCTCGACTCATGATGGAATCCAATTTCCAATACAAAATTACGGATTTGATTGTATTACTAGTATGGCGACATGATATATGGTACCCATGCCATCTACGATTGATATTTATGATGGAAGTTGCTTTTGAAACATATATGCACTAGTAATAATATCAAACACTTTTTTTATACATATCAAGCATTTCTTGGCCATTATAAGGTAAAACTCTATCCTCCGGCTTGCGTTGCATTGTGTGATGGGACCTGAGTCATAATGGCTTCGTTTTTATAAAAAGCATTGCGATGATTTAATAATTTACTTTATTTCATGCACTAGCAATCACTGGAGTAAACTCGTTCCGCGAAAGTGGCGTGGTCCTATGATTTGCCTTATTTCTATTGTTGTTTAATTAGTTAAGTAGATTTCTCATACCAGTACCATGACTGACTCGTAGTTTGTTTCACCTTGCAAACTCGAGTGCCCTTATTTTCACACGGGCAGCCTAGTACCAGGTAGCAGGACTTTTTTGGCTTTGGCACTTCAGCAGGGAGTGCATCTTTTGGCTCATATGGCGAGGCTTGACTTCTCAGTGTTTGGACTATTAATATTCCGCCATTATTATCTATGTATATGTTTCCACTTCTGGCGTTGTAGACTGATATTTCTTTTATGTACTCTCATGTGTATATGTACAACTTATGGCGATGTAGACTGATCATGTACTTTTATTCACTAAGTTGTATCCTACACTGTGCTCTCTGATGTTGTGACATATTATGATTCCGTTGTCATATTTATGTAAATTATTTTATTTGATGCTTTTGCTATTATTTGTACTCTGCTAATGATGATTAATGTGTTATATTCCAATGATTATCCTTAACACCGTCGTATGGGGTTTTGGGATCGTCACATGCAAGGATCAAATATAACATGTAATCAAATGACAAGAGACTCATTAATCTAGTCGTATAAGTAATCAAAAGATAGATGTAATCCTAAATATCATGCATTCATTTACTTTAGTAATATTATATAAGAAATTAAGATAATTACCGGTTCAATTTGAATATTATTGATAAATATGCGAAGATTGATGAAGCATCATCAGTAGATGGATTTCATCTAGCAGCATGGAGAAATTCATATTTAACGGATTGTGGATGGATGAAAGCAAGGAAAATGCTCAAATATCCATGCCTCTAATAAACCAAGAAATCCTGTAGTATGTTTCACATCACTATGGGTCGCTAATTCTAACTGTCTATAAAGAAATGCAAGTGTTGTTGAACCCCAAAATTAAGCACCGACGACACAAATCTTTAAGGGATCCAACAACGACATATGTACATGAGACTTGCTTTTGTCTACAAATAAGGTGTTGTCGAGAAAAAGTAAAAGATAAGTACGAGCTGCGCGCCTAATTGCTCGATCCGTTCAATCATCATTTACGTCTTTAAACTTCTTAACAAGCTTGGACAATTATTTTATATTCTACCCTATCATTCATTTCCATCATGGCTTCTGTCTTACTTAGGTTCATATGTTTGTGTACAATTAAAAATGCTTATTCCATATCAAAAGATCTACTTTGTACAGATCTACTTTCTAGAGGAATATGCAATAAGTTATCTATACCATCAAGAGTAATAGTGTTCACACCAAATGGCTAATGTACGCTATTAGTCTCCGAATGTCATCATTCGACAAAAGATGATATCAAGTTTTTATCACAATCCTATAACAATAGTTGAAAATAAGAAACAATGTAGAGGATTCTTAATATTTATAAATATAGTTAACATTGTCTACAGTCTGTCACTCCAATGTCTTATGTGCTTGATTGATGCAAGTGAGCGGTGATCATTCCTACAAAAAAATAAAAAAAATAAACTATAACAGCAGAGTAAATCAATGAAAATACACAAAAAATCTCTAAATTAAAATATCTCATCCATCCATACTTTCGATGTAACGTGGGTATCAAATTCATTGATGATGTTACTAATTCTTGATCCACCATGTTCGTTTACCGGTTCACTAGTTTCACCTTCTGTCTCAGGCTCATTATCAGTCTCTGTCTCAACATCACCAGCTGCATCATCCTCCTCCCCCTCCCCGCTGCCTCCGAGTCATCTCTTTGTTCCTCCTCCACTGACTCTAAGCCATCTTCCGTCGGTTCTATCGTTGCCTCATTTCCCTGGTCTTTCTCCTTTTACCTTGGAGCATAAGGAACAACTTCATACCTATCAACGTCCCCCCTAAGCTACTACCCTTCTTTGTTTTCTCTCTCCACTTTTCATTTTCTTTTCGAAGTTGCCATTCGTGTTCGGTCCATCTGAAATGAATATAATAATACTTTAGTACAAGATCACTCCATTAGCAATACTCGGTTTTAGTCCATAGTAATAAGTCTAACATCATTTAATCAACAATACTCCATTTTTGTTCATAGTAACCACACATTGTGTAATGACCCGCATTGGCAGAGGTATTATCATTAATTTATTTAATTATATAAATGGTGGTTTTAGAGAATTAATGGTCGTGGAGTTTAAATAATGGTGAATATTTAATTTAAAACAATAAATTAAATAATATATTTAATTCTGAAATAATCAGAATTGGCTGAAATGGCGATATGGTGTGAACTGGATCGTCTGTGATATTTAATTCATCTTGGAATTGAATTTGAATAACGAATATATTATTTGAATGACAGTTTGAATGTATAATTATATTATAAGTAAAATCGAGCTATAAATGGCGCTGTAGTTCGTAAATTGGCGATTCGAACTTCAACTGAATGTACAGGATTCGTTTTAAGCCGGATTTCTGTGAAACAAGAAACGTGTGGAGCTGGTGGAGTACATCTTTCTAGTGGAAGAGAAAAATCGGGATTTCGTCGTGTAGATTTTGAGATATGTTCAAATCAAATTTTAAAATAGTCGCTATAGAATCGTTTATCGACCGTAACGGTTTATTCGATATAACGAGAGATCGGTTTGAAATTAGACAAGGTTCTTTTGGGAAGTAGTGATAATTTAATTTTTAGAATTTTACTGAAATTTTTAATTAATTAAATAAGAAATTTTTTATTTGGAGTATTTGGCACCCTGTAATCAACATTTTGGGGTTTCACAATATGAGTTAATCTACCAGTATTAATATATTTTTGGAATCATGGGACATTGCTCGTCTCAATGGTATTTTTGTTTTTGTCGACGGTAGTCCCTAAATGATAAAAGTGTGTATAGCACGCGGTACACTAAATTGCAAAATATCCTAATTTATTTAGTAAACAAAAACAAAGCGACACTTCTATCCTTTCAGCCGCTCAAACCCATTCCTAAACTCACGCACAAAAATGAAACAGCAAAACACCTTTTATGGCCACAAAACAAAATCACACGTACCCTATAAATACACATACTTTTATCTCCTTAAGACCTAACTCAAAAATTTCCATCCTCATCTTTTTATTTCCGCCGCACATCAATGCTCTGGAAAATCGAAATCCGCCTCTACATTAAATCAAAGAAAAATCAATGGAAATTCGTAAAAAAATCCTATAAATTTTAACACCCGTATGTTCCGATTACTGAAGGGATTCCCTTCCTTTCTATGCCAGTTTCGATCGGTGCGATCGAAGTTTTGTTGGGGCTCGGTTTCAACAGTACGACTGAGGTTGGTGTTGAAATGTTGGCAATAGCGAGATCTATATTTGTGTTGGGTTCGAGCGGTTTGTTTGTGAAGTTTGGGTTCGGTGTTTTCACCTTTGGGAGCGTGAAGCTATGGAGACCGTGACGACCGTCGTGAGCTCGAGCTTATTGTCGTGGTGGCCAGATAAGGGAAGGCGGAAAGAGGAGCTCGCGTTTTCTGTCTCGAGGTGAACTCGGTGGACCAGTCGATGACTGGGGTTTAGACAATGAGCAGATGAGGGTACTGTGCAAAATATGGAAGGGGATATGGGTGGTGTTTGCTAGAAGGTCGGTGAAGGTGAAGTACTGAATGAAGACAGTGAAGTTGGTCTGTGGTGTGGCTTTTGGGGTGTTCGGTGGGAGTAAGGTGAGTGTTGTAGAGGGATAAGTAAATGGGAGCAGTGCGTTTTCGGGAGTATAATGGGGATGGAAACATTGTTGAGTGGGTAATTACTTGGAGGCGGTTGGCAGTTTTGTATGTGAGCAGGTAAAGGGTGTTCGAGTTTTCTTTTGGGATGGAGTTTCTTATGTATGGAGATTTCTAAGGGTCGGTTTTGGTTAAGGCAAATAGGAAGGAGGAGGGAAGCTATATCAGTATGGGTTCGGCCATTCAAACATTGGAGCTGCTGCTTTGTACTGAAGGACCAACAAAAGCTGACGGTTTCAATGAAGTACAGTGACGATTTAACAAATGTTGTTCCATGAATTGCCGTGAGTATGTAGGAAAGGTAACGATGAAGAGTAAGTTGGTTTAGTGGTGTATTGGGTTTGCGTGAATACAGATATACGCTGGAGTTTTAAAAGAAAATAGAATGGAGGAATTACATATATTGGAGTGGGAGGTTGAAGTTAACGGCTATGGGAGTTTTATATTCTGGAGCAGGTGTTTTAATGTCAAGAAGAAGGGTCGTGATGAGGAAATGATTTGCGGTAGGGTTATAACGTAATTAAAGAATTCAGCGAAGCTAGTGACGAATGGAATTTATTCTGGAACGGACTGGAAATGGACAGGAGCTCATTACAATTTACGGTGAAATATTGTAGGATCAGAATCAACAAACCGCAAATCGTCATTTAACGGTTAACGCGAAAAGTGAGTAAAACTCACTAACTCTCCTCAATTTATATTTTAATATAAATTGTACTTTATTTATTGACTGCTGTATATTGATTGTTAAAACTGGACTGTTAAATATATTTGATTGAAAACGTAGTTATAGTTAATCTATGTACTGTTAATCAAATATGGTTCTGTATGTAACACCCCACCTCCGCCAGGGTGGCTCTTGCAAGCAACTCTGACTTTGGCGGGGCGTTTTTTTTTAAAACAAGGTAAACATGCATAACATATTAAACTTGCCTAACATGGCATAGGGAACTCGCATAAACATGCTTAACTTATTAAACATGCATAACATGGTATAGTGAACTTGCATAAGCATGCATAACTTATCAAACTTGCAAATCATGTCATAGTGAACTTGCATAAACATGCATAACCCAATAAACTTGCAAATCATGGCATAGTGAACTTGCAAAAACATGCATAACTCAATAAACTTGCAAATCATGGCATAGTGAACTTGCAAAAACATGCATAACTTATCAAACTTGCAAATCATGGCATAGTGAACTTGCATAAACATGCATAACTCAATAAACTTGCAAATCATGGCATAGTGAACTTGCAAAAACATGCATAACTTATCAAACTTGCAAATCATGGCATAGTGAACTTGCATAAACATGCAAAACTTGCATAAACATGCATAACTCAATAAACTTGCAAATCATGGCTTAGTAAACTTGCATAAACATGCATAACTCAATAAACTTGCAAATCATGGCTTAGTAAACTTGCATAAACATGCATAACTCAATAAACTTGCAAATCATGGCTTAGTAAACTTGCATAAACATGCATAACTCAATAAACTTGCAAATCATGGCTTAGCAAACTTGCATAAACATGCATAACTCAATAAACATACATAAATCCCAACTTGCATCACATATTAACTTTAGAGTTTCTAAAATGAAGGTAAGAGGGCTTACAAATATTATGAAGACACAAATCTACTAATAAAGATTGAGAAGCCCTTTATGCAAGCATAAAACCCAAAACAAAGCTCCAATAAGAAACAAAAATCCCAAAAACTCTAGCTTAGCAAATAAAACTTGCAACTTGATGATGTATGCAAGCTAATGATCATTCATACAACTTAGAAATGCTTGTATGAACATCAAAATCTTCATAGGAATGATTCATGAAGAGGGTGGAGGCTAGGGTTTTTAAGTGGAGGCCATTTGAGGAATCAATTTGACATAGTTTGGTTGCTAGAATGATTAATGGGGTTTTAGGGTAGGATTAGGGGCTTATTTATAGAAGATTAGAGTGTTTTAAGCCCTAGGATTAACCCTAGGTTAGTTTTGGCCCCTCAGATCTCGGAATTCTCTAGAACCAAGCCACACAACCCAGCCCAAATCAAAATATTGCGCCAGGCAATATTGCCTGGCTACCCCCTATCGACAGGGCTGTCGACAGGGCTGTCGACACCATAGGGACCCTGTCGACAGGCCTGTCGACATGCGGGTCCTGGCGGAAATTTTCCCGCCTGCGCCAGTTTGCCCTAACCCTTGTTTTTTTAATTCGAAATTTAAATCTGTTTTTACTTAGGAATTTTCTGAAAACTTCAATGGGCCTTAACTGGGTCATACGGACTCCGATTTTCGAAAACTCGGACTCTATTTCGCGTATTTTTCCGAGACGAACGCAATGGCATAGCCCGTTTCCCTTGATTCAGATTTTTAAATTAAATTCTGCCTCGATTTTCATTATTACAGGTTGTTGAAAATACGGGTTGTTACATTCTCCCCTCCTTAAAGGATTTCGTCCCCGAAATCTTCAAGTTAGGAAGAACATATCCTACCATTCAACATCCATCTACTCAAAACATCATCCACGAGCAATCATTGTCCTTAAAGGATTCTAAATGTGGTATGAACATATGCAAAAGTGTGTGTATATGTACTTACCTAATGCAAAAATCAGGCGGTTACTGATACAGTAAACCTCCTTAATGCATATGTATGTAAATCAGGCGGTTACTGATACAATAAACCTCCTTAATGCATATGTATGTCAGTGAAATGAATCCATATGTATGCAAATTCCTAAATTCATAGTATCTATATGAGTGCACATAACATTCATCCATATGCAACATCCATGTGGTGGCACAACAAGTTTCAATCATGAATAAGCATAAACCCTCATGCATATGCAACATGAAGAGTGTGTGAGCCGATCTAGTGCCTAATGTGTATAATGCATCCACGAGTAACCACTTGCAAACACTTGCAACCACTTGCAAACATCAAGCATAACATGTTTCAAATACATGTTTCATCCAAAGGGTTTCTACCTAAGGTTCTCATGACAAGATAGACACGATAAACTAGATAAACTCCTTTTTTTTTGATTACAAGAAATCCATTCAAACTTTGACATATAGTACTAACCGATGAGTCTTAACCCCCTTATGGAGTTTACAACAGAAATAAGATCGAGAATGGGACCGAGAGGATATATACAAAAGATAACTTGCAAGCAAGCTCCACAGGAAAACAAGGATCAAGGATGCACTCTTAAAAAGAGATATGATGCGCGTATCTAGTCTTCACTCTTCTTAGTCACGTTTCCTTGAGCTTAACTCCACTGTGCTTTGACTATCTTTCACTTCATGATTCCTTGGCTTCCTAACTCCTATTTCCCAAATTCGAGTTGGAACTCATTTCATTATCGCCTCTCGTCTTCCTTTTCCACTTATTCTTCTTTCTGTATACTTGGCTTAAACATAATTATAACCTCATGATTCGTGCAAGCTCTCCAAAATTCACTAGTGAATCCTGGATCTCGTCTATAAAGTATTCTACGCAGCAGAATTTTTTTCTCTTGAAAATACCAATCCTCGTTGCCAATTGCCCTATAAACGTGATTTTCTATAACTCAGGCTTAATCGAAATGAACCATCCGCCTATGAGTGATAGGCCATACCTAGATTCAGTTGCCTACCCATGGCTTCTTGTAGGCTATTTCAAAACTGGCCAACTTCTTGAGGATAAACCGTTGCTAACCATGATGCAGTCCTCTCACTCTTTACCGGACTGAAATGAGTACTCTTCGTGAGTCTACCTATTATGTCCCTCATACCCGTATTCCCTTTCTTTGATCTAGGTAGTCCATCCACATAATCTATCGAGATGTTTTCACACTTCCCTTGCGGAACCCCCAATAGAGGTAATGGCCCACTGGGCTTCTATGACTTGGCCTTAACCTGGTGGCACAACATGCATCCTGAGACCAACTCGGCCACCTCCTCGAGTGATGTGCATTTTCAAGAACCTTCTTTACCAGGTCTTTTACTTGAGGAACACATAATCTCTCATCGCGCTTTAGTCATCCCTTGTTATCTGTAATATATCTAGCGAGGTGACTTAACATCTCGCCTCGAATCGACTGGTCCATGTTCTTGACCAACTGCGGGTCTTCTTCCTGTGAAACCCCCTTCTTGATCCAGAAGAGTAAGTCTAAGCTCAGGGAATGCTAACTAACTAGCCAAACAGAGAAAGCTTCTTACTTCAATTGCCCTCCTCAGAGTTTTTCGGTCTTAAACCGCAACCACTTTAGCGGAATCCACCGCTAAGCCTTACTTAGGAACTATGTGCCCAAGAAATCCAACTTCTTTCCTCCAAAGTGACATTTGGAGAACTTGACCTTCAACTGGTGGCTCCAAGCGTATCCATCACCTCCTTGAGATGTCTAGCATGCTCTTCCTCGTTCTTTTAAGGAGATCAAAATATCGTCTATGACGACCACGACAAACTTGTTCAAGGACTCCCTAAACACCCTACCCATCAAGTTTACGTAATATGCGGGTGCATTAGTCAAACCAAATAGCATGACTAGCCATTCTAAAAATCCATCTAGAGTCCTAAACGCAGTCTTGTCAATTCCATCCTCAGCCATCCTAAGCTGATGGAATCCGGTAGCTAGATCAAAAGAAAACAGATGCTCCTACAAGCTGATCAAACAAATCATCGATCCTTGGTAACGGTTGTCTATTCTTTTCACGATAATCAATATGTAAGCGAAGTAAACTGTCCACATTAGTAACGAATACTACTGGAGCACCCTACTCGAAAATGCCTCGTCTCAGGAAGTTCTTCTCAAGCAACTCCTTGACTTACTTTCTTAACTCTCATCTCGTGAGGTCATGTGCCTAACCGGCCACGAAACTGGCTTGGTATTACCAACCAGATAATGCGGAAATCTATCCCACGTCTAAGGGTAACCCCTTCACTTCCCCCAAGATATCAGGATATTCTCGGACCACCCTCACAGATTGCAAACTATCGATAGACGAGTTGAGGGATTCAAGATAACATAACATGACGGGACCCATAGGGTTGCTAGAAATTTCTAGGGTATTACCGAGGCGAGTCATGAGCCTCACAACCCTATATACAAAAACCCAGAATGGCTCCAAAACAGGACAACCATTCCATGCCCAAAACCAACCCATATCCCCGGAAACCGAGAATATAAACATTCCACGAGAATTCTATACTCAAGATAGAAATTTTCAAATCCACTCAGACCACAGACAACGGGCAGAACCCCCAATTGGATTTGAAACACATACGGGATCATCAACTAGACTAGTACTTAGGTGCAAACTTTCAACTAGATCAGATGAAATAAAACTATGCGATGTGCCAGAATCAAACAAAGTACGAACAGGGAAAATCAGAAAATGTAAACAAGACTTTCAACAGAAACACTACCTCTATCATAAGCTGGACGAACGGTATTGAGGGGATGAACTCGCCCTCCAGATAGTCCTGCACACTGAGTCTGACCTTGCCCTTGTTTCCTCGGGCAATCCTTGCTGAGATGTCCAAACTCACCACAATGAAAGCATTCGCCCCGCTTTCTCTTCTCCTTCTTCCTACATTCCCTGGCTATATGTCCAACTTCACCACAGAAGTTGCATTTCCTATTCCCTGTTGGCTTGTCCTTGCGGTTGTTGTTATTCTTGCCCCGTTTCCCGGAATTTACTCTCTTGCCTTGAGACTCACTCGCCTTGACCTCTTTCTTGTCATTGTTATCTTCTTCTTGAAGTAGGGCCAAATTCACCAAATTCTCGAAAGTCGCCCCCAAGGGTATATGAGACATGGCCAAACCATGTAATGGCTCGTTTAATCCTAGAGCAAAGTGTAGGGCCTTCTTCTGGGCGGTATTAACCGAGTCTAAATCGACCCGAGCCAGTTGATTAAACTTATCTATGTATTCCCTAATAGTCATGTCCCCTTGCTTTAGTGATAAGAACCTCAGTCCAAACCTTCCTCTAAAATCATCCCAAGTCTCAATTGGCCTAGTAGCGGTGGTGACTACCCACCAACGTGCAGCTTCTTCCTTTAGCAACCATACTGCTAATAAAACCTTCCTGCGGTCACTTATATCAAAGGTGGCTAAAAGATCTTCGGTCTCTTTCAACCAATTCCTTGCCTCTACAAAAGTCTCTGTTCCACTAAAATTCTTGCCACCCATCATCTTAAAATTCCCACAAGTTTCCGCAAACTCCGTTTGTGGAGGCTGAGGGGGAAGAGGAACATCAGCTACGGGAGGAGGAGGAGGAACAGCGGCCTCGACTGGAAAGACAACATTAGAGACACCCGGGACCGGTGCCGTGACTTCCAAGTACCGACGAAACCAATCGGGTATTGTTACTCCATCGGGCAAGATGAGATTATCAGACATGCTGGAAATGAAAAGAAAAGAGTTCAAACGAGGGGTCAAAGGATAGTGCTAATGGCTTTTGGGGAATAGCCTTTTTAAAAATAACTAGACTTTTCTTTGGAAAATACTTAATACTTGGTTTTGAAAATAGTTTTTCTTTTCAAAAGTTTTAAAAACCTTTTTATCCCTTCTCGTAAACCATATGCTCTGATACCAAATGTAACACCCCACCTCCGCCAGGGTGGCTCTTGCAAGCAACTCTGACTTTGGCGGGGCGTTTTTTTTAAAACAAGGTAAACATGCATAACATATTAAACTTGCCTAACATGGCATAGGGAACTCGCATAAACATGCTTAACTTATTAAACATGCATAACATGGTATAGTGAACTTGCATAAGCATGCATAACTTATCAAACTTGCAAATCATGTCATAGTGAACTTGCATAAACATGCATAACCCAATAAACTTGCAAATCATGGCATAGTGAACTTGCAAAAACATGCATAACTCAATAAACTTGCAAATCATGGCATAGTGAACTTGCAAAAACATGCATAACTTATCAAACTTGCAAATCATGGCATAGTGAACTTGCATAAACATGCATAACTCAATAAACTTGCAAATCATGGCATAGTGAACTTGCAAAAACATGCATAACTTATCAAACTTGCAAATCATGGCATAGTGAACTTGCATAAACATGCAAAACTTGCATAAACATGCATAACTCAATAAACTTGCAAATCATGGCTTAGTAAACTTGCATAAACATGCATAACTCAATAAACTTGCAAATCATGGCTTAGTAAACTTGCATAAACATGCATAACTCAATAAACTTGCAAATCATGGCTTAGCAAACTTGCATAAACATGCATAACTCAATAAACTTGCAAATCATGGCTTAGCAAACTTGCATAAACATGCATAACTCAATAAACATACATAAATCCCAACTTGCATCACATATTAACTTTAGAGTTTCTAAAATGAAGGTAAGAGGGCTTACAAATATTATGAAGACACAAATCTACTAATAAAGATTGAGAAGCCCTATATGCAAGCATAAAACCCAAAACAAAGCTCCAATAAGAAACAAAAATCCCAAAAACTCTAGCTTAGCAAATAAAACTTGCAACTTGATGATGTATGCAAGCTAATGATCATTCATACAACTTAGAAATGCTTGTATGAACATCAAAATCTTCATAGGAATGATTCATGAAGAGGGTGGAGGCTAGGGTTTTTAAGTGGAGGCCATTTGAGGAATCAATTTGACATAGTTTGGTTGCTAGAATGATTAATGGGGTTTTAGGGTAGGATTAGGGGCTTATTTATAGAAGATTAGAGTGTTTTAAGCCCTAGGATTAACCCTAGGTTAGTTTTGGCCCGTCAGATCTCGGAATTCTCTAGAACCAAGCCACACAACCCAGCCCAAATCAAAATGGTGCGCCAGGCAATATTGCCTGGCTACCCCCTATCGACAGGGCTGTCGACAGGGCTGTCGACACCATAGGGACCCTGTCGACAGGCCTGTCGACATGCGGGTCCTGGCGGGAATTTTCCCGCCTGCGCCAGTTTGCCCTAACCCTTGTTTTTTTAATTCGAAATTTAAATCTGTTTTTACTTAGGAATTTTCTGAAAACTTCAATGGGCCTTAACTGGGTCATACAGACTCCGATTTTCGAAAACTCGGACTCTATTTCGCGTATTTTTCCGAGACGAACGCAATGGCATAGCCCGTTTCCCTTGATTCAGATTTTTAAATTAAATTCTGCCTCGATTTTCATTATTACAGGTTGTTGAAAATACGGGTTGTTACATTACACTGTACAGCAGGATATTTCATTTCAAAATGAAATATGATATATATATTATACTGTGTAACATATGTGGATGCAGGGAGACAGGTTGGAGGAATCCGACTGGATTCCTCAACAATTATTTTACTGTTTTAATATATTGTGTTATTTGATGTGTTATATAATCTGTTCTGGATTATGTGTGTTAGAATGATATTAATCGTTGTTATTCGATATTTTACATATCATAAGAAAACCCTGAGTTGTGAAATAGAATATTTCAATGTATATTGAAATAAAGGAATTTTATAAAATCACAGGATTTTATAAAAGGAAATTATTTATAAAACGAACACGGTTTTAATAAAAGGAAAGTATTTATAAAACAAATAGAGTTTTATAAAAGGGGATATTTATTTAGAAAATAAATAGAGTTTTATAAAAGGGGATATTTATTTAGAAAATAAATAGAATTGAAAAAAGGAATATTTATTTAGAAAATAAATAGAAATAAGAAATATTTATTTAAAAGATAAATAGAAGTTGTAAATAGGAAATATTTGTAACGGTAAATAGAAGTTGTAAATAGGAAATATTTGTAATGGTAATTAGAAGTTATAAATAGGAAATATTTGTAACGGTAATTAAAAGTTAAATAGGAAATATTTGTAACGGTAAGTAAACGTTATAAAAAGGAAATAGTTGTAACGGAAAACGTAGTTTATAAAAAGGAGTTAATCAAACGTAGTTTATCAAAAGGAGTTAATCAAACGTAGTTTATCAAAAGGAGTTAATCAAACGTAGTTTATCAAAAGGGGTTAATCGAATATAGAAATTAAGAAGTGAAGTTAAACAAAAAATTAGAAACTGACTAGAGATTGGTAAGTTGAATATTTTTCTGAGTGTTGATCTGATGTTGGTTTCGGCCTTCGGTGTTTATACTTAGAGAATTGTTCTCTTAATAGTTTACAGTTAGGGACTAATATTTGTGGAATGGTAGCAATACGTGAATGAGGATTGGAAATGTTTTCCAATGTAAATAACGTATATTTTCTAATCAAAGAAAATAAGGAAATATGAATATATATGTATATATATATATATGATAATGGTTGATCGATCAAATTTCTATCTAGAAATAAGATCGTTGTTTGTACACCGACATGTTTTCATTGATAGTTAAATCACAGACTATCAAGTTTTGACCATTTTACGTTGTAAATATAGAGAGACCGGTTGGATTATTATCCGAAGAACCACTCCGTATTGACATAAGCGTTGTGATCAAATACGATGAAGATAATTGAAGACGGTGTTATGCAAGGGCTGTCCTGTTTACAGAATAGTGCCTTCGGTTTCGTTCAATCCCAGAACGAACGTAAATGGACGAATGTCTGACAGAATATTTCCAAATATTGAATGAGTTGGACTGTACAAATATATATGGTGGCCAACGGATTTATTCCCTTCGCATAATATCTAGAATCTATTTGTGCAGATCCAACTAATGATTAACGGTTCTGATAATTTGGCATTCAAAGTAATCGTGCTATCAATGAAAGATAGATAAGCGTAGTTTCTAGCCTCACATCCGGTAAATGACAAAAATCGGGCAGGCAGCATGGCTAAGTCGGTCGCACCGAAGTAGGGTGTATAATCACCTATCTAGAGAATATTCATTTGCTTCTTTTAATCTATCAATATTGTCCCATATATATACGGGAAATGGTTGCTGATCCCAACCGTTGGTGATGTACATTCGATACACTCAAGCGAAATGAGTGGTCGGTCATGTGTGGCTGAGTTGCAAGATGTTCTTGTTGAACTCCAGTGTATCGTTCCTAGAGTACACTGATCGGAAGGTGGTTCCATACCTTGTCATAGTTGGAAATCCATTACCCAATACGTGCTTGCGGTTTTTGATTGTATACTATATTTGTAGAACGTGAGATGAAAGCGTTTCTGCTAGATTGTTATCTAATTGTATTTAGACATTTATATAATATCAGAATGATATTGTTTACAAAGTTGTTGGATTTTCATAAGGGAAAAACCCGTTCCACTATGCGGCGTGGTTTTATGAGATATCGTTTACTTGTTCAAACTGTTTTAAACTGTTTTACTCATACCAGTCCCATGACTGACCCGGAGTTTACTTTGTTGTTTTCCCTAAACTCTTGGGTGCCTAAATTTGTACGGGCAGTCAAGTAGTCGGGATTTTACAGATACACTTGGAGAGCTTGGAGCAGGAGGCTTCAGGATTCTATAGCTATTATTATTTCCGCTGTTGCTGTAAGTGTTGTACTCTGATAAGTGCTATTGTATATATAACTGTTTGTATTTCAAAAGTTATGTTATATTTTATTCGTTCCGCTGTGAGATTCGTGTTTACTCTGATGATGATGTTCTTCTTCTTCTATTCTACTAGTTCTATCTTATCTATCCTCACCCTCTATCTTCTTTCTATTAGTTTCTTGAATTTCAAGTGCAATTTGGGGTTGGACTTGTGTTATTTAGTCAGCTCAAATTGGACCGGATTTTCGGGTCACTACACATTGTAAAAATGTGGTATGTGTTTTTTTTCATGTAAAGTTGCAGTGCAGTTAAAATAATTGGAAAAGATGGAAGAAGATACTTTATACAAATTAGAATTATTGTAATGTAATGATATAAGTTGTAATGATAATACAATGCATATATATAGGGTTACAAAGCAACGCCTATAATAAAAATATCCTAAAACAAAGGAAGTGTGAAGCCCAATCCCAATATTTTTGGCATGTATGTTATATGCAGATAAAATCGATATTATCTTCACTGTGTAATGTTTATTAGCCTCCCTCAATTCGAACTAGGGTTTTTCTCCATTCCCATTTCCTTTGCCATCACTGATTCTTAGTTCCTCTCTTAATTTGACAAAATTTTTGGTTGAGAGTGCTTTCGTGAGTATATTTTCTCTCTGATAATAAGTGGAGATGCGCAAAACCATCAATTTTCCTGCTTGAGTCTTCTCTCGAATGAAATGGAGGTCAATCTCCAAATGTTTCGTTCGAGGGTGTTGTATTAGGTTAAGTGACAAAGAAACGGTGCTCCTATTGTCACACCAGACAACTAGCGTTCTGTTCGAAGCAAACCCTAGCTCTTTCATTAGAGATTCGATCCATGAAATTTTTGTGGTGATGCTTGCGAGAGCTCTATACTCTGCTTATGTGCTTGATCTTGATGTGGTGATTTGCTTTTTGTGCACCATGAGATGATGTTATTGCCAAGGTAAACGCAGTACCCTGAAACCGATCTTCCGTCATCCACAACATTTACCCATTCTGCATCACTGAGTCCTTGTATGTGTAACTCTTTTCTTGATTTTAAAGTGATTCCATAATGTTTTGTTCCTTACAAGCATCTCAGTACTTATTTTATCGCCTTCTAGTGTTCTGATAACGGATTTTGCATGTGTTGACTAAGTTTGTTAACACTGTAGTATATACATAGTCGTGTGATGGTTGCATATTGTAAAGCTTCAATTATGCTTCTATATTGTTTTTTGTTTTCGATAGCTTCCCCTTTAAGTCTTGGAATTTGTATATTACAGATCACTGGAGTTGGTAATTGTTTTGCTTGATGCATATTTGTTGTGTGTAGCATTTCTGAAATTTAGCTCTGGTGCGATAAAAAATATATCATTGTTGCCCCTTCTTGTAACTCGTATGCCCAGAAAATAAATTATTTCACTCAAGTCTTTTATAGCAAAATTTTGATCTAGCATTTGTATCACTCCATTTCATGGTTGTTGTCCTCGGTTATTAGCATGTCATCCACGTATACTAGTATGAATATTGTTCCCTCATTTCTCTTCTTCATGTATCATGAATTATCTAACTTGATTTGTGTGAATCCAATGTTGGATAGGGTTAGCTTTAGTTTCTCGTACCATGCCCTAGATGCCTGCTTCAATCCATATGCCTTTTGTAGTTTACATACTTGTTTTCCACTATCCTTTGACTCATATCCCTCTAGCTGATACGTGTATAACTCTTTAGCTAGCTCCCCATTGAGATATGCATTACTGACATATAGTTGCTTTATGTTCCATCCTTTGCATAAAGCAATAGATAAAATGATTCTGATTGTTGTGGGCTTAATTACTGGTGAGAATGTTTCATTGAAGTCAAAGCCAAACTGTTGTGCATAACCTTTTGCCACTAGTCTGGCTTTGTATTTATCTACATATCTATCTGCTTTTCTCTTTATCTTGTATGTCCATCTGCAGCCAATGATATTTTTGTGACTAGGGGGTGTGACCAGGGTGATCCAGCTTCTATTTTTATTAATGCCTCATATTCTATGTCCATTGCCTTCCTCCATTTGTCTGACTTCCTTGACTGAGTGTAATTTATTGTTCATTTTCATTGATTGTTACATTGTATAGTTTAGATTTAAAAATGCCACTCTTTGATCTAGTAGTCATGTGATGTCCAGTATTTAACTGTGTTTTGGTCACTGTGTTGCCAAGTGAGTCATCTGCTTTGTTATGCCCCTCACTGTTTTCATGTGCATGTCTATTTTGGATTGCTTCATCAATGATTCTTTTTCTATATTGCTGTCAGTTTCATTTTTGGATGCATTAGCTTCATTGCTTGACTCAATTTGTGTGTCTGCAATGCTTTGCCATTGTTGCTCAGTATTGTTGTGAGATTCAAAATTGGTCAAAGATCAGTGGAGTGATTAATGCATTTGTGGTGGACTTTTGTCTATTTTCTTCTCTGACTATTTGTTTTCTTGCAAGTGGAAATATATTTTCATCAAAAATAACATGCCTTGAAATGAAAATTCTTCCATTTTTATCTAAGCATTTATATCCTTTTTGATCTTGTGCATAACCAATGAATGTGCAAGCACTCGATCTCATGCTTAGTTTATGTTTATTGTAATTTCTCAGGCATGTCAAACATTGGCAACCAGTAGATTTCAAGAATTTATAATCTGGTCTATCATTATATAGCATTTCATGTGGTGTTCTGCTATTTCGAACTTTTGTGGGTAACTTATTTATGAGAAATACTGAAGTGTGGAAAGCCTCATTCTAGTATTTCATTGGAAAAGACCTATGATACAATAATGTTAGACCAGTGTCAGCAATGTGTCTATGTTTCTTCTCGACTTAACCATTCTTCTTAGATGTGTGTAGGTAGGTCAGCCTATGTCTTATGCCTCTTTTAATAAAGTAGTTGGTCAGTGGTTTGAACTCTGCCCTACCATCTGTCTGTAGAATTTTGACATTGCAATTGATTTGCTTTTCTATATATGTTATGAATTGTACGACAACATTACATGCTTCTAATTTTGCTTTTAGCATGTATATCCAAGTGTCTTGAATAAGCATCAACAAAAGAAAGATAATGCATGTGTCCCTGTTATGAATGTACTGGTGTTGGTCCCCATAAATCTACTATTATAAGCTCCAGTGGCTTGTGGTATGTGGTTTTAAGTTGTTGAATGGGAGTTTGTGATTTTTGCCTGCACGTGTGCTTGACAGGTATGTTTTTAAACACTACAACAAAAAACACTTTTCGCAACAGGCAATACCTGTTGCAGTAGACCAATTGCAACAGGCCCACGCCTGTTGGTATAGCCGAAGTTGCAAAAAGTCTTGCAACATTTTCCGCTTGTTGCAATAAGATTTTGCAGTATAATTTTTTGCAACATGTCTTTGCTGTTGCAACTGATTCTTTTGCAGCAACAAATGACAGTTGCAGAATAGTCTTATACATTTGCAATTTGATTATTTGCAAAAATACATGATTGTTGCATATGACTCGACTACCACCATTTATATATCAAGATTCTACTGATATATCATAATTTACTATTACAGCATGAAATAATATACACAACAATAATTATCATTGATTATAATTGAAGCAATAACAAATTCCAAAATACAATCTAATAATCCAAATTAAAAAACTTACAATATCCAAATAACATCACCAAATAAGAACATTACACTCATATAATCAAGACAAACCAATAAACATGGAGGTCACTCAAGATGTGCCACTTGATGTGAAACATTTCATGCCTTCTCTTTTCTTTCTGTTGCTCTTGAATCTTTAGTTGTTATTGTGACTTTTTCTCCATTTCAATGAACTAGCTTTTTTGTATTGTGTTCCTTCAAAAATAACGTGTTCCTTCACAGGTAAAACAAGAGGATGAAACTTTTGTTAGAATTTTATGGCTTAAACATAAAAATAAACATCAAGTGGATATCATCCAAATAAGAACATGTACAGAATAGGTACTGAAAGAGAAAAGCACCTGTAAAGGCACTGTGCTTATTAACATTTCAAATCAGGCACCTGTAAATGATGCTTGATGCTTCAGGTGCAATTTCTTTGATACAAATATAGGAAGGAATGAAAAAATTGGAAGTTGAAAACAAGGAAGAAAATCTGTTGCAAACAATGGAACAAAAAAAAGATGAATTGAAGTTGAACCGAGAAGAACATAGAATGCATATGATAGATAATAGAAATACAAGCTAGCATAATATTTAAGGTGCACCTGTACCGGAGGATTGAACAAGACCAAGTGGCCCTTGAACTAAAGCAGCATGAGGTATTTATGAATTGCCAACAGTCATCCAAACTTCAATTGCACTGGCATATGAACATATCACAGGTTGACATGGCTGCATTACAACAACAAACAACTGATATTATAAACAAATTTTGATAAAATAAAACGTGATTTTGTAATTTTGTTTTGCTTACACTAGGAGCACCGAGAGGAAATGATCATATTGTTTTATCATCATTTCCATCTTATACAGTTTACTTACAAGGCAATCAAACGATTGATTTAATCTTGCCATGCTTCTGACATAATCTCCACAACATAAGCACTATTGGCCCTGTTACAACAAAGATAAGCAATATTCAATTAAAACTATTTAAGATTTGCACATACATATGCATAGGCCATATTAATAAAAACACGCAGTGCAACAAAGACAAACAGGCTAATGAAAGGCTACCAGTGCTCAATTTTACGATTTTACATCGTCTGATCAAAGCGAACCATGAAAACACATTCATTTAAGATTCACATAAGATCCAGGCTGTAACAACCCGTATTTTCAATAACCTGTTATAACATAAATGGAGGCAGAATTAAACTTTAAAATCTGAATCAAGGGAAACGGGCTATGCCATTGCGTTCGTCTCGGAAAAATACGCGAAATAGAGTCCGAGTTTTCGAAAATCGGAGTCCGTATGACCAAGATATGGCCTCGCGAAGTTTCACGAAAAATTCCCAAATTAAAGTATACTTAATTAAGTGAAATGGGTTGCGCAGAGAAATATATATATATTGATATATATATATATATATATAATTGAAAATTAAATAAATAAATATGCAAAAATGTTCAAAACAGCGAATTGGGAGAGGGGAATAACCGAACCGGCCGATTTTTGAGGTCGACCCGAGCCCGCTGGGTCGACTAGGGGTTAATCCAGGGTGTTTGGCTGTCAACCCGTGGGCCGATTCGCTCAAATGTAGATTTTGCATTTGGATGGTTCTCATGGTTCATCTTTAATCTAAAGGCCCTAGATGGTTCCTACACTTGACTTCTTCCCCAAGACATGCTTTGATGGCTTGGATTGAATCTAGGTTTAATCCTATGGCCTAAAACACTTGCCTAATCTATAAATAAGACCCTAACCTATCCTAAATCCTCATTATTCATTCATGCAACTAAACTATGGCAAAATCTTACCTCTCATGGCCTCCACTCTCTTCATAAAATTTCTAAATGGTTTCTATGAGAGATTTTCCATGCATACAAGTGTTTTCAAGCTTGTATGAGTGTCATTAGCTTGCATTCAAGTCAAGTTTCTATCTTTGCATCATAAAGCAAGGGTTTTGATCATTTTGGCTCAAGGGTTTTTATGTTAGAGCTTGCATTTTGGGTCTATTTGATTGCATAAGGGCTTTGTCATATCTTTTGTGCCTTCATAGCAATGTAAGCCCTTTCCCTACTCTTAGATATTAACTATGAAGTTAAATGTTCATGTTGCAAGTTTGGGTTTGATCATTGAGTATGATACATGCTATCATGTCATGCAAGTTTATGAAGTCATTATCTTAATCTTGTGAGCTAAAAGCTACAACCTTTATGTTGAAATGTTGCATTAGGCAACATGAGAACCCTCATAACCTTTATGCCAACTTGCATATGAAGTCATAACCCTCATATGATGATATATGCGAGTTACTAGTCATCATTCCATATCTTTTGTCACCATGATTCGCTTATGTGCCAAGTTTGGGTTTATGCATGTTTTGAGGCTTAAGAATGTAACATGCAAGTTAATGAACACATTTGTGCCTCATTTGCCACCATGATTAACTTGTGGCTTAATATCCATTTTTGTCATGCCTTTGCCAAGTCTCTTCTTTTAATCCATTACGTTGTCGCGAACGTATATGCGAGTTTAAAAGCGTTGGGTTATGTTATGGGTAATTTCTAATGACATGAAAATACAACTTGAAAACATGACTTGAAATATAACATGGAAGTTGACATGTAAGTATGCATAAAAACATAAGCTTGGGAATTTACCTATTAAGTTAGGTCTACCCTTTGGGAATTTACCTATTAAGTTAGGTCTACCCAAATGCTTGAAAACTTGTAACATGTTTTGGGAAACATGATGGACATGACACTTAGATAATATAAGTGTGGCCAACTCGAGGTTGGGTTGAGTTTGCAACGTAAAGCTACCCGGAACCGACCGGCCTAACTAGTAGTTGCAAACAATAGGACCCAATGTGAGAAGTTGGTCATGTTGTGCTTGAACCCGAGGTTAGACCAAGTTTTGGTGTAAAGCTACCCGGAACCGACCGGCTTAACTAGTAACCACAACAAAGTCTAATGTGAGAGGTTGGGGTGCATTAAGAAATTAATGCCACATGATAGGGTTAAGTTAATTTGATTAATGACTCTTAACCAAATATGACATGGACAAATGGGTTAAGTAATTGGATTAGGCTAATGATACTTAACAAAACATGACAAGGTTGGGTAGGTTAAGTAACTTGATTTGCCTAATGACACTTAACCATTTTTATATGACTAGTGGATGGGGTTAAGTTAACCAACACTTAATCAATCCAACGCGATAACTTGGTAAGGTTAAGTAAGTTTTCTTAATGACGCTTAACCGAAAAATACGGTTAACGAATGGGGTTAAGATTAGACTCAACTAGTCTAAACATGGAAATCGGATGGGGTTAAGTTAGCCTAGACTTAATTAATCCCACTTGGTAGTTTAATGGGGTTAAGTTAAACACTTAACTAATCTAAACATGATGAATTGATGTGGTTAAGTGACCTATACTTATCCAATCTAACTCGTTAATTTATTGTGGTTAAGTTAACCAATACTTAACCAATATAACGTGAAAACATGATAAGGCTAAGTCACGAATCGCTTGAATACACTTGACCGATTTGACTAAGTAAATTGATAGGGTCAAGTTAATATATACTTAACCAATCTAGAATGATAATTGGACGAGGTTAAGTCGTGAATTGCTTAATATACTTAACCAACTTGAGCATGATTTGTAGACGGGTTAAGCCTTGGACTTGGATACTTAGCCAATTTTGACATGATTTGTAGACGGGTTAAGTCATGAACTTAAGTGACACTTAATCCATTATGTAAACCCTAGTTCTGAGGATTAGGTGGATAACCGTAGTTAACAAGGATAACGGGAACAATGCTAAGTGGTAAACCTTAGTTGAAGAATAACTAAGTAATGATTCTTAGTCAAGGAAATTTAGACCAGTTCATAGATAGATGAGTAACCTGATACGGTAGGTCATCGTTTAAGTATACGAGTAGGAGCAAGTATCTGATTTAGATAAAGGCTCCAGCGAACTGGGTAACGAAGCAGCGGCTTCGGGGAACGTGAGGATATTCTTGGTATCCCTCTATGAGCTGCCAGGTGATTATACTAGGCTCATGAGAGGTTAAGGTCTGCGTTAGAAGAACCAAGAGTATGCCTTGGTTGCTATACGAGCGACCTAAAGACGGGGATGGATAGGGGATAGTCGACGATACACGGTCGTACCCTAGATAGCATTTCGTCAGGCTACCTACCATCTTTGGTCAAGCGTGTACGTACGGAAAGGCAGAGAACACCCAAAAGACCATAATTGCTATCTAATTATGGTTGCGGTAAGGCTTGGATGTGGGTTGGCCAGTGTTGTGTTCTCATACAGGATTTATCCTATCTTGTCTTTCACTAGTTGAGGGAGTGGTCTCGTGGGACCATAGCCACGTATAAGAAAAACAGACCTTAGCATCTGCATCGGCAGATAAATCGAAAGCTCCCGACCGAGTCCTGTATTTCTTGATTTGCCCTGTGACAGGACTCGGATGGCACGATGTGATACATGTGCATACAGTCATGGAAAAGCGATTCACGATGAATGCGTGGGAAAAAGGGCGCGGTTGGCGGTTAGCGTAATCCCTAGTGGCCCTAGGTGGTTGAACCCAAACCGAGATACGAAAACGTGCAATAGGTAAGCATAATCCCTAGCATCCCTAGGTAGCATAAGTCCTAGTTGTACAAACAATAATTCATGTTGGAAGACCCTAGCTAGGTTTAGGGTAACAGTCCAAACCGGTCTTAAGGATCATGGAACTATGTAAAGTAATATAGAATCTCATGGGAAAGCCCGTATGGCCTACGGCAAGGGACTGAACATTTACATGGAATAAAACATACGAGTTGAGTAACCTATATATATGCGATATATTAGGTTGACATGGACCACTACACGACTTTTGAGTAAGGGTCATTCACGGATAACACGTGATACAGTTGGGATACTAGTACGGTAGGTGCAGAGCAGATGTATAGGATATATACCATGGGACGTTATACGTGATAGATATCTTGGGATATTATACTTGATAGAAACCTGACGATGTGATACCTTGTTTTATCTTGACATCGTAATTTATCATGACACCTTAGTTCACCTGAGTTCAGTAGTTCATCCTGTTATTTTGATTTAGCTTATCTATCTTGTTATCATGCTTATGTTCATCTCAGCTTCTCATGTCAGTTAACTTTACTAGTTTTTATACTAATAGTAGATAGGGCTTACTCAGTCTTTTTGACTGACCCGTTTTGTTTCGCCTCTTTTCTTCCGTTCCCCCCCAGGTTACAGGGAGGAAATACTGCTGTTTAGTTTGGACTTCTTCTGCTTGAAGGTCATCATGGATGGCTTGGACTTTTCTTGGCTATGGCTACTTTACTGTCTTTATTTGGGGAATAATTTATGAAAAAGTCTTTATGCTTCTTTACTATTGCAAGACAGGTTTTGATGTACTCTGATGTAAAAGGCTTTAGACCTTAATTATAAATGTTTATGAAAGTTCGATTTTACTTACGCTATTTTATATGTTCTGTCTTGTGATATTTCTGTGCATGTTTACCAATAATGCCCCTCTAAAGCTAGTGCATTCCTTTGTGAGTGACCCTAGCGGAGGCGGGGTGTTACACGTGGTATCAGAGCAGAAGATTACCAGACTGGGCAAAAGTTTTTAAAGACCTTCTGAAAACTATTTGAAAATCGTTTATAAAGAAGCATTTTTTCAAGAAAATTTTCTTTTAAAAGAAAAAGGCTATTCCCCAAAGGCCATTAGCACTATCCTTGTTTCCTTAATTGAATCTCTTTTCCTTTCTTTCCTCCATCTGTAGTCACAGTGGTTTTAACTCCGACTAGTCTTTTCTATCTACGAAAGTGTTTTCCTTACGATGGAGGTGGTTCTCGAGAGACCAGTGGCCGCGTTATAAGAAAGGATAGTGAGGAAGAGGATAAAGGATACGAGCTTAAGGATGAGCAACTTGTTGGTATGGCTCAGCCCAGGACGAGAGAGAAGGATGAACAATGAAACCCATGACGAGAGAGTACCTTTGGCATGGTAAAACGGGACGGATAGTTAAGTATTATGGGAAAAGGACAAGATCATCGGGAGGGCAGCACTATGCTCTCATTTCTAGGGTACCTCGGAAGGAGGGTGACGATCTTGTTAAAGGTTTAGCTTTTCTTCTCTATCATCCCGTTAGGACTTTGTTTTGATCATCGTATCATTTAAGTCTGCTTCGATAGTTGAGTCTCTGCACCTTAAGTACTAGCGTAATAGAGAATCCCATTTTTGTCTCAAAGTCCTATTGGAGAATCAGTCCATTTATACATGACTTGTTTGGATTTGGGAATGTCTATGCCAAGTGTTGAGTTTGGAAATAATGCTTATGTTTTTAAGCTATGGATGGATTCTAGGGATGAAGTGGTTATCCAGTAAGGGGTGTCACTCTCGGTTTTGATAGGAGGGTAGTTAGACCTTTTGACTAGCCTTGGTAATGCCCTCGAAGTATCGGGTAACCTTTTTGAGGTTCTGTCATGACTAGTTACTTAGAATCCCTTGATGCCTTTATTGGAAATTTGAAGCCCGATCGAGTGGTGTTCGCCAATAAGACGGATGGTTTACTTCATTTATGCATGGGTTATAGAAATCACCTTAGTAAGTGCGCTTGATAACCTGGTTGGCATCTGTTTACTTTCAAGAGAAAGTTCTTCTATGTGGAATACCTTGTGGTACGAGGTCCGAGATTCATTAGTGAATTTTGGAAAGCTTGCATGAGATCATGAGTACGCAGTCATGTTTGCGTCAAGTATTTTAGGAAAAGGATAAGTGCAAGTGGAACGAGAGGCGACGAAGAAATGAGTTTCAGCTCATGTTATGGAAACAGGAAATAAGAAGCTACGAAATCGCGAAGTTAAAGGACGGTCAAGGCACAATGGAATTAAGCTCAAGGAAATACGACTTTGATGGTCAAAGACTAGATACGCGCATGATATCTCTTTTTGGGAGTATATCCTTGATCCCTGTTTTCTGTAGAGCTTACTTGTAGGCTATCTTTTGTGGACATCCTCTCGGTCCTATTCTCCGTTACAAACCCTGTAAGGAGTTTGTCCTGTTTATCTTCTCGACCCTGTTTCAGGGAATTCTAGGTAGAACCCTATGGATGTAAACATGTATTTGAAACATGTTATGATTGATATGGTTGCAAGTGGTTGCTCGTGGATGCGCGAATACACATTAGATACTAGCTCGACTCGGTCACATTTCATATTGCATATGCACGAGTATTTATACTTGTTTATGGATGAAATCGAATGTATTATCATGCGGTTGTTGCATATGAATGAATGATTGTGCACGCATATAGTATCTATATGACTAGGACTATTTGCATACATGTTGGATTCATGGCACTGTACATATTTTGCATTAGAAAGATTATTCAGGCCTGATCATTAGCATTAGCTAAGGAACATGTACACACACGTTTTGCATATATTCATACAGCATTAGAAATCATCTAAGGACAATGGTTGCTTGTGGATGATGTTTTGAGTAGATGGATGATGGATGGTAGGATATGTTCTTCCTAACTTGGAGATTTCGGGGACGAAATCCTAAAAGGTGGGGAGAATGTAACAACCCGTATTTTCAATAACCTGTTATAACATAAATGGAGGCAGAATTAAACTGTATAATCTGAATCAAGGGAAATGGGCTATGCCATTGCGTTCGTCTCGGAAAAATACGCGAAATAGAGTCCGAGTTTTCGAAAATCGGAGTCCGTATGACCAAGATATGGCCTCGCGAAGTTTCACGAAAAATTCCCAAATTAAAGTATACTTAATTAAGTGAAATGGGTTGCGCAGAGAAATATATATATATATATTGATATATATATATATAATTGAAAATTAAATAAATAAATATGCAAAAATGTTCAAAACAGCGAATTGGGAGAGGGGAATAACCGAACCGGCCGATTTTTGAGGTCGACCCGAGCCCGCTGGGTCGACTAGGGGTTAATCCAGGGTGTTTGGCTGTCAACCCGTGGGCCGATTCGCTCAAATGCAGATTTTGCATTTGGATGGTTCTCATGGTTCATCTTTAATCTAAAGGCCCTAGATGGTTCCTACACTTGACTTCTTCCCCAAGACATGCTTTGATGGCTTGGATTGAATCTAGGTTTAATCCTATGGCCTAAAACACTTGCCTAATCTATAAATAAGACCCTAACCTATCCTAAATCCTCATTATTCATTCATGCAACTAAACTATGGCAAAATCTTACCTCTCATGGCCTCCACTCTCTTCATAAAATTTCTAAATGGTTTCTATGAGAGATTTTCCATGCATACAAGTGTTTTCAAGCTTGTATGAGTGTCATTAGCTTGCATTCAAGTCAAGTTTCTATCTTTGCATCATAAAGCAAGGGTTTTGATCATTTTGGCTCAAGGGTTTTTATGTTAGAGCTTGCATTTTGGGTCTATTTGATTGCATAAGGGCTTTGTCATATCTTTTGTGCCTTCATAGCAATGTAAGCCCTTTCCCTACTCTTAGATATTAACTATGAAGTTAAATGTTCATGTTGCAAGTTTGGGTTTGATCATTGAGTATGATACATGCTATCATGTCATGCAAGTTTATGAAGTCATTATCTTAATCTTGTGAGCTAAAAGCTACAACCTTTATGTTGAAATGTTGCATTAGGCAACATTAGAACCCTCATAACCTTTATGTCAACTTGCATATGAAGTCATAACCCTCATATGATGATATATGCGAGTTACTAGTCATCATTCCATATCTTTTGTCACCATGATTCGCTTATGTGCCAAGTTTGGGTTTATGCATGTTTTGAGGCTTAAGAATGTAACATGCAGGTTAATGAACACATTTGTGCCTCATTTGCCACCATGATTAACTTGTGGCTTAATATCCATTTTTGTCATGCCTTTGCCAAGTCTCTTCTTTTAATCCATTACGTTGTCGCGAACGTATATGCGAGTTTAAAAGCGTTGGGTTATGTTATGGGTAATTTCTAATGACATGAAAATACAACTTGAAAACATGACTTGAAATATAACATGGAAGTTGACATGTAAGTATGCATAAAAACATAAGCTTGGGAATTTACCTATTAAGTTAGGTCTACCCTTTGGGAATTTACCTATTAAGTTAGGTCTACCCAAATGCTTGAAAACTTGTAACATGTTTTGGGAAACATGATGGACATGACACTTAGATAATATAAGTGTGGCCAACTCGAGGTTGGGTTGAGTTTGCAACGTAAAGCTACCCGGAACCGACCGGCCTAACTAGTAGTTGCAAACAATAGGACCCAATGTGAGAAGTTGGTCATGTTGTGCTTGAACCCGAGGTTAGACCAAGTTTTGGTGTAAAGCTACCCGGAACCGACCGGCTTAACTAGTAACCACAACAAAGTCTAATGTGAGAGGTTGGGGTGCATTAAGAAATTAATGCCACATGATAGGGTTAAGTTAATTTGATTAATGACTCTTAACCAAATATGACATGGACAAATGGGTTAAGTAATTGGATTAGGCTAATGATACTTAACAAAACATGACAAGGTTGGGTAGGTTAAGTAACTTGATTTGCCTAATGACACTTAACCATTTTTATATGACTAGTGGATGGGGTTAAGTTAACCAACACTTAATCAATCCAACGCGATAACTTGGTAAGGTTAAGTAAGTTTTCTTAATGACGCTTAACCGAAAAATACGGTTAACGAATGGGGTTAAGATTAGACTCAACTAGTCTAAACATGGAAATCGGATGGGGTTAAGTTAGCCTAGACTTAATTAATCCCACTTGGTAGTTTAATGGGGTTAAGTTAAACACTTAACTAATCTAAACATGATGAATTGATGTGGTTAAGTGACCTATACTTATCCAATCTAACTCGTTAATTTATTGTGGTTAAGTTAACCAATACTTAACCAATATAACGTGAAAACATGATAAGGCTAAGTCACGAATCGCTTGAATACACTTGACCGATTTGACTAAGTAAATTGATAGGGTCAAGTTAATATATACTTAACCAATCTAGAATGATAATTGGACGAGGTTAAGTCGTGAATTGCTTAATATACTTAACCAACTTGAGCATGATTTGTAGACGGGTTAAGCCTTGGACTTGGATACTTAGCCAATTTTGACATGATTTGTAGACGGGTTAAGTCATGAACTTAAGTGACACTTAATCCATTATGTAAACCCTAGTTCTGAGGATTAGGTGGATAACCGTAGTTAACAAGGATAACGGGAACAATGCTAAGTGGTAAACCTTAGTTGAAGAATAACTAAGTAATGATTCTTAGTCAAGGAAATTTAGACCAGTTCATAGATAGATGAGTAACCTGATACGGTAGGTCATCGTTTAAGTATACGAGTAGGAGCAAGTATCTGATTTAGATAAAGGCTCCAGCGAACTGGGTAACGAAGCAGCGGCTTCGGGGAACGTGAGGATATTCTTGGTATCCCTCTATGAGCTGCCAGGTGATTATACTAGGCTCATGAGAGGTTAAGGTCTGCGTTAGAAGAACCAAGAGTATGCCTTGGTTGCTATACGAGCGACCTAAAGACGGGGATGGATAGGGGATAGTCGACGATACACGGTCGTACCCTAGATAGCATTTCGTCAGGCTACCTACCATCTTTGGTCAAGCGTGTACGTACGGAAAGGCAGAGAACACCCAAAAGACCATAATTGCTATCTAATTATGGTTGCGGTAAGGCTTGGATGTGGGTTGGCCAGTGTTGTGTTCTCATACAGGATTTATCCTATCTTGTCTTTCACTAGTTGAGGGAGTGGTCTCGTGGGACCATAGCCACGTATAAGAAAAACAGACCTTAGCATCTGCATCGGCAGATAAATCGAAAGCTCCCGACCGAGTCCTGTATTTCTTGATTTGCCCTGTGACAGGACTCGGATGGCACGATGTGATACATGTGCATACAGTCATGGAAAAGCGATTCACGATGAATGCGTGGGAAAAAGGGCGCGGTTGGCGGTTAGCGTAATCCCTAGTGGCCCTAGGTGGTTGAACCCAAACCGAGATACGAAAACGTGCAATAGGTAAGCATAATCCCTAGCAGCCCTAGGTAGCATAAGTCCTAGTTGTACAAACAATAATTCATGTTGGAAGACCCTAGCTAGGTTTAGGGTAACAGTCCAAACCGGTCTTAAGGATCATGGAACTATGTAAAGTAATATAGAATCTCATGGGAAAGCCCGTATGGCCTACGGCAAGGGACTGAACATTTACATGGAATAAAACATACGAGTTGAGTAACCTATATATATGCGATATATTAGGTTGACATGGACCACTACACGACTTTTGAGTAAGGGTCATTCACGGATAACACGTGATACAGTTGGGATACTAGTACGGTAGGTGCAGAGCAGATGTATAGGATATATACCATGGGACGTTATACGTGATAGATATCTTGGGATATTATACTTGATAGAAACCTGACGATGTGATACCTTGTTTTATCTTGACATCGTAATTTATCATGACACCTTAGTTCACCTGAGTTCAGTAGTTCATCCTGTTATTTTGATTTAGCTTATCTATCTTGTTATCATGCTTATGTTCATCTCAGCTTCTCATGTCAGTTAACTTTACTAGTTTTTATACTAATAGTAGATAGGGCTTACTCAGTCTTTTTGACTGACCCGTTTTGTTTCGCCTCTTTTCTTCCGTTTCCCCCCCCCAAGGTTACAGGGAGGAAATACTGCTGTTTAGTTTGGACTTCTTCTGCTTGAAGGTCATCATGGATGGCTTGGACTTTTCTTGGCTATGGCTACTTTACTGTCTTTATTTGGGGAATAATTTATGAAAAAGTCTTTATGCTTCTTTACTATTGCAAGACAGGTTTTGATGTACTCTGATGTAAAAGGCTTTAGACCTTAATTATAAATGTTTATGAAAGTTCGATTTTACTTCCGCTATTTTATATGTTCTGTCTTGTGATATTTCTGTGCATGTTTACCAATAATGCCCCTCTAAAGCTAGTGCATTCCTTTGTGAGTGACCCTAGCGGAGGCGGGGTGTTACACAGGCTCCAGCAACCAAAAGTGCAAGCCAGACCAGTTCAACAAAAAGCATGAAACACAATAGCCTAACTTCCAACCAAAAAACCGAGCTCCAGGTACATAACTCAATACATCACATAAAAACACATTCAGTTTTATTAATAAAGCACATGTATTAGAGAAGCTGTACACAAGCATGAGAGTTATTCATTGTTAGAGTTTCTAATAATAAAAGTTGCAAGCACAGAAATACATACAGTATACAATTATACTACTAAAGTGATCTAAATGGATGCCAAATATGAAAATAATACATTAACCTGGTTTGTATGATGAAAAAGTTAGGCAACCTGGTTCATTGATATCACTTAAACACAGTGACCCAACTTGTTAAATTTCCATACAACTTTATATTACTGAACATAGGCATCAATGAATAAGTCTTCAGTCTGTAATAAAAAACAGGAGGTTGAGGACCATACTGGAAGATATAATCCATAGGTTAAAGGACAATGACCGTTAAATTCAAAATATGGCATTAGTTTGGATATTTACAAATGAAAATAATCAAATGATTGCATTATAAATACGTAAATTACTGAAATTTGACAGGCGCATATGTGCACTATTGGTTCTTGGCCTGACTTTAGCATAAACTTGCATTGTAAATGTACTTTAATGAAATAGAGTACTAAGCCATAGAGTCGTACACTGGAATGAAGACAGGATATTATTTTAAACATAAGAAGAAAGTTAGAAATAAGTACAAAATACAAATGATAATAGCTTACATATAATTTTTGTTCGAGTGACAATCATGATTCATATGGAGGTGAATTGAAGTTGATGTAAATGCTACAGTCTCGTGGTGATTAATACTAAAATAAGACCAACTTCATAATATATTTGCGCCTTGTTAGGTGAATCAATCACTCGGTTTTCTCCCACTGAAAAGAACTGCTAATTTGCACAACTAAATTCACTCATACATTATCTCTTTGGTGGACAATATACCAATTCACTTATGCCAACAGAAAATTGAGCAGTAACATCACAGTGCAGGGAAAAAGAGTTATTTTGCACTTTTATATTATAATAAATTCTGCCAAAGGTCATGTAATAACATAAAAGAACCAACTAAAATGAAAGGGAAAAAAACTTACATCTTCGAGTTAAATTTTCACCAACAGCAAATAGTATGAAAAGAAAAAACCACAATAAGGAAAATCGAAACGTTGATAAAATACAAAATAGAACAACTTCCAGTTACCATATCAATGAGAAAACAAAACACGGATAGAACGAGAAGAACAATTCTAAGAGGTGAATAATCGTATGCTCAAAAATCTAAGAGATGAATAATCGTATGCTACGAAATCTAAACACTGATAAAATACGAAAATCGAAACTTACTCAAAGAGAAATCACTTATCTTGTTTGTAGGAACCGAAATAGAACGAGAAGAAAAATCACTATCAGGATTTCTCGAGTGCTGTGAAGTAGAGTTCAGAGGATTAAAGAACAACCGCCTTTGATAATCTTGTTTATCTGCAGTTTCGTCATCGATTCGTGGCTTCCAAAGGATGAATGGGTCTAGCGAAGGGAAGAGGGTGTTCGTTTCGTGGTCAGTTTAGGTGAGGAAATGAATCGGGTTTTATACTTTAGGTCTTTTTCAGAAATTAGGGTTTTTGAGAAATGAGGGATCTGGAAGAAGAATAATCCGATTTAGATTTTTTGGATCGCAATTGTGAAGTGGGAAACAAAAAAGGAAGCGGGATTGGTAAAAGTTTCGACTCGCCCAGAAGAAAAAATATCGAACTATTACAGCCAGCAGTGTAAATGTATAATCCACTTATTTGAGTTGCATAAGTTCAATCTAGATTGAGATTTCTGTTAGCATGAAATCAAGTCGTTTTAGCAAGTTCAACAAAATAAGCATGCTTATAACAAAATGGTAAACTTCAAACAATATTTATTAAAGGCTAAACATTAAAAATTATTAGCGATTAATTATTAAAAATAATAATTATTGGTTATTTAGCATTAATCACTAATTATATTCAATTATCAAATTTAATTCATAAGCATACCGTAATTCTTAATCAATTTTATGTATATTTACAAAATATGTTTTATACCTTATTAGTAAAATTATTAATTAATTATATTGTACTAATAATTATTACAATAATTAAATTATTAATTATTGAATTTATTAGTTTTGATTATTACTTATTACATATCAATTATTTATTGCTTAGTAGTAATTATTAATTATAAAAATGTAGTTTCGTATTTGTTAATTATTAATTATTATCCATTAGTTTTTATTATTAATTTATTATTGTTTAATAATTATTTTATTATGAAATTTTAAATGTTAATTATTATTATATAATTATCAGTTATAAATATCACTTTATAATACTTAAATTTTATTATTAATTAATAATACTTAAATTTTATTATTAATTAATAATTATTAAGCATTAACCTTAATTACTATATAATTACTAGTAGTTAATCATTTAATAGTAACTATTTAAAATTAGTATTAAAAGTTAATCATTAAAAGCTTATACTTATTTTTAATAATATGTTTTTCACAACTGGCTTTACCAATTGTAAAATAATACAGTTATTGCAAGTGGCGAAAACAATTGCTAAAGATATTTATTCGCAACTGGCTTGGAAGCATAGTTGCTAAAAGTATGTTTTTGCAATAGGAAAGGAAGTGCATTTGCTAAAAATATGTTTTTCGCAACAGAAAGAAAAGACATGTTGCTAAATCTCATCTACTGCAAGTGCTATAATAGGTCTGTTGCAAAATATCATTTACTGCAACTGTCATGTGTCGCCTGTTGCAAATAGCTAGTTGCAATATGGTATTTTTTTGTAGTGAAAAGAAATGTCATTAATATTCAAAAAAGTTTTAATAATGTCAAAATTGGGATGCTCCAGTCTTACATGCCATGATTCTAGCTCATTGTTAAAGCTACTATTATTATTACTATTATTACAACTGCTATTATTGCTATAATTACTACTATTACCACTACCACCACCACTACTACTAGCTAACCTATTATTGATATCACTACTACTGGCATCTACATTGTTGCACCAGAACTCCTTATTAAGAAAATTTCCAGTCATCATGTTGCCTAATTTGTAAAGGCCATCATGCAGATTACTGGGTAGTAATATTTCTTGACCTAGTAAGTCTTTAACTAAACAAAATTGGGGGTGAAACTCAAGGTATACATTATTATCATTGACAAATTTCGTGACACTTAATAATTTTTTGTTGATAGTGGGAATTCTTAATAGGTTATTAAGTTTAAGTTGTCTCTTTTCATTTATGGTTCCCTTACCAATGTGAGTAATACTTGCAGTTTCACCATTACCCATATATAAAGATTCCATACCTATGTAACTTTTGTTTCCCACATTTAAATTCTGGAGGTTGTTAGTTATATGATGTGTTGCACCTGAATTTGGGTACCAGTCTTCTATATTTGGATCTTCAGATTTGTTTGTTTCCTTATTACATGTACTCTGATTTTTGTTGTTGTCCATGTTGTTTCTATTTTGATTGTTGAAAGTGACTAAATTGGCTTGTGCTGCTCTTTTCCCAGTGTTGTTCTGTCTGTTTTGTGGTCCATTGAAGTCAATATTATACCAAAAAAAGCACTGTTTGGCCATGTGACCAAACTTCTCGTGTATTTGACACTTCACTCTATTATTGCTATTCCATCTGCCTCTGCCTCGTCCTCTTTGTGACTGACCACCCTTTTGAGGTTGGTATCCTCTCTAATAATGGTTCCCTAGTCTGTTTGAATTGTTACTGTTCCCTTGTGGTTGTTTGTTTTTGGCAGCGACAAAGTTCATAGAAATTTCCCCTTGTATGGTTCTCCTATGATCAATTCCGCCTTTGTGGGCAAGGAAGGCAGACCGAACGAATTGCAAATCAGGTAAGGCTTGTTGTGTTGCTATGACTGTAATTAGAGACTCATATTCTACATTTAGACCATTGGTTATGAATAGAATTCGTTTACTGTCGCTGATCTTGTGGCCTATAACGTTTAATTGATCACATAAGTTTTTTATTTTACTTAGACACGTTTTCATGCTGATGTCTTCTTTTCTGCAATTTTGTAGGTCTCTTCTGTACTGCATAATACATGCAGTGGATTGTGAGCTTAAAACTTGCTCTATTGCTGACCAAATTTCATGAGATGTATTACATCCAACGATTTTTGAGAATAGATTTGGGCTGATGGATGACAGCAGACTATCCTGTTTCTGAAACTTGATGTATTCATGATTGGGCAAAATGTTGTCATCCTGATCATTGATCATGACTGGTGGGTTGTCTGAGTACCCTTTATGAAATCTTGCAGTTCATATCCTCTTAGTGCAATTTCGACCTGATATTTCCAAAGTACGTAGTTGTCTTCATCTAATGACGTTGTAATAACTTGGCTCTTTGGTTTTATCATTTTTAGAAGGTTGGCAGAGGTTCCATTGACGTTGTTGCCTGATAGAGCTGACGTTGATTCGTTATCTTGTGCCATGGCGAGGTAGATATTCAAATCTGCAGACTGTTCAAGATGTGATAGACCAGAGGCTCTAAAGATGAGAAAGAAAGTCCCAAGGAGAGAGGAAAAACTGGATGAGAACAATGCCAGGCACGACAATCTTCTAATTTTGTAGCCGTAGCCGCAATAATTTGGTTGGCATGACAAAATTAGGGTTTGCATCCACTTGTTTCTCTTCTAGAACGGTGAGGAAGAGATGGCGCAACTAGTTGAAAACTAGGCGTAACACTTCTCTGATGATGATCCAATTAGACCAGTCGCCTAGCGCCCAAGGCAATCTGCGATGATGGAAAACAGAAACCGAGGAGAAACAACACCCAATCTCCTTAGGTTAGCTTGGTGTGATTGATCGAAAAAAACATGTCCTTCGGCAATTCTGCTCTGATACCAAATTGGAGAAGATGAAAGAAGATACTTTATTCAAATCAGAATTATTGTAATGTATTGATACAAGTTGTAATGATAATACAAAGCATATATATAGGGTTACAAAGTAACGACTATAATAAAACTATCCTAAAATAAAGGAAACCTGAAGCCCAGACCCAATATGTTTGACGTGTATGTTATATGCTGATAAAACCGATATTATCTTCACTGTGTAATGTTTATTAAAAATGCATACCACACCACCACTAGAACGGGTTCAAATTGCGACGACTACGGGCGACGTCTAGCAACGGCTAAAAAAGCGGCCGTTGCTAGCCGTCGCGTAATCTGTAGATAACAGAACCCGTATCCTTCTTCCCCAAATCATTTCCAGCTGAAACAAATTCGGGCCAAAACCCTATCTGCCGTCGCCCCCCTTGGAGATCCGATTTCTTCATCAAAACTACACTCCTATCTTCTCAAATTATTTAGGTATGTCTTCTAATCCCTATTCTATGCTTAATTAGGGATAATTAGGGTTTATTTGCATGTTATGATGGGTTTGTTAATTGAATGTTTATGGAAATGAAATTGGTTGTTTTGTGAGATGCATACAATGTTGATTATGCTATTGATTGATTTGGATATGAAATTGGTTGTCATGAGAGATGCTTATGATGATGGTTGTATTGTAAGTTGATTTGGGGATAAATGTAATTGATTAGAAAGGAAAAATACTATGATCGTCACATATGTAATGGATATAGGATGTTGAAAACAATGATTATGATGTATGTAGGCTTACGATGAATGTGTTGTAGGATTATTGTGTTTGTATTTGTTGAGAGTAACTTGAATATTTCATGATTTTGTGTTAATCAATGTTGTGCATATGAGTCAAAGTGCATAGTTGATGCTAGTTAACTACATATTAAGTTATATCATATTTCATATTTTATTAAACTACTTTATAGTTCATTCAACTATTTACAATTTATTAACTAAAAATTAAGTTTGACCATGTTTCATATTTTTATTTAATTACTTAAATATTTAACTAAAAATGAAATAAACATGATTGTTTAAATTTGAATTAAAATTAATTAATTAACTTGAAAGCTTAGTTTATAAATTATTTCAGTTTAAACGGTTAACAATTCAAGTTATTTGTATGCATTATATGATTGTAACAGATATGTCTGGTGGACGACGATCGAGGAGTTCGTCACAGCCGACTCCTTCACCATCTCCTACACCAGGAGCAGGTCCTAGTAGCTCCGAGCCTGATTTACGGCGAGTTGTAGAGATTGTTCCTAAGAGTGCTGGGTAAGTGTCAAATTTATTTCTATTTAGTTTATTTAAAATGAAATATCTATGTAAACATGTACGCAGGGGGTTCGAAATCCAGCCAGCAGAATTTATTTTAGAGGTGTCGAAGAGGTCTTACACGAGCAGGATGTCTGGGGCATAGCCGCATTGGGATAGTATCCCACCTCACATCAAGAACGCTATTTTAGCCGATTTGCTGGCAAGTATTTTTTTATATTATTATTGAAAGTAATGTACTGTAAATAATTCAAAATAAATTTGATATGCAGGCGGTTGTGCGTGTGGAGCCGCGGGACATGCAACTTTTTTTGACATACTGGAATATGAAAATGCGAAAGAATTATCGAGAAGCAATTTCAAGAGCAAAGACATCTTCGAAAAAGCCTCAATGGATGAGTGATGATGTATGGGCTGGATTTAGTGCATACTGGGATACGGAAGCAGCCAAAGTAAGATATAATGAAAATATTCACATTTATGTTGATTGCATTCTTCTAATTAATTGTGTATCAAATATAATAGGAAGTAGCAAAAAGAAATAAAGCAAATAGAGCTAAGAATCCAAGTTTACACCACGGTGGCTCGAAATCATTCCAGCAACATAGGAGAGAATTGGTATAAAATTTCAATATTTTTAGCATATGTTCATGTAAAAATTTAGAGCATATCGTTAAATTATTATTATTTTTAATAATCTTATTACTGTATATATACTCAGATGACAAAGTTTCAAAGGGAGCCTACGATGGCAGAGGTTTTCAGGCGTACACATGCGATTGAGCATACTGATGACGAAGGGAACGTGACATATAATTGGGCGGACAACAAGGCTGCGGGTGTAATGGTAAATATGTTTATTCATAATTGAAATGTTTCATATTCGTTCATATCACAGTATACAAGTAAATTATATGACATTTGTATTTAAATTATATTGGTTTTGTAGGCAAGATATGATGCAGAGTCGGCTAGAGTGACTCAGGCCAGTGGACGAGAGGAGCTTACGGTTGCAGAGTGCGATCGTATATGGGATTCTATTATTAAACCGCCTACTCGTAATAGGCGATATGGCTTCGGCAACCAGGAGGTAAACATTTTTTAAATTTAAGTTTACATTTAAAGTATGTATACAATTGTAAAAAATTATAAAGTTAACAATAAAGTATGTATTACATTTCTCTTAGAATATAACAGTAAATATAGTACGTATTAATTTTATCCTACAAGTCCATGTTGTCTTTATAAATTTTTTAAATGCTGGGCGATATACATGTAGATTTATATGATAACGTCATGAACATAATTTAGATTATTAACTTAAATGTGAACTTTATTTGCAGGCCATTGATTTTCAGCGAGGATATAAGAAGTCCATGGATGAGGAGGCAATAGCTCGGATGCAGCAGCAGTTGGAAGAGATGAATGATTGGAGAAGAAGCCAACTGGCGCAGGAGATAGACGAGCGCATTGCAGCTTTCTATCAGCAGCATGGAACGATGCCTGGGGAGGATGATGATGACGCTGAAAGCGAAGAAGAAGAGGATGAAGACGAGGAGAACGATGACGAGGAGTGCGATGAATAGTTTTGTTGTTCTATTGCTTTGGTATGTACATATACTTGTTTTTTATATGCTTCATGCACGTACGATGTTATTTGACGATGGTATGGTGTGGTTGGATTTATTTTGATGATATGTGATGATGGTACGGTAAAACGTGATGATGATATTGTTTTTTTGATCTATGACGATAATATGTTATGATATTGTGATAAATTTAGTAATAGTTTGGATATTTTGTGTTGTTGATGTGTTTTGGTAGTGAGAATTGATTATATTGGAGTGATATTGGTTGATTTGTGAGTTGATATTGAAATGGTATTGGTTTTGTGGATTGAGGGGAAGGAATAGAAGCTGTATGCAGGAAAAATGCTTCAGAATTTGCGACGGCTTGCAACGGTTATTTTGCAACGTATAGCGACGGCTTCCCGGTCAACCTAACTACTTGACACGTCAGATGACACGTGTCCACTGGTCGTCGCTAGCCGTTGGTAAGAAAGCGACGAAGCCGTCGCTCTCGCCGTTGCTACCACTGTTGGCGACGAGAGTTATAGCGACGGCAAATAGCGACGGCTAGCAACGGCTAGCGTCGGTTATTTGCCGTCGCTATTTCATCTGTTTCTTGTAGTGCACATACCATATGCATGGTATGTGTAGAAGTTGTTCATGGAAAATACATACCACGTTGTCTTTTTGGGTGGTTTGCATTTTTTTCCCCACTTATGCTCTGCGTGGAAAACCAAGACATGATATGGTTTTGCAGTTATTGTGCGTAATTGTCAATGGTGCGTGATTATCGATTTTGCATGTACTGAAAGTAGTAAAATCAAAACAAAAAAAACCATATCTACAATGTCCAAATCGCTCGGTTGCGCTTATCACCCAGGGTTGCCAAAGTTTGCGAGTGAGTCGCCCTGATGATCTTCTGTTGGTTGTGATCATCCTGATGAATAAATGAATGACAGCCTTGATGATTCAGTCGTCGTGATAATTTGTGTTTGAAACTAAGTTGCGTGAGTATAAGAAAATTTGCGATACCAATTTTCTACGTTGTTTAGGTTTTGTGAGTTTAGCGTGAAGGGGGAAGAATCAGAAAAAAAATGGGGATCTACTAAGTAGAACACTGAGTATATGTGTTTTTTCTTAAAGAGGGTTATCTAGTAATTTTGCATATTCCAATTGAAGGTTCCTATTTTCTTCAGCTGTCTTTCCTTGTTGACAAGTTATATTTTAACCCAGCTTATTGCTGAGTAGCCCCACATTTTTATAAAAAAAATTAAAGGACGAAAATGATTCTTCTTAGTTTTTTTTCTTTTCAATTTTCAGTCTATCTCGTAGCGACTCTACGTAATTTTGTAAGGAACTACGTACTGCGTGATATCAAATCATACCACATAGTGGCTATATGTGGTATCATTGGTTACCTAAGAAACTACGCAGATCCACTGTGAGAAATAATATTATTGATTTTTTTTTAAATAAAACGGGGACTACTAAGTAAAATGACGGATTTACTCCTTTTTTGCTTTATTTTGGGCTAAACAGCAAATAAGCTAGGTTGAAATAGAATTTTCCTTCTTTGATTTCTGCTAAAACTGTTCACGAATATTTTTTCAATCCCGCGGATCATCTTTCCTCCCGTCTCTTTCAAATCTATTCCTTTATCATCGACAACTAATAATCGACGTTATTACTACTGTGCAATTAGCACCTATTAAACCGCCCTGTATCCATTTTTTGTGCGTCCTTCCTTTATGCTTATTAAATCGCATTTTTCCCATTTGCTTAGCAGAAAGTTGTTTGTCAAGGTGCTCACTGTGAGCTCCTCCTAGATGATACAAATATTGCAGACCAAATAGGCAAAGCCAAATTCTATTTAAACTCAGGAAATTGCTAAGTTTCCCCCCTTTCAAACCAAAATTTCGTTGATGAAATTATCCTTTTAGCATTATATTTTTTTTCATGTTCTCAGCTTACCTCGTAGTTCAATTGCATGGTTTCTCCACGAACCACGCAGTGTGACTACGTGGTACACTAACTAACCTCGTAGAGGCATTACGAGGTTAGTTAGGATACCACGTAGTCATACTGCGTGGTATGTGAATAAACCACGCAGTAGTACTACGAGGGAGGGTATTTTCGACTTTTTTTAAAAAAACCAGAGGGAAACTCAGCAAATCTGAGGGGAGACTATTTTTTTTAAAATTAGGGGGGCAAATCAGCGATTACAACGGTTTAAATAAAATTTGCCATCGGCAAATACTAACCTCCTCCTCTGCATGCGAAGGCTCCTGTATGACTCTTTTAACTCTTCAATGTTCTACTATTCATTCCACCTAAAATATATATTATATTCAGTTTCAATTTTTGGCTGCCCTACGTTGGTTTGATGTGATGGTTTCAAGAGTAGTATTGGTTGTTGAACAAACTAATGGCCATATATGAGTGAGAATGTTGAAATTTATGATCAAAATAATTTCAAAAACATTCCGATCCAAGAATTAATTAATGCTGTTGCAAACATCTATAATTTATACTCATAAATTAATATGTATGGAGAAAATAATTGTGAACGCATGCATATGACGAAAATATTAGTCCCACATCGAAAAATATGCAAATATGACCTTGGATATAAAACTAAGATGTACCTCATTACATAGCCAATTGGTTTTGTGATAATAATGGGATTAATAAATTACAACAAATACGTATGTGCTTAACCGTCATACGTTCTCCATTCCATCCAAAATACTATGTTCACGTAGATGGCTCAAAATACGCCACACGTGAAGGGGAAGTGATGAAAATTACACGTGAAGGGTGGATTTCGGTTGTACTTTAACATGAATTGTGCTATTTTGGCACCAATTGATTTCAAATTACAAGAATAAGAAAAGCACAATAACGATTTTTTTTGGTTTACACACTGACACTCGTGACTCATTAGTCATACATAGCAGTTTTTCAACATTAATTTCCTTCTTCTAAATCAGCTGACATACTTCTTCAAAGGAAAAGCCATGGTGTGGCCTTTTCAAGGGGGAAGCCATGATGGTCAATTTTCTATATTAATTCCACCACCACTAGGATTTATCTTAGAAGCTTACTACTATGACCATGCTATTTGTTCCCTCCGAATTATTTTGTTTTAATATACACCATTCTTTCTTATTTATTTTAATTTGCATGTTCTCACTTTTGCTGTTTTAAATCACGTGATAATGAACTACACAGCTCACTCTTAACTAGATAATAAATTGCATCTCCCCTATATTGAATATCAAAATTTTGAACTGCTTAAATCTTAGATGACCGAAAAGAAAATAGCTTTGTCTTTCATTTGTAATGGCTGTTGAGTTTCTCACTTCTCAGTATAGAGTATGTTTATAATTTGCAGGAATATCTATTGAAAGAAAATAGAAAGCATCAAATGGTCAATGATTTTTAAGATTAACCGGGGGTTGGGGAATAATGCGTTTAACTTATGTCTAATACTCAACGAAGTAGCTAATTTCACGGGCTTATCATGTAAAGTAACAGGGACTTTGTGTTAGAAATTGAAGCACAGCAAGGGAACAAATGAAAACTTAGTTTTTCTTCTTTTTAAGCTGCCAACCTTTTTATTATTGCATTTTTTTTATTTTTTTGCACAGTCTAAAAGCAGGGACTAAATACATTTATAAACTTTGAAACAACACTTCACTACAAAAAAACTAAGCAAGTAATTGATTATGATGCTTGGTTACTAAGAAACATGTCAATTAGACTACTTATCCAAATAGCTTTTTGTTCTTTCAACTTCCCATTTGACCAGACTTTAAACCTGAACATCCTTTGGATTACATTCAACACCCCCCTTAATCCAAAGTCTAACACATTGATCATATCACGACACCAGTTGAACTTTTCTTGAGTAAGTGACTTCATAAATACATCTGCAACTTGCTTGTCTGTCTTCACATATTGTAGCTCAATCACTCTTTGCTCAATAAAGTCGCATACAAAATGAAGTCCGGTGTCGATTTGCTTTGTCCTACTGTGTTGCACTAGGTTGGAGGCAATTGCAATTGTTGATTGATTATCACAATAGAGAATTGTTGCATTCTTCTGCTCACAATTTAGCTTCTCTAACAAGCGCCTTAACTATACTCCCTGACATGCAGCTGCTGTTACTGCATTGTACTCAACTTCCGCGGTTGATAGTGCAACCGTTGATTGCTTATTCGAGCTCCAACTAATTATGCTACTGCCATAGAAAAAACAATGACCTGTTGTGTTTTTCCGATCATCAATGCTTCCAGCCCAATCGCTGTCACTATAACCTTTTACTTCAAAACCTTCCGGCTGCTCAACATACACTTCTTCTTTCAGTTCACCATTGAGGAATGCTGATTTCACATCAAATTGATAGATAGGTTGTTTCAGCTGGGCTGCAAATGCCATTAGTAGTTGAATCATCTCAAATCTAGCCATTGGAGAAAATGTTTCCTCGTAATCTATGCCTTGCTTTTGTGCATATCATTTTGCTACTATTGCTTTGTATTTCAATACGTGACCATCTGCTCCAAATTTTGTTTTGTAAATCCATTTAACTCCAATTGTTGTGCGATCTTTGGGTAACTCCACCAACTTCCAAGTATGATTATGTTCAATTACGCTCATCTCTTCTTCCATTGCTTGCATCCATTCTTTTCTTTTTGCTGCTTCTTCAAACGACACTGGGTCTGCTACATACATAAGTTGAGTTGTTTCATATAGTTCTCGTAAGGACCGTACCGTCCTTGGTGGTGAATCAGAATCGACCATCTGATTTAGTGTGCCATTCGTGCTTGAGTCAGCTTGCGGTTGTTGATTACTATCTTCTTCTTTTTCCTCTTCTACAACTGCTACTGATGTGTTGTCTTCCTCGATGGACCAATTCCAGCTAGCATTCTCGTCAAACATGATGTTTCTACTGGCAATAACTTTCTTTGTCATTGGATTGTACAACCTATAGCCTTTAGATTGTATGCAATATCCAATAAGCACACATTTCTCCGATTTAGAATCCAACTTCTTGCGGTTTTGTGCAGCTACGAGGATGTATGCAATGCACCTAAATACACGCAAATGTCCCACACGGGGCTTTCTTTTAAACCATGCTTCAAATAGCGTCTTGTTCATTACTGCCTTAGTTGGTGACATATTAAGAATGTATACTACTGTTGTCACCGCTTCTGCCCAGAACTGGTTTGGCATACCTTTGAATTTCAACATGCTTCTTGCTAGTTCCACCACGGTACAGTTTTTGCGTTCAGCCACACCGTTTTGCTCAGGTGTGTATGGGGTAGTTAACTGCTGCAGCACTCCTTCCTTCTCACAAAATAGCTTAAATTCTTTTGATTGAAACTCACCACCACAATCTGATCTTAGTGCTTTCAGTTTAGCCCCTGTTTGTGTTTCTGCCATGACTTTGAATTTGTTAAACAATCCAAATGCTTCACTTTTGTAGCTAAGAAAGTACACCCAGGTCATTCTGCTGTAATCATCAATGAACAACATGAAATACTTGCTTCCTCCCATCGACTCAACCTCCATTGGTCCGCGCAAATTGGTATGCACCAGCTCGAGTGCTTTGGTTGCACACATCGATCAATCTTTTGTAAATGGCAACTTTGATTTCTTTCCATACACACATCCTTCGCATATCCCGATATCATCAATATATGGTATCCCAACCACCATTTTCTTTTGATTTAGCAATCTCAAACCGTTTATGTTCAAATGGTCGTACCTTAAATGCCATAAGTTGCTGGAACTAATCTCCTTGACTACAAGAGCTTTGCTTTTCACCTTCGCTACCTCCAAAGGGAACAAGTTGTTTTGTGTCTTCTTGATTGTTGTCATTGTTTGATTTGAGGCTGCATCCACAATTCTGCAATTTTCATCTTCAAATATGATGGTATACCCATTGTCCATCATTTGGCCAATGCTAAGTAGGTTTTGGGATAGCTGAGGAATGCAGTATACATCATGTAGCATCCGTGTGCTGCTGCTGGACTGCACAACCACTCTTCCCTTTCCTTTAACATGAACCTCTTTATCATCACCAAGTTTCATTGCCTTCTTGTATGACTCATCCAATTCATCAAACAAGTGCTTATAACCTGTCATGTGATTTGAACATCCTCTGTCTAGAAACCATATTTGACTCACATCTAATTCTTCACCAGTTTTAGCCATAAATAGTCGTGCTTGATTGTTCTTCTCCTCAACAAAACTTGCCTATCCTTCTTCCCTTTTCTTCTTGTAGCAGTCGACCTCTACAAGACCAGATTTATGACAATAATTACACTCCTTATCTCGACTTTCATCTCTTTGTTTCTTGTAACATTCAGCTTGCATGTGTCCTTTCTTATGATAATTGTAACATTCCGCGTCTTTTCTTTGGTTGATAATAGTGTTGTTGGTTGTCAGTTGGCTTGCCTCTATCTCTGCCGTCGTGACCACCTCGGCCTCTGCCTTGCTGTTACCTGCTTGAGAACTCGCTTCTGGTATAAAAAGCTTTAGTGTCATCATTTACTTCTGATCGACTGAGACGAGCTTCATGGACCTGCAGTGATCCCATCAACTCATCAAACGTATAGGTGGACAGGTCTTTGGACTCTTCAGTCGCTGCCGTAACATGATCAAACTTCGTCGTCAAACTACGCAACACCTTCATCACAACTATTTTCTCTGAAAGATCTTATCTACAACTTCGGATTTGTTGACAATTGATGTAACACGCGTGAGAAACGATTGAATTGTTTCATCTTGGTTCATGTTTAGTGTCTCAAACATTTGTCTCGACCCCTGTAACTTGATGGATACTACGTTGGAACTTCCTTGAAATGATGTTTTCAAAATAGTCTAAGCCTCCTTTGCTATTTTTGCTGCTGCAATTGTTGCAAATACCGAATCATGTACGGCTTGTTGAATATAGTACAATGCCTTTGCATCTTGCTTAGCTGTTTTGATTGGTCTCGGATCAGGATTTGGTGCTCCTGTTTCTACAAGTTGCCACAGGCCATGAGATTTCAACATCGTCTGCATCTTGATGCTCCAGAACTCGTAATTTTCACCCTTGAACGGAGGTAAAGTCTGACTGATGACGGTAGTGTTGCTGCCTGCGTCGGCCATGGCTCTGATACCACAATGTTTGAAATTAAAGCACAGCAAGGGAACAAATGAAAACTTAGTTTTTCTTCTTTTTAAGTTGCCAACCTTTTTATTATTGGATTTTTTTTTCTTGCACAGTCCAAAAGCAGGGACTGAATACATTTATAAACTTTGAAACAACACTTCACAAAAAACTAAGTAAGTAATTAATTATGATGCTTGGTTACTAAGAGACATGTCAATTAGACTCCTTATCCAAATAGTTTTTTGTTCCTTCAGCTTCCCATTTGACCAGACTTTAAACCTGAACATCCTTTGGATTACATTCAACACTTTGATAGTTCTAACTCATATTTGACGAATATGAATTATTAATTATAGCAACATGTAATTATACTAAACAAGCAGTCGAATTTTCTCAATAACATATGAAAAGGTATATATATATCAAAGATAATTAAGATAATTTGATTCTTAGCAGGTGAACCAACTTTGTGTTTAAAAATAGTTGAAGATGATATATATACATTTTTATGTAGAATGAGCTATTGAATGCGTGGCATGTATTACAATGGGTAAAGCTAATGAAGTGGAAGTTTTAGTTCCACATGCTCACACTTTGAACTGAGGAAAACGCTTTATGGGCAAGTAACTAGAAAAATGTGATACTTCAGATTTTTGGTTTATAGTCACAATATAGTTATAATTATGTTTTTTTTATCTTATAGCGTTTTTCATTTTAAAAATTGGCAAAAAAAGAAATTGTATTAATCAAACCGACTCTTTGGGAGATTTGCTTACCGTCATTTGGCCAAAACAAATTTTTGTAAAGTCAAAAAAATGCTCTCTTTCTCAGAATTGTTTTCTTTAGTGTTTTCAATGGTTCAAATTTTAATACCTTGATTTTTCTAAAACATCCATTACATTTCAAATCTACTTCAGATCTACCATTAATATGAATGCATTAAAAAACGCGTTTGAGGCGTGTCTCGAGGCGAGGCGTTGGCAAAAACGCATTGAGGCGCATCTCAAGAGGCGTTTTACCTCTGAGGCTTAAGCCTCAACCAATTGAGGCGTAAAAAACGCAAAAAAAGGGTTGAAAACTCTAGTTTAGGAGACTTTTTTGTATTTGTTTTACTGTCTTTTTGTTTTTGTTTTTTGTGTTTCATTGAAAAGTCATTTTAATCGTTTCTTCATTTCTATTGTTGGCTAGGTTAATTTAAAATGAGCAAACGTGATATTGCATGAAGTGGGTCAAAGATTTATCGAATTCTACAAATTCAAAAAAAAAAAATCTCTGTGGATTTTGTGATCATATATGGACCAGAGGAAGATATCATTTGATCTTTTGCAATTTATATTAAATGTGCAAGAATGATTGTATTTTGTTTGAATTGCTTTGAATGCTTTATCGTTTTTACTTACTATTTGACGTTTAATGTTACTCCATATTAAAAATTAAGTTAAGCATATGTGTTGCGCTTTTCTTTTACCCAAAAGGCTTATGCCTCAACACTTCGAGGCTTACGCCTCGCCTCACGGACTCGAAAATGCCTCACGTACACCTTTTGTGTTTTAAAACATTGATTAATATCTTATTTCTGCTACAATATCATTTGATAAATCTAAATAGATTATTTAGCAAACACAATAAATTTTTAAATTAATCATGTTTTTTTAGATTAATTTAAAAACATAAAAAAATAAAAATAAATTATATAATCAAACGGTCAGTTTTTCCAACGTTGTGCGGCTATACTAGCGGATAATATATGAGTAATGTCAATGCTATGTTTTTAGGGTTGAACCTGTTACAGTTTTTTTTTCTGGTTTATTGGCAACTATCTCCTATGTTTCTCTCCTTTTATTTAGTGTCTTTATAACATATTATTTTCTGCTACATTTTACCGCACCCTACTCCTGATTCTGCCAATTTAACGGTATATCTTCCATATATTATTGCACAATCAATTTTAGATCGATTGATCGAGGTCAACTAGCGGGGTTCTGTTCGCCATTGTTTTTGTACTTTTCTTCATACGTTTAAACTGAAATCAGTTTGATATCAATGTTATTGTATGATCTTTGTAGTTTCAGTTGTTTAGTTATTAGTTTTATTCCAAGTTTTTCCAAAGTTAATTTTGAGCTGTGGTTCATGTCAATATAACAACATGTTATCTTCTTGGTTTTAAAATATGGATGTACATGCGTATTCTCTATAGTTCCCGGCCCTCGAAAGGTTCTATGATAGTAAGATTAAAATAACGAGTGAGTATTTAGTGATTCTTATTTCTTCCATATATGGCTTATTTATGCTTATATGGGAGAATTACACATCTACTATAATTTATGGCAATATAAATGGTCCTATTTCATCTTAAATTGAATTTTATGACTCCTTTGGAACTGAAAGTTGGAATGTTATGATCGAACCAGAGTTCTTTGTTATGCTGCGCTGCAACTGATGTAACATGTATTAATTATTTAATGAAATCCGATTTCAATATGATGACCTATTTCTTTTGATGTTTCTCGCTAAATTTTTTTAGTTTGGATCATATTTTTTTAATATTGACAGCTAAACGTTTTTCTCATGTTGGAATGTTGGTAATAAGTGTTTGAAGACCACTGATTCAGTAGGTAGTAACGTGTTATAAACTCTATTTATTAATCGCTTTTACATTATTTGGTATGCATTATTTCTTTTATATATATATATATATATATATATGTGTGTGTATATATATATATATATATATATATATATATATATATATGTATATATATGTGTGTATATGGAAATTCTATTTAGACACAAAGTTGCACACAATAAATCACAACCACTAGATCCTCCTATGAATTCCACTCCCCACATAAAGATAAACAAATCCAACGGTTGAGGCTTTGTGTCTCTCTTTTTTTGTTTAATTTTATGTTCAAATAGCGGCCTCATATATGTGTATATATATATATATATATATATATATATATATATATATATATATATATATATATATATATATATATATTACAATACGTTCACACTACATATTTGAATTATTTTCACTCCGTCTTATTTAAGAGTCTTTAGTATTTAATGTGGTGGTTACATAGTTGAAACACTTTGCATCCCTTAATATTCCCTATAAAGATCATACTAAGGAATGAAGATTGTTATAGGTAAGATTCACAAGAAATAAAACAAGAACAACGAAAATACTTTTTTCTTCTTCAAATAACTTGTTATTCACGAAACAATATTTTAACAAAATAAGATTAAATGCAAAACATATGCCTTACGCAATCTCAACTCAAATCAGAGTATACAATTAAAACATTTCCCCTCTCAAGTACAACTCCGGATAATGACAAACAAGCTTTCATAAAATGTAATTAAGTACACCAAATAGAAAGATAATAGAATATCTGATATTAATTCTCTCAAGCTGCTAGTACCAATCCATCTCTGCCATGTGAGCCTACTTGGGAAAGGAAATAGGAAGAAAGAGAAGTAGGTCAGACATAAAACCTGGTGAGTGTTGTAGTTAGTCCAATTATTGAGTAATAAAGAAAAGATATTCTCAATAATAGTTCTAGTGCCAAACAGGGTAAGTGTCTGCATACAACTACAAAAGTTGAACATACTGGAATGACATACAAAGAAATATACTTGAACTGTACAAGTATAGATTTATTCGATTGTTGCACTTTCTCAATAACTGAAACTGATAAACAAGGTTAGAATATGTTCCTAATACTAACACTTGATCATTTGCTAATTTTCCATCTTACATGGTTGCTTATGTCATTATGGATCTAAGGTTTTATCCAACCCGACCCATCAGTAAAGACATAACATTAATGTTGTTGGACGCAGTAGTGACTTATTTTTCCCCGTCGATGCACATGGACACTCATTGCACGGCCAGAATGCACCTCACGGCCATGTCTCTGTTAATTGCTTATTTACCCTAATCAAAATAAGGTGCTCTTAACTCCCGGACATTTGGAATGACGCTTGGTTTGCTTTTGGACATATTTGGACTTGGAAATATATTTCATATATTTTGGCTTGAGGAATATGATTATGGTGTAAAGAGGAATTAACAAGGGCTTTTGTTATTTCTCTAATACAACTTTGTAAACTCAAAGTGTTGAAACTCGAATAAACCTTGTAATTGTAACGATGATGATGAATAGTTACTATGAATTGGACATAGGCATTAGTGTTGAACCACTATAAACTTAGTGCCCTTTACTTTTCTGCAACTCTGTGTTTGGATTATTTTGGCATATTTGGATATTTCGCTTAACATAAACCCATTGGGTGATAGCATGTGCGAACCACCGATTCCTCATGTCCAGATTTTGGTGCGCTAGGAAGCGGCGTCCGATTGCCTTCGGATTTTGGACTTTTAAGGAAACGGATTCTCTTAGATTCATTTGGATTTTTCTCATATTTTAATATGGTTAAAAGGAAACAGTTAAGTTTAGCTTGCTCGAAAGGGGCAGGGATGGAGGGAAGTCAAGAAGTTTCTCGATTGGTCATCCATCGAATTACGTTACTCATGAGGATATCGATGGAATCATCAAGGATTCAACTAAGGATCTAACTTCTTGGTTGGAACAACAATATGAGCACTTTTGAAGATAAGATGCTACCATGAACACTCTTCTTGTTCGGATTGAAGGTATCAAAAGGTCGTCGGGCGAGGGTAATATGTTTGGAACAAGTGCACGCGGGTGTTCCTCAGGTATTAGCTTTAAACTTGGGGGCGGTTCCCAAAGAACAACCCTATGTTGACTCCAATACGTAGACTGGTAACAGATCGACTAGGATTGGGGGCTCCACCCCCAATCTCTCTCAAGGTTCTAGAGCCGATAATGTCACTCAAGCACCGGCATGCGTAGCTTTGGATGCAGGAACTCCCTTAGTTATAAATGTTGGATTCATGCCAGTCAAGGCACCTCAGGCTAGGGTAGAGCCAGTTGTCTTTGTTGGGGCTTAATAGTTTTCTAATGTTGGACTCGACAACGGGGGCACCGGTGAAAATTTGAATGATTGGAATTGTTGGCTTTGTTATGGTACTGGAGCTCAGATCTCCGATATTATTTGGCGATACACTCGTGAAGGGACCTCTTTGTCGGATTGGGATTTCATTACTCGTAGTCCGTTCACTCAGGATATTCGTAATTCTCGAAACCCACTGGACTTCAAACTACTGGTGTTGGAAGTTTTAATGGTAACAAGGATCCTATGGTTCACTTGATGTGCTATATGCACCACATGGAAGTACTCTCGACTTCGGAGAATGTTATAGCAAAGTGATTCCCACTTTATCTTACAGATATTGATGCTATAAGGTTTGACAACTTAAGAAATAGTCGATTAATTCTTGGGATGTTTTGGCTGGAAAGTTCGTCGAATAGTTTAGGATTCACATCACTCGATCAAAGAACATGATGACTCTGATGGCGATTAGGCAAAGAATTGGCTAGACTTTGCGTAAATTCTTCGAAAGGTTTAATGCTATTGTGGCTTCGATCGACTAATCAAACCCTTCTACGGTTTTGATGGTTGTGGTTTTTTGTATTTTGAAAAAGACGGAGTTTACGATCTCGGTTCAGCAGGATCCACCGAGGGACATTAGTGGACTATATTTTGAGGCTGATTGGTTTTTAGGGAAGATGTTTCAATTGCTGACACAAAGGTTCTTGAGGCTAATTCAGTCCAGGGAGAAGGATCGTCCAACTCTAGTAAAGGAAAAGGAAAGGTTGCTCCCCACAACGATTGGAATACGTAGAATCGGCCTAAATTCCCTTCATACGTGGAGCTTACTCGTTCACTATAGGAGATCTATCTAGAAGTTCACCCAGTTTCTCCCTTCAGGAAGCCTCCCGCGAGGGAGTCGACCCAAAAGGAGAAAGATTCTGGTAATCACTGCTTGTTTCACGACCTGAGTGGTCACAACACCAACCACTGTAGGCATCTCAGGGATATGATTGTCAGACGCGACTAGCTGGCGAAGTTTGTTCGAAATCGAACTGTGGTACCGGGATAGGCACGACTGCTTACTCCAGCTCAGGATAGGAATGGACCAGGGCCTCGTCCCAGTGGTGTGATTATCAATTAATATGGATTTTTGGTTTCTCTGATTTTGCAGCTCTTGGATTTCAGTTCTCTTGGATTCTGTTTTTCTTGGCTTTTGGTTTATTGTCTTTTCATCTTTCCACACTCTAAATTTTGGCTTTACGGATTCTGATCTTTTGACACCTCATCTTTTGGTTTCTGGTGTTTATATTTTTGGTTTTTTGGTCTATTGGTCTTTTGGATTATGGTTACACGATCTTCCGACTTGCGGATGTGACCCTACATTTATCTAGGTTTCTGGCTTATGCACTTTGACTTTTTGGTGATTAAAACTTTGGTTTTCTGTCTCTAGATTCTGGTTATATTGACTCCGGCCTTCTGGATATTACACTTCTATATATTTCACCTCTAGTTTACTAGCTATGGGTGGCTCTTAGTCGGAACACATACACACGTGATTAAGACTTTATCCCTAGGCATGCTCTATACCTGACTGTAAACCAATTGCCTCTCAATTAACTGATCTGTTTTGTTTACACGATTGTAGGAGGGACGAGGTTCTAAGTCGCCTACCCATGTACGATATTAGGATTCAATCCCTAGACATGCTCTTTGTGGACGAGAAACTATCCATTCTCCTACACTCGTCTTTGGATTTGCCGGGCTTGGGAGTTCGGAGGGCCTAAGTCCGCCAACCCCCATATGGGATTAGGCCTTTATCCCTAGGCATGCTCTTTGTGGATGATAAACCATCCAATGTCATACTCCCATTCTAGTTATCTAGCTCAGGATCTCCGAGGGCTATGTCTGCCTACGAATGTATGGTATTAGGACTTAATCCCTACGTATGCTCATTTTAGACGATAAACCCTCGGACATCCTTCACTCATTTCTAATTGCCTGGCTCGGGAGTTTGGGAGGATAAGCCTACCTACACATGTACGGGATTAGGCCTTAATCCCTAGGCATGCTCTTTACGGGCGACAAACCATCCAATCTCCTTCGTTTAGTTTTCAATTTATAGCTTAAGTATGGCTACGTCGGCCTACCCATATACGGGGACCGGTGCGACCACTAGGCATGCTCTGTACCCGACGCTAGTTCTTCTCCTTCAAACTTAACAGAATCTTATAAATTAGAAATCGATAGCGGTTAAGTCGACTCAGCCACTTACGAGATTAGGCCTTAACCACTAAGCATGCTCTTAGCTCGACAATAAACTGCTATGTTTTCCTTCGGATTTATTAAAAAAATCCAACCATTGAAGACTTTAATAAAAATTACCTTGCTTATTGGCACACTACTTGCGAAGTAAGGAAATATGGTATTGGAACTTCAAACATTAAGGACTTGGCGAAGTAAGGACTTTGCTCGCTAAGTATAAAAATCCTAATTCTCAAATAAGGACTTTGCTTAGGAAAGAGCAGGCCATCTTGTCAAGACTTGACAAGGCCGCCTTGCCTAGTGGAAAGTAGGGCCCTACCCGTTTCGCTTATCCTTGGTTCTCTTGTAGGTCTTGGAAAGGGTGCCTTGTACTCTTCTGGCTTATCCTTGGTCCACTTGTCAGGTCTTGGCAAGGGTGCCTTGGACACTTCTGGCTTGTCCTTGGTCCCCTTGTCAGTATTTGACAAGGGCATCTTGGACTTATATGGTTATTTTGACTTGCGTGTTCGTCTGATTCTCTAGTTTGGTTACTGGCTATCTTGGTTTTCTGGATTTTAGGTAACTCTGGTTTACCGACTCTCGGTTATTCTGGTTATCTTGGTTATCTCTCATAATACAGTCCTGAGCGATCGAGTCCCTTGAGTTTTGGTCTTCTGGTTATTATGATCCAGGGCGAGGCCTCTTTCATCTTGGGTCTTTGGTTTCCACGGTCCATAGTGATTGTTGGCGTTCTTTGAGTTTTTGGATTTCTGGTTTCCCTTGATTCAATACAATGCGATCGCAGCCTTTGGTTTTTTGGTTCTCGGCTATTGGATTTCTATGCAAACTTCTTTGGGTTCACGACTTCTAGATTCCCAAATTTTTTATTTCTCGCAAACACATCTCTCTTCTCTCAAGGATGATATGTTTTGGGGGGAAAAGTGTTGACCCGCTTTTTGGAAAAGCAACCACAAAGTGGATTCTTAGTATTCTAAGCACTAAGGACTCGAGTAAGTTCTTTGAGGAGTGCACAATGATTTTGTCAAAGTCTCAAACTTCCCGAAAAATGTTTGGAAATTTGGTTAATTCTTAGATTAGTACTCTAGATTGGATAACACTTTGGATCGGATTGGATTTGGCCAATGGATATGGCAGACATAGGATTTAGTGTACACGAACTTGGATCAACCTCAAAACTCTTGCCAAGGCCGTGTTGACCACCTAAAATCAAGTGATAGCATCTGGTTGGCATTGGATCAGCATCTCCTCAAAACAGGTGGCAAACACGTGTTGATGTCCTCAAAACGCCTGAGCGCATCAGGCGGATCACCTCCAGAAACTCGGGTCTGGCATTAAGTTGGCATCAGGATTTGGCACGAATAAATCACTTGAGTGAATTATGTTGATCAGCACAAAATATGTGCATCATAGACCTAATTATCCCTAAAAAGCAGGGCAAAACACTGAATTTCGTATCCCACTTGGATACGAAAGTACGGATTTTGTCTCCCTCGTCGGATACGAAATCACGTATTTCGTATCCCTCTTGGGATACGAAATTCCCCATCACCACGCGCTTTCCTTGGCAAGAAGTTCCATGTACTGATCACTCTTTTCTTCTTGTGCACACCAGGACTTGGACTGGGCAGCATCGGGATACAAAATCTCTTCCTTTGGATTTGGCAACTTCAGAGACGTTCAAAGAACTTGAGCAATGTGTTGTGATCAGCAAGAAGTCTTCGGTTTTCGGCCACATCAATAATTTTGATACTAGGATCGAAAATCATGGGATATGAAATCACTTGGCTTGCCATGACAAGCATGGCAACGTGCAGATCATGCCATTTCAAAGGATCTACATACATGGATCACTCATTTTCTGGAGCTCAACACGGGATACGAATTTTCAGAAGATTCTTAAAATTTGGTTAACTCCCGGGGAGTTGTTCCGATCTCGGGATCGACACGACTCTAGGGATACAAAATTTTGGGACTTTGGTCTACAATTTCACCTATAAATACCCCCTCTTGACATTAATATGGGTTGGCTATTTGACTTTTGGTTTCTATATTGCATATGGGAAAGCTCTCTTTGAAGCTCATTAATGGCTTCTATGGCGGTTTATATGGCTTTGGACTACCTCTTGAACTTACGAGCTTCACATAGAAGTTTACTCTCAACTCCCGGACATTTGGATTGATGCTTGGCTTGCTTTTAGACTTTGGACTTGGACGTATATTTCACACATTTGAGCTTGAGGAAGATAATTATGGCCTAGAGAAAAATTAAAAAGTGCTTTGTTATTTCTCTAACACAACTTTGTAAACTCAAAGTGTTGAACTAGGATAAAACTTGTAATTGTAATGATGATGATGAATGGTTACTATGGAGTGGACGTAGGCATTAGTGCCAAATCACTATAAACTCGATGTTATCTATTTTTCTGTAACTCTGTGTTTGGATTATTTTGGCATATTTGGATATTTCGCCTAACATAAACCCATCGAGTGTTGGCGTGTGTGAACGATCAATTCCTCACATCAACGGTGGCTAATGCAGAGGTAGGACCCATCTGAATCCTCTTGAAGTTACCGAACATAGGCCTTCAACTCATTGAGGTTGATCATTCATATAGATTACTGTTTCTCATAAGGCTTCAGAGTGGATGACTTGGACTCATTCCTACTATAAACAGTTTTCATTTAAAACTTGAGGTATTGGATCCCTATGCCTTGATCATACCATTTTGTAGGAGTTAATATTTCGAGTTGAAGTTGTCAATAGGAGGTTATCGGACAAGTTTAGATGTTTTGGTATTGTAAGTAGCCTTCGATGAATTTTTGGCCTTGGAGGGTTTCAAATCTAGATCCCTTCGAATGGGTTCTACTTATCCTACTCCTTTTATTTGGTCTTTTTGAAGATGACTAGAGTAACTCTATTGGTCAACTTTTATCAGAGTATTCGGAACTTAAACCTGCAAAGTTATTGCATAATAACATGATAATTCAATAATTACCTTTACATTACTAGAGTTGATGATTAAAAAGATTATATAATAGTACATAAACTTGATTTTATCAATTCTCAATATCCCCAAATTAATTCAGGAATTAGGGTTTACAACTCATAATTTTATAGACAAGTGAGAGAATGAGAAATCTTATCCATATTCTAGGCCTATAAGTTCGTGTTTATAAGTGCAGGTTGATCCCTCACCATCCTAGAGCTTTCGCCTTAATTCTTTCGCTGAACAGGTCCGAGGACTTTATAAAAGTGACTTAAACAATCTACATCTTATGCTACCGATGCGGTCTGGTCTGGAAGTGAGTAGCCCGGAGAGAAAGCAAGTCCTTTTATTTGCTTTCTCTCCGAGCTCAAAAATTTGAAACCAACTTCAGTAAGGACGTATGCGGCATGCCCTTGCTTTGGCACTTAGTAAATGTAGAAGTTGATAGAAGTAGACAACAAAAATAATTGCAAACGAATTAGACTAGATCGGACTGAGTAGGATTTGACTTTAAACAATATGTTTATGAGTGAAAAAATTGTTAGAATTTGATGAAGAGAAAAGAAAGAGATTAAACGGAAAAACACAAAAAGACTACAATTTTATTGTACTGTTAATTGATTTAATACAATGCTAAAGCCAATATTTATAGAGTCGTTTATTCTCTAGAATATTCCTTATTCTCTAGCATATCCTTTATTCTGTAATATATTCCCTGGCATATCTCTTGGCATATTCTCTAACATCCCCTCAAACTCACGATGCAAAAAATCGTGGGTTTGCCAGTACTCTTCAGTTCACAAATTTTTCTGTCATTCACCTATAAACCATTAGCCTACTGTCAATCAAGCTGTACCCCTCCCGACATCTAGTCAAAACCACAATACTCACCCAAATTCTCAAAGCCATACAACTGCAACACCAAAAATCATACTTCACCAACCACAAAAGAAATTGCTTTCAAAACTGCACACCACTTCATACACAAACTACTCGCATCTGCATTCCTTCCAGACACAAACCATACACAATACCACTTCATATCACCCACAACAAACCATAACATAAACTGCTTCAATACTTCAACAGCCTCAACACATAACCATTCAACTCCCAAACTGCACCGCGCCATTAGAAACCCATTCACAGCAAAACAGCCACACATATAGTCACCAAAATTACACAGCTCCAACCACATTACACATCCCCTGCATCACCCAGCTAGCACCGACCCAATTCAATAAACAAACATCCTTTTTTTTTTCTACTGATTACAGTTGCATTATTACAATCATATGCCAAAATCCGCTACAACTACGAACAAATTTCATAAAACTCTCCGCAACCTCCTTTCGTCACTCCGACTCCTGCAAACCATCAAGCATAATAGACCCAATAACGAAACCAAGCACCATTTCATTACAGTAAAACAATCAGCTCCTGAAAAAAAATGTGATCTTCCACCATCTTCGATTATGTTTTTACCCCTCTTCCATCATGTTCATCTACTAATAAACCTCCTGATCCTCCACCTCCTTGTGTAAACCCCTCTCCTCAGCAACAAAATCAACCTGACATTAATTTGGAGCATCCTTCGAAAGCCTCTTTCCCTTCTTTTGTTAAATTGGACTATGCATCTTTGTTCAATTCACATCCACGTAATGCTGGAGTCTGTCAACTTAGTCAATTTGAAATTCCTAGGGATGGATCGAAGTGTTCGATTCCAGATCTGGTCAAGGCAGAATGACTCAAATACTGGAGTAACTATCTGGTTGGATTCTTTCTCGATGGTACACTTTCTTATCATGTTGTTTCTAATTCTTTAAGGAATCGTTGGAGATTAACAGGAGATGTGGATATCAAATCCGATGGTTATATGTTTTTCTTTAAATTTTCTAATGAGGCTGATCGTGAGAAAATCCTACATGTCGATCCTATTTTTATTTGTGGTAGGATGTTCATCATCTCGATTTGGGACCCCTCTTTAGGAAATTCAATAACTCAGATAAAGGAAGTCCCTGTGTGGATTCATTTATATAGAATTCCTATGCTTCTATGGACTTTGATTGGTATTAATTGGCTGGTGAATCATGTTGGTCGATTAATTTGTTATGATACGTGTGCAGAAAGATTGAACAGGTTTCGATATGCCAAAGCTCTAGTAGAGATTTCTCCTGATTATGAACTTCCTGACTCAATAGTAATTGATGATCTAGGTGATAAATGCCCATCGGTGATGATAGATTACGTTTGGAAGCCTAGTATTTGTACATATTGTAAGGCTTTTGGACATGACACTATTTTTTGTGAAGCAAATCCTAATAATAAGCAGGAAAATGAAAATCAGGTTTATGAAGATCTCGAGGATTATCAGCCAAATGAATTCGTAAACACTGGTAGGTATAATAAGGAAATTCATATTGCTGTAAATAATAGCAAATGGACTTATGTTCATCCAAAGAAAAAGAAGGAATGGAGAATGAAAGAAGGTTGTTCTATGAATGTGAATACTTCTGCAGATTTGGGTGACCAGAACGCAAATCAGTTTGATGTCTTGAATATTGATGGCTTAGTTGATGATGCTAATTTAGCAAGAGGTTTAGATGATTCAAATGCGGATGCAGCTGATATTAATGAGAAATTTGGTCTGAATAAGGAAGCATCTAATACTAAAGGAAATTTAGAACATGATAAAGCATTGGTAGAATCTGAGGGAAAATCTTTATTTGGAAACTTGTTTGAAGAAAGTGTAATTGGGGATGCGTCGGTTACTGCTAATAGTTCTTTTTCATTCATGAACTTTTCAGATAATTCTACAATTTCTCCTAGCACCAGTTTTACATCCTTATTAAGCAGTGTGGTTGCTAATTCATCTGCTGCTATCACTATGTCCTGTTCTTCTACATTTAGTCATAGTTCTTCTGCTCTAGCTAGCTCATCTTTGATAGTTAACCCAGTTATGACAGGAGCGACAAAATCTAATGGGAAGCAGTGTTCGGTTTCGAGGGGCAATTCTATCGCTCAAACTGTTAGCAATTCTACTTCGAGTGCTGCAGTTTCTCCTTATTCTCATTTACGGCTTCCTGCTTACATTATTCTGCCGCCACCTACCTTGTCTTCATCTTCTTAGTGTGGTTTGGCATCTTCTTCTAGGCTTACAGGAAAATATTGGGTGGATGCTGATGATCACAAGCTGCCTGAAGTTAATAATTCTTTGAAGTGTAATGGTCGTGGTAAGAAGAAAAAGAAAGTTTCTGAGTACATTGAGGATTTAGATGAAGGAATAGAATATGATCTTGAGGATGTTATTCCTTCTGGTAGTTATTCGAAATCCAACAAGAGACAGACAAGAAAAAATCCGCAGTATTGATGGTTTAATCTGATTGGATTTTTGTTCTTTTATTGGAAACTGGGTGTCTCTTTTGACATGCAACTTTAGAAGGATAGTTCAGGTGCATCATGCGTGAAGTTATTGTCTCTTTTATGCTAAATTGGATCTTGGCATTTGCAGTTTTTGTTGCTAGAGATGGGGTATTGGAGTTTCTGTTTTGTGTTGAGCGTAGATTTGGTTATCAGCAGTATTGAGTTTTTTCTGGTTTTATTGCATACTGTATATGATTTTTTCTCAATACTGCTGTATAAAGAGGTTGAGTGATTGTATAGCTTAGGATATTATGTTGGTTCTCCTGTAAATCATTGTATCTGTTTCTAGTGAAATATAATAATACCTGCCTTTCAAAAAAAACAATCAGCTCCTCACCGGTTTCCTAAACCACTAACCTTCAACTTCACAACTCAAACTTCTTCCTGCTAAACTCCAAGCTACAACACCAAAGCCTATAGCCATAAATGTTCACATACACTACAAACTACACTACGCCTAACACCTTCAAAAGCAACAACGAGCAACCCACATCGCAAGCACCAACAATCCCCAAAACAACGCTTCGAATCGAACAAATCACCTGAAATCAAAATCAAGATCGCGAAATCCCAAAGCAAAATCACCTGCGCACCATCTCTATCTCCACATACTGCCGAACCCACAAACTGTAATCCGCAAACCATCCCCATAGCTTAAAGATAACGATCTGCTGCATGAATTGGCACTATAACAAATATACTCAATAACCAATAATCCATTCTACTGTCGTAGCCTCCTTCACCCATAATCAACAAGACATAATTAACTAACCACAAACATCCCAAGACGAGAACTACAAACTGACTTAACACCGTCATCCCAAACTGCAATGTACCATAAGTCCTCCGATGACAGACCCACAAACTCCACACTCTCTGATCATCACATTCGAGCTGCCTTGCATCCTCCTGACTTTAACCAGCAACCATAAGAGACCACCTTCATCAGCAAAATCGCCAAAAGTACAAACCTGAACATCAGCTTATTACCTTCTGAAATCATACGGCTATATCTTTACCGAAAGCATTCATCCTCCCCTCTAAATTTTAGACTCGACAGGATACTGCTACTCCTCCACGCAACCACGCCCTCCTCTTCCTGCTGCAAAACAACTGAGAATCCTCGAACAAAACACAACCACGACCGTATGCATGCGCCTGAAGACCAAACACGTAACCCTAGTTGCGATTTTGATTTCCACTTCTGAATTCACGATCTGCTTAAATTGATTTTATTAGAAAGGAATCGCCCCTTTTTAGCTGAGATTTTTACGATTTTTTTTTCTTCTTTTAAGCTCCTACAGATGCCAGGCTTCGGTTTACTGGTATCCGGTGCCAGCAGAGCGCTATAAATGGGATTTTGGGATGCTTGGCATCGTGACGAATCTGCATGGTTTCGACATCAGACGCAGTCAATTTGCAATGGGGACACTCGTACTTCGCATAGCTAAATCACTGTCGATTCCTTCTCAGAACTGCAACTTGACTTCTACTCGCTATTCCCTAAACCACTGTCGATTTTTTTTAATTCTCACCCCCTCTCTTTAAGCCTGACTCTGATACCACGTAAGAATTTGATCTTCAGAGAAGAGAGATGAAATTGTAAACCTATTGAAAAACTACATTTTTATTGATTACTTGATTGATTATTACAAAAGATGCTTGAATGATTTACAATGCTAAACCTTGCCTCTATTTATACGTAGTTTATCCTTATCTAAAAAAGCTAACTAGATAAGAATATTTTAGAGCATATATTTGAGTCAACTATAATAAATAATTCTATACCAAATATAGACCCAAATCAATACAATACCAAATATAAACGGTAATCAATGCAATACCAAATAAAAACAACATATCTTACTCTTATTTCTAACACCCCCTTAAAATCATAATTCGAAAAATCGTGAGTTTTCCAAATAGAAGTTACAAATTGAAGAGTAGCAAGATCGAGCAAGCATTTCAATATTGTTTAGAGAGTAACACCAAACACCAAGCACCAAATACCAATAACTTCAACCAACTTAACAATCTTCATTCTGAAACTCTATAACAACTCAACTATCTTCAATCTGATCGGTAAGCAAAAGATCTGAGCGGCCAAATGGCAAAACTGGTCCCGGATGTGTTTGTATGTTTGCATCACCCTAACATACAAAGAAAACAAAATAAACCAAAATGGGATGAGTTTGCATATGTTTGCATCCCCCAAACATATCAAACGAACACAAAACTAAATCAATAGCGATGAATCAGCATATGTTTGTATCCTCCAAACATACCTTATAGTACCATCTACCACCTTCAATCAACGTTAATTGCCCTCCTAATAAACTAGGTTACTGATACAAACATCAAACAAACAATAAATATCTTCAAACTAATGTTACTCTCTAACAACTCAATCAACCCATCACCTTACTGCATAGCAAGACAACTCCATCCAAACCCGAAATCTGCCTTTTCTTCTCAAAACTGCTCCTTCAATTCAAGCAACAACCAACAACACCCACTGCAACCCAAACTCTTTTCTCATCAAACCATGCACGATCATCTACAACACCATAATCACCGTGACTTACCTGCACCGCGACCAAAACCAATGCTTCATCCATCGAACCCTCCACTACAAGTCCCACAAGACCTGACCAAACAAAGCTATATCATCTACATTTGCCATCCCGAATTCCAATTCAATAAACCCCTAAACAAATTTTTTTCTTCTTCCTCTTTTTTTTTCCTTCTTTTCTTTTTTTCCTTTTTTTTCCTTTTTCTTTTCTTTGTGTTATTTTTTCCTCTTTTTTATCAACAACAAATAATAGATCTCAAAATAACCACGCTCGTTTACTACAATCATCAACAACAAATAACAAATTTCAAACTTACCAACAACAATCATCTATTACAATCACCACCAACTAGTAACAAATCTCAAAACTAACAAAGAAGAAACGACAGAATATAGTAAAAACAGTAAAAGAAAAATAAAAGATTACAGATCCACAAATAGATGATAACTTCATCTGGATGCAAATAACAGATCCGCGACAACAAGCGAAATGATTAAGGACGTAGTGGAAAATCGGACGAAATCCTTTTTACCTGGTTAACAACGACCCTCTCTTTATCTCTCTGTATAACCAAGCTCTAATACCATGTTATAATTTGATCAAGAGAAAAGAGAGTGATTAAACGGAAAAACACAAAAAGACTACATTTTTATTGCACTATTAATTAATTTAATACAATGCTAAAGCCAATATTTATGGAGTCATTTATTCTCTAGAATATTCCTTATTCTCTAGTATATCTTATATTCTGTAGCATATTCCCTGACATATCTCTTGGCATATTCTCTAACAAAAATAACTAAACAACGTACAAACAATAAAAAAAAATTTGAACATTTTTTTTGGAATAGTTTTTTCTTTCATACTTTATTTTTACTTTAGCTGTTGTTCGAAATAAAAATGGAATCGAGTTGGATGTCGGACAAGGCCCTAGCATAAATTAATATTGCACATTTCTCTAACTATGTTGGCAAAACAAAATAGTTAGGTATAGTAATAAAGCGAGATAGCCATATGACGACAACAGATATAATGATCATATCCCTACCATGCAACATTATAAAAAAATGATTACATCAACATCTGAGTTAACGTGCAATTATAAAATAAGGATTAAAGTGCTACACCTAAATATAGCACAAAGAAGTTGGAATTAAAAATTCTAAATAGATAATAGAGTACTTCAACCACTTGTTCATCTTCAGCTCAACCAATGCCATAATCTGAACATGCTTTCAGCTTAGTCCTCCTGGAAGTATTCGAGAGTTATAAGAGGGACAGAAGAATAACTTTAGATTGGAAAGCAGATTGGTAAGTGTAAAAACTACTTCAACGTATGATATTAATATTATGTAAATACAGTTAGGTTATAAAAAAAAATACTAGTGATATGCCATTATTCCGTGGGTTAGGGAAATAAGTGTTGTTAATCATACCTTAACAACCAACAAGCAATCAAAAATCAAAACAAATCAGTAAATTTGAAAGGATTTTCTTAGTTTGACCATGGTTTCAAAACTTATTATATTTATAATCCGATTTTGACCAACGCAATGCAGAGTTGGCCAAAATACACTGATGCCATTTGAAATGGCGCCAGTATAAAAAAAATTGCACTAGCTATTAATATTTTGCCTGACGCCAGTATAAAATTAAAAAAAATACACTGCCACGACCTAAATTGTGCCAACGTATTATGACCAACTCAACGTTAAGTTGATCAAAACAAAATCGTATCCAAATGGAAAAAATCCTTTTAAAAACACTTAAAATTAAGGAAAACATGATTTATTGATGTCATTAGGATTCATAATGGATGTGACTAGGGTTGTCAATGAATACCCATAAAATCCGACATCCGTATTCGAAAATATGAAAAATATTCATTATCCGGCATTATCGAATGAAAAGAGGATACATATATTCGATATTAGAAAGGCTTTCCAGGTATGAATATGATTATAGTGGTATTCATTTTCGAAAAATATCCTTTCGACTAATTGATGTAAGATATATAACTCAAAACAAAAAATAGAGTTAATAATTATTTTGTAATTGTTGGATGTTACTATGATATAAATTTTTGTCCATTAATAGTGAAAAATGATAGTTTTAGTGTTTAATTTTGGAACATTTTTGGATATGCTTATGGATTTTAGTATAAAACAATGTTTCATTAGCACATTTCTTTATTTTCTGGTTTTTTTTATAAACGTTAGTATAAAATTATTTTATGTTGATCTAAACTTTTTTATTTATACTTTTGAATTTGTTAATTACAGACGAAGCGAATAAATATCCGATATCTGTCTATATCCGAAAATTAAGTGGCTACAAGTACTCGATATCCGAAAATTAAACGGATATGGGTATTCAATATCCGAAAACATTTTCAAACACGGATACGGATATAACACTATCCGTATCTGAAAGCATCTCTGTTCACAGTCCTAGATGTGACTTGGGTAAAGAGCATCCTTTTTCAATCTAATGTTGCATTAACAGACCATCATTTCAACCAAAATTTGTTATTTAAGAGCAATTATAATGTATAAACTGTTAATGGTCTAAATTACGTACCAAATTTCTCTTCTTGGAATCACGTATTGAGGATTCGGATTTTAAATCTGTTTCATGCTTCATAATGTATACCATTTATGCAGCACTCACAAAAATATGTTTACCCATGATCTATTAACCCCACACACACTCTTCAATTAATTATTATTAAAAGGAAAAATCCAAATAATTTCACGCCCTATTCAAGCTATAAATATGTGAAATTAGGCCAAACGCCCAATCTTTTATATAATATCAAATTAGATCGGAAAATGCACTTTTCTAATGGTTACACACCACGTGAGAGTTTATCAATTCGAAATTTGAATAGTGTGATTCAAATGCATATCGACATGCAATATGTTGAATATCATCTAAGCTAAGAATTATATTACTAATATGTACTACCATCTATGTAATACATTTTTATTTTTCTTCCTTCCAAGAGAAAGTCCTGAAAACGAAAGTGGTTCGTTTTGATCTAAGCTTATAACATTCCTGTCTAATTTGAAAAAAAAGAACAACGTGGCAGGGATACATTTTAGCTTACAACATTCCCATCTAATTTGAAAAGCTGCTTTGATTTGGCTAAAGTGCAAAGGTGAGCATTTGGTTGATTAGATCGGTCTGGTAATGAAACTGATTAAATTGAACTAAAGCCGATAAAATGAAAACCAAATCAAACTGATCGCATTAAGATTGGTTAATTGTCCAATTTAATACATCTAAAAACATTTCATGTTTTATGTTTGGAATATTCATTGTACTAAAATAAAACACGCATATCTCTACTATTATCAAATAGGATTTACATGGTATCCTATTAAATTTCGAAAATATCTTTACCATTGGCCGAATCTCATCATTGATTTGCAATATTCACCATCATCCCCTTTCTGATTCACATTAATGGAATATTATTACCAATTTGTCATCAACAAACTACTTGAAATGAAGTATTGACTAGCAAAATTTTTGCACCTGCAATACATATATGTCTGCACATTTTTTTTATTAATTAAGAAGTAAATATCTGTACATATTGGATGCACATATGTGCTACTATAATTGAAGTATTTTTATTTAATATTTTTGTAGCTTTTAATAGTAATTCGAACAAACATATGGTAAACAGTTTTTATTTATACCCGTAAACCAATCAAAAAGAATCATTAAAACATTAGAAAGTTAAACAGGATAATTGAAGTTTGATTTAAGTGGTTGAACTCATAACCATAATTAAATTGTTTTACGGATCGATTATAAACTAACATAGTTTCAAAACCAAACTTAATATACCAAAATTAACTAGAATAATTGGTTGTTTAGCTTTAATCAAAGCTTATCCATCCCTATTAAAGATGTAAGTATTATACTGTATATATTATACTGTGCTATAACATATAATATATGATGTAGCGCAGGACTAAGTTGTATCAGTGAAAGCTCGTTTCGGTATTGACAGTAGTTGTTTCATATCGATAATAAGCTGTTGTATTAATTTTTCTGTTTCGCCTCACTTGATATCAGTTTCGTTGTATCGGTGATATTTCATGGGTATTTCTTTGCATTTGTTTCGACTCAAGTGGTTTCAGTGTCAACTCAAGTAAAATTGCATCTATTTCGACCAAAGTGTTTTGGTGTCGGCTCAAGTGGACTTCTTAGCATTTCTATTTATTTCAGTGTTTTTATTTTATATTTTTGTTCCGGTGTCGGTGTTCTTTGTATTTCTATGGTGTTGATGTCGATCTTAGTATACTATATGTCGACCTCAGTACACTATATATAGGTGGTTGTAAACATGAAACAATAGTTCATTTTCTGTAATAAAACTTTGGCAGTTCGCCATTGTTGGAGGAAGCTCCAATTGTTTCACCAAACTCAGTATTCGATTGCGAATCAACGAGCTTGAAGACCAACTTCCGGTATCATCGAGATCAAAAGAATTGTTGTGTATCTCAATTTCGTCATTAAATTGTATTTGTCGCATTGCTGCCTCATCAATTGGTATCAAAGCCTATTTTTCTTCATCGTTTCGAATTGATAATGCCGCCAAGACGAGCTCGTCGAGATTGAAATATGGAGGAGGTGTATGAATAGGAAGAGAAAACCAGATGGAGCAAAGGCTTAACACAAGATTTGATGAAGGTATTGGGCGACTTGAGAGGATGATTCTCGATATGAATCGGGATAAATGGAATAGGGTATCACTTGTGTCGGAGAATATGTTTGGAGAAGACAAAGATAATGGGAGCTCTTGATTCTAGCATCAGGGAGATATAAGATCGCAAAGTCGAACTCTGGTTGTGGATTAGCGGTGGAAATCAGGAATGAGAACAGAAATTCTAGAATTTAAGGGAGGGTTTCAAGTTGAAGAATTTTTAGATTGGATTTCCACAGTCGAGGAAATTCTTGAGTATAAGGAGTACTATAACTAATTGGTTGCCACTAGACTGAGGGGAGGAGCCATAGCTTGGTGGCAGCAAACGAAGTTGACTTGAGGAAGAATGGGAAAGTCCAGGGTGGTAACATGTCAGAAGATGCAGAAAATGTTGAGGGCTGCATTTTTTCCTTTCAACTATCAATCACTGATGTATCAGCGATTGTAGAGTTTACAGCAGGGAGCTCATTCAGTTGATGAGTATATGGAAGAATTCTATCAATTAATTTCCCATAATGACATATTGGAAATGGAGGAACAACTAGTGGCGAGATATATTGGAGGACTTTGGAATCAAATCCAAGACATGTTCAATATGTTGATCCAACTTCAATCGTCTAAGCACATCAGAGGGCTCTTGCGTGGGAGAAGCAAGGTCGACGAGGGGGTAGTTACTCAATTTCAAACAGTTAGAACAAGAATAATATCAGTGGTTTTGTTCCAACCAGTAAACGAAATATTACAGACTCAACAAAGGCGAAAGGAGGCACTAATTTGAAGTGTTTCAATTGCCAAGAAATAGAGCATCGAATTTTTGAATGTTCGAAACCAAGAAAGAGAACTATGGTGATAGATGACTGTGAAGCTGGCAATGATGAGGAAGAGTTTGCTTCTTCAAATCCACCACAATTTGGTTATGATAAAGAGGAAATTGTAACAGGTCATGAAGGGTATAATTTGATGTTGAGGTGGGCTTGTCTAACTCTAAAAACAGTCAACGAATCTGAATGGTTACGAAGTAATATTTTCCAATCGACATGTATGGTTTTGGGAAAAGTTTGTTGATTCATGAATGATGCGGGAAGTTGTGACAACAACATTTCAGAGGAAGCAGTTCAGAAGCTTGGACTTAAGATAGAAAAACATACCCAACCCTAAAAACTAGCCTGGTTGAAGAAAGAAGGAGAGGTAACAATTACTAAACGAGCATTTGTTACTTTTTCTATTGGTCTTAAGTATAAAGATGAATTTTGGTGTGATGTTGTAAATATGGATGTATGTTATCTCTTGTTGGGGAGACCGTGGTAATATGATAGGGCTGTATACAACATGACGGGCGGACAAAAAGTTACAGTTTCATGTTTTAAGGCACTAAAATTACTTTGGTTCCTAAGAGGCATGATCAAAGCGGGTCAAAACCCAACAAGAAACAGAGACGTCAGCTTGTTATCATTGAATGGATTTGTGAAAGAAGTGAAAGAGGGTGGCATAATGTATTTTGTAGTGGGATTTGATGCTACAAAAGGTGATGAAATTCCAGAATTAGTGAAGCCACTATTTTGTGAATTTGGTGATATGTTTTTAAAAGAGTTACCAAATGGTCTACCACCACTAAGAGACATCCAACATCAGATTGATTTGAAGTCGGGTGTTGTTTTACTCCGTAGGTCACATTATAGAATGAGTCCCAGAGAACATGAGGAATTGCGACGACAAGTGGAAGATTTATTGAGTCTAGATGTGTTTGTGAAAGTCTTAGTCCTTGTCTGGTGCCTGCATTATTACTACGGAAGAAAGATGGTTGATGGACGACGTGAACTGGCAGCCGAGCCCTTAACAAAATTACTGTGAGATATTGATTTCTTATTCTACGTCTTGATGATTTACTGTATTAAAATAGCGGATCAGTTGTTTTCTCGAAGATTGACTTGAAGAGTGGGTGTCATCATATCAGAACTAGTCCAGGAGACGAATGGAAGACTACTAAATACTAGGGAGGAATTGTATGAACGACTAGTTAGGCCCTTCCGGTTGTCTAATGCGCCAAGTACTTTCATGAGAGTGATGAACCAAATATTCAAGCCTTAAAATTTGTGGTTGTTTACTTCGATGACATTCTCATCTATAGTGTTAGCTCATGTGAATATCTACAACACTTACATGTAGTTTTGAGCATCCTTCCTCAAGAACAGTTTTATGAGCGACCAAGAAATGTATATTCATGTCTTCGAGTGTGCTGTTTTTAGGCTATATTGTTTCAAAAGAGGGCTTATAAGTTGATCAGAATAAAGTTGTGGAAATCAGAGATTGATCTCACTGAAGATTATCTCAGAAGTTCGAAGTTTCCATGGTTTAGCTTCCTTTTACAGGCGTTTCATTCCGCATTTCAGTGGTATCATGGCTCCAATGACAGATTGCATGAAAAGGCAACAGTTTATACGAATTGAGAAGGTATGTAACACCCCACACCCGCTATAGTCACTCACTATGGGAATGCCATAGCATCGGTGGAGTATTTTTAGTGAGTATAGAACAGTAAAATTACAACAAGACAGATATAATGTAATACTTGAAAATTTAAAACATCATCTCATAGCAGCGGAAAGTAAAACATGTTTGGTTACATCATAAAACCATAACAAGAGTCAAGTACAAAATATCCATCCTGAATAAAATAAGTACATAATCCCACTACTCATAACAAATAGCCATAACAGAAAAGATAAGATAAGCTGAGCTCTACATCTACGGTCCAAGCTCCAAGAGATAGATAAAGCAAACTGATCAAAGCCCACTAGCACTAGGCCCAACCTGAGGACCTGAAGGAAAAAGATGAAAACAACGGGGGTCAGACATAAGCCTGAGTGAACCCTATCTCCTTAATAATACAATTACTAAAGTAATTAGGGTATGATATGAACTCGGTATGGTACCTTTGGGGATAATGACTACACTAAGTTGCCCACGAACACAGGACGAACTAAGATAACCGTAAAGACGCATCTACCCACCCAAGGATAATTACTAACTGCACCACACCAGTTCTACCCACCAAGAGTAATTCCTACTTAAAGGTTGATCCCACTAAAGTCTTAGAAAATATAGCTAGTAGTCTCTGGTACTTCTAGCTGACCACGTAGGTGCCGTCTGCCCCTACCTCCACTAGGTGTATAACTGACCACGTAGGTGCCGTCTGCCCCTACATTCACTAGGTGTACCTAGTAATCTTACCCAGTAGTTTCGTGTACTCCTACATAGGTGCCGTCTGCTCCTATCTTTACTAGGTGTACCCACTACTCCCCATCGATCGGCTCCCTAACGTAGATACCCGTGCTGGTCCCACAGTGGGGTGTATCACTCCCCTAAAGTGGCTACCCAATACTATCAACGGTGCACGACTTTATATCTACACGATGCAACAACGGCTTATCTACCAGCCCGGGCCCACACACGCATATGAAACCCGTTGGACTTGCGTTGCCACCGCTACCCCGTTTTGGCCTCTTATAATCAAGCCCAATATGCGTGTCCCGTCACTCGACATGGGTCGAGCCCACAAAGATACGTTTGGGATATTGGTTGAAATGGGCCCCCACAAGCTACTACTTAAGCTTGTCATTTTATCTAGTGCATTCCACTTAACCCCTTTTTATAATCATGCCCCCTTACATGTTAAGGTTTGGTTAAGTCATCCAATTATATTACAATTGCCACTTAAGGCACCCACTAGATTTCCGCATGCCACCCAAGGCACTTACTTGATTCCCCCATGCCACCCAAGGCACTTACTTAACCCTTTAATCATGTTTAGTTACATGTTCCACTCTGGTTAAGTATTCTAATCGTATTTTCTATTGCCACCCAAGGCAACCCACTAGTTTTCTCATGCCACCCAAGGCACCCCCACTAGTTACTACATGCCACCCAAGGCACCCACTTAACCCCTCATGTCCCACTACATGCTAATATGGTTAAGTGTTTCTTAATTAATTAAGACCGTGATCTCCCATAAAGACCTCCCACATTAGACTGGCTGTTATGACCGCCTGGTTAAGCCGGTAGAATCCGGGCAGTCTTACGTCATAACAGAGTCTAACCTCGTGTCTTTACCTTAATCACGTATTTAATTTATGGCTAAGACCTCTCACATTGGGCTGACATTTGTAGCAACTGGTTAAGCCGGTCGGGTCCGGGCAGTTTTACACTACAAATGAGTCCAACCTCGTGTCTTAGTCGATTAATTACACCTAATTAATCACCCCCATATTAATTATCCCTAATTAATATCAAGTTTTCCATAACATGGGTAGACCTAACTCAATAGGTAAATTCCCATGGGGTAGACCTAACTCAATAGGTAAATTCCCACTTATGTTAATTAATTTTTTTATGGTATGCTTAATCATACCCATTTCAACATACTTTTAATTAACATATTAATTAACCCCATCGTTCCCCACGTAAATCGTCATTATGACATAACATAATAAAGGGAAGATTTACCACACATAACATGGGTTTAGCATATAACTTTATCATGGGTTAAGAGGATGTCAACTTGCATATATGAGCATGTATTAACCCAACTATATTCGACCCAAACTTGCATATTATCAAACATGTGTCTTACATAACATGTTGCATATGAACTTACATATCATCAAACATGTGATTTGCATAACATGTTGCATATGAACTTACATATCATCATACATGTGATTTGCATAACATGTAGAACTTGCATTTTAGCATATACTTAACTTGCATAAGCACTCACATACTTGCATAAGCATTCATATACTTGCATAAGCTTGCATATCATGTTAAACTTGCATTTCAACATATACATAACTTGCATAAACATTCACATACTTGCATAGGCTTGCATATTATGTTAAACTTGCATTTCAACATATATATAACTTGCATAAACATTCACATACTTGCATAGGCTTGCATATTATGTTAAACTTGCATTTCAACATATACATAACTTGCATAAACATTCACATACTTGCATAGGCTTGCATATTATGTTAAACTTGCATTTCAACATATACATAACTTGCATAAACATTCATATACTTGCATAAAATGCTAAACATGCATATAAGCATATACATGACTTGCATAAGTACTCACATACTTGCATAACATGTTTGCATAATGGATCCATATTCACTTAGTGTTTTGCATCATAAACATCATGAAACAACTTGCATAAAAATATCATGATTACATATTATGAAACTTGCATGACATAAGGCATATAACTTGCAAAACACATAATATTCACTACATCAAGCTTGCATAAATATATGGATCCACAAACATAGCCATACTTTATCACATCTTATCATAATCAATTCAATAATTGATTATTAAGGGGATAGAAGCTCACCAAAACAAGATTAGCAAGTTAAATGAAGCAAATCCCAATGATTAAGTAGAAGAAGATGTAGATTAGCTTGCAAACCCTCTTAGGATTTTTAGTGGAGGCTCTCCAATTTTCTAAGTGGTGGCATAATGGCCTTAGATCTATTTTTGGTAAGGATAAGGGGGGTATTAGGGTGTATATATAGATTAGTTAGATGTTTTAGGACCATAGGATATACCCTAGAACCAATCCTAGCCTTTAAAGCATGTCTTGGGGAAGAAGTCAAGTGTAGGAACCATTTAGGGCCCAAAAAAAAACAGCCCAAAACTCATCCCGGGCCTCAAAACATGAGCAGTTTTCGTTTTTGATTTTTCGTGAAACTTTGACGGGCCATAACTTGGTCATACGGACTCCGATTTACGAAAAATCGGACTCTATTTCGCGTATTTTTCCGAGACGAACGCAATGGCACAGCCCGTTTCCCCTGATTCAGAATATTAAATTTAATTCTGCTCTGATTTATGTTATAACAAGTTATTTAACATACGGGGTGTTACATTCTCCCCTACTTAAAGGATTTCGTCCCCGAAATCTCTAAGTCAAGAAGAACGTATCCTACCAACCAAACAACCATCTACTCAACCATCAAACACTGGCATCCATTGTCCTTAAAGTTTCTAATGTTGTATGAACATATGCAAAAAGTGTGTGTATATGTTCCCTATCTAATGCAAAATCAGGCGGTCTACTGATTCAGTTGACCTCCTTAATGCAAACCATGATAGTGCCATGCATCCAATATGTATGCGAAAGAACCCTATCGACACATACTATTTCTACATGCGTGCACAATCATTCACCGAATAAATGCATTATCCATATGATAGCACAACCATCATACATCCATTAATATAGCTACCTACACACATTTATATGCAATATGCAATATGAAGTGATTGAGCCGATCTAGTGCCTAAAGTGTGTGTATATGCATCCACGAGCAACCACTAGCAAACACTTGCATCCACTTGCATCCATCAATCATAACATGTCTCAAACACATGTTTCAACCATAGGACTATCCTATCTGAAGGTCAAAGGTACTAACGAGAGGACATACTAAGGATAAGATAAGTACCAGTCAAACGATAAAGGAGAAGTTAAAAGACATACTCTCAAAAAGAAATGGATACAAAGAACGCATCTTCGCTTCCGTCTCCCAAGTTGCGTTGCTCTCCTCTTCTCCCCATTGCACTTTGACTAGCTGAACCTCTCGATTCCTCAATTTCCTAGTCTCTGACCCAAGGATGCGAGTAGGAGCTCGTCGAATAGTCGCATCACGCTCTGCTTCCACTTCTCTAAGCAAACTTGGCTCTACCACCTCTGCGGTCTTATGTAGGCACTTCCTCAAATGTGACACATGGAAAACATCATGTATACCACTAAGTCTGTCTGGCAACTCCACCCTATATGCCATCCGTCCAATTCTTTCCTTGACAGGAAACGGTCCTACAAACCTCGGTGCTAACTTCCCAGCGGATCCAAAGCGAACAACATTCCGTAATGGAGACACTTTGACAAAAACCATGTCCCCAACTTCAAACTCAAGATCAGTCCTCCTCTTATCTGCATAAGATTTCTGTCTGTCTTGCGCTGCTTTCATCCTTCTTCGAATCAAATCAACCTTCTCTGAAGTCTCTCTAACCATATCGGGCCCTAGCAAGATCTTATCCGTAGATTCCCACCAACATGTAGGTGATCGACAAGGCCTTCCATAAAGAGCTTCAAAAGGTGCCATGCCAATACTAGACTGGAAGCTGTTGTTATATGCAAACTCCACCAAAGGAAGATGCTCTTCCCATGTACCTCCAAAATCCAAGATACAAAGCCTCAAAAGGTCTTCCAAAACACGGTTCACCCTCTCGGTCTGGCTGTCTGTCTGAGGATGATATGCGGTGCTCAAACACAACTGAGTCCCCACCGCCTCCTGTAAACTCTTCCAAAACTCACTAGTGAAGATAGGATCTCGATCACTCACTATGCTGGAAGGTACCCCATGCAATCGAACTATCTCTCGAACATAGACTGAAGCAAGCCATGGAGCAGTCCTCTTACTCTTTACGGGTATGAAATGGGCGCTCTTAGTAAGTCTATCAACCACGACCCAAATTCCTGTATTGCCCTTCCTTGATCTCGGTAAACCATCAACGAAGTCCATCGAGACACTATCCCACTTCCATATCGGAACTTCCAAAGGATGAAGCAACCCACCTGGTTTCTTTCGCTCCGTCTTCACTCGTTGGCACACCAAGCATCGAGCGACATGCTCGGCCACATCTTTCTTCATACCGGCCCAGAAGAAAGCCCTCTTCATGTCTTGGTACTTCTTACCCCCACCGGGATGAATGGTCATCCTAAAACGGTGTGCGTCATCAAGAATAGCCTTCCTCAAACCCTCGTCCTGCGGTACACAAAGTCTACCGTCTCTACGCAAGCACCCTCTATCTCTAAGGTGTACCTACTCAAATGGCTGGACGACTCCCCCCTTATGAGCTTCTCTACTAACTCAACCAACTGTGGGTCGCCCCTCTGTGCTTCTCCAATCCACCCCAAAAGAGTAGGTCTAACTTCCAAAGAAGCTAGCAAACCGGGTACAAAGTCAACGGAAGGTCTAAAGTCAAACTTAGAAATAAACTCTAAGCTCCGTCGTTCAACGAACAATGAACTCAAGGACAACCTTTTTCTACTTAAGGTGTCCGTTACCATGTTACCCTTACTCATAGGATGCTAAGGATCCCATCCACTTTTGCTGTCCTAAGACTATGCGCTCGAAGAGTCTCCAACACTTCCCTAAGATGTAGGGCATGCTCTTCTCCACCAGAATATCATCCAAAATCATCACAACTGTCTCCCACGCAGACCACCCTAGTCGAATTCGGCATCCCCCAAATGCAAGCCCCAAAGGCCTAAACCAATATCAGACAAACACCCAAGGGATACCTCCTTCGAATTCAGACGACCTACGTGAGACGATACTAGTAAAAATGGCTAAATAATTAAGCCCTTGACCAATTCTGGATGTTCTCGCCAGTCTCGCTCCAAAACCGTCGTTTATCCTATACTGGCCCTGCTCAGCCTATTGAGCACATACGAAAACTTATTTCGCTCCTAGAAAAGACCCAGATGTCATCTACAAAGACCATCACGAACTTATTTAGGTACTCCCTGAACACCCTTCTCAACAAAGTATGCGGGGGCGTTCGTCAAACCCAATGGCATCACCAGCCACTCATAAAAGAAATCATCCGGAGTCCCAAAGGCAGTCTCCTCTATACTATTCTCAGCCACTCTCAACTGATGAAATCCCGTGGCTAAGTCCTACTACAAAAATACTGAGGCGCCAGCCAACTGATCAAGGAGATCATTAATCCTCGGCAATGGGTATCTATTCTTCTTTGTGAGTTTCTTTAGTTCCCTTTAGCCTACACAAAGTCTGAGGGACCCATCCGCCTTCATAACAAAAACTACTGGAGCGCCCCACTCCGATATACTTCGTCTTATGAACCCCTTCTCAAGCAAATCGCCTACTTACTTATGGAGTTCCCTCCTCTCACTAGGAGCCATGTGGCACACTGGCCAAGATACTGGTTTGGCCTTATCCACCAGATATATTCGGAAGTCAATCTCCCGCTTCGGAGGTAAGCCCTTCACCTCCTCAAACACATCCGGGTATTCCCGGACCGCTCTAACAGATCGCAGACTCTAGACCAACGTGTCAGGCGATTCTAGATACCTTAGCATAACAGATTCTATGGGATTACAAGAGATCTCGAGAGTGTTACTTAGGCGGCCCATAAGCCTAACAACTCTCCCTTGAAAATGAAGAACAACACTCCTACTGGATAACCAGTCCATGCCCAAAATTAACCCATAGCCCGTGAAGCCCAACAAGCATCACATCTAAACTCAACGCTAAGTATAGAAACTTTCAAACCCAAACATATCATGGAGCCCCAACTGGGTTTGAAACAACTAAGGGATCATCTACCAGACTGGTGTCTAAGTGCAGTGACTCAACTAACAATGGTGGGATAAACGAACTCAATATATCAGAATCAAATAAAGCTTGAATCGGATGATAAAGAAATCCAAATTCCAACCTAGACGGTCATATCCCCATCTGGTACCCTAGTCATGAGGGAATACAACTACCCTCCAGAAGATTCCATACCTTGCCCTTGCTTCTTTGAACAATCCTAATAAGGTGTCCTATTCCTCTTAAAAGGATAACCACTTGCCTTCTTCTTCCCTATTCTCCACTCGTAACCTCCCACCAATGAGGTTTCATCTTTCATTAACCAAACAACTATTTGAGCCTTCCTCCCATCGTTTATCCAATAGATACCTACCAGTCCTCCTCCTTCTTGAACCAACTTCTAATCCGACTAACGTCTAAGTCCCTTGAAGTGGTTTTCCATCCTTATCTATCTTAGAAAGATCATCTATACGCGGAGGGGAAACTCAAAACGAGAGAAAGGGAGAGATTCAAAATGGAGAATTCGAAAGATATAGATATGGCTATTGGGGATTATGCTTTCCTTTCAAAAACTTTTCTCTTAAAAGACATGTTTTTGAAAATACTCCTTTCCAAAAATATTCTTAGAAAATAGTTTTTCTAAAAATTTTATCTGTTCCGGTAACCTTAAGCTCTGATACCACGTGTAACACCCCACACCCGCTATAGTCACTCACTATGGGAATGCCATAGCATCGGTGGAGTATTTTTAGTGAGTATAGAACAGTAAAATTACAACAAGACAGATATAATGTAATACTTGAAAATTTAAAACATCATCTCATAGCAGCGGAAAGTAAAACATGTTTGGTTACATCATAAAACCATAACAAGAGTCAAGTACAAAATATCCATCCTGAATAAAATAAGTACATAATCCCACTACTCATAACAAATAGCCATAACAGAAAAGATAAGATAAGCTGAGCTCTACATCTACGGTCCAAGCTCCAAGAGATAGATAAAGCAAACTGATCAAAGCCCACTAGCACTAGGCCCAACCTGAGGACCTGAAGGAAAAAGATGAAAACAACGGGGGTCAGACATAAGCCTGAGTGAACTCTATCTCCTTAATAATACAATTATTAAAGTAATTAGGGTATGATATGAACTCGGTATGGTACCTTTGGGGATAATGACTACACTAAGTTGCCCACGAACACAGGACGAACTAAGATAACCGTAAAGACGCATCTACCCACCCAAGGATAATTACTAACTGCACCACACCAGTTCTACCCACCAAGAGTAATTCCTACTTAAAGGTTGATCCCACTAAAGTCTTAGAAAATATAGCTAGTAGTCTCTGGTACTTCTAGCTGACCACGTAGGTGCCGTCTG